>CAJGYO010000011.1:40335348-41014741 GCA_904845875.1 Miscanthus lutarioriparius | reverse complement strand
ATGAAAAAATATGAGCAAGACAACACAACAGGCAAGCCGCAAACCCAGGGCGGTTCGGCACCCGGCAGCACCCACGCGCATATTCGCTCCGAACTGGGGGTCCACGTCGACCAAACACCGTGCCAAGTCACCGCTCCACCACACATCAAGATCTCCCCTGGACCCACCATTCCTAGTGTCACCACCCTCCTCCCTGACACGGGGGCCCCGCCCACCGGAATCAACCCAAGCTGCCACCTGCGCGCCTCCCCGTCACTGACACCGCCGTCGCCTTCCTCGTCTTTCTTCCCTGCCGAACCATCTCGCCCCCCAACTCATGCGCGACTCAACGCGCCCAACGCGCTTCTAGAACCAACAAAGCCCTTAACCCAAGCTTTCCGCGCGTCCGTCAAGCCCGCTCGCCGCCGGAGAATAATGGGTAGTATTAAGGAAGAGACGCCGCCTGCCGGAGGCGGCGGGCGGCGCCTTCGCCTTCATCTCCAGCAGGGGTGGCGCGAGGTGGACTCGGCGTCTCGCCGACCAGGGAGCTAATGCGCGCGCGCGTGACTCCGTGCGCGCCACGCGCCGATTAACGCGAGCTCTGAGCACCTCCTCGCGTCCGCGTCGGCGCTCGCGGGAGGGGCTGGCGCCCCTGCTGCTGCCGCCCTGTGGCCACGGGCAAGCTTCCATCGCGGAGGTCGAGTTCGTGCGGAAGCGGATCCAGCCCAAGATTCAGGAGCCCTCCGAGGCACTACTTCGTCGCGGGCGCTCGACGCCCGGTGGCCGGCCGGTTTAGCCGCCAGCTTTGGCACCAGCAGCCTTCGCATCGACCTCTCGGGATTACGGGCTGTTCGCAACGCCGTTGTGCCAGAAGGGGAAGGCGACGATAGATGGAGATCGCGCGGCGGAAGGGGGACCAGGATGAGGAGGGACGAAGGAGTGAGGTGGTCCGGATGATACAGCGCGGGTCTCAAGGAGTTCGAGCGCCGGAGCCTGTCCAGCGACATGTTTGCTGGATTCCGTGACCGTGGCGAGTTTGTGGAGAAATTTGTTGAGCATGGTAATTTTCAACCACAGCGTTTATTTAATAGGATGGTGCACTCGTGCTTGTTCTACCACTTTGGAAATTGAAATGAAAGTATTTTTTAGCTAGTTGTTGTCCTTTACTCAGAACTGAGGTGTGACTGACAAACAGTGCTTCAGCAGCAAAACATTGGTATCCACAGCAAGAAATCTTAGGGATTTCTGCGCTTATCTTTTGACGTTGTTACACTACACATTTCAATTTGTGCATAATATATTAGCACTAACAATATAGCACACTGTTTATGTCAGCATTTATTTTGATACTGTAAGGTGTTTCTATAAGCATCAATCTCTAGATATATTTAAAAATATTACTGAAAAGTCATCCTGGAGTACACTTAGCTTAGTGATCACTTTATTAGCAGAGTTCAAAATCTTATAGGTCAACTATTTGTTATCAGACAAGTATTTGGTGATTTTTATCAGCAATTGGGTCTTTAACAAAAAATGATGCTATCATGTTACTGAGTTACACTATGCTAGAGTTGATGTCTGGTGTTGATGAAAAGTATTACAGATTAATATGAATCCTTTTCCTCTTTTTCAGAAATCACTGAACAAGGACTATCAGGAATCCAAGGTAATTGCATAAGAAACAATTTATAATAGCTGGAAATATTCTGTGCTGCAGATATAGAACAGCTAATGATTGAATTGGGATACATTTTCCCTGTTACTTATTCTGACGTAGCTAGATTCCATATGCATAGTTGTATATCATTTTTGCAAACTGCAAGCTTATACTAGATATACCTGCAGTACTTTAAGGACATAATTTCGTTTTGTAACGGAACCTGTTCCAGAAAACAATGATGCCGTAGAAAGTATTGATGCTTACTAAGCAGTTTGCATAAGATGTCAATGGAGCCAAAATACTTCTTTATCTTTAGTACAAGTAGCTTTCAAGCCTTTACAAAAGCAGACCTTTTCTCAGGGCTTTTGATTATTAACTGATAATGCAGTTTCTTATGCTAGTTGATCTGGTTGCTTATTGTTTAGAGTGTGTTGTTCTAATCTGCTGCTGGAATAGGAAGTTCCACCACTGCATCTAACTGAAATTGTGGCATATCTGGTTCGGCAATCTGGGCCATTTTTAGATCAACTTGGCATACGGAGAGGTATGAACATCATTTGTTTGTTTGGACTCTCCAGTCTTTGTACTTGTTGCTGACCATCTTATTCCTACTAATATTATGGTGCAGACCTTTGTGACAAACTAGTGGAGATGTTATGCAGTAAACGAAACGGTCGGCTCATGTATCATTCTCTTTCACAGGATAGACCCTTAGCTGAGAACATAACTGACGAGCTTGATCTAAGAATAGCTAGGGTATTAGAAAGTACTGGTTATCACACAGATGAAGGTTCTTGGAATGACCCTGCAAAGTACAAGATCTCAGACAACAGACGGCATGTTGCTATTGTCACCACAGCAAGCCTTCCATGGATGACAGGAACAGCAATCAATCCATTGTTTCGTGCTGCATATCTGGCAAGAAGTGCAAAGCAGAAGGTGACATTGGTGGTTCCATGGCTCTCTAAGTCAGATCAAGAATTGGTTTACCCAAATAACATCACCTTCAGTTCGCCAGAAGAGCAAGAAACTTATATAAGGAACTGGCTGCAGGAAAGAATTGGCTTTGAAGCAAATTTTAAGATATCCTTTTATCCTGGCAAGGTAAACACACAATCTTTCTGATCCCACTGTTTATGTTCTGTCCCCTAGTATAGTATTTTTTTTTTCTTCCTGGGTTTCATTACTCATGAGATGTTATTTCTGCAGTTCTCAAAAGAGCGCGCAGCATTATTCCTGCTGGGGATACTTCACAGTTCATCTCCTCAAAAGAAGCTGATATAGCGATTTTAGAAGAACCGGAGCATCTCAACTGGTATCATCATGGAAAGCGTTGGACTGACAAGTTCAATCACGTCATCGGTGTAGTTCATACAAATTACCTGGAATATATCAAGAGAGAAAAATGGTGCTATTCAATCTTTTCTTGTTAAACATATCAATAACTGGGTGACTAGAGCATACTGCCATAAGGTATTTGTTTAGGTCAGTTTTTGTGTTAAAGTCCTGTTCATGAGAACTCAGCTAATAATGGGTGCATGCAGGTTTTACGTCTTTCTGCTGCAACTCAAGATCTACCGAGGTCTGTTGTTTGTAACGCATACATGGTGTAAATCCAAAGTTTCTTAATGTTGGTGAGAAAATAGCAGCTGATAGGGAGTGTGGACAGAAGGTCTTTTCTAAGGGCATATTTCCTTGGTAAGATGGTGTGGGCTAAAGGTTATAGAGAGCTGATCGATTTATTATCCAAACATAAAAACGACCTGGAAGGATTCATGATAGATGTATATGGAAATGGCGAGGACTCTGAAGCTGTCCAGAATGCTGCTAGAAAATTTGATTTGAGCATCAATTTTTTCAAGGAAAAGGACCATGCAGATGATTCACTCCATGGGTAAGGTTCTATGAAGCATCGAAGCTACTAAAAGGAGTTCACTTTCATCTTTGTCTTGTCCTATGCAGATTGCTGATACTGGTATCTGTTTTCTTCTGTTGAATTTTCAGGTATAAGGTTTTCGTCAATCCAAGTGTTAGTGATGTGCTATGCACAGCAACAGCTGAGGCCCTTGCAATGGGGAAATTTGTAGTCTGTGCAGATCATCCATCAAACGATTTTTTTAAGTCATTCCCTAACTGCTTAACATATAGAACTTCAGAGGAATTTGTTGCTCGTGTCAAAGAAGCCATGACTACTGAACCTCAACCTCTGACCCCAGAGCAACGATACAGTTTGTCATGGGAAGCAGCAACTGAGAGGTTTATGGAGTACTCAGAGCTTGACAAAGTTCTGAACAGAAATAGCCACCCTGGACGAAATGGGAAGATTAACAAAGAAAGAAAGATACCGTTACTTCCTAAGTTGTCAGATGTGGTGGATGGGGACTGGCATTTGCTCATCACTGCCTGACTGGTAACCTAATTCCTCAGATTAGCGACGGGGCAATTCCTGGCACACGTGACTATGATAAACAGCAGTGCATTGATCTGAACCTCCTGCCTCCTCAAGTTCAACACCCTGTATATGGCTGGTGATTTGAACCAGTTCACATTGAACTATGTATAGTTGAAGGATGTTTCTCCATAGGTATGTACATATTAAGTGATCCAGTTCCCGTGTACTGACAGGAGCATGAACTTTTGTAGAGTCTTGGTAATTCTTAGGGTCCATGAGGAACTTGTCTTGTTTCACTCTTTGACTGTAATTATATTCCTCTTCACTCTCCAAATAGGTTAGTTATGTAGTTGAATGATCTTTCATCAGAGGTATGCGTATACAACCATTATGCAGTTCACATAATTACCGGTGCCTGTACTCTGATGGAGTCTTTTAGGGCAGTAAGGATTGTGACCTGTTTCAGTTTCCTCTGCCATAGTTTGTTCAAAAAGCTGTCTGTAGGTGTGACTAGCTGAAGCAACAATACTCAAACTGAAGATTCAGTAACTAGAGAAATTAAGATATTATTGATTCGAAAATTACTTCCATTTCCTTACTAACCTATGAAATTGCAATTCTCTCGATCAAGGAAGCTTGGGTATTCTTTCCATTACTTGGTATGTAACCTAACTATGGTCCTTAATCTTCAAATTTCCTGTGCCTCATTTACAAAATTGTCGAATGGACCCTGGCACATTTATCTTTGCTACATTTAGTTTTTGTTACTTCTTTTTTTGTTCTGCAATTTTTTTCTGGTGCTATAGATGAAAACAGTCCAGTATACATAAGACCCATTATCTATGTCAGCTTGTACACTGGAGCCAAGGGTATGAAAGTACAAAAGGAAGCAAAAGCATAATGCTGAGTTGCTGATGTGGCCCAAGACGGGTGTATATTGGCAACTTAAAAGTGGAACTGATATAGGATAAACAATATGCCATCAAACACTACTGAAATAGGTTCCTCTGTAGCAGTGATGATCTTTATCTTGATTCTTTGTTGTTTTATAAAATGTTAACAATTAATTTAGGATAATCTAGGGAATTGTACATGAAAGGCAAAATGTTTAGGCTGCTCCTGACTGCAGGATTTAGGACTTTAAAGTATGATGCTCACCTCTTTGATCTTTGAATGAAGCCTAGTAGCGAACATTTCAAATCATGGCAGTAAGTAGTGCATAGAGTACAACTTTGTCTATGATTCTACCTCTTTGATCTTTGAGTTAGAAAGCCAAAACCCCAGCACATAATCTGAGACATATTAGTTCATAGAAATTAACTAATACACTGCTGAAGAAATTTCTATTGCTTTGGTCTATTGTATCCTTTTCAAAAGTTTATCCTTGAAAAGTCAGTCTATTTGTTTCCTGAGCAACTTCGCGTTAGTGGTTGACAGTGCATAGTTGAACTAAGTAGTTGCTTTATTATAGCCAATTTTGCACGCTATACCCTGTGCCCCATAACTGATGGTTGATATGGTTATGAGTTATGACCTATTAGATCCTTTTGAAAAGTTCTATCCTCAAAAGGCAAGTGTGTATGTTTCCTGTATAACTTGGTATTTAGTGCTTGACAGTGCAAAGTTCCACTAACTAATTTCTTTTGTGCAAATTTTCCATGCTTATCACTGTTGTGTCCATAGCTGACCTGACCATTGATAATGAAATGCACTGGCACTTGTAAGTTGTAACGGCACATCCGCTTATTGCTTATCGGCAAGCCGTCTTCTTATTTCCAGCTCCTTGAAGAATTATTTAATCTTAAGAAGAATTTATAGTTGGAAAGTTAGCATAAGGAAAGGGATGATGTTGGCGAACTTTGTGTGAGTTGTTATGAGATCTGTTTTTGACTAGATATGTACTGCCATGCATGAGATTAATATTTGTTATGCGGAATTTCACGTATATCTGTTACTTTAACATCACACCTTGGAATAATGATTCTTGGCTTACTGTTTCTTTAGTACTGCTACACATCGAGAGGTAATTTATTGTTGTTCTTCCGTTATATTTAGAAGAAGATTGTTTTTTTTTCGTCTGCTGAGAAAAGCTAATTGCTATCCAACTGTGGAAGACAGTGACATTTATCATCACAATTCAGCATCATAATTACTTCTATAAAACGAAGAATTTGTCACTTGCTGTATGCACATTTAGTATTGTACTTCATACTAGCTTACTTTTATCCCATTTAGCAAAGGCTTCTGATACAGATATTCTCCATGTCCAATATAGAACATCACTAGTCAAGTCCCACCGAAGATTGTCTGCTTCTCAAAGCACTACATTGACAGCCAAATCCTTCTGAGTGTTTTCAGGGTTTTTGAAGCGGGCAAGTCGCGCAAGGATATCAACAGATTCTGTGATCTGCTTCGTCTTCGTAACCAAGTCTGAGAGAAGAGATGCAATAACAGCAACATGCATCGCTTGCACCAGATCTGCATCCTCTGAAAGTTCGTCTCTGAGGCCTCTTGCTGCTTTGATTACTGCAGACATGTGAACGTTGGCTGGGGATGGTAGAGTCATCATCCGCATCGCAGCTGAGAGTTCTCGGAGTGCCTTGGCCGAGTGCAAGCTCATCTGACGGCATGCTGTTCGAACCTCTAAGCATAGCTCCGGATGCGCTTCAGGATACTGTGAGCAGTGAAAGGCTGTAGGTGAGTAACATGGTCCTGTAATCCATTGATCACGAAATAGATGGATCTGCAGTTACCTCAGTTCTTGTGAGGGCGATGACATAGGAAGCAAGAGCCTCCATTGAAGAAGCGCACTGGCGAGAAAGAGCACCGAGCTTCTGGTATTGTCTCCATGGGTGCCGGAATTTGAATTTGCCATGGCAAGGCTTCCACTTGGCAAAATTGCACTGCAGTTTTGGGAACACATGCCATTGGGTCGGATTGTTTACTTCTATAATTTTTGGATTCAGGATCTTAATTTGGTGCTCTGCATAAAGTGCACGCATGGTTTGCAAAGTTAGGTGAGCTTACCAAAGAGTCCTCGGTGGCCTTGGAATTGAGGACGCTCTTGTACACTTGGAGAAAGGGTTTAGCTTCCAAATTCTCGAATGTTGCGTTCTCTCTGAAGCATTCAGATTCGATTCCTGCATACGTACGTGTACAGCTTTTAGTCCCAAATTAACTCTCTAGTATGTTACGAATCTACGGGAAGTTTTTCTTTCTTTTCTTTTGCAAGTCCTTGCTTCGTTGACAGTAGATTTCATAAATTATAAGTGCTTTTCTCTGACTAAGACATAGCCAACTTTGAAATCCTAGGTCTACTACGCTACTGTTTGTCATGGAACGCATGAGAATTCAATTCGTTTTAATTTACAATACACATGGTGTAGATAGTTATATACACGTGCGTGAGGTTGTAAACCTTTTGGATGGAGACATGGAGTGGTAGGTATGTACCTTCAAAGAACTCGGCCAGCTTGTTGAGGTTTCCGATGGCGAGCTTGTGGAGGTCCTCCCCCGCCCAGACCGGGAAGATGAAGATGGTGGTGTCTGGCAGGTGGCGACGCCAACGACGATGGTGGAGAAGCGCTGGTGCGCGAGCCGGATGAGCTCGTCCACGCGGTAGCTCGACACGGCCACCAGGCTGAAGGTGAGGATGAAGATGGTCACGCCGTAGTCGTACCGCGCCTTCACCTCCGGGATGAACCGCGAGAACGTCGCCGCCGACGCTGCAACAAGTGCATGCAACACCATGGCCACGCGGTGTGGTAAAAATGGTCATATACAGACACGGCAGGGTAACAAACGTGCATGGACACAAAACGTAACTTCGTACATAGTAAGAAGACGAAGATGGCGAGCAGCACGGGCTCTGCCTTGTCGCCACACAGGTAGGCCACCTTGTGAGCCCCGACGGCGATGAAGCCGGCGACCAGCGTCCCGAACGCTCTGTTCAGGCCTTTGCACAGCGTGCCACCTGTCACGTGAACACCCGCACCAAAAACCCATCATATAGGACAAGGAGTAGTTTTTTTTAATTATAATCTACTAGCATATATCGATAGCTCGCTTGTACGGAACACGGCTACGTACGGCTAGCTAGCTAGCTGCTTGTGTGCGATGAAATGATGTGCAACACCGTACCACGACGTACGTATACGTACCGACGGTGTACTCCATGGCGACGACGGTGGTGAGCACGGCCCACATGGTGGAGACGCCCCAGTTGTTGAACAGCGGCCTGACGTAGTAGAGCACGGACACCAGCGTGAGCGCCAGGCCGACCTTGAGCGAGTGCGCCACCCGCCGGGGGTCGTCCCTCGCGATCCTGGCCAGCTTGCGGGCGAACCCGACGACCTTGGCCCGGAGCATGACCGCCGCCGAGCAGAGCAGCTCCCAGCACCGCGCCCGCCAGAACCCGCCGCCGCCGCCGCCAGCTCCATTGGCACCGCTCTCCATCTGATCAATCTCCATGACGCTCCACCGGCCGGCTCTCGATCGACCAAGCCAACACGACTCTACTCTCTCGGGGAATGGCGGTATAGCTAGCTTGGTGAATCTGCAGATCGAGCACAGTGGCCGGGTAGGCTAGCTGTGGTGCCGCGCGTGGTATGTCCGAGCATGCGGTGCTATGTCTCGAGGAGCCGGGAGGGCTTATATAAGCGGAAGGGAGGAGGAGATCAACGCCGGCCAGGAGCGGCTTGGGGATAACGGGGCACCGCAACACGGCAGCCAAAAGCGTGCCTGCCGTGGCCGCCTTTTCTCTGGGGAATCTTGACTTGCGTCCTCGCGCGCTCTCTTTCGTGTCTCAATTCCCTCTCGCTGTTGCCTTGCTTGTTTCTCGCCAACACCGGCCTTGAGCGTGCGTTGCTGCTCTTGCCCTGTTCGTGCAAGTGCAAACTCAAAGGCAGCCGCCATGCCGGGTCGTTTGAGCTGCGACCTGTTTTCTGGTTCAGGTCTGTGGTGTCGTCTCCTGTCGACGAAGATGATTCACCGACTGTCCTTGTGCAGTGGCAGAGATTGTGCTGGCAAAGAAATAGTTTAGCAACACAATCGATCTCTGCCTTTTGACCTGTAGTACACACATGTCTGCACTCAGGATACTGGTCGGACGAGGTAAAATGCATCTTGGTCTTGCCTTTCAGCGGCGCGCCGCACGCGCACACGCATGACTGCACCTATATACGATGACTCATGTATGATCTGTACGGACTAGTAGTACTTCTGTAGAGATGATGCATGCGACATCGTCCACCCTCTGACTTCTCTCATGAACCGACAAACTAGAGGTGATGAGCGGCGCCCAAAGGTTTTCTTTGATTAAAACAACATCTCCTTTAGCACTTGTGACATGTACTAGTAGAAGCAATTCAGTACGACATTTTTTTTATTAAAAAAACACGCCGAAAGAAAAAGGGTGAGGTAATGGCTTTTCCCCTATTCGCTTGGCTTATAAGCCGTATTTTTTCAGCCAACAAACAATATTTTTCTCTCACAACAAATCAGCCAATAGTCACTACCGGAGGCGGGCACTCGGCAAAGGCTGATATATACTCGGCAAAGCATTTGCCGAGTGTTACACTCGGCAAAGGGCACTCGGTAAACAGTTGATCGGCAAAGACTTCTTTGCCGAGTGCACTTTATCGGGCACTCGGCAAAACTTTTGCCGAGTGCTAATCTGACACTCGGCAAAAAAAAGTCGTCGTGACGGCGGCTTTGCCGAGTGTCAAGGTCAAACACTCGGCAAAGGTCATCTCTTTGCCGAGCGCCGTTGACTCAAACACTCGTCAAAGTTGCCCACTCTGCCGAGTGCTGCCGCCAAGACACTCAACAAACAGCGACCTTTGCCAAGCGCCGTTGAGAAGGTTTCGCGCAAGTTGTCACGTACGATGCTTGCCCACCTCGTCGGCCTCTTCACGAAATCATGAAACTTCTTCGGAGATTCTTCGGTTTGCAAGCATCGTACGTGACAACTTGCGCGAAACCTTCTCAAATTTTTATCACAGCCTCCACATGATATCATGACATCTTGACAAGTTTTATGATTTTCGGACTTCGTTTGCTTTTTATAGAATTTAAAAACAACTCGACCGCGAGTTCGTGGTCATGTTTCGTGAACAAGATGTTCGAAATTGGTGGTCTGGTCCTGGATACGGCCTCACATTATACTAAAAAACATGAATATCATTTTTCCATTCATTTTTTCATTATTCGAGTGACTAGCAGTTATAATTTGAATTATCCAAGAAAATTCAATTAAATGAAATAAATTAAAAAAATATAGAAAAAGTCCGAGAAATGTGCCACATTGGAACATGGAGCACCAGGTATTGTATGAGGACTGCAGAAAAAGTTTGGAGGTCAAAAATGAAAAAAATATGGTTTGCCGAGTATAAAAAAAATGACACTCGGCAAATAACCGCTTTGCCGAGTGTCAGAAGAAGACACTCGGCAAAGGGTTAACGGAGGCCGCCGGCCGTTAACGACGGCGGGCCTTTGCCGAGTGTCAGGAGAATAACACTCGGCAAAGCCAGTTTTGCCGAGTGTTATTGTTTACCGAGTGCTCAGCACTCGGCAAACCACCTCTTTGTCGAGTGTCAGTTGTTTGCCGAGTGCTTTATCTCTGGCACTCGGTAAACAGCCTCTTTGCCGAGTGCCCGATAAAAAGCACTCGGTAAAGAAGCCGTCTCCAGTAGTGAGTACTTTCAGTCATGACTTATCAGCCAAGTGAACAGGGCATTTGTTGTACGCATGCCTCTTTACTGCTACTAGCTATCGAGACGTCGCCTGACTTATCAATCAACCTCTCTTTCTGGATTTTAGGTAGACCTCAACTATAGCTTATCACATTGAATATATTAAAATTTCTTTTCTTTTATAGCTGTCGCATTATAACTTTAGTCCAAGCACGCACTTCTATTCTCCTGACACGCCAAAATTTATGAACACTGCTAAATGCATTTAGACTAGACATGGTAGTGGACACCGATTGGTCGGGTTTTACCAACCCAAACCCATGCATGCCCAAGAACACAAAATGTGTCTGTTAAAAAACCCATGACCCGTTCTAGGTTTAGTTTTGTGCATCGATTCATGCCCACTTGGGTCATGGGTACCCAACGAATCGTCCGTGTCCGCAACGCAAGCAAGCCACGTCACCACCAATAAGCAGATAGTTGTATAATACATATTCATAATTAACATAACCATATTTACATATTACATAGTACAATGAAAAAAACATAAATGAGAAATCACATTTCACCAATCATACAACATCCAACCACCATAGTTCATATATATATATATATATACACACACACGGTAAGGCTATTCTGTAGTTGGCCACAGAATAACTTATTCTATAGCCACTTTGTGTTTTACGATAATGTTTGTACCAATTTACGATAATGACAATACACATTTACGATACATGGATTACTATAATTCAAGATGATACTTACCATAATTTTATAGCAAATCACTTACGAGAGAGTTACCATAATCTCATAAATTAGTATAGTAATTATCGTAACTCAAAGTGGCCACAGAATAACTTATTCTGCAGCCAGCTACAGAACAGTACGTGTATATATATATGGGTAAGGCTATTCTACAGCTGACCATATAATAACTTATTCTATAGCCACCTTGATTTACGATAATATTTATACCAATTTACGATAACATGAATATGCATTTAAGATACTCGTATTACTACAACTCACGGTGATATTTACGATAATGTTATAGTAAATCACTTAGTAAGAAGTTACTGTAATATCATGAATTAGCATGGTAATTATCGTAACTCAAAGTTGCCACAGAATAAGTTATTCTATGGCCAGCTGCAGAATAGTAGTTCTACTGTTCCGTAGCTGGCCATAGAATAACTTATTCTGTGGCCACTTTGAGTTACGATATTTACTATGCTAATTTACGAGACTACAGTAACTCCTTACTAAGTGATTTACTATAACATTATGGTAAATATCACCGTGAGTTGTAGTAACACGAGTATCGTAAATGCATATTCATATTTTCGTAAATTGGTACAAACATTATAGTAAATCAAGGTGGCTATAGAATAAGTTATTCTATGTCCAGCTGCAGAATAGCCTTACCCTATATATATATATATATATATATATATATATATATATATATATATGGTCAGAACCTTAGTCAATGCATGATCTAGATACGTGCCACTGCCAATATATATATATATATATATATATATATATATATATATATATATGGTCAGAACCTTAGTCAATGCATGATCTAGATACGTGCCACTGCCACCGTAGTATGGCTGGATTGCATGAGGAGGGAAGAAGTGAGCTAAGCTAAGGTTTGGAATGGGAAGACCGTCTTATATACATCTCTAAGTGGATCAATCTAGTTGAAAAAATTAGAGTATTGTGGACTAAAATGAGCTACTCTTCTATGATAGACCACGGTTTTAAAAACTATAGGTTTACATGTTTGCGTACTACACCCTCAGACCCACACCCACAAATCCACTTGGTCTGGATTTTTGTCCATTAAAAACCTATTATGGGTAGAGACATTAGTCTATATCCTTGCTCTAATAGGGTAAAATGGTTTTCGTATATACCTGTTGACATCTCTAATTTTGACAAACGAATCCATCGTCTGCTGGTCATTGTACTTCAATCCGTCAAACTCTTTCTCCGGGTTGTGCTTGTGCTCGCGGCCAAAACCTCTCCATCAGTCTGTGCAGTCCACGTCCAGTCGTTCACTGTCCACCACTACTGTTCCTCTCTTCGTGCACGTAATCGCCCTTGCATTGCATAACATGGGCAACCTGTCACAGTCTCAGGTGCAGCCCGGCCATTCAGCTGTCGCTATAGCTTCCTGGTGCAGCAAGAATCGCTCCAGGGTGAGCCGATCATTTGGTCTTTACTCTTGTCTAATACATCTCTTGTGTCTCCAACACTCACGGCAGCGTTCAACCTGCTTCCAACGGCTGTGGAGCGGCGACCGCCGGCAAGCCGGCGGTGGCCACATCTCACCGCCCCGTGACCTCCCTGGCATGGAGGATGCCATCCGTGAAGATTGCCCCGGTGACACGACGTGCGTTGAGGAAGATAACAGCGACTGAGCCTAGCGGTGCGGATCAAGATCAACGCGCTGGCAAATTTTGGTATTCCGATTCGGATACTGACTCGGAGTGCGAGGAACTTGGTGATGCCGAACCCACCTCGCTACGAATCTCTCCGGCGACGGTGACCTCCACCCCGGCCCCTCGATCATCATCTCCGGCGCCTCTGCCTTCACCAGCGCCGCCCCCTCCTCGGCGGATCAAGGCGCCATGGAAGAACATCTGGAGAGGCCCACTACCGCCACCGCGTATTACACCGGCAGCGACCATCGGCGACTATCTCCAGCCGGCGTTGCAGCAGCGGGTTCCCCGCCGTCCGTCCGGCGGAGATCCGCGTCTCGCGGGGTTTCAAATTTCGAAATCCCATCCTGGTACCCGGACCCCCGAACCGGTGCGGCTCAACCAGGACCAGGCCGACCGGGTGGCGGTTTCGACTCAGACTCGACCGGCGCCGGAACCCAACCGGCCAACCCCGACCCAACCACCTGTACAAGGAATTCGAAGACCTACCCGACGCCTCGTGAACCCTTCTCTGTTCGTCACCACCGCCGCACCGAGGCCGTCCTACCGCGACGTGATAATGGCGGGTGGAGACGTGGGGAGGAGAGGGGGTCGGGGTGCACCAAGACACGGCGCCCCATCTGATCGCAGCCGAGGTCGAGGAAGGGGTCTGGTCAACTCCCATGGCCGTGAGGAGAACCAGGGCCGCGGACGCGAGGAGACCCACAGCTGCGACCATGGTCGGGATCGCGGACGTGGAGGCCGCGGTGGACCACCCCCGGCCGGTGGTCGCCCTCCCCCGGCTGGTGGTCGCGGTGGCCCTCCCCCGGCTGGTGGTCGTGGCGCTGATCGAGGTCGCGGCCACAACCCTAGGCCAGCGCCGGGGGCTGTCGATCTTGTTGGCGCGGCGAACTCCGGGGTGAACTCCGGGGCCAATCGCACACACGTTGAGGTTGCCGTCGAGGGTCCCCAGGAAGTTGGTCACACCCGAGGAGTCGAAGAGCAAGGCAAGATGGTGGACGATGAACAGGGCAAGAAGAGGAAGAGGAAGGATCCATCAGTGAAGTTGGAGTGTTCTATATGCACAGAGGAGCACTACACCAACAAATGTCCAATGCTGCGAGGCCCCAAACTATCGGTCGCTTTCTGTGGCGCCGCTGAGGATGGGATGGGTTTCTTCCAAATTCAGGCTGCAAGGAACAATCACATTGTGGACACTATTCAGTCGTCAGCTGCAGCCTTCATCACTGTTGAAGCGGGAGAAGTTTACGCTCATTACTTGAGTTGAATCAAGCGAGGATTATCCCAGTTCGTTGGGTATGGGAGGTGCAGCAGCTAGAGGCAAAATCTTTTGTTGTCCCGTTTCCAAGCAAGGAAGAACTTGATCGCATGATAGCAATTGGTACCTTCACCACAAAGAACAAGGAATGCACTATCGCATTTGCTGAGTATGTGGATGATGTCCAACCCATTAAAATACTGGACCAAGTATGGGTGATACCACTAAGGTGCCTGGTGGTACTACTTTTTCTTTTCTTCCACTGTGTGGCGAGGGACCATTATTGGGGCTACACAAAGGTGGATATGATACACCTTGAAGCGATCGTCGTTCAGAGTATCCGAGTGGACTGCTTTTATGATGTTAAAAAGATCCCGAAGTTTGTTGATGTGTGTGCTGGCACTGGCATTTACCGCCTGTATTTTAAGGCCGATGAAGCTGTACAGATTGATCCAGTTGATCCGACGGATGATGATCTGTTGGGAGATAGTGATAAGGAGCCGGAAGGGAGCGACCGTGAGATGGAAGATGCGGAAGCTCATAATCCCCAACACCCCCAGAATAATACAAAAGCTTCTGACAAATCTTCAGCACCTCCACAGAATTTGCCCCCTCAAAAGCAAGCTGCTTTGGTAGAAGAGGCCCTGGATCTAACATGCACGCAGCTCATTAATGAGATCAATATCAGAGTCATGCTAGAGTCAGAAGACGGTGATATGAGGAAGACTTATTCTCCTCTGACAGCTGAAGAATTGGCTGATTATAATAAGCTTGTTGATTCATCTAACAAAATCAACCGTTCTTACATTTTTTTCGTCATCGCCGACGACGTCGGCCGATCATCATTGAGTTGGGGGCTCTACATCGCCTCGCCCCCTTCTCATGTTGGAGTCTTGGCGTGGCCACACCGACCTTGGGTACCTCACTGCCGGGCTATCCTAGCCCGATGGTGGATCCACTGGCCGCGGAGCTCTCTACCACCGCGATGGACGAGGCTGTTGGGGGGTGGGAGTGGGGGTGCTTCATCAACCGAACCCATATTTCTCCTCCCCTACACTACCACACCACCTCCGGAGCTGCCAGTGGCCGCGCAGGGTGATGGCAAGGGCAGTGATGCCACCCTCAGCCACTCCCCCGCGCCAGCCATTGCTGAGGACCACGACGACATCATGGGTGGCGGGCCCTGTGCCGCCCAGGCAGCCCGCACGTGTCTCCCTTGCCTACAGTGGGAGACCTTGAGGTTGACGCAGTGGCACTACCTGGCTCGGGGGGTCCATCACCGGCACCTTCCCCCCAAGCTGGCACAGATCTCCTCCCAGTGGGATCTGAGGACGCTGGATCCCTGCCACAGGCCGCACCGGCCTCACCGACGCCCTTGGCCGGGGCAGTGGAGATGCATGCGGTTGGCAACCTCATCTCGTCATCAACTGAAGAGCAAGCCGCACCACCTGTGACGCCGACTGCGACCTATACAGAGGAGGTGACCATATCCATGGACACTACTACCCTGGCAGTGGGAGAGATGGCACCTACAGTTACAGCAGTGCCCATCAAAGCGCCGCGTCGAAGCTCCAGGAATGCGGCAACGTCGGACGTCCATACACTACACAAGGCTGAACGGCTGGCAGCTAAGAAGAACCTTGAATTCCCAGGTAACTCTTTCACTAGCTTTCCAGATTCCAAAGTCCTTTCAAACCTTGGTAGGGTAGGCATCAACCTAGGTACCTCAGATGTAGTTACAATAAAAAACTTAGAGGTAGACAGATTAGTTTTATGTGCTAATACAAAGAAAGGTTCTGCTAAATCTAAACTCTCCAATCTTGAGAGTGATGATGAGCGGGATGACCAAATTGATGCAATTCTCAGCCACGCCTGTGGAAATCTAAATGAGAATTTGCTGGAGGAGGAGTATGATCAAATCATAGATCTCTCTCCACTTCGACGGAAGAAAAAATATAATAATACCAAGAATACAGTTAATGGCAAACTTCCCAAAAAGCCAAAGACCCCCTCAAAAATTATTATAAAATGAAGGGTGTTTTCTGGAATAGCAGAGGTCTTGGAGACTTGGCTAAGCACAGGTTTTTGGCTGAATTAGTGAAGGAAGAGCAAATTAATTTTATTGCTCTATCCGAAACAGGACGGGACTCGTTCCCGGATCATGTTCTCAAAAATCTTTGTGGGGGACATGATTTTCTTTGGCACACCATGGCACCCCACGGTAGGTCTAGGGGCATCCTTCTAGGTGTGGACTTGAATGTTTTTGACATTGGAGCCATTGCTGAGGGAGATTTTTATGTAAAATTCACCCAAAGAGTCAAATCAAATGACTTCAAATTTGTGCTATATACGGTATATGGACCAGCACAACTACAGAATAAGAGTGCTTTCTTAGTAGAACTCGCCAACACGTGCTCCAAAGAAACCCTTCCATATATGTTAGGAGGAGATTTCAACATAATGAGAGGCCCAGAAGATAAAAGTTCTGGGGACTTTGACCCTAAATGGCCAAATCTTTTTAATGCTATTATTGAATCTCTAGATCTTAAGGAGATTACAATGGCAGGCCGTCAATACACATGGGCGGGGCCAGGGGATAATCCAACCTTTGAGAAGTTAGATAGAGTTCTCGTTAGCACGGAATGGGAAATCATGTTCCCATTGACAACAGTAGAACCTAGGGATAGGAATATCTCTGACCATACTCCCCTATTTCTTAACACAGGTGCTTCAACCCACCAGACCCACAATCGTCCTTTCAAATTTGAGAGGGGATGGTTGATACGAGATGGATTTTATGATATGGTTGCAAATATCTGGCAATCTCCATGCTCTGGGTCAACCCCCCTTGAACGTTGGCAGTTCAAGATCCGCAGACTCCGACAATATCTAAGGGGCTGGGCGAAACACACTGCAGGGTCATATCGAAAAGAAAAAAAGACTGCTAGCTCTTTTAGAGAATCTTGATAAGAAAGCTGAGATCTCTCCCTTATCTGATCAAGAGATTAATCTGAAGCATTATCTAAAAGAACGTTTAGTTAACCTTCTAGAGAGGAGGAACTAAAATGGTATGAGAGAGCCAAAGTTAAAACCCTCTTGGAAGGGGATGCTAACACTCGGTTCTTTCATCTAGTTGCCAACGGGAAACATCGCAAGCAACATATCTATAAAATTGAAAATGATCAAGGCGTTGTGATCGGTGATGATCATCTCAAAAGTCATATTACGACTTATTATAAAGAACTCTTTGGCCAGCCGGAGAATTTCGATATCTCCCTTAGGGAAGACCAAAACCTGGATATTCCATAGGTATCCCCGGAGGAAAACGACATCCTCATCAGCCCGTTCACTAAATCTGAAGTGAGGGAGGCGGTCTTCCAGATGGAGCGTAATAAAGCTCTAGGGCCGGATGGTTTTCCTGTGGAATTCTATCAGGTGTTTTGGGGAGTGATCAAGGATGATCTTCTACCCTTATTTGCTGAGCTGCATAGGGAGGCTCTTGATCTCTACAGTCTTAATTTTGGTATTATTACCTTAATCCCAAAAGTGAATAATGCCATAAAAATTCAGCAATACAGGCCAATTTGTGTTCTTAACGTGAGTTTTAAAATATTCACTAAAGTGGGCACAAATAGGCTTAATATGGTAGCTAAAACTGTGGTGAGACCAACGCAGACTGCCTTTATGACAGGTAGGAACATAATGGAAGGGGTCGTTATCTTACACGAAACCATCCATGAACTTCACACCAAAAAGAGAGACGGTGTCATTTTCAAGATTGACTTTGAAAAGGCATACGACAAAGTGAAGTGGCCTTTCCTACAACAAACGCTACGAATGAAAGGTTTCTCCCCCAAATGGTGTCGATGGGTTGAAACTATGGTCACCGGAGGAAGTGTGGGAATCAAGGTCAATAATGATGTAGGACCCTATTTCCAGACCAAACGTGGACTCAGACAGAGAGATCCAATGTCACCAATCTTATTCAACATCGTTGCAGATATGCTAGCTCTACTTATTAACAGAGCAAAAGCCGATGGTCAGATAAGAGGTGTCGTCCCCCACCTTATAGACGATGGTCTGTCCATATTACAATATGCATATGACACCATTATCTTTATTGATCACGACCCAGAACAAGCACAGAATCTGAAACTGTTGCTTTGCGCTTTTGAACAGCTATCTGGGCTGAAGATCAACTTCCACAAGAGCGAAGTCTTCTGCTATGGTGCAGCTAAAAGAGATGGAATCCTTTTATACTAGTCTCTTTGGATGCAATGCGGGAATATCCTTCGATATCTAGGGATCCCAATGCACCATAGACAACTCCTGAATTCGAATGGAGAAAGGTGGAAGATCGTTTGACGAAACTCTCTTGTTGGAAAGCGAAATACCTGTCATATGGGGGTAGACTAGTTCTGCTTAATTCAGTCTTAAGCAGCCTACCGATGTTTATGATGTCCTTCTTTGAGATCCCTAAGGGGGTCATTAAAAACCTGGATCATTATAGATCAAGGTTCTTTTGGCAAGGCTACTCAGATAAACATCGATATCGTCTTGCCAGATGGGACATCCTTTGCCGTCCTAAGGACCAAGGAGGATTAGGTATCCTAAATTTACAATTGCAAAATAAATGCCTTCTAGCCAAATGGCTGGTTAATCTGCTAAACTCAGAAGGCATATGGCAATCTCTTTTACGGAATAAATACTTAAGCTCCAAGAGCCTAACTCAGGTGGCAGGCAAACCCAATGACTCTCATTTCTGGAGAGGACTCATGCATATCAAAGATGAGGTGCTGGCTAATGGTTCATTCGATATTAAAGATGGAACCAACACTAGGTTTTTGGGACGACACATGGGTAGGAGATAAGCCTCTGAAATTTAAATATCCATCCTTATATAATATAGTGCGGGATCCTCACGCAACAGTCTTAAAAGTGATGACTACTAGCCCACTAAACATCTCTTTTATAAGGGCTCTGGTGGATAATAAACTTGCAGAATGGCTTAGTTTAGTAGCACGGATCTCAAATGTCGAATTGGTGGAAGGTTTAGCTAACTTCAGATGGAGTTTAACCAAATCTGGGTTATTCTCTGTCCGCTCTATGTATCTCTATCTTATAGATACACAAACACCTTTTCGTCATAGGAAGATCTGGAAGATAAAAATTCCTCTAAAAATTAAAATCTTTCTTTGGTTCTTGCAAAGGGGTGTCGTCTTAACCAAAGACAACCTCGCTAGGAAAAATTGGAAGGGGAGTCAGAAGTGCATCTGCTGTAATGGGAATGAAACTATCCAACACTTGTTCCTAGACTGTCCCCTTACCAAAATGATATGGAGGATTATCTTTTTTGCTACTAGTCTGACCCAACCAAGATCAATCAGCCACATGTTTGGTAATTGGCTAACTAATCAAAATAAAAGGATTAGAAATTTGATTTGGGTGGGGGTGGCTGCCATGTTTTGGGCTATTTGGAGATGCCGTAATGATGTTGTTTTTAATCAAATGAGATCTAACTCTATGATGCAGGTAATTTTCAGAGGAGCGTACTGGTTACGCTCTTAGGCCCAGCTGCAGCGTGATGAGATAGCCAAGGACGCGCTCTCTACGATGAGCAAGAAATTGGAAATAATTGCTTTAGAGATATCCAATAAAGGATGGAAACATTTATACTATTTGAATTAGCGTCCGGGTCGATCTATAAGACTGGCTCTCTCTTTTTCCTCCAAAACTTTGTAATAATAGGCTGTGTACATCTATGGATGTAGAGGCCGGATATTATTTTATCCATTATCTAAAAAAATGTATGGGTAAGAAGACAAAGGACGCTATAAACAGGACTTCAGCACAGGCAAAACGCAGGCCAAAATAATTTAAAAAATGATTTCTCTTAACGTTGAGCCTCCCTGCTCATAGTTCTGTGTTTCATTTTGATCCGTTCAAATCCACAGCACTTTCAGCTATACCCGGCCGTGTCTGCTTCTGCAGGGATCTTTTCAAAGTTCAAACACCGTAGTCTTACTTTTACCAAGGAAACTCATTTCTTACCCCCCGCAAGTTGGATCAGAGATGTCAATGCAGTTGACAAACAGCTTGTTTCGAGTTTCTGGGTCTAGTCTTGAGCCAAGCTAATACTACTGGAAACTCGAATTTTTCTGTCGAGGTAAAACCGATAGCGAAATAGCAAACACCGACAGGAATAAAGCGACAGAGACATACAATTTTCCTGTCGGTAGTCCAAATTCTCTGTCGGTACACTCTTTTCCCTGTCGGTACTGGCGTCAACAGGAAAGAGCCACTGACAGGAAAATCCTGAGCCATCAGGTTTAGAATCGCATGTAACCGACAGAAAAATGTAATTAAACCGACAGAAATAAGACAGCCATTTCTATCAGTTCATTTATGCTGAAATCCACAAAATAATCTAAACTTTAACTTGAACCATTTATATTGCATGAAAATTCAATGAAGAGATCATATTACACAAGGCACACATGGCTAGGTTCTTCAAATGACAAGTATAATACAATTAATCCATGTTGTAAATTATCAAGTTCAAAAATGGCACCAACAGTTAGGAATATCACAAGTACATTGGCACAAACCAACTTTGCCTCAAAACAGTTGTAATCTACTCTAATCTATAAAAAATATTGAATCTTCACGCCACTGATTTAGCCTATCCTGCACGGTGCCTCTTCGCAAGGTTCATCCTTGTTTGAAGAAAACCTACAGAAGTATAGAAGACTTGCATCAGCTACGTTTCATTACGCCATTAGAGATCTTACAAATGGTCCACTTCTCAAGTACAAGTAAATGCTCAAGTGAATGATTTCTGGAAAAACAACTATTCTTGTTCCAATTTTCACTAAGCAAGACAATCACTAATTATTGGAGCCAAACTGAATCTTGGACACACATACAAATTATCAACCAATTTAACAGAAATATTAACTTAGCATATATTCTTAGCATCAGAATATATTAAACTGCACATAGAAAAATAATTGACATGGTGTAGAGCAAATAACAAGCTTACTAACCTACACAAGTTTGTTGATTGCAAAGAGTCAAGCATTGTGTACAGACTAATATTAACATCAACCTAGAGGCATGTAAGGTTACCTTGTCTCAGGTGCATGTATGTCAGAAACAGCAGCAAAAATCATCCAGCATGCCGCAGCAGCAAAGAGCAGCAAGCCTGCAAAAGGAAACACATATGGGTTATGTGCTTACTAAAATAGAAACACTACAATGTTTGAACTGTACCAATAGAAAATTAAAATCCACAAAACAGTTCCTTTAACTAATTGATCCATGCCAGCTGCTCCATGGCATCACTGTCCTGCTTCATGACAAATAAAGTTATAGTCAAAACCACTGTGAAGCACCAGACTTAACATGCCAAATAACATGTTCTCAGCCTATATGTCATACTTAAATCTTTCTGCTCTCGAAACCAAATCAAATTTACTAGTTATTTGGTTTGTGTGAGAAGTAATGCATAGCTCTTTCCAAAGTCTTTCTACAAGGACTTACACTAACAATGCTATCATTATTTCCTTGCAAAATTTTGGGATGTAACTTGCACAAGGAACAGTACCACAATAGTTTCCAGTATTCCTATTTGAATGACACCTAACAAAAGGATATGATTTTGAAGCAAATCTGTGCAGCTCCACATCCTAGAATGGAACTTTTGTGCTCTTTCTCAATTCTGGCTTGGGGACCCTACAGTGATCATTGCAAGTTTCAAATAAACAGGACCTACTGTTTTGTTTTGAAAAATTAACCCTACATTGATGATTTATTATCAGTGAATTGATCCAATGAAAAAAGATCTTTCCAGGTTATATTTGTATGTCACTGAAACTTCTGAACCATCTCTAAACAATCATTTACATGCACAGAAACTTTTTCCTTATAAGCATGGAATAGGGAGCAGAAGACAAATAATATGAGAATTAAATAATCTGCTGATCTCATAAAATTAGATGTTCAGATTAAAACTTTAAAATAGAGATTCCCACACTAGCAAGAATGCATTAACCCATATTAAGTATTCAGAATTCCATACACTGCAGAGGCAGGAGCAAACCTAAACTCATTTCAGATAAACACATACCATACTACTCTAATCCAAAGTCTGCTGCGAAAACTACTCACACAATACATGTCTTTTCTACTACTTCAGAGAAAAGAACATTGTATAATATCATCTAAATTTTGTCAAAAAAAAGTAATAGGCTATGTTGCTGTACCATACAGATAAAGTAACACTCTGCTCTGCCGTGTTGCTTCTTCAGTTGGGTTCCAAAGCAATAATGATGCTATATATATAATACTCATAGATGTATTGATTCTTCAGTTGAGCTGCAACTGCTGGTTGCAACTGTTGGCTACTTTAGGTGTGGGTGCGGAGCCAGTGATGACCAATGAAAACGGGGCCGGCGTTGTTTCCACCTACGAAGGAACTAATATTGTTATAAAACCCAATCGTAGCACTCGACCACGGCAAACAAATCATCAACAAATGGATGAATCCAAAACGGATTGGATTAGATTTTCGTCCACGAGTGCTAGGGATCTAGGACGGAGGGGAGTGAATGAGGGAGGGAGAACAGACCAAATACCTGAGGGAGCCGCATCGACTCAAATTTTAGTCTGCCATCGTTCGGAGTGTATCCTTCGTGTAATCCGGTCCATATATCGTTAACCAAGTAAAAAAAAAAACTTCTCTCAGTAGCTAGCCCAACTCAAATTTAAAGTTAGGAGGAGAGCCAGCCACAGTTGGATCTCCAATGTTTACAAATAGAGAGCGGTAATGCTCTGTTTAGGGTGTTCGGACAACCTGTTCCCTTCGGACGCATCTAACCACCCCCTTCCCATCAGACGCATCTAACCACCCACACAGACAAAAGCTCTGCTCGTCTCGCTCCCCGCAAGCGCCGCTCGCTCCTGCCCACGCTGCTGTAGTGGATCGATGGCGCCGAGGCGCAGGACCACGCCACTGTCTTCGTCGTCAAGCTCTTCGGCCCTGTCCCTCCTCACCGCCGTCCCCGAGCCGCAGCGCCTAGGTAGGCCAGCTGGTTAACTCCACCGCGGCAGGGCGCCTCCATCTGACTGCCGCGGCCGCCTCCACCTCGCCGGGTGCCGCCATCTGCTGTCACGACTGCCTCCACCGCATCAATTCGCCGTGCCATGTTGAGCTCAAAAAACACGTGTTGCAAACGTATGTTTCAGAGTTATGTTGCAAGTGTTTTACACGGATGTTGCAAAAGTAGATCACGATGTTGCATATGTTGCAATGGTTTGTACAGTATGTTGCAAGCGTCTGTTCCCAATGTTTTATCTGTTTTTCATATGTATATTGCATGTGTGTTTATCTGGATGTTGCATATGTTTCACATGTATGTTCTAGATGTTGCATATGTTTGCAATAGTTTTCAAATGTTTTTTCACGTATTTTTGCAAGTGTTTCAGACATATATTTCAAGTGTTTCACTTTTATCTGTCTTCTTTTGTATGCTGTAAGTATTGCATCTGGATATTTTAAAAGTAGATTAGGTGTTCGCATCTACCTCCTCACCTTCTGCTGCCTCGCCTTGGTGTCTCCTCGCCTTCTGCTCCCTTGCATTCTTCTCATACTACGGAGAGAGAGGCGCGCAGCCGGGGGGGGTGCGTGTTCGGGATGGTGGCACGGACGCCGAGAGCAGTGCTCTCCCTTCCGTTCTGAGGGGTGTAGCGCTTCGGTTCACTTTTTTCTGCTATACGCGGGGATGCTGAGATGGGATGCTCCCGTTGGTGGGCCTGGGACTAGAAATTGGTCCATGATTCGGTTGGCTGAGACTGAGAGCTGCGTCTGGACGCATTGCTGGCGCCGGACGTCCGGGCACTAGTGCCTCCAAATAGAGAGGGGTGTGACCAGAGATTCCTCTAGTTAGGGACTACCTTCATGCGATTGAATTAAGTCCCACTTGGATGAGTTTGAAGAGGTAAAGGTAAAGAACCGTCCAGGTTTTTTTATTGATTGTAAAATTTGGGGAACTCATGAGGTAGTCAAGTTTCAGTTGCTAGAGGTTTGGGTCCAGGTGGGAGGCATACCACCGCAACTGAGGAAAAACTACCTTATTCTGTGGGCAGTTGGGACTTTGATTGGTGCAACCCAAATGGTAGACATAATTTTTACCAGAGCTGGGAATTTAGCTCGCATTAAAGTGGCGGTTCTTGACCCCAAAAAAATTCCACAAACCCTTGAGGTGGTGTTTGGAAAATATTTGCATGCCATTTATTTCATTGTGGAGGAAGGGGATGGATCGGGAGCACATTCTAGTGCAGACCAGGATAAAGATCCAATGGATGAAGATGATGATCTTCTAAGTGAGAAGAAGAGAAGGAGATAGGCAAAACTCTAAAGCTACTCTTGGTGGAAATTCCTCTGCTCCCACAGGTGAGCATAACTCTTCTCAAGGTGGGTTTAATCAGCAGCCTAACAGTAACAAGCAAGTTACAAAGCAAAGTGACATGCACTTGTCCACTACCTTGGATAGGCATTTGGAGCCTACTGTTGGTTTAGATACTGAGGATCTTGCATCCAGCCCATGTATTTTTTCTAAATGGGTTGAATGTAGAAGTACCCGAGCAATCTAAGCACATGGACAATCAGGTTAACGTTATTGCAACCCAATGTGCTGATTTACCATCAGAGGCGTGGTACAGGAAGCAAGCAGAGTGTATTTTGGGTAATGTAGTTGATGTTGTGCTAGATGAAATAGCTTCACATGTGATGCAAGAGGATGATGCGGAGGTGAATACAAGACTTCCAACAACCCCTTGCAAGAGAGTGTGGCCACAAACTCCGATTAGAGGGAGCAAAAGGAGGGAAGCCACGGCTGATGAAGACTCGTTGGATAGAGCCGAACGCCTTGTGGCTATGAAGAACTTGGAGATTCCAGCAAAGAATGGTAAGAATTTTAACAATTCAGTTTTATCCATTTCTGATAATGCCATTTCTTCAAATCTTAATAATGTTGGGATCTCTCTTGGTTCAAATGAGAATGACATCTTTAGGTCTATTTCTGAAATTAAAAGCAGTGAGCTTGATAAAATTCATGCAAACTAGATAGATAGAAATGCATAGGATAATTGCTTAGATAGTTCTGATGAGGTAGAAGACAATGTGATAGAATATATTACGCTTGGCCACTTGTGTAGTGGTATAATCGACGAACTAGCCGATGAGGATGCCAATCATATTGGAGGTGAATGGCATACAGTGTCCAAAAAGAAAAATTCCTCACGGAAAAAAAAGTACAGTTTCGTCATGTCACTAATTTTAAAACACAAAGTTCAATATGAAAGGTTTGTTCTGGAATAGCAGAGGTCTTTGGGACTTGGCTAAATATAAATTTCTTTTTGATACTTCATGTGACCACCAGCTTGATTTCATAGCAATTTTAGAAACTCGTAGAGATGATTTTACTACTTTTGAGGTTTGTTCTGGAATAGCAGAGGTCTTTGGGACTTGGCTAAATATAAATTTCTTTTTGATACTTCATGTGACCACCAGCTTGATTTCATAGCAATTTTAGAAACTCGTAGAGATGATTTTACTACTTTTGACTTTAACCACTTTTGTGGTGGGAGACTTTTTTGGCATTGGACTTCACCTAGAGGACAATCAGGTCGAATTTTGCTTGGGACTAATCTTCAAGTTCTTGATATTGGTAATATAACCCTAGGAGATTTTCACATTAAATTCAATGTTCGAACCAAAGAAGATGGCTTTGAATGGGTTCTCATTGCTGCTTATGGAACAGCACAAGATGAGTTAAAAGAATCTTTCCTGACAGAGATGGTTCAAATTAGTAGTAGTGAAGATAAACCAACCCTCTTAGGCAGGGGCGAATCTATGTGTATCCATCGGGGTCAGCTGACCCCGGTACCTTGCCAGAAGTACACTTAAAGTTCTTTAATCCACCTGCAAATTACTCTTTCAAATAGAAAATCAACATGTGTTTGACCCCGATGCTTAGTCCTTGACCCCAATGACATGATATCCTGGATTCACCCCTGCTCTTAGGTGGAGATTTCAATATTATTAGGAGACCTTCTGAAAAAATAATGATAGATACAATGATAGATGGCCTTTTCTTTTGATCATTGCTTGCATTGACAGTCTTAACTTGAGAGAATTAGATCTCTCTGGCCGACGTTTTACCTGGGCTAACTCTCTTGATACGCTGACATTTGAAAGGCTAGACAGAGTTTTAGTAAGCACAGACTGGAAACAAAAATTCCCTTTAGCGGTGGTGCAAGCTTTAACTAGAGATATTTCATATCACACACCGTTGCTTTTGGATTGTGGAACTTCTACTACTCAAGGCAACCAACATCCTTTTCAATTTGAATTATGTTGGCTACTTACGAATGGTTTCTTTGAACAAGTAAGAGATGTGTGGAATAATGAAAATAACGGTACAAATTCTTTACAGAGATGGCAATTCAAGATTAGGCGGACACGCCAACATCTAAGAGGGTGGGGAAGACACGTTAGAGGAAAAAATAAGCAAAAAAAAAGAGAATATTAAATCCATGATTGACTCTTTAGATAAGAAGGGCAGAGTATCTCCAAATGAGTTAGATATGCTTCGTTGTCTAAGAGTTAGAATCTCTCATTTGTTGAGAGAAGAAGAGATAGCCTGGTTTCAAATGTCGAAAACTAAAGACGTATTAGAAGGTGATAACAACACAAAATATTTCCATCTTGTTGCTAATGGTAAGTATAGAAAGAGTAGAATTTTTCAGTTAGAAGGAAACAATAATATCATAAAAGATGAGACAGAGTTAAAAGAGCACATAACCTCCTACTACCAAAATCTGTTTGGCCCTCCCGAGGAAAATAATTTTACTATGTTGGAGAGTAGAATTGAGGACATTCCTCAGGTATCGGATTTTGAGAATGATATCCTTACTGCTGAGTTTGCTGAAGCAAAGGTAAAAGCGGCTATCTTTCAAATGGAACACAATAAGGCACCGGGGCCGGATGGTTTTCCAGCTGAATTCTATCAAGTTTTTTGGGAAGTCATAAAGGTTGATTTGATGGCCATGTTCCATGACTTTCATAAAGAAGATCTACCACTTTTTTCTCTCAACTTCGGAATCATAACACTGCTACCAAAATGCCAAGAGACAATTAGGATTCAACAGTATAGACCTATTTGCCTTTTAAATGTGAGCTTCAAGGATTTCACAAAGGTAGCAACAAATAGAATAAATTTTGTGGTTCAGAAGGTAATACAACCCTCGCAAACAGCTTTCCTTCCGGGTCGATATATTTTAGAGGGAGTGATGATTTTTTTTACATGAAACAATCCATGAATTGCATAGGAAAAAACTAAATGGGGTAATTTTTAAAGTTGATTTCAAGAAAGCATATGACAAAAGTGAAATGGACTTTCCTCCAGCAAACACTAAGGATGAAAGGATTCGCGCCTTTGTGGTGCCGATAGGTCCAACAATTCGTCTCTGGTGGTAGTGTTGCTGTGAAAGTAAACAATAATGTTGGGCGTTATTTTCAAACCAGAAAAGGCCTATGGCAAGGTGATCCACTTTCACATATTCTCTTTAATCTAGTTGCGGATATGTTAGCCATATTCATCACTAGGGCCAAAGAGAGTGGTCAAATTCAAGGCCTCATTCCCCATTTGGTGGAAGGTGGCCTCTCGATTTTGCAATACGCCAATGACACTATACTTTTCATGGAGCATGATTTAGAACAAGAAAAGAACATGAAAATTATTTTATGTGCCTTTGAGCAACTGCCTGGTTTGAAAATTAACTTCCACAAGAGTGAACTTTTTTTGCTATGGGGAGGCAAAGGAGCACATGGAACAATATTCATAAATCTTTGGATGTGGAATGGGTAATCTTCCTTTCAGATACTTGGGTATACCAATGAATCACAAAAGGCTCAATAATAAAGACTGGAAAATGGTCGAAGATCGCTTTCAAAAAAAGTTGAGTAGTTGGAAGGGTAAACTTTTATCTTATGGTGGTAGGTTAGTTTTGATAAACTTGGTGCTGATTAGCTTGGCCATGTTTATGATGTCTTTTTTTGAAGTACCCAAAGGCATAGATTTCTATAGGTTAGCTTTTTCGGGCAAGGTGACAACCATAAGAAAAAGTACATTATTGAAATGGGAAATTCTTTGTTTACCAAAGGTCAAGGAGGTCTTAGTATCATGAATCTTGAAATTCAGAATGTTTCCTTACTTAGCAAATGGTTGTACAAACTAGTTAATGAAGATGGCATCTGTCAAGAACTTCTTAGGAAGAAATATTTGAAAAATAAAACTATTGGTGAAGTTCATTGGAAACCGAGAGATTCACACTTCTGGTTAGGTCTCATGAAGGCAAAAGACCGCTTCCTTGATCTCTTCATTTTTAACATTCACAATGGTAGTCAAACCAGGTTTTCGGAGGACAAGTGGCTTGGAAACTTCACTCTCAAAGAGCAATATCCGTCTTTATACAATATTACAAGGGAAAAACATATATCAGTAGCCAATGCTTTTGCTTCCACACCCTTTAACATTTCTTTCAGAAGATCTCTAGTGGGGGAAAAGCTACTTAAATGGAATGAATTAGTGGCTAAAATTGCATTTGTGCAGTTGGATGATCAACAAGATTCCATTAAGTGGAGTCTTACAAGACATAGGATCTTTCACAGTGCGATCAATGTATAAACACTTAATTAATCAAATTGCTATGCCTTTAAACAAGTTGTTATGGAAGTTAAAATTACCACTTAAAATTAAGATATTTATTTGGTTCTTGGTAAAAGGGGTAATTTTAACCAAAGACAATTTAAAAACAAGAAAATGGAAAGGAGACGATAGATGTTGTTTTTGTGACAATAAGGAAACTATACAGCATTTGTTCTTTGATTGTCAGGTGGCTAGATTTATTTGGAGAGTCTGACAATTGGCTTTTAATCTCGAACCACCAAAAGATGTAACCAACTTATTTAGGTTGTGGGATGTACAAACAGACCAACACTTGCGCTCTCTGATTTGTATGAGGGCAAGTGCAATCTTGTTGTCTATTTGGCTATTTAGAAACGAAGGGATTTTTTTTATAAAAAACGACTATACTCTTATTTGCATGTTGTTTTCAGGGCAACTTATTGGAACCATTTTTGGAACACCCTGCAAAAGAAGAACGTCAAACCTTTTCTGAAGCGGGCATATATGTCACATGATGGAGACTGTGGCTATGCAAATTTTCGCCAAGCATGGATGGTCGTCGTAGAAAAGGCTTAGCGCTTAGCGTTTAATCAAGTTTTCCTTTGTTTGGTTTCGCTTTTTGAGAACATAAAAAACAACAAGAGGCTAGATTTGTAATAAGAATTGGTTGTGTGCAAAACTATTGCAGAGACTGGAATAAAAAATCCTTTTTTTCTAAAAAATGCAGACTAAAATCCTATCAAGGTTTTCAAAAGTTTGTACTTATCGAATTTTCTAAAAAATGCAGACTAAAATCCTATCATGGTTTTCAAAAGTTTGTACTTATCGATTATTAGCCCAAGTAGATTGCCTTCTAGGTAAGTTCAGTTCTCTAAGGTTAAAAGCATCAATAATAGCATTAAATAAAAAAAGGTCATTCATCATTGTAGTTTGAATTTTTTTTCCTATTAAAATTGGTAGAGTTTCTTTACTATATAATTGGAAAGGCTCAGTTAAAAAGCCTCCTTATTTTTTCTTGCACTGCACCATACACAGATCTCGGATTATAAACTTGAAAAAAAATTACTTCTTCAATTTCTCCTATGTCAAAAGATCGAGAGCAAATTAATGCCTAGTAACATGCCGGCAGATCTTCCCCTGGAGGTTTCAGGTTTGACATGCCACAAAAAATCCTTCTCCACCACAGGGTGTTTTGAGAAAGAATGGAGAGCAATCTCGACCTCATGTTTCTGATAAGGCAATGAAGTCTAGGCTTTTCTCTGTAAACAAACTGACGAGAACTTAAATTTCTTTGGGTCCCCTAAGCCGTCACAATTCTAAAATAAATCCCTTTTATTTATTTTTTTTTGACCTTTTGCTTTTCTTTTTTTCCTTTTCCTTTAAAACTTGATTTTTCTTTGTAGTTATGATATGAAACCAAGTCATCATATTCAACATTTGAGAAATCCTCCACTATATCCCCTGAAATGGTTGAAAGTAAGAAGGTCAAGTTCCTCTGCATTAAATTCCCCATTCACCAAAACCTCAAAGGAGCTATTATATTCAACATAAATGTTAACCGGTTGAGATTTTTGTCAACTAAACACTTAATCCTTTAATAAACTAACAAATCTAAGGCCTCGTTTGGAACGGAGGAAAAGTGGAGGATTGAGTTCCAGATGAAAGGAATCCTATATGCATGTTTGGAACGAAGGAACTCGGACAAACCTTTCCGGAGGAACCGCTTTGGAGGAATGGAAAAATGAGCTCAGAAGCAGGGAAATTTTCCTACGGTGCTCGCGGCCACGCTTAGCGCACAAGCCAATCTTTTGCCCTGCATTCTTCCTCTTCATAGCGCTGCATATAAGCACGAGCGGCGGCGGCGCATGCTGCGAGCGGGCGGCACGGCGCGGCGGAATGAGTAGGACGTGAGTCTGCTTCTGCTGGATGGTGGGATGCTGCGCGGCGGCGGTAGAACAGGGGCGCACAGGTGAGGTGCTAGAGCTGGCGCAGGCGGATGGACGCGGCGTGCGGAGGTCGGGACGTCAGATCGCCGTCGAAGGAAGGGACTGGAAGGAAAGACGATTGGAAGGCCAACAACGATACGAGTTGGAGGAGTGGATAAGGTTTGAGCAAATTAATAAACAAGTCCATGTATTTATAGTTTTTTTTTATCAGCCACAACTTAATTACGATAAAAGCAAAATGACACCAAGCTAATCAATCTACTAAGCATGGGTCCCGTCGGTAGGGAGTTCCCTACGTAAATTATATGTGCTTCTTATTAAATAATCCATCTATATTTTATTTATGTGTTACTTTGATTCCTCTGTTTTTCATTCCTGCGTTTCAAACACCTCTCTCAATTGTTTCCTGTATTTTTCTGTTCCTCTGTTTTGCCATTTCACTCCTACATATTTCCTGTACCAAACATGCCCTAACTCTAAATCCTTTAATAAAATAACAACCATACTCACCTCATGTGCCAACGAGCCTAAAGTTATGCTGACCTTACTGTCTTACTATATGATATATGAATGTTGCACCCAAAAGCGGGTCAACGGATAGAGCCGCATCGCTCGTTAACAACAGTAAAATCATCAAAAGAAGCAAACGAAGAAAATGAACAGGTACCATTAATTCTTTGTAGCAGCATCTAGAGAGTTGCTTGTAGGCTCGCTCATTCTAGCATGTTTTGTGGTCACCTGCCAATGCACTCCTTTTGCTAGAGCGGGGCATAGCTGGAGACATGTTCTACTATTGATGGTGTGGTTTGTCGCTTACTGTTACTGTTGCGTCTCCACCACCCCGCCACCACCAAGCGCCTCTGTTTGCGACAATCGTTGGAGCGGGACTATGGACTAGCCACCTCAGTGGGACGCCACGCTTCCATGGGAGACAGAGACAAGGAGGCGCGACCTGAATTACCCCAAAATTTAGCCCAAAAATGTTTTAGTACCTCTTATTCATGCCCAATAAACCAAACATAGCCCCCAACTCTCTCTCTCTCTCTCTCGACATGACTCCCATCCCCATCCTCACGATCCAGTCTGCAGGAGCGCAGAGGTTTGTCATTAGTGCCGCCTCTACAAGGAGACCTTGCCCTTGTTCAACATATATGTTGCACGCATCGTGAAGGAGGGAAGGGATGCATGTTGTGGCAATGTTGTCCTCTCCCCAGTGGGGATTGAGCCCCAGTGGCGAGGTTGAGCATCGTGCCCGGCCACAGGGGTGCGGTAATGTGCATTAGCACAGGCCCCTCGAAGCCAAGGGGCCTAATCCTTGTATGTACACACTATAAGCTATAGCTGGTATACTTAGGTCCAATAGAAAATCATATATGTGGCCCAAAAATCTTTGGGCGTGTGAGGAAGAGTCCGTCGATTTCACTTCCATGGCCGCTCTCTTCGTCGCTTCATAGTGCGTCTTGGCTCTCATTCTTGCGCGTTGTCGTAAATGAAGGGCCCATCTTTCTGGCCAAGCTCCAGGCCCATAAATTGACAGGACCGGGCCTGTTGAGCATGAGCTGAGGATCGGAGATGGAGTGGCCAACGTCGCAAACATATCCAGTCGTAAGGCCATATCCAGTCCTAAATCAATTCCAAATTGCGCTATACAGGAAGAAGCACGTGATGCTCCGTATGTGAACCCCATCTGAGTACGTTGGTTATGTTTATGTAGCACATCTATGAGGGGTTGATATGTTTATGTGTCCTCCTTTTCGAGTCTAATAGTATGGTTATGGTCTTGCTCTCGTACAGTTGGATATCAATGCATGAGGATGTAATGATATTGCATTTGTGATGCACCCTTTCAAATTAGTTCTAAGCTTGACCAAAAGAAGTATGAGTTAGGAACACACTTACATACATGCAGTTGTGGGCTATAGGTATGGACTCTTTATAATCATAGCATTGTATAAAATCAAATTATTTTCATTGAAATATATCTTGATATAGTACATTTAGTTAAACAAGTATAGATGATAATATATTTCTCTAGAAACTGATCGAAGTTAAAAAAATGTTTGATCTAAAATATAGTTAAAGTAAACTATAATTTAGAAGAGAGAGAGAGAGAGAGAGTACAATTATCTAAAATAAGAAAAAAAACGTTAAAAGAAAGAATAACAAAAAAACAACGCAACAAAAATCCAGAAAACCTACAAAGTCACGGCTCACGAAAAACAGGCTGGGCTACAGCCGTCTTTCCCAAAAAGATCAGCCTATAGCCCAAATGATAAGTTGAGCCAATAAGAAAATCAAATGCCAGAAAAGGAAGCAAGAAGCCCAACAGGAAAGAAACCACACATGTTGTCCAAACCGAAACCAGCCCACAATGATGGACCTCACAAAGCAAAATTCAAGCAAGACGAGAAAAGTAACTAGATTATAGCTACATAATATCGTTTCTTCTAAAAAAAAAGGTTAGATCATACTCCGTATTGTTTAGTACTCGTTCCCCGTAGGGCTTGTTCGGTTACTCCGGGACGAAGGCCCGGAACGATTCCTGGTCGGAATGCTTCACTAATTTATATAAAGTTGATAACCTGAAATAATTCCTTGCTCCATTCCGGAACAACCGAACTCACCCTAAGGCCGCCATCCCGTCCCAAATCAATTGGTGCTATACAGGAAGCAGGTGCCCGGTACGTGAACTCCGTCTGAGAGTGCGTGTGGACATCAGCCGTCTATGGAACCTCCCAGGCTCTCAGCATTTGTCTGCATGCATACACACCGGTGGCCCCTACCAAAATTTTGCACGAGGTATATATGATTGAGCGGCCATTATATTTTTGTGGAGGTGCAGTAGCTAGGATACTTCGCAGGAAGTCGGGAGATCCTACATGCAAGTACTATACTGCTAGTATATATGATGCGCGGCAAGCAAACCGGCACGCGATGATCGATCGGGCAGGTGGTGACTCCAGGTCCAGGGCCAGGGCCAGGCTGGGTCAGACGTCAGAGGAGTTTCCACACTACTAGTTCTACGCCGTTCCCCACGTGTTCGCGCTGCAGGCACGCAACCACCTAACCTAACCCCCGGCTACTAGCTGCGGCTCAATCAGGCTTTGGAACCTGATGACATGCATACATGGGGCAACAGCTACGTACGTGTCGGTGTTTTAGACCACCGACGACGAGTAAATTTGTATTTATGCGTCTGGTTTGGATGGTGTGCTCGGAGAATACAAGGGTTTATACTGGTTCGGACGAAACGTCCCTACGTCCAGTTCACTGCTGCTCGTGTTACCGGCACTTAGTTTGCAGTATAGGTTACAAACAGACGAGATAGGGAAAGGATCCTAAGTCTCTGGTGGAAGGAGTGAACGGGTGCTGAGAGCTCGCTTGTAGCTTAGCTGTATGCTCATGTCATGCTCTTGTGTTTTGATCCCCCGTCGAGATCCTCTTTCATGGGGCGTCCTGTTTCCTCTTTTATAGGCGAAGGGAAAGCGCGGGTTACAGAGGAGGAAAAGGAGAAGAACGAGAAAGAAGAAGGCTTCCATGGTTGCCATGTCCTTCTTCTCCTTCATGCGGGTCCCGCCAATCCTGTAGATATCAATAGGGACGGCTCCATGTCGCGGCCTAGTTCGTCACTGACGTCATGCGCAGGCGTCATCTGCCGGTCATGGCGTTCCACTCCTTCCCGGCGGACATCATGGTGAACTGACGCGCATGTCAGCGTCCGTACGAGGATAGGCAGAACAGCACCAGTACGCCCGACACTGTTCTTGATGTGAATCCCCAGGTATGGCCGTCATGGGCACGGGTTACATCGAGACATGCCAGACACTTCCCTGACGTCAGAGTTTTGACCCAAGCCCATACGCTTGGACCTGGAATGGTTGGCCACGGTATGGGTCCCCGTCGAACGAGACGGAACCCGCGTCCTCGAGGTCGGGCGAGACGGAGCCCACGACCTTGGGCGAGACGAAAACCGTGCCTTTGGGGTTGGGCGAGACGGAGCCCGCACCCAAGGGGTCGGGCGAGACAGAGCCTGCGGCCTCGAGGTCAGGTAAGACGGAGCCCGCGGCCTCAAGGTCGGGCGAGACGGAGCCCGCGGCCTTGGGCGAGACGGAACCCGCGTTATTGGGGTCGGGCGAGACGGAACCCACGGCCTCGAGGTCGGACGAGACGGAGCCCACCGCTTTGAGATCGAACGAGACCTTTTAATACGTCTCCAGCCATTTGAGGAGGTCAATGTGGATGCTAACTATCTTGTTTTGGATATCCCTAATATCAAAATCTGACGGTACATCATCCACCTGATTGATCTGATGATTTCTTAACTGCTTTCTTCAGCTGCGGCTATGTTCGGCTGTCTGTTAAACCAGCTGCTGAACAAAACGCGAGCTAAAGCTCGAATCCATCCGTGTGATGCACGTTGAGACGGCGGCCACTGATTAGTACGAGTGCGCAGCTCGTGGTGCACAGGGTCAGTGTGTCTGTGACTTTAGTTTTGACCACTGACTTCACCTTTTTTGCATGGTGGACATCCCCGTCTCAATCAAACATGGAAGAGAGGGAAACGACAGCCAAGGGAAAAAGGTATCACTTCTAGACTTTAGAATTTTCAACTGTTGGATGGATGGTCCACGGAATCGATAATTCACCGTGGTCTTTTATTTGTGCTTTGTTACTATAATTGCATAGTTTTGTCTTCCTCAATTGGATGGATTTCTATTGCCGCAAACTTCTCTCTTTTCTCTCTTTGTGAACCTTATCGTGATAAACTCCATTTGTTCGGGTTTCCATTTCTGTAAAATAAATAAGTAAATTTCTCTAATGCGTTTTTTTAAAAGATATGTATTCTGTATACCGTTCAACTCGATCTCCACCTCAACACAAAGACAAAGCAACAATTATGGTGAAAAATGGTCGTGATAAATCTTATTTTGTCCCATCCTGATTCCTATATTTAATCTGTTTGTGGATTCGTGTTTACGGTATTCTGGTTGGTTTATTTTTTTTATTTTTGGAAAATTTGAAAACTGAATGAAAATAATATGGTTGGTTTTTTCGATCATTTTAGTTTTCCTGTTTTCTACGAGGACATTAAATTTTTACCTACACATGATATTTTATTTTAGGAAGTCCAATAATACACCATAGTCGATATCACACCACACCTGTGTCGTCTATAGTGGATTTTGTGGTTGGCTTGCTGAATGTTCTTCCACTCTTGTACTTTTGACACTTTATGGATCTTATGGTAATGTGTTGGTAGTGTTGGCATGTTGGGTCAATTAAGTTATCATAAAGAAGTTATTTTTAGAGTAAGTCAAAATCAATTTCTAGAGTTAGCTGGAAAAATCACCTCTAGTCATGAGTCTCTAAAAATCAAAGTTTTCTAGAGACGGCCAGAAACACCAACCACCTCATAACACATTCTCCAAAAAATATAAATCAGACACAAAAAAATAGCAAAAAAGAATAATACTAGGAGATGCCCACCTATAACCTCGCAACTTAGAAGTCACTGGTTATCCACGCAAAATAAATGCATGTGCGTCTACCTCAAGTCTCATGTGAGCCCCCTACCACTGCACTACAATATTACTTATGATTAAATGTAGGATGCTATTCTTTTTCTATTAACTTTTATAATTTTTGTATTGAATATTTTGGCTCCTAAATTATTTTTAAATGAGAAAAGGTTGATCTATAAAGATCTCATCAAGCATTATAACTTTAATTTAGGGAGTTTCTCCATCCGAGATCATCTCAAAAACTAAAAAATGAAATTCAAAACAAAAAGAAACTTAAAACATAAGTTTGAGACCCAAAATAACTTATAATGAAAAATGTTATCAATTATAGAGTCATCTCTTCAAGCTCTAAAATTTTGGTATAAAGTTTGTTTTCATCCGACTTGATTTCAAAAAGTTATGCGTTTTTTCTAACTGCACCTATTTTTAAGGGCAGATCACATTCCAACCGCCTCTAGAAATCACATTTCTAAAGTCATCTGAAGTTTCGACCTAGAGGCGGTCGGTGCTTCAAACCACCTCTAAAAAATAGAGAGCATTTCTAGAGGAGGCTGGAAACACCGACTACCTCTAGAAATCGGTTTCTATAGACGAACTATCTCATAAACTATTTTTAGAGACAGTTCTTAATAGAGTTGTCTTTACAAAAAAGGGACACTTTAAAAATCTTTTTGTTGTAGTAAGCATGTGAAGCCATGTTTCTTAATAGCTTATTTTAGAGACAATTTTTAATAGCTTATTTGGTTAGGCTCCTTATGGTGGAATATGCCCACTTACTGAGTTCAAATCTTCAAGTTGATGTGATTTCTCGCATTTTGTTGGATTTAATCTAAGATTTGACAACACTATTCTTATATAGATCATTCATATATAGATTATTCATATATATGATTACGTACTCCATAGATTTACAAATATAATAGAAGAAAAAAGGGGAAAAGAAAATGATTATCGATTGTCTTATATATATATATATATATATATATATATATATATATATATATATATATATATATATATATATATAAGGCTATTCTGTAGCTGGCCATAGAATAACTTATTCTATAGCCACCTTGATTTACTATAATATTTGTACCAATTTACGATAACATGAATATGCATTTACGATACTCGTGTTACTACAACTCACGGTGATATTTACGATAATGTTATAGTAAATCACTTAGTAAGGAGTTACTGTAATCTTGTAAATTAGCATGGTAATTATCGTAACTCAAAGTGACCACAGAATAAGTTATTCTATGGCCAGCTGCAGAACAGTATATATATATATATATATATATATATATATATATATATATATATATATATATATATATATATATATCTCAAAGTTCAACTACCTTATTCTGCCAAACTGTCATGCTGCCAAATTAATGTATATGCCAGATCTCTTCTCACTTATATTAATTGATTTGTCAACTCGTAAGCCAACGTACTAAACATGACATGAATATGCATGCTATTAATATTTATCAAATCATTACGGCAAACGATTACTTGATAATGCATTCAGGAAAAAAAAAACGATCAACAGGCGAAATAATGTTGCTTGTTCTTACAAAATGTTGTAATCTTTCAAGTAGCATTTATAACACTTGGGAGGGTGTTCCTCAATCTATTGAGGATTTGGTAGCCAGTGATTCTGCTGGGTTGGATGATTAATAAAGTTTCCAACAATTTCAAAAAAAATGTACATTTACACTAACGTATCTCTTTATCCAAACCCCATTTTGGGGAACATAATCACATATCAAACCTCCCGATTTAAGAGTACAAATCTTTACATGCAAAAATGAGCAAAGCAAAAGGTTTTGCCGAGTCTCTACGTGAGAATAGTCACCAAATGATGATCGATGTTGGTCGGCTACGGAATGCCGGCATGCGATATCAACAAGGGTAGGATGCTAGGTGCGACGCCAAATAACACGGTGAGCCCCTCCAAACTCTGACGTGCATCTTGAGCATCTCCCTCGCCCTCTCCCTCGGCCGGTCGCCGGCGGCTCCGGCCTGCACCAGGTACAGAAGCCTCGCGACAACTCCGACGGCAAGCATCTCCTGCAGCACCGCGGGGGTCGCGGAGTGCCTGGCCACCGCGTGCAGCGCGCGCACCGCGCTCTCGGTGGCCATGGGGGAGAGCCGCGTCGCGGCTCGCGCAACAACAGCCAGCCCTGCCGGGTGGGCCACGAGCTCCAACCGCCCTTCCGCGCAGCCGCACAGATGGTCGATGGCAACCGCCGCGAGCTCCCCCGCCCGCTTGCCGCCGTTGCTTTTACCACCGCACCCGTCGCTGAGGAGCAGCTCCACGAGCGCCGCCACGGCGCCGGCCTCGACCGCCTTGATGCGGTTCCGGCCCCACGGGCAGAGCCGGCAGAGCACGTGGAGCGCCACCTTGATGGCCTTGGGCGACAGCATCCTGTCCGCCACCACCATCACCACGCCCTCGACCAGCTCGGTGCTCGCCGAGCTCAGCCGCGAGGGCTGCATAGCCGACAGCGCCGCCTTCAGCAGGTGCATCGCGTACGTGCGCGCCCGGTAGCTCGGCCAGCGCAGCACGGACGCCAAGGCGTCCACGAAATCGTCGCTGCTCTCCAGGACTCTCTTCAGGCTCGCCTCGGAGAGCTTGAGAGAATGCAAGATGCTCAGAGCCGCCTCCTCCGGCGAGCACGCCTTGGGCGAGTCCGGCACGGCGCCGCACATCGGTTCCTCTTGGGATCCGCATCCAGCGAGAGGCTTGGACGACGACGTGCTTGCGGCGTGTTTCTTGACGACGGACACGAGGAACTCCACGGCTTCCGGCACGCCTCGACGCAGCGCCGGTTGCGGTCGCTCTCGGCGATGATGTCCGCGAGCTCCCTGAGCGCGGCCATCAGCTCCTGCTGGCCCTGGCCACCACCCTTCTTCTTGGCGCCGTCCACGATCGCGGCGACGCGGTCGGCGTCGACCGGCGGGCGCGGGGTCGGGAACCGCTCGACGGCGTGCGCGGCGCACCAGGACTGGATGAGCCGCCGGAGCGTGTGGTTGGGCGTGGGCTCCAGGTCGTCGGCGCCCAGCGACAGCTTGGTAACGGGGCAGTCGCCGTGCCCATCGGTGAAGAGCCAGCGCTCGATGCTGTCACGGTCGTAGGTGATCCCCGACGAAAGGGTGACAGGGTCCCGCATGACCTCCAGCGTGATCGGGCACACGAAGAACTTGGGCACCTCCACCGGAGCCGGCGCCGCCGGCGACCGCTCCATGGATTGTTATATTCTTGAGTCTTGACCCTGCCTGTTCTGCACGCACCACACCTTGCGCGTGTGGATACGTTTACCTGCGCACCTATCTACGCATGAAGCTCTAGCTACAAGGCGGAGAGACAGAGAGAGTCTGTGGTCCAAATGAGGAAAGGTTCTGGAGCAGACTGAGACGGGGGGGAAGAAGCTTTTTATACAGGAGAGGAAGAGGAGAGAGGAAGAAGAGAGATGAGCGCGAGGTTCACGGTCACGGCCAGCAAGTGGGTGCCGGACTGCCGGTGGATTCTTTTGTACGACTGTTTACGCAGGGATGGGAGAGGAGTGCTTCGTTGACGCAGGTGGTGGTTGATCCAGCGCAGAGCTCTGGTTGGTGTGGAAGAGAAAAAATATGGCGGCCGAGCTGCGAAATTAATAGCGAGATCACCGTCGGCCGCGCGGGATCGGAAGCGAGCGGAGGTCCACCGGCGGGTCGTACATGGTTGCCGGACGGCGCGGGGCGGCCACCACGAGGCGCGAGCAGGGACCACGAAATGTTCCGCGCCTTTGACCTTCCTGCTGGTTTTTTATTGTTTGGGCCTACCCGTCAACTCTTCCTTCACTCGACTCATGGCTTAGCTGCCTTTGACATTTTCTCGCGTCAGCTGCTGATCAGCTCGGAAAATTTTCAAGTTTCAATCTTCAATTAATTTCACTACAAGTACAATAATGCTTACCGAATTAGACACTGTTTAGATCCACTCAACTAAAATTTAGCTAGCAAAAATTTCAAAACTAAACTTTAGCTAGCTAAAAAATTCTCTCAGCTAAACTTTAGATGTGATGTTTGGATCCTCCAGCTAATAGACTCAAGTACACTTTAGTTGGGTTGAAACCGTTAAACTTAGCTAAATTTAGCCAGCTAAAGTTTAGTTGATGGATCTAAACAGACCCTTAATCCCTACAGTTCATGGTTAGGGTTGTATATGTGAAATATATATATATATATATATACTCTGATCACATCTTTTAAATGAAGGGGAGATAGATATGGGGACCCCTCTCAACAAAATAAGTACTGGGAACTATGCCGGTCTGTTCAGACGAAAAAAATAAGTACCTCATTTGTTCTAAATTATAAGTTCTAGTTTTTAGATACATTATAAATATCTAGATATAATATATATCTTACATGCATAGGAAAAGATAGGAATAGTACTTACGGATGCAGTGGTCACTTTTTTTAACCTTCCTTTCGATGATTTTTCTATTCTATATTTTTTTACATTCTTGAGTTCCAAATTGCCAGTAAATAGGGGTATTGTTTGTTTACCAAAAAAATGGTAACTAAGTATGTAAGTATTACCTAATTCTCTGGGTCATCGGGTCGACACAAAATTCATCCAATCAATTATCTAGATTTCATTCAAAGCAAGAAATACATAACGAAAATAAACTAGAGTCTTGACCCACCGGGTACCGCTTAAAAATACCTAGAGACTAGACTCTTCATACAGACATATAATATATATATATATATATATATATATATATATATATATATATATATATATATATATATATATATATATATATATATATACACATATACACACACATTGTTCTGTATCTAGAATGAGTTATATATATATATATATATATATATATATATATATATATATATATATATATATATATACACACACACATATATATATATATAGACACACACATATACACACTTACTGTTCTGTAGCTGGCCGCAGAATAAGTTATTATGTGGTCACTTTGAGTTACGATAATTACTATACTAATTTACGAGATTAAGGTAACTCCCTCATAAGTGATTTACTATAGTATTATGGTAAGTATCATCTTGAATTATAGTAACCCATGTATCGTAAATGTGTATTATCATTATCGTAAATTGGTATAAATATTTTCGTAAATCAAAGTGGCCACGAATAAGTTATTCGTGGCACCATAGAAATAACCTTACCTTGTGTGTGTGTATATATATATATACACACACACTTTGTGTTTCATATTAGTTGCCATTTTCGCCTTTTCAAAACTCAACATTTCTATCTTTGATCATCAATTTTTAGAAATTTCTAGTTTAATTAAAATCATAAATATTATGTTTTTAGAATCACCATGTGTCCACACATTGTTAAACTATAATAATTTATAGGAGTTAATGAGCAAATTAGAAATATTTGATTTAGAAGAACACTAGAATGACAGCTAATTTCAATAGAGGGATTATGTTGCTTTACTTTTTTTTTCCTACAAGTTGAACATAATATAATATGGGTGGCGAATAACAACCAAAATAGAGGTCAATTTTTGTGTAAAAAGTCTCCTAGGAGCAAATCGAAGAGCCTCTTTGTATCCTTCCAAATTTATAGGAATAAAGATTTAGGTGAAAATATTCTTCAATATTTTATTTAATTAGACCTTCAAATATGATTAAACTATTTTAAATTTCTCGCTGGCCGAAGATAGAGAGCGGGGTTGGCTCTCTAAATTGAGCACAAGAATCTGTTGGAGAAGATAAAGAGCATGATCTTTATTCAAATAGTTCTCCAAATGATGATTTAGAAAGTAAGCTTTAGAGAGACTCTTGGAGATATAGTTGTTAAATAGTTTTTTACTGATAATATGTGTCGGTGTTTTTTACCGCAGATATTCGATTCTTGGAGTAATTCCCCTGATGCAAAGAACAAGCACAGTAGAGACACGAGATTTATACTGGTTTCGGCCCTCGGGAAGCGAGTAAAAGCCATACGTCCAGTTGCTACTTGTTTGTATTACGATCTCATCGAATAGCGAGATGGCGATTACAAGATGGCTATGCCTATGAGAGTTTCGATGATTACAACAGGACGGATAGCTAGCTATTTATATCTGAGACCTACTTGCCCTACAAGTTACATAGTAGTGCCCTAGTCGGAGTCTTGGCGTGATCTTTAGATATCCTTCCTTGAATAGGCGAGTCGTGAACGTTCGGGTCTTCTTCGGTACGGATTCGGTAGCCAGCATATCCGGTAGTCGGGAATCCTGGGAGTATGGAACCGTCAGTAGCCTCCGAGCTTATCGGTCAAGTGAGACTCGGTAACCTTTCTGTACTCGGGCCTTTTAGGGTGTTCAGAATCGGGACTTTATCTCAAGGCTCGAGTTCATACCCATGAGAGCAAGGCTGATCAGTTAGAAGTTATAGGGTAGTATAGTTGGGTGATGAGCTATAAAAATAAAATAAGCCATACTCTGGAGTCATCTTGTCTTGTCAACGCGGTCTTCGTCCGAGTCAGGCGGCGGTAGTAACAACCTGAGTTCCGTTACACCATAGGCTCTCACCTTTTGGTCATCCGAGTACTACCAATCGAGCCCCATAGCAACCCCTAACAACTCTAACCGAAAAGACGTATTGTCTCAACCATCAACTACTCGGCAATGCATCAAGTCGACCCCTGATCAACCAGAGTCAACCGGACGACCAACAAACGAGAACGTCACTCGAGGAACCAAATGTCTGACATTGTGGCCATCAAGGGTAACCAAGGCGGTTATAGGCCAACAGGTTTAGGTCTTCTACAATGCCCAGGGAGAGATCATACCTCCGGCTGGCCGAGTTTTTTTCCGATGGATTCAAAGTTCTCAACCTAACGTGGATGCTCATATTTTTCTTTAATTTAGTAGTAGACGACATGTGGATTTAAAGTTCTCAACCTAATATGAATGCTTCTATTTTTCTATAATTTAGCAGTAGACGACATGTTCATTGGCATCAACCTAATGTGGATTTAAAGTTCTCAACCTAATGTGGATGGGTGTATTTATACAAGTGAGTATATGTGTGTATGTATAAGTGTTTATATCTTATTGTGAATAAAAAAACCATTGACATCAATGTTGTAATAAATTTATATTTTTTTTACCAGAAAAAAACATCAAGAAACACGAGCTGAGTGAAGAGGCAGGTTCAGAATTGCAAATTGGCCTACTCTACTCCAATTCGTTTGTCTTCTCTCCGAGGGAGAAAAAAGTGATCAAGCAAATTGGTCATAAAAGGTTATCCGACACCCCCGCTTGTTTGCATCCCAACATTTTGGTACGCATGTTTTCTCAATAATAAATAGAACATCTTTACTTGTACACACAGAAACAGCTCGCGCGCTAGCCAAATTTTCAACACACGACAACGGCACCCGCACAAGGCACGTCCATACATCTCATGCAACAAGAATACAAGACGAAGCGTGTGTATTTCGTGAGAGTTCACCATCACAGATTGATTTCGTGAGAGTTTGATATTTTCATGAGAACACCACCACGAAAACAAGTTATTTCGTGAGAGCAACCACCATGAAAATTACCCAACAAGAGCATCTCAATCCAAATTCCAATTGCACATATATGGTCCAAATGTCAATACCACACACACACACAGATATATATATTCCGATTTCAACACAATTGTCCAACCATTACAATAAAGGCTCATAGTCCTAGACTTCTAAGCGGCCAGCACATCCTGTCTCATTCCTAGCCATAACAGATGGTGGCGATAACTTTGGTGGTGCCCATATCTAACAACCAACCTGCACAGAGCTGTAATGAAGAGTATAAGAAAAATTTCTAAAAATGTAGATTTATCTCAAATTCATTGCCACAGCCGAATGGTAGCAGGAAGTTTTTTCCCCTTTAATGAAAAACAGGGTCCAAGACAACAAAATCAAATACCAAAACTGAATTCAAATGGATAGCAACCAGCTGTTCTAGAAATCTAAGTATGAACAAAAATCACTCAATCAACACATCGAGTATTTCAGCATGTAATAAACAGAAACAGCTCTACATGCATTAGTTATTTATTTGATAAGGAAACCAATCATGAAAGGAGAGCCTTCCCCCCAATCACTAGCTGGTTCAAAGCTTAAAGTTGGAGACAAGCTACATATGTAAACATAAACAATTGATAAATTAATCATTCCAAATCAAGAGCTAGAATATGGAAAAATCAAGAACAACATATAGCTTCAAAGCATAGTAACCTGATGTTCTTATTTCTTAACAAACTTCAAATTATCAGGAAGTGCATGTTATACAGTAGCTAAATTAATTATGGACTTAAAAAAAATGAGACTACATGTTTGGTTAACTTGCAGAATTCAAACTTTAGAGAAACTACATAGCTAGGAACAATATTAGAAAAGTTAAGAACAGATCTTTAGAGCAACTCCAACAGAGATGCTATTTTTTATTTTGAATCCAGTTTAGATAATTTGTGGTATAAAATAGACTCCAACAGATATTGTATCTGGCTTTCTAAAATACCCAGCTGGCTATCCCATGAATTCCGCTAGGTAAATAAAGCAAACCTACGACGCTCGCCATCGCTCCTCCAGCGCGATTTCCCGGGTGCGGGGAGTCCCTCCCGCGAGAGAGCGCTTCGCGCGACTCTATTCTCCCGAAACCCCGCCGGTACACTGCTTTGTCTGGCCTCGACCCTTCCCATCCACAACCACCGTCGTGCTCTACGGCGTTGTCGCTTCCCTCTAGGTGCTGGTGCTTGTCAACATTGTCATGGATACGCAAATTCACGTAGCTGCGTGCCTGCGTTCGCCATCATCCTCCCTGTCCCCGTGCCGCCCCAGTGCCCCACACCGGCCGAGCTGCAGGAGGAGGCGGTCATGGCGGCGCGCGGGTGACGGTGGGAACAGGCACAAGCTTAACTAGTCATCAGATCAGCCGCACCCGCACCAGGGGCTCTGTGGAGGCCGCCGAACTCTGGCGCCTTGTAGCAAACTCGTATGCTGCTGGTTTTGCTGGCCACCTCGCTGCACCTGCACGGCTCCAGTAGTAGCAGACTAGCAGCAATGCTGTTCTTTTAATAGAGTACTAGGCTAATACTCCAGTAGAACAAATCGAAGAGATCAGCAGCTAGCTCTGGAAATTGCAGTGATCAGACTTGACAAAGTTCATCTATATTGTGCTGGAATATACAGTTTTGTACCGAGCCATGTCAATGATCTGTACTTTGCAATGTCATCGATATGAACTCTGTAAAGGAGCTGCTTCTAATGTGAGCACGATGAAGATGCTACTACCTGTGTTTCAGGCACCATCACGGTAGTTTGCCCGGTTGGGATTTGGGCAGGTGACGTCGAACTTTTCAATATAGAAGATGAGAAATAGCTAGGCTGTTGTAGAGTCCTCTTCTTTTGAGGAGTTTTCTATTTTACAGAATAGCTAAAATATGGAATTTGGCAACTAATTTTAGACAATCTCTTGGAGATGCTCTTACCAAGGTACTCCGTAGTGGACTGCAGTGGTCCACCATAACACAAAAGGAAAGTAGCCATCTCATCACCAAAAAAACTTGAGACACTGCAAGTAATTGGGAAAGGATAGTGCATAAGAATTTACCCTCGAAATTAATAGGAGAGAAGGCTGCAACTAAAACATGAATTCAGTGACTTCTGAAAAAACAACGGAATACTATGAACTATCTCCAGAAGGCACTAGCAGTAGCACACAACACACTAGATTTAGACTTGCAGTTGCAGAGAAGACACAGGCCCTTTATATCTTCTATTCGAATCATGTAAAGACTTGCAGTTGTCAGAGTTATTGCCTACAAAGTCAGAATACTTCATCTAGGAAAAAAAAGAACTTTTTCTTTGCAGGCTGGGCTTATAAGATGGAAGAAATGAAGGATGAGTACCTTTCTATCTTTTTTCCAGGATAGTGTTCTTCAGGTTTCTGTCGTCTTGTAGCACATCTCTTGAGATTACTATTCAACCTACTCTAATCCCGGATCCAGGCCCTGTACCCCTTTTGGATCCAAACTTCATCTCAGCATATGCGTCCAACTGAAGTGCCAAATCAAATATGTAAAAAAAGACATTATCATGCTAGTGCCAAATCAAATATGTAAAGAAATACAGTTTTTGCACAAGCACAAGTGCATTTCCAGTCCCTCCAAAGATGCACAGCAGAATACCAGAAATCACAAAGGCTCTACCAGTTCATATTTATAGTTCATGAATCAAATCAATATATCATATAAAGGTGCAGATAATCCACTTTTTAAGTAAGAGGAATAGCTCAGTAACAGACAGGTTATAGATATGATAGAGATTCATTATCAGTTAGATCATCATCATGCAAAAATCAATATTGTATATTTATAATGGCATCCTTTGCAGTGCCGAGCAACCAACAGCTATAGAGATATAGATCTACATATGCTTACACAACATAGAGTCTAGTAATATAGGCTTAAGTTTTTCCTTACTCTCAAATTAATATATTTCAGTCTGTTCAACAAATTAATTAAATAACTGTACTTTTCAACTTTCGCATGTAATCCTTTCTATCCTATGGAGAAGAGTGTTCTGCTTGGGCCTGCCCACACACACACTCATGGTCTACGCATGGACTCACGCATCGGACGCTGGCCAACACAGGCTAAATCCCTTGTAATCCTTTTTATCCTATGGAGTCAGGTAATATAGGCTTAAGTTTTTCCTTACTCTCAAATTACGTATGGTTTAGGCTAAATCCCAGGAAATGAGTACATGTACACATCTCATGAGACTACTATTCAACCTACTCTAATCCCAACTATGCAAATACATACAGTTCCCAGGATTCAATGGAAACAAATGAATCTTCAGAAAAACATAGATACTTGCAGCTGCAGAAATTGGTGTCGCTGCAAGCTAGTGAATCTGCAAGCGAACAGAAATTGGTGCGTTTTGCACAGGAGGAAGGGAAGGAAAGGGAAGGGATGACATACCTTGTGCTTCATTGTCGCAGGGGCCGACGAAGACCTGGCGTACGGCGGAGGCGCCGTTCGCTCAGAGGCTGCGACGGAGCCCGCGAGGCTACGGCGGATCCGGCACGTGCGCCCGCGCTTGCGCCCGTCGGTGCCGCGCCACAAGCCGTCGTCATGCCCCGACCTCGACCCACGCCGTCCTCCGGCTGCTCATCGTCGTCGTCCTAGTGGAAGGGGCGCCGCCACCGTACGGAGCCGCTGCTCGAGGGAGCACCATCTCCAGAGCTGAGCACGCGATGCCGCTGCTCCCCAGCTCTCCGCGCTGAGGGGTCGTGCCGCGCGAGGGAGGCCTCAACCCCGCGCCGCCGTCGTGTCAAGCACGGCCGCGAGAGTGCCACCGCCGTCACCTACCAGTATATGCCTGAGTAATAGAGAAAGAGAAAAGGGAGAAGAGATCGAGAGCAGGAGATTAGGAGGTTAGGGTTTGGGAGGGATGAAGAGGTTCTTATATACTTTTGCTTTTCGATCCAACGGCTCTGATTCATCCGGGGATCATCCAAGGGCTGCAATACATCGGGCCAAAGAGTGTAATTAATCCTATTACTATTGGGCTTTGGCCTGCATAGTAATAGGATTAATTACACTCTTCCAAAAATTTTATGAACTCTAAATAGAATAAGACATAATTTTTAAACTATAAGTGAATTCAAATAAAAAAACTCCTCAACTACAAAATTTTAGAAATCATCAATATCTACAATTTTTGTTTTGGTCATTTCTCCGTAAGACTTTGTTTTAACAATTTAAAATTTGAATTTTAAAAAATGAATACTTCAAAAAACATTTTGAAATAGTAAATGAATTCAGCTAAAAAAGTTATCAACAACAAAGTTGTAGAACTCATCAAGACCTACGACTCTTATTTTGGTCATTTGTGCATCCGACAAAGTCATAGTAACATTGTTCATAAACTTTACATGTCTCATATGGTTTCATAAAGTATAAGAGAGATATATAAATTTTGTGAACAATGTTACAATCATTTTGTTGGATGAAGAAATGACCAAAATAAAAGTTGTAGATCTTGACGAGTTGTACAACTTTTATGTTCACGACTTTTTTAGCTGAAATCATTTACTGCTCCAAAATGTTGTTTGAAGTTGTGTTTTTTTGGAATTCAAATTTTCAATTGATAAAACAAAGTCACATGAAAAAACAACCAAAATAATAGTTGTAAGAACACAGTAGATTGATAGAGCACGATTTTAGAAACATTTAGGAAAAAGAATCACCGTATTTGGAGTTAGCATGAGGGAGAAAGACTAGTTACAAAATTTCGCTACCGATTAAAAGAACAAAACCTTTGTTCATGTTCTTGAATTTCTAGTATTTAAGCAATTATTTTTGTACTAAGAACATGTAACCATATTTCGTGGGGGTGGAATCTGACTCTCATGAAAATGATTACTCTCATGAAAATAAATAATTTCATGGGGGTATTTAAATACTCTCACAAAAACAACCAATTTTCATGACGGTGCGTGGAACACTCTCATGAAAACAATTTTCGTGAGTGTCTATTATCACGAAAATCATAACTTTCGTGGCGGTGTCGAATCACTCTCATGAAAATATGTTTTCGTGGCGGAGATTTACATCACTCTCATGAGAGTTCGTTTTTCACTCTCACGAAAAAACGTCCCTCTCACGAAATATCCAGTTTCTGGTAGTGATGTGGGGCACAGCTCGTCAGAAAGTATTGCAGGGCTGGGCAAGCTGACGGCTTTGTCAGAGCTGTCACTCGTTTGCTCTTTCTTGCACGACCACGTGCCAATAGTATCGCTGCAGAATCCGATATGGATGCCTCCTCTATCTGCTTCTCTAGAGAAACTTGATAAGCTCAGATCGCTTGACGTGACGTGTTTTCATCGCGTTGCCTACTGCGCTGATGCGATGAGCTCACTTTCCCCTCTTTGTGGGGGTAAGCCTTGAGCGGCTGAACCTGATCGAATGGTCTTTCTCCATTGTTCCTAGTTGGATCGGCCATCTGCACAGCCTCAAGGAGTTGAACCTTGGAGCGAAGCAACTAATCCAGGAAGATATTGGTGTCATTGGAATGCTACCCTCCCTCGTCGGACTCAACCTGCGTATTGTACATGTCCCGGTCACAAGGATCGTGATAGGAGGAGGATTATTCACAGCTCTCAAGTGGTTTACGTTTAACTGTGATGGGATATCGTCCCTGACGTTTGAGGCCGGGGCAATGCGTAACCTAGGATACCTCAGCTTGGCACTCAATACTCTATTATAGCTATGAGTATGGATCTTTTTAATTTATAGCTTGAGTTGGTCAAAAGTTTATTCGTCGCTACTATTGTACCTGAACTACTGTGTACTGGCCGGTCGCATGTAATATATAAACTTCGTGTCACAAATAAACACCGCTGTTACGTTGTATGTTACCTTGAGATTGCGGTGTAATATTGTGGCCCGTATGGCATTGCTTCATAGTTCATCCAGACCTAGCTTTGAGTATGGATCTTTTTCTTTGGGCCTAATATGAAAACTCCAACCTCTCCAGGATCTCGGACTTTTTTTTTGGTGGGTAATCCATGGAGATATTATTTTAATTATTATCTTAGCTCTTAGTATGGGGTTTTTCATCCCTGGGTTTTGCTCCCCCTTGCTTCCAAAGAGCCTAGGAGGAATCAGGAGGGGTGGGGCACCCCTACTAGTTAATATATGAATATGAATATGAATATATAGAAGCTAAAGCAATGCTATGTTTCAACAAGGGGAGTTGGAGCCAGTGAAACCAACAACAAACCAGCTCATCTGACTTCAAGTTCATTTTCAGAAGAAAAGGAAAAAGATCTCTTCTTACATTGTTACTACAAGTGGAGACGCTAAAGCTGTGGGCTAGTACCATAATGAGGACAAAAAGGTTTACTATAATTTCAGTATATGGGCTTAGATGAACTAGCCCAAATGTAAGTTATAATAGAGATGGTAAGTTACACAGATTTGTTTTTCATTACTGTGGAGGCTTGTAATTTCCAGGTATGAAAATATTGGTCATGATCAGTCTCTTATAACACGTCATATCTTTTGATTTTGTTTTGCTAGTTATGTTTATTTTTCAAACACTCACATTGAAACTTTTTTTTTAGTATTTCTATTTGACATCAGAAGATATTCTAATTGCATATACTAATCACCTTTCATTCCAAGGCAAGTTTCAATCACTTAGTGACATGATAATAATAATAGTAATAAAAGAGACGCCCATTACCAATGGTCGTTGTGTGACTCAATCCCTTCTTGTATACCCTCCGTCCCAAAATGATTGTTGTTTTAGATTTTCAGATATCTCGTTTGACTGTTCGTCTTATTAAATTTTTTTATCTATATATTATATGTTTTATTATGACTTATTTCATCATTAGAGGTACTTTAATGATGATGTATTAATTTTATAATTTATATAAAAAATTTGAATAAGACGGATGGTCAAATAAGATGTATGAAAGTCAAAAACAATAATCATTTTGGGACGGAGTGAGTACCTCACATCCCACCGTAGGGAGGAGAGGACCGAAAAGCCTGAAACTGGAAACTTGAATCTAAGAAGATAGAGCTTTTGTCCAGGAATGGGCAACGTGGATCGTGGTCGGGGCTGCAACTCATTCACGTCCCAAGAGAACGGTATTTTGAAAATTTTTAATGAAATTATTTTCGATTCCGAGAACGGGAGGATTCCAAACTAACTAGTTGACATCTTGGATTTATGAGAGGGGGTATAACTTTATTATTTTTCTTCCCCAAAACTTTCTATTTGATAGAATAATTATTTTTCCATGCATAAATATGTATACATTCATGCATGCTAGTGTATTTTGATTTTCACACGCATAAGCATCTTATTTTAGTGGCACTAACTAACTATACAAATCCATTTATCTCCGTCCATTTCAAAAATAAGTCTAAATCGTCAAAGCGGTAAATAAATCATATAAAGGATGGCTGACTAACGTGGGCTCTCTCAGAGTCAGAGTCAAACGATGTCATCCCAATCCATTTCTGTCCAGTGATGGCGGGTCACCATGGTCCGGCCAGACCCCATGGGCCTTGGCGACTCAGATCTCACGGGCCTGCATCTCACACGGCTAAATTAACACTAACCATCACTGCACCATCAGAACAAACCAAAACAGACACAGGTACGGCCCCGCCTCTGATGCCGCCTGGCAGCGCGTTCATGCCAGCAAAGCCGGCTTCCAGCGCTGCTCGGCCGCTGCGTGCCTGCCGCCTGCGCTTGGTCACTATGGCTCCACCCCCACCCGTGCGCAGCCGCAGCATCGTCGCCTTCGTGGATCATCGTGGCGTTGACGGTTATGCCCTCTAGGGGCTGCATGGGTTCATAGGTTTGCTTTTTTCTTAATTACACAGTACAACACAGACGCTCACAACACGCACATATATTCACCTCTACGAATACACGTGTGCAAACTCTACCCCTATGAGCACCTCCGAAACACTGAGCCGACAGATCTGACTCGCCCGGATAAACGGATTGGCAGATGCAATGCTCGGCCCACAAGCCCAGAATTGTTAGTTGCCAGACCAATCGTACACTCATAGCCAGCCGAAGTTGGCGGCCACGGCGGACAAGCAGCCAGCAATTTGCACAGGATTTTTCATTTTTGCACCGGAAACTCATGAGAGAGGGGTTCCCCTAAAAAAAAACTCATAAGAGAGGGGTTTATTTTTGTGAATTTTCTTCGTTCATCTCTTGAGGAGGAGCATGTATGTGCCCTCATTTATCTACTTAGAGCAGTTGGTATGGCTGTGCGCGTCGCACCCTGCCAACAAGAGTTTGACTCCCTCAGCAGTGGATTTGTTGGCTGCAGGAGCCGCAATTTATCTGCGCGTTGAAAAAAAAATCCACTCGTCTGTCCACATGCCAAAGCATAAAGGACTCGTGGTACATTTTACTCTATTTTTTGATATGATGTATCAGGAACACAATAGCAATGTAAAAGAACTGAAAACTTGTTACGGAAAAATCGAAGAACATGACATTACAAGGAAAACAGAACTGATAAATTACAAGGAAAAATGCACGTACAATCCCCTTAACGTGACAAGTCTGACTCAAAAGCATTATAGCATGATCGATAATAGTACTCCCTCCGTTCCAAATTATAAGTCATTCTAAGAATCTTGGAGAGTCAAAGTATTTTAAGTTTGATCAAGAATTATACGAAAAATTACAAAAGTATATGACATCAAATTGATATACTATGAAAATATAGGTAATGAAGAATCTAATGATACTTAGTTGATATCCAAAATATTATTATCTTATTATATAAATTTGGTCAAACTTGAGAAAATTTGACTCTCCAAGATTCTTGGAATGACTTATAATTTGAGATGGAGGGACTATATTACTTAACTAAAAAAAATGGACACGAAGGTTTGGAGCATCCCCCCGATATGGATGCTGTAGTCGTCGTGTCACTTGGGCCACCAGCAGGACAACGGAGATCCGGCGAGGTCATCTTCACTTGGACGTCACCGCCATTCTGGACTGGGAATCTCTTGGTGCGGTCGCCCAGGGTGAGCTCGATGTCTTGGCGTTGGATGAAGAAAGGGCTGGCATCCTCTTGGCTGGGAGGTGCATCATAGAGGCTTGCCTTTCCCCTTTACCACCAGCGGCGAGCGAGCCGAGCGGCATGGCAACTACAGACCGCGCCAGTGGAATCTGGGCCATGGAGCCAAAGCCACCAGAGCGGCCATAGGTGATCTCCGCTCCGTTGCGCATGGAGTCGAACAGCACGCTCCACGTGCGCTCGTCGCCGTTGAAGGCCAGGCTGCGCGTGGCGATTTGACCATAGATGACGGGGCTTACAGCTGAGGCGGCTCCGGGCGGAAGAAGAAGGTCGACCTCCACGTTGACCTCCACGGCTTCACTGAGCACCGCATAGGTCACGTTTACGTTGCGTTTGCCTTTGTTTGTTGTGATGGTGCCGGTAACGGGCTCGTCGTACCTGTTTTCTTCGTCGTAGCAGTCCCAATCCAGCTCACCGCGGTCCTGTGCCCCATCGGGACCGCCGGTGATGTCAACCCTAAAGGTGAAGCTCCTGTACGCTGAGATTGCTGTGTATGGTCCAGTCAGCGGCAGCGGCTCCTCGTCGGCCCCCTGCAGCAGCCAGCATGTCAGCCATAAGCAAAACAACGCATTATAGTACTCCCTTAGTATCAATTTTTCTCACGGCAAAAGCTAGCTGTAAAACTAAAAGACAGCCGTACCTGGCGTGGTTCTTGGATGGGAATGGGAAGATTGTTGCGGTAGATGACCTGGCCGCGTCTCCCGTCGAAGACCGATATGGTGCCAAGGAAATGAAAGCCGTCGGCGCGCACGGCGATTATCTCTACTAGGGGTCGTGCATGGGCCACGCAATCATCACCATCGTCAGGTTCAGGCGGCGGTACCGGTGTCGGCTGCCACTGGGAATGGGACCGGCGGCCACCGCCCTGGTTTGGCGGCTGCTGCTGTTGTCGGCCATGGCCCTGGCCGGCTGGCCCTCCTCCTGCTGCTGGGTTAGTTCTTGTTCTTTTGGGAGGAGGCTGGTGCCCCGGCCGCCGGCCGCCATTGCCACCTGCCGTGATGAACCTGCGCTCCTGGTTCCACAGAGTAGGTCTGTGAACTGGCCTGTTAAGCAGCAGTTCAACAATAGCAAGTGCTCTACTTGGGCTACTGGTCCGAAGCATGTCCCTCAGATGGTCGGGTAATAGGTAGCCTTGCCGATAGCGGTCCTTCTTCCACCTCAGCAGCGCCTCTGACATATCACCCCAATTCCAAAAGTAGTCTAGCTACTTGCGTGCAAGGGATGTAGACATTCTTTCCCCACATATCCAGGGGTGGGCTCATCCTTGCGGCTTCGCAGATCATCACGATCAGCTGCGCCAATGCCCTTTTGACTTTAAAATTAGCTCCGACACCGTGGGCTTGATTGTAGCCCGAGAGGCAACGAACGGCTTTTCTCATTTGCGTGTTGCCCAGCGCCACACACACCAACCACCTCGCTCCTCCGTAAACTAAGCATCCGTAGCTGCTGCCGCGCGCATTCCAGAAACGTCGACGGCTCTCCGTCCTGCTGTGGAGGTCCGAGCATGCGCATGCTCTCGCGCCTGGCGGTTCCAGTTGTTGGATCAATATGCTCATTATTCCCCGAGTAACCAAACTCGTACCATCGTCCACTCTGATTCTTGAAGCCAATAAGGTATACATTGTCATCCCGGACGGCGAGCGTTGTCCTCTGGTTGTTGTTGCCCTCAATCCTAGCCGGTCGAACACCACTCTTTTGCCTGGGGAGTACAGGATGGTTAAGGACATCAGTTCTCTCGGCATCACGGTGTTGAGCAAGCCTTGTACGCAAGTCGCTGATAAAAGTTGAATACGCCTCAATCTCGAACCGGTAGGTCATCTCAACAACGAGAGGGCGCTCCATTGTCGGAGTTCCTAATCATTAAATAAATACATCTGCTCCAAACATTATATTGCAATTAATAATTAGTCAAAGATATATAAGCATCTATATAAGTATCGAGTTAGATACTAACTAGCACATTACTTATAGCTATTATATCTTGTGTACCTAAGTTTGGGAATTCTACTCCAATCCATTTGCTCCTCAAAGGTTAAGGACCGTTTGGCTGGTTGGAAACATTTGTCGGACAGAGATTATAACCCCAAATGTTTCCTATTTCCATTGTTAGGGATTCTAAAGCCAGTAAAGTGTATATTCGCATCGTTCCGCTCCGTTTCCCCATGGACTTCATTCCATTTGATGAGATAACAACCATGCACGTCTAATAAGATGGGCAGACAGACCCGAGGCTGAGGTAGGGCTGTTGCCGCTACAACAACCGTGTGCACCAGGAGCCCTGCACTCCCCAACTGCGTGTCCTGTTCCCATGCTCCAGCCTTTGCTGCGTCACTACTGGAAACCGGTCGGCACTCGGCAAAGCCCGAAATACAATCGGCAAAGGCTTTACCGAGTGCTGCACTCAGCAAAGGGCACTCGACAAAGAATTAATCAGCAAAGAAGCCTTTGCCGAGTGCTTTTTGTCGGGCACTCGGCAAAGCCTTTGCCGAGTGCCGGAAAAGCACTCAACAAAGATTTACACTCGGCAAAATGAAAATGCGAAAAAACTCAAAAATAATAGCAAATTTTTTTTTCGGGGGAGGTCGCCACTGGCCATCAAAGTCGTTGTATTTTTTGCACAAAATTCGCGGCTAACGTGACCGGCGGCATTCAAACTCACGACCTCTCCCTCGTGTGTCTGCTGCTCTACCACTGCACTACACTGTCACTTGTGTCTGATTCCGTTATCTATCCTCATATATTATACTAAACCGAGAGTAAATTGCTTGTTGGAGGCCCTAAACGAATTCAAATAAAAAAGTGGTCAACTAAAAAGTTTCATAACTTTTTGAGATCTACAATTTTCATTTAGGAAGTTTTTCCATCCGAGGTCGTTTGAAAAATTTGAATTTCAAATTTAAGAGATTCTAACGTAGTTTTGCATGATAAGATGATTTCAAATCAAAAAGTTGTCAACTACATAGTTTCATAACTTTTGGAGATCTACAATTTTCATTTAGGAAGTTTTTCCATCTGAGGTCTTTTGAAAAATTCAAATTTTAAAATTTTCAAATTCAAACGTCGTTTTTGAATGACAAGATGATTTCAAATCAAAATGTTGCCAACTACAAAATTTCATAACTTCTCATGATCTACAAAGTTTATTTTAGTCATTTGTTCATCCGACATAGTGGTAGTAACATTATTCACAAATCTTATATATCTCTCTTTTACTTTCATGAAACTAATACGAGAGATATGAGAGAGATGTAGATTTTATGAGCAACGTTATTGTCGCTTTGTCAAATGAAGAAATGATCAAAATAAACTTTGTAAATCTTAAGAAGTTATACAACTTTGTAGTTGAAAAGTTTTTCATTTGAATTCATTTAGGGCCTCAAAAGTTGCTTTGAAAAAATGATTTGCCGAGTGCCAAAAAATGGCACTCGGCAAAATACATCTTTGCGAAAAATGGCACTCGGCAAAATACATGTTTGCCGAGTGCCGGAAAAAAAAACACTCGGCAAAGCCATCTTTGCCGAGTGCCGAAAAAAACACTCGGCAAAGCCGTCTTTGCCGAGTGCCCAATAAAATACACTCGGCAAAGCTTCCGGCACTCGGCAAAGTGCCGGTTTCCGGTAGTGCGTGACACCATGAGCTACCATCTCCCATTTGCACAACACTAGCTAGGACCAATATGGCAACCTCTTCCCCATGACCCTGACCCCACAATACGACACTAGGATCCGGCATCTCTCCTCCCCCACCCCCAACCGCGATCTGTGATGCCATATTTAATGTATCTGTAATGTTCAGTGATTATATGTGACGATTAGTGACTATCTGTGACGATTTGGATGTGGTGTCAATTTAAATTTGAACTTGAATATTTCTAGCAAAACTTTAAATTTCAATTTAAATTTGAATTGAACATTTCTGGCAAAAATTTAAATTTGATTAATGGGCCAAATCTTCACTGCACCTGGGCTAGCCCAGTAGTATGGGCCTAATTAGAAAAAAAAACTACAGAAAACATGGGCTTAGTAGGCACACAATATGAAGAACAAATGTGCCTCCTCCATAATGGGCTGGCGTAGGCCTAGTGCTAACGTGGCAAGGTAGCTGCCACGTTAAATCCATCATCACCAAATGACATGGCAAATGATGACGTGGCTAACAAATTCATGACGTTTCAGTTCATCACTATAGGCTTTGGCTATTGTTGTTGACCATGTATTCCATGACGAAATAAAATGGCAATCGGTGACGGCTATAGTTGGTCCAGCAAATGTATGACTTGAGATACATGACGGATATCTCGATCGTCATGGCAAGTTAACTATGACTTATTTTCAATTGTTTATGATCAAAGTGATTGTCATGTGAAACACCATTCCTTGTAGTGTCCCCATGCCACAGACCTTGCCAGCCACCTTGTGGACTCGAAGCTACCATCCATCGACCTCAAACAGCTACCATTTCAAGGGCACTTTGGTCAATTAATTCCACCACATTATCCTCTCTTCATAAGAATCTAAATCTAGATAGCCAACAAAAATTGTTCCAACAAATGATTCTGTCTCTCAAAGAAACATTTCTCAAGTCAATCTGAATCTAAAATGTTTCTAACATATACAATTTGGATCTCTATCAAATGGGTCCTTAATCACATCTTGCTCACTTTGCGTATATAGTTCGGTTAAATTTGGTTTTCCAACGATGTGGAATGTTGAATCTTGACCTTGATTTTGAGCTGGATTTCCTACTATATTTTGATTGGGATTTGTTGCGGATGTGTGGGGATTTCTTAGATTAAGATGTAGCCCCATTTTGTGGCGGTGATCCAACTCATATTCGGACTACGACATTGAAGAAGCAAGAACGAGCTAGATATGAGCTCCAATATCTGCATATTCTTTACAACAACGTGTAAAACCCGATTGTTAGATGATGGTAGGGTGAGCAATACAAGTGGGGGTTTCCCAGTTTGTTCCTTTGGGTTGTAAAGGTCATTTCATATTAAATAGGTTTGGCTAATTAATTGTTGACCTTTATGATTTTGTCAAAATTTACTTGGATTAAGTAAAATTCTCCCTCTCCAGCATGGTCTGGTGTTGCAACCGGTGGTGATTTCTGACGGAACATGCCCCACATATTAACCTAATGAAGATGGACTCAGATTTCTTAATTTGAGAATACCATCATTTAATTTATTGGGTCGTATATGGCGTCATAACCTTGTGTAGATGTACTGTAAATGGATGTAAAGTGCAGACCAACACTCCAAGGAGATCATTGTTGATCGTTGAAGCTGTTAGCAACGCACACCTGTTTATGGGTTTTGTATGTCCATGCTTTGTTGCAATAATAAGAAGGATCATTCTTCAAGTCCATCAATTTGTGCGCTCAGATGGACTAGAATTTAGGAGATAAAAGTATAAGATAATACTCGCTCCGTCGCAAATTAGGAGTCATTCTAAGAATCTTGGAGAGTCAAAGTTTTTAAAAGTTTTACCAAATTCATATATAAGATAATAGCATTTATGATACCAACTAAGTATCATTAAATTCTTTATTACTAATATTTTCATAATATATTAATTTGATGTCATGAACCTTTGTGTTCCTCTATATAATTTTTGGTCAAACTTGGAATATTTTGACTCTCTAATATTCTTGGAATCACTTATAATTTGGGATAGGGGGAGTATTTATTGATCTCTCCACTCCAAATTATAAAACATTTTGGATTATATAATAAAAAAGCTCTTACTATGCATCTAAATATAGTTTATATCTAAGTGCATAACAAAAGCTATGTATTTAGATTTTAGAAAACTCAAAACATCTTATAATTTGAAAAGGAGGAACTATATCAACATCAACATCAACATCAACATAGCCTGTTAGTCCCAAGCAAGTTGGGGTAGGCTAGAGTTGAAACCCAACAAGATACCCAAGTCACGGTTCCGGCACTTCGATAGCTGCTTTTCAGGCAATCCTATCCAAACATAGATCTTTAAATATATCCCAAGCTTTTAAATCCCTTTTCACCGCCTCCGCCCATGTCAACTTCGGCCTTTCTCTGCCTCTTCTTATATTATTAGCTTGGCTTGGAACTCCACAACGCACTGGTGCATCTGGCGGTCTTCTCTGGACATGGCCAAACCATCTCAACCGATGTTGGACAAGCTTTTCTTCAATTGGTGCTACCCCTAGGCGACCACGTATATCATCATTCTGAACTCGGTCCATTCTTGTGTGACCACAAATCCAATGCAACATGCGCATTTCTGCAACACTCATTTGTTGAACATGCCGAGCCTTTGTAGGCCAACATTCGGCTCCATACAACATTGCAGGTCTAATTGCCGTCCTATAGAACTTGCCTTTTAGCTTTTGGGGTACCCTCTTGTCACATAGAATGCTAGAAGCTTGACGCCACTTGATCCACCCTGCTTTGATTCTATGGCTAACGTCTACATCAATATCTCCATCCTTCTGTATCATCGATCCCAGATATCGGAAGGTGTCCTTTTTAGGCACGACTTGACCTTCCAAACTCACATCTCCCTCATCCTGTGCAGTTGTGCCAAAGTCGCATTTCATGTATTCGGTTTTAGTCCGGCTTAATCTAAAACCTTTAGACTCAAGGGTCTGCCGCCACAACTCAAGTTTCCTATTTACTCCCGCCAGGCTTTCATCAACTAACACTACATCATCGGCGAAAAGCATGCACCAAGGGATATCCCCTTGAATGTCCCTGGTAACCTCGTCCATTACCAAGGCAAAGAGATACGGGCTCAAGGCTAACCCTTGATGAAGCCCTATTCTAATCGGGAAGTAATCAGTGTTACCATCGTTGGTTCGAACGCTAGTCACAGCATTGTTGTACATGTCCTTGATGAGGGTTACGTACTTTGTTGGGACTTTATGTCTATCCAAAGCCCACCACATAACATTTCTTGGTATCTTGTCATAAGCCTTCTCCAAGTCAATGAAAACCATGTGTAGGTCCTTCTTCTGCTCTCTAAATCGCTCCATAACTTGTCTTAACAAGAAGATTGCTTCTGTGGTTGACCTTCCGGGCATGAAACCAAATTGGTTTGTAGATACCCGTGTCCTTCCTCGCAAGCGTTGCTCGATGACTCTCTCCCATAGCTTCATAGTGTGGCTCATCAACTTAATCCCACGATAGTTATTACAACTCTGGATGTCACCCTTGTTCTTGTAGATTAGTACCAAAGTGCTTCGTCTCCACTCCTCAGGCATCTTGTTCGATCGGAAGATATTATTGAACATCTTGGTTAGCCATACTATAGCTAAATCCCCAAGGCATCTCCACACCTTGATTGGGATACCATCCAGGCCCATCGCTTTGCTCCCTTTCATCCTTTTAAATGCTTCTCTGACCTCTGATTCTTGAATCCTCCGCTCAAAGCGCCTATTGGTGTCATCAAATGAGTCGTCCAACTGAACGGAGGAGTTCTCGTTCTCCCCATTGAACAACTTGTCGAAATACTCTTGCCATCTTTGTCTGATCTCATCCTCCTTCACCAAGAGTTGCTCCCTCTCATCCTTAATGCACTTGACTTGAATGAAGTCCCTCGTCTTCCTATCACGAGTCCTAGCCATCCTATAGATGTCATTTTCTCCTTCCTTCGTATCTAGACATTTGTACAAATCTTCATAAGCCCGTCCCTTTGCCTCCGCCACCTCTCGTTTTGCAGCCTTCTTTGCCACCTTATACTTCTCTATGTTATCTGCACACCGGTCCTGGAACAAGCGCTTATAGCCTTCCTTCTTCTCCTTAATTGCCTTCTGAACATCCTCATTCCACCACCAAGTGTCTTTCATAGCGCATCCACTTCCTTTGGTCACTCCCAGCACCTCTGCAGCAACCTTTCGAACGCATGTCGCCATCTTCTCCCACATATTGTTGGCGTCACCTTCGTCCTTCCATGGGTCCTCTTCAATAACTCTTTCCTTGAAGACCTTTGATGCCTCCCCTTCTAATTTCCACCACTTTGTCCTTGCAATCTTGGCTTGTTTAGCCCTACGAGTTTGCACCAGAAAGCGAAAGTCAGCCACCACTAGCTTGTGCTGAGACACCACACATTCCCCAGGTATCACCTTACAATCCACGCAAGCACGTTTATCTCCCCTTCTTGTAAGGACAAAGTCAATTTGACTGCAGGAAAAGCCACTACTAAAGGTCACTAAGTGGGACTCTCGCTTTTGGAAGAAAGTGTTTTCTACCATCATATCAAAAGTTGTAGCAAAGTCTAGGACATCCTCTCCCTCCTGGTTCCTTCTTCCGTAACCAAAACCTCCATGTGCCGCCTCGAAACCTGTATTAGATGCTCCTACATGGCCATTAAGGTCTCCTCCAATGAAGAGCTTCTCGCTACTAGGTACAGCCCTGACTAAGCCATCCAAGTCCTCCCAGAATTGCCTCTTAGCACACTCATCAAGGCCTACTTGGGGGGCATATGCACTAATAACGTTTAAGACTATATCACTAATGACGAGTTTAACTAAGATAATCCTATCTCCTTGCCTTTTCACCTCCACCACACCACCCTGGAGGCTCTTATCGATCAAAACTCCCACTCCATTTCTATTCGAAGTTGTCCCTGTGTACCATAGCTTGAAGCCTGTATTGTCCACCTCCTTCGCCTTTTGACCCTTGACTAATAAAGAGTTACTCGTATTAAATTGTATGTTTTCTCTTTGTTTATTTTCTAATACAATATACATATATAATAGATACTCTATAGTCTATATCTAGTTATCATAAACTTATTAATTATGATTTTTTTAAAATTATTAATTTATATATTAAATTGTATGTTTATTTTCTTAGACTAATCTGTATGTTTTTTCCATCAATATTCATGTTTTTCTTTCTATATGACATCTCTAGTATTTTAAATATGTAATTATTTTCAAAACCTTATCATTAATTATGGTGGCTCTTGTCGTATCACATATCTTATGGAGTTATGAATTTTTCCTAAATTTTATTCTATTGATGGCTACTTTTTCTATCCTCATGTTAAGTTGGAACTCTTTGTGCTTACTATATCTTTCACTAACTCTTCTTTTTGCACATTTTAAAAATAAGCATTGTGTGTTGTAAGAGTACGTTTATAAATACTACAATACTGTAAGTCATCATTTGAAACATCACCATGTCACTTAAGATAAGTCATAGAGCTTGAAGTGAGGTATCAAACGGGGTAATGGTGCCAATACTTAAGTCTTGTAAATGATAAATTTTTTACTCTAAATATTCTTAAAGGGCACAAAAATATATGCAAAATAGTATCCCACACTTCTCAAGATGATTGAATTTTCCTGTCAAGAAATTATATTTGCAATTATGGTTCTACTTCCAATATAAACATGTCAAACATTTTATATATATAACTATACCAAGTAACAACCTATAAATTACATGTTTTGGTTACTAATATGATTTTAAACAATAATTTGTTACTATCATTAGCATATGAGTTGTTGAAGAATGTTTTTATTTGATGAAACATAACACATATGTTTACTTTAATCAAATCTATATTTTTGCATGCCCATAGCTTTTAGTTTTAAATTGATTTTTTTTGTTCTCAAACTTAGATTTATTTTGACACATCTAAAGCTGTAATAGGACATCAAGTTAGCGATCTATGGAGTTTTGTTGTTTAATCTTTTACAATTCTTACTTAATCATGAAATTAGGGCTTAATCAATTGTTGTCACTATCCGCAACCACGAGTTTGTTTATTTTATATCTTTTTTTGAGAAGTTCGGGGGAGAGCATCCCTACCTTTTCATTTCATAAAAGGAGCATACATGAGCAGTTTGTTACATGTCGTTTATGGGATATTAGCAGGGGGTGGGGAGGAGAACAGCAAAGCCCAAGCATGGGCAACATGTCTATCCGATGGGGGCAACCTACATGCCCAAAGCTCGGCATCTTCGCGACACCCTGCGAAGAGGCGAGTGTAGCAAGGAGGCAGGGAACGGAACACAACGTCATGCCTGTGCTTCCAGAGATGCCAACAACAAAGAAGAAGAAAGGCATTGGAGTGGGCAGCAGGGATGGTTGACGGCGGTCGAACGCGCCAAAGAGTAGTAACATTTTCTTCTTCAATTTGCACACCGATCCGGTGCCAAAAGCCAACCGCAAAGGCGCAACCGGCAATAAGATGAGCTGTGCTTTCAACCTGAGTGCCGCACAACTCACACAGGTCTGAGTCAATGCAATGCTTCTTGAGTAAGTTCTCCCGTGTTTGTATTCTGTCTTGGACGAGCAGCCAGCCAAAGAACTTAACTTTGGGAGGGGCACGGTTCTCCCAAATGAACATATAATAGTCGCAGCTGCCACCTACTGCAATGACAGACTTGTATATCATGGATGAGTTGTGGCGATGTGCTTTGTCCTCCCATGGGCAGCGGCGAACATCCTGAGCATTGGTGAGACTAATTTCTGCAAGCACGGTGGACAGTTGGGTGAACTCTTCGGTGGCAACAGAAGAAAGCCGGGGCACAAAAGCCGATCTTAGATCAGCGACAAGCACATGATGAACTGAGGCTTTAGGACGACGGGTGTGGATGTAGAGAGCGGGCATGGCGTCCACGAGCGGTCCAAGCGCTAGCCAGCAATCATGCCAGAATGTTGTAGAACGCCCATCACCCACCTCTACCGTGGTGAGCAGCCGATAGTCTGGAAGAAGCTGACGCAGAGAAGCCCAATGTGCTCCGGCACTAGTGGACTCCGGCGCTCCAAGAGGACCTCCAAATTCAATTTCAAGCCAGCGAGACCATGCTGAATCTGTCGCAGTGTGCGCTCTATGGAGCAGTTTCATGAGCAAGCAGGTATTCTGGAGAGAAAGATCTCGAACACCCAAGCCGCCGTTCTCCTTTGGCAAGCAAGATTTAGTCCAGCTGACCAAGCACTGAGCACCAGAAATAGATTCTTCACCGGCCCACAGGAAGGCTCGTCGACGTGCATCAAGAGCGTCCACAACATCTTTAGGGAGTTGCAATGCTCCCATTGCATACACCGGAAGACTATCTAGAACAAAATTGACAAGGACTAGGCGGCCACTGTGGTTGAGGAGGCTAGACCACCATCCTGATAAATATCTGTCAACACTCGCAATAATTGGCGCAAAGGCAGAGAGATTCAGCTTCTCATTGGAGAGTGGGAGACCAAGGTATGTCTGGGGAAATCACCCTGTGCACAGCCAAGGATGCCCACAAATTGGGTAGCAACATTTTGAGGGACATGCATCGGCACTAACATGCTTTTGTTGTAGTTGATGGTGAGACCTGTAGCTTTAGAGAAACTCGTTAGGAGCTCTTTGAGACGCTCCACAGCCTGTACATCTGCCCAGGCTACAATGAGCGTGCCATCAGCATATTGGAGAATTGTGCATGGCCGATCAGATGCAAGTGGGTGGCGCAAAAGTGTGTCGGTGGAGAGTAGCTGTTGTAGCAGGTCGGCCACAAGGATGAACAGGTACGGGGATAAGGGATCGCCTTGCCGCAGCCCCTTACGACAAGAGATCCAATGCCCAGGCACACCACTGAGCAGAATTGCTGATTTGGACGTTTCCTGAAGATTCTTTATCCAATCACACCATTGTGTGGGGAACCCTCTCGCTTTTAGAATGGTGAGCAAGCTCTCCCAGCACACGCTGTCAAAGGCCTTAGCAAAGTCCAGCTTCAGTACAATGGTCGGTGCTTTGTGTTTATGGCAGCATTGGACAAGCTCTGTAGCATACACAAAGTTTTCTGAGATGGAGCGCCCCTTGATAAATCCTGTTTGATCAACATCCACTAGTTTTGAGATTTGAAGTTGCAGTCGGGAGGAGAGAATCTTGCCTACAATTTTGATTGGACAGCCCTATAAGGAAATGGGACGGAAGGCACCAGGTGTGACTACATCTGAGGTTTTGGGTAGCAGCACCACATAAGCACGATTTATCCGTTCTAAATCAGCAGAACCATCGTAGAAGGCAGCAAGAAATTCCATCACGGAAGGCATCACAAATTAAAACTCTAGGCTGAGCGGTAGAACCTTGGGCCAAAGCCATCCGGACCAGGGGCACTGATGGGGTTCATGTCTCTGATTGCAGCTCGCGCCTCTGAGACAGTGAATGGAGTAACCAAAGGCAATGAATCCACCCGAGGAAGGTCTCTGTAGATTCCATGAATATCAAAGTCCCAAGATGTTGCTGCAGGACTTCCAAGCAAAGAGGTGAAATGGTCGCTCAATATTTGCTCTTTGTCCACATGACCAGTGAATCGTAACCCTTGCACTTCTAGAGCTTTAATATGGTTCTTGCGTAGCTGCTGTGAGGCATGTGCATGGTGAAATCTTGTGTTTTCATCACCTTCTTTCACAGCTCTGAATTTCCCCCTTTGCTTCCAATATGCAGCCCGAGCCTTGAGAAGTTGGAGGAGCTTTTCTTGACACAGAGACCTGAGAGTAGCTTCACCTGCACACAGACGACGATGCTCTTCGAGTAGATCAAGCAGACGAATGATAAATTTGCAGTTGTTAATAAGGAGGGGTGTGTGTTTGTGTTTTGACCATTTCTTGGCGACGCGGTGAGTGTCCTTCAGCCTAGCTGCAAGCATGCCCGCCGGACCACCTGCATTGTTAGTAATAGCATGCCAAACCAGTTCAACAGCAGGGAGGAAAGAGGGGTCATGTAGCCAAGCATTCTCAAAGCGGAAGCAACGAGTTTTGGGAATAGAGGTGTCAATTGTGATGAGGAGTGGAGTGTGATCAGAGGTGGCATGAGGGAGTGAAGTGAGAGTAGTGTTTGGCACAACAGAGTCTAGGTGCGAGTTAAAGAAGACTCTATCAAGGCAAGCAAGAGTGGGGATTTCCCGCTTGTTCGACCAGGTGAACAGTCTATCAAGAAGGGGCAGCTCCAGAAGAGAGAGGCCGTGGATGGCCAAGTTGAAGATTTCTGCAAGGTGAGCATTGAAGTTATTATTGTTCTTCTCATCAGGAGTACGGATGAGGTTGAAGTCAGCAGCGATGATCTAGGGGCCAGTAACAACACCTGCAATCTCTTTGAGTTCATCAAGAAATGCAGGAGTTTGTTGGTGATCAGAAGGAGCATAGACATTTGTCAGAGTGAAAGTGAGATCAGAGAGAGTTGCAGTGAGGGTGGTGGTGACTGAAAAGGAACGAATGTCAGCTGAAAGAAGCGCGAGCTGGGAGTCGTCCGAGGTGGTGGCGACGCCACCACGAGAGCCATCAGCAGCTAGGAAACAATGGCCACGGAGGTTGGCAGGAAAGAAGGATCTGAATTTTGGTGGCGAGATGGAGCTGAGCTTAGTTTCCTGGATGCAAGCAACAGAGGGGTGGCAAGTGACTAGAGTGTCTCGTACAACGATACATTTTTCCTCCTCGCCAAGGCCGCGCACATTCCAGGACACAATGGTTAACTTACGATTGGAGCTCATTTGGAACTCTTCAACACCTGATTCAGGGATTCAGCGGCAGAGGTAGACAGCTCAGCAGTACCGCCATAGCCCTCAAGTCCGTTGCATTCAGAGTCCTCTTGCGGAGGAGCCCACAGCGTTTCACCTGAACTTTGAGGTCTTTTGAGCAGCCTGCAAGTTCGTTCTCCAGCGCTTTTAGGCGTGATGCTTTAGTGGACATGTCCACAAAGTTGGCAGCTTCCTTCTCCCGCAAACGCACCACTGTGACGCTGCTTAGGCAGCTGGGCTCCCTTCTTGTGTTTGGCAGCTTTGTCTGCAGCCCTGCTTGGCACGAGCACGGGTCTTCCGTGCTAAGAGCTCATGGGCAGAGGCGTCGTCAAGCAAATTCAAGCAACGGCTGAGGCTCGGGAGAGGCGGCTGGCAAGGTGGTGGCTGGTAGGGGGACAAAAGGTGCAGTTGGTGGGGCAGCAGCAGAGGCGTGGGAAGCGTGAATGATGATAGGAAGATCGGGGAGTGGCGGCAACAACAAACCCCGAGGCTGGTGGATGAGCTTGTGCATCAGTGCGGCAACTTCGGCGAGTGAGGCAACAGCACGAAGCACGGTGGGAGCAATGGGATTGGGATGACATGGTGGTGCCGGGGTCGAGAGCAGTTGCAGCGAGGCTGGAGCTGGTGTGGGGAGAAGGCACAGAGGCCGCGCGTGGGAAGATGCTGGGTGGAGTGGAGGTGAGAGCAAAAGCGGTGCAGGGCTAACGAAAGGCAGGCTGGAACCTGCCGCATCCAGCGGCCAAGCACGCTGAACATTGACAGAACAAATGGTGCAGCTGCCAGCGGAGGCATCGCGTACCCACAAGTCACACGGCACGCTGTTAACGTCCTCGACTAGCACGACAACCCGGAGCTCAAGAAATCCTGGGTTGTCTATGTAGTTATGCATGTGCGGAGGCAAGGGTACCGGGGCAGGTGGAGTTGGAGTGGTGTGGCTGCTGCAGGGTGCAGGTGAGATGGTGGCGCGCCGAGCGGGGAGGCCCCGAGAAGTGAAGGAGCTGTTGGTCGGCTTGGCATAGTGGCGCTCCCGATGCCCAGAGAGCCCACACCGACGACAACGAATGGGTTCGCGACAGGCCACTGACCGACCATCAGAGTTAATTGGTTTTTTTGTCGAGATGCTTCCATAGCCTTGATTATCAGGAGATGTTTTATTATCAGGAGATAGCCATATATAACAACGTTGCTAGGGGGGGCCTGCCCCCCTCCATCTGCCACTGATTACACAGTACTGAACATTTAGAAAACTACTGATAACATTAATATGATTTCGGAACAGCGAGGAGAAATGTCCACTTGCGTGTTTTGCTATTGGAATAGTAAAAATATTTACGGAATAACTTGTTCTGCTGATGACAAATATTCTTATTAACAAACAACTATCGAAGACTTTCTCTATGATTCAGTAGTGTGGTTAGATTTTTCTCTGACTTGGATTCATTAGTTTTCTATTTTGCCATCATTCAGCAGCCATTTCTTTCCTCTTCAAGTACTGTTGTGCTTTTTTTTAAAAAAAAATCAGCACGGCAGGTTTCCCTATTATTCAAAAGAAAAATATAAATAAACATTTTTCTTACGATTCAGAAAACAAAAACCCGGATCGAATCAATGATTGCTAAAACTCTACAAGAGCTCCTTTGAAAGTAAGGGGGAGCAAAATCCAGATTTAGAGAAACCCACCACTAAAAACTAAGATGATAATTAAAATGATATCGCTATGAAATACCCACCCAAAGAAAAGTCAGAAAAAGTGGAGTTTCAAAATTAGAGCTAAAAGAATTCCGGAGCAAAATTAAACCCGAACAGAAATGACTATAGAATGAACATAGAAGAAGCTAAGAAAAGAGCGACACTCCGTCACCACACGCAAAGACGCATCGGAGCAGTACCACTTATAACAGAGATAGATTGAACCAATATGAACTACTGGGTAGCTCTAATGGAAGAAAAGACATGAACTTTTCCGCGCAAAGCGACTGCTCTAGCAGGAACATGTACGCACCTGCTGTTCAGAATAGAGCTTCCTCTGTTAGTTGGCGAGAGCCCGCGAGAGAAGACCTTGATTTGGATCGGAGTTGGCGAGTGTTTGCAATCACGCAACGAACCAACAACCTTTATAGTAGTACCTACTAGTAGTAGGTAATTTTGACCAAATGAATCAGGGGAGGAGCCATCTCCACGGGCCCTCCGATAAATAAATTCCACGTACACGTGTCTACAATCGATGCTGTGTATGCATGGAGAGGCGGTGGAGCCTGTCTCCACCTAATTTTCTTCCTTCCTGCATGCCCTCAAAGCTGCGTGAATCCAAGAACGGCGTGCCCACCCATACCTCGATGCTCTTCGATCTCTCCTCTTCTCTTGCGACTTTTATGTCCAACTGCTTGCCACCAGTGTCCACGATGATATGTCCCTGTTTCATCTCCGGTGGCGGCCTCTGATCAGCTGGTCTATTTGTTCGTTTTTCTTTTATTTACACAGACAAGCGTCTTTCCATAACCCTCCGTCTCAGCAAATGTCATCTGCATAGGCACGGGCAAGGACCATCTCTGTTGTGTTTGGTGAATATTTATGATACAAAATAAGTATAACATTCATTATATGAAATATATTTTCGTAATAAATTTAATTGGAGACGTAAGTGTTGTCATTTTGGCTACGTAGGAACGACCTGATTTTTTTTTTGAAAAGAAATTTACTTTTTTCTTTACATGTTCGGCCTGTTCGCTGGTTGGTTTCTAGGCTGGTTTGGGCTGGCTGGTGCTGGTTTGTTATGAGAGGAAAATACTATTGGCTGCCTGGTTTGGGCTGGCTGAAACCAACAAGCGAACATGCTGATTATCTCTACTCGGTTATTCATTGGCTTTGTACATGGGCTGTCCTATAAAAACCAACTTCACAAATTTTTGTTGTAGTGACATCACAACAATTGGCAAGATAGCCAAAGAGTTTTTTATCCAGGCAAAAAAGGTGACAATCTAGTCTTCAGATTGAGTGTTATTAGTGTGTCTAATTTTTTTTAAGATCTCTTGTAGCTGTGTTTATCCTCGTAATACAGGGTGCAGAAATGTTTCAAGGTATTTGTATCATCTCAATGTAATGATCTTTAAGTTAATAAAGCTTTCCTTATAAAAAAAATATTGTACTATATGTAAATTAAGTAAACAAAAGGAAATGATTATTACCTTAAGATATGCTATTTGGACAAAGACACACTGCATATACAGTCGCTCTTGAGACTGTAATCTATAGCCTTTGTGCCATGTTCTCAGTAAAAGCTAATAAAACGAATAAATGGCGCAGCTACAACATACACAAGCTCAACCCTAACAGGAAATTTAAAGTTGGTCGCCATTTGATACTATGGAAGCACAAACGCCTAATTAAAGTTGTGAATAAAATGGCGGCTGTGCCGTGCCAAATCTATTCAATAGGAAATTTGAAAATCAGTGAGTACAGAGGAAGGACAATCATGTGAAGACGAAAGTATAAGAGTATAGAGGCATAAAGTAGGGAAAATACTCTTTATTCCCTGATGAATATCGATAATTATAATACAGAGCACTCTCACACACACATATAGTGCGGATAAAGGCCTAAGGGTGACACGGTGCTATTAGAAACATGGCCAGCCGGTGTGATCGGCACCCCGAAAGCATAAACGGCATCCATCAATCGGACACCGACAAATCGTGGCAGGATCTGATTCCACTCCCTTCCACTAGTTGAGTGGCAGGCAGGGTACCCGGTCCGCATGGCACTAACAAAGATGCCTGTACATCTTTGTTTATTTTCGAAGCAACCCAAAGACACCAAGGGCTGCTCTGCTTGGACTTCCATTATCGATCATTCCTTCTCTTCGAACACGTCTGATGCTAGCTTGCTTGTGTTTCTCTGCGTCGATGCTATAGCTGCTTCTATATATGTGCCCTGCTGCTGCTGCAGGTCGTACATGGTGGATCTCGAGCCAGTTCACGCACGGGCGGCCACTCTAAGTTGTGATCGATACATCAGGCATCTGTGATCTCGATTCGACCAAGTCGAAGCAAGTAATGGTGTGAGTTTGATAGTTGTCTGGTCGTTGTACCATAGTTGTGCAGGATGAGTGATGTATTCTCCTTAGTTGTATAGTTTTTTTTGGCAGTTTCCATTCATAATACTGGATTGTCACTTGACTTTTTTTTCCTTCATCTAATAAAAATCACGGCAAAGCTTTTGCCGTCTTAAAAAAAAAAAAAAGACCGTCTCTGAAAGTGAAACCAAAGCTTCGACACCAAGGAACGGATCGACCTGTGGGACCGTGTTTTTATATTCAAAGGAATACGGTCCCTGAAAGTGAAAGCACAGATGGAAATAATTTTATTCGCCCGTTCCTCTGCTATGGTGCTGTGCTGGACTAGTCTGGGGTGACCAGGTGAGCAACCCAATGCCGCGCCGATGAGTCTTCTCAGTCAAGACTCGAGGCCGAGGCACAGTAAAACCAAAGCTTCGACACCAAGGAACGCATCGGCCTGTGGGACCGTGTTTTTTTATTCAAAGGAATACGGTCTCTGAAAGTGAAGAAAACACAGCGACATGGGACACTGGCCAAAGTCCCGTTGATCAGGGCCGTCGATGCACCCGATCGAGAACCCGATTCGAAACGAAATGTGAGGCCACGTTTAGTTCCTTGCAAAGTTGGCGCCGACTGAATTCTGGATACACTGTAGCGCACTGTAGCGTTTTGTTTTTATTTGGTAATAATTGTCCAATCGTTGACTAATTAGACTTAAAACGTTCGTCTCGTAAAGTACAACCAAACTGTGCAATTAATTTTTGATTTTGTCAACATTTAGTACTCCATGCATGTATCACAAATTTGATGTGACGGAAAATCTTCTTTTTGTATAGTGTCAAAGTTTGAAATTGGTGGGAACTAAACGAGCCCTGAGCCACCCATCCGTGCGTGAACGGACGCAGCACCGCTTCCGCGGTTCGCACAACAGGAGGTCTACTATATATACCGCTCCACCGAGGGCTTCTATCGACACCTCGAAAACCACTTAAACACCGTATCTCCCTCCCCCAACAACGCGGAGAGAGTAAGATCGTTGGCCGGAGGAGATGGCGACCAAGATCTCCCACACCTACGATGACCACTTCGTGGTGTGGTTCGAGGCTGATGCCATCCGCACGACGCTCTCGGACTCCGGGGACGTGGTGGACTCGTGGCTGGACAAGATCTACCGCATCCACCTCCGCCGCCTCAACCGCCTCGTTGTTGGCCTAGACGTCGAGTGGCACCCGTGCACGTACCGGGGGGACGTCCAACCGGTCGCCGTGCTGCAGATCTGCGTCGGCCACCGCTGCCTCATCTTCCAGATCCTCCACGCCGACTACATCCCGGAGTCCCTGTTCGGTTTCCTGGCCGACGATCGCTTCACCTTCGTGGGCGTCGGGGTCCACGACGACGCGGCCAAGCTGCGGCTCGACCACGGGCTCGAGGTGGGGCGCGCGGTCGACCTGCGCAGCCTCGCCGCCAACACGCTCAAGCAGCCCGCTCTGGGCACAGCCGGGCTGCAGGCGTTGGTGTCGGAGGTGATGGGCGTCAAGATGGAGAAGCCGCAACATGTGCGTCGGAGCGCGTGGGACGCACGCAATCTGTCGTCTGACCAGCTCATGTACGCCTGCGCCGACGCGTTTGCATCGTTCGAGGTTGGCCGGAGGCTCACTACTACTAACACCAACTTGTGTTCGTATTGGTCGAAAAAAGTGTTACTAGCTCTCTTAGTAACACATTTTTGTTTGTGTTCCAATTGGCCATATTACTATAGACTGGTTTATTGTAACACATTTACTTGTCTACAGGAACATTTATCTAGTGTTACAATGATTTTTGCTGTAACACTTTTTTTTTCTCTAGTAACACTTCACGTTATGGTAGAATGTATAGTTTGTAACATATTTATTTATTTATCAAAAAAATCTGCCTAGTGTTACAGTGATTATCTGTTGTAACACTTTTTTAGTTCTAGTAACACATGGTTTGTAACACTTATTTATATCAATTGTAACATATTCAGATTATGAAATAAATATTTATTTCGTCTATACATGTGGCACACAGATTTTTATAGAATCACACAAATATGACACATTGCAAAATCACATAAACCACAAATTTCAATAATCATAGAAAGATCCACATGTCGTATGATGATTTCAAACATAGTGCTTGTTTAGATCAAATCATAATATATGTACATAATGATATGGCTCTAGAAAGAAAAATTCAAGAACTAGCTAGGATTCATAAAGTCCATAGATTCTTCTTCCATTCTTTGTACACATCGATGTAGGAATTCAACCATTAATTATTTCAACCTGCAAAGAAAATATAAGTTGTAACATTACAAATTAGGCCACGTAGGTACATTGATGTAAAATTAAGAAAGCTAGTTTGAACATACAAACATCGAAGGCCAATCAATTGGGACTCCTTTGGCTCGAACATCACCAATATTATTGCACCCAGGCATGGGCCCCACTAATGGCTCATTTTTTGCTATAGGATGATTGATACGCACTTTGTAGAATTGACTTCCTATCTTAACTTCACCAACAGTGGCTTTTGGATCAGAGAGTTGCATATGCCACATTAGTCTTATTATGATATTTTGAAGTCACTAGAAGCACCATGGACCCAACCTACATTAATTTGACATAATCTCTTAGTGACCAACAAATCTTAGTTGTACACTATGATCATGCAATTAGAACAAGTGATATTGTGTTCGTCTACCTTCATTAGAGAAAGTTGTTTATGTGTTTGACGCTTGTAGCATGTAGCCTTGTCATGAGCCACCTTCCGGTGTGCAATGATTGTAGTCTCTCCAGGCCCTCCGTGATGACCCTAACACATTCAAAATGAAGTATGAAATAATAAGAAAAAAATTATACTATAATTATAGCAAAGTGTGATTCATAGATACATTTTGTTTCTTTGTTATTCTACTTGTGGTGGATAAAAGTAGACTCTCATCATCACTAAATTCAGACTCACATGTTTCTTTATTCTAGTAAATAGAAAAAAGACAGTAGCATGAGTTAGTAAAAAAAATCTTTTGTGGATAAAATAAGTATTAAATTCACAAACAAGTGACTTTGTCAATTCATCCTTGTGTTTAAGGAATCCATCATTCTAGTTGGGTGCAACACATTGAACTATGTAAAAATTTGAAACAATATTAAAGCCAAAAGACTAGATTAGGTGAAAACATGAAAAATAGAGCAAATAACTTTCTTTTAGAATGCACCGCTTGATTCTAAGAATTATTATGATCACTCCTAGCACAATTTCCCTAGAAAAAATATAAAGTTTGAGTAACACATTTCAATATAGAGTTATAAATTAAAATGTACATTATTACCATTGTTGCTTCTTGGTTCTCATGGTGTCTTTGATTGTTTTTTAGTTCTGCAACAAGTTTGTCATGCATTCTAGAATGCGCTTTGAGTTGCCTTATTTCCTCCAACATGTGAGTCTGTATATCAGATGATGAGCCATCTATTGAAACTATATTAATATCCTTAAAATAGTGTGTTGTTCGACCATAAACTTGTTTAGAAACTGGAAGCAATCCCATGCTGTGCACATGTCTAGGTTTCTCTTCTCACAACACCTGATGTAATGCATCACCTTCTCATGCAACTCCTCACTCACTATTTTGTGCTAACTTTGGTTGTGTGTCTAGTAGACTTTCCATTGAACCTACACAAGCAAGAAATCCACACATTAGAAAACAAAAATAAATTTATATTTGCAAAAATTCCCATGTGCATGTAGCATACCACTGGTTCATTTACCCTTTTTCCCCTTTTCCTGTGAATAGTTAAGTTGTACTTGAATAATCAGATATACATATAGAAGAGTTGATATACATATAGAAGAGTAAATTATATGTTTATTTTGATACCTTTAGTTTTATTTGGTTTAGATTTGGATGGTTCTTTGTTGGACTTGGTAGGCGCTAAAGTGGTCAGTCTCTACTTCGTCACAAACAAGCTAACCATCTTTTTGCTCTCACACTCGTTAAGCATTTCCATCACTTCAAAATCTTGTTCTATTACAACCAAGTTATCTTTTCTCCTGTAGTATAGATAGTCGACTGATGTGTAACCATAATCCTTGATCAAATCAGTTGAAGTAGCATATCTCGTCTCTATCCATTTCCATTTGCACATGTTTCTGTCCTTAAGCTACTATACCCCATCGCATTCAACATTTATGGTCCAAATATCCACCACCATGGTAGCACAATCTAAATAAAATTTAGAACCAATAGAAAAATAAGAATAAAGCATAGGATAATTCTCAAATAAGAATCAAGTACAACAAAATAATAACAATTAGACTAAAGTGCATATTTGTAATGTTATTTGAACTTGGAGCTTGAGAACAAGTAAAGTGCTATGGTTCAAATAGGGCGTGCCTCACCGCCTTTGTGTTCTCTAGTCTGAGCAATCAAACAATAAGTATCTCGCTGAAACATTTGCACTAAGCCATATGCACACAGACCAAGTTACAGTCTCACATATATACTAATCCATACTCCAGCTAGGTATACAGGAATAAAGAAAGAAGGGTCATGACGGTGCCATATTCCTGGGATGTACCGACTACCGGATATGCTGGCTATCAATCCGTACCGAAGGACGCCCAGGAGATCACGATTCGCCCTATCCAAGGAAAGATATCTGAGGATCACGTCCAAGAGTCCGAATAGGGCACGACTTATATAACTTGTAGGGCAAGTAGGCCTCAGATATAAATAGCTAGCACCTCCACCTGTTGTATCTATCGAAACTCTTATAAGCATAGCCCTATTGTAATCTGTCATCTCGCCATCCCGATCAGTTCATAATACAAACAAGTAAAACTGTAGACATAGGGGCTTCCCGAGGGCCCTGAACCAGGATAAATCATTGTCTCCCTACTATGTTGCTCTTCGCACCAAGTGAATCCCGCCAAGGACCGAATATCTGCTGGTAAAAAACACCGACATAGGCGCGCGGGGGATTTCGTGCAGAAGAGTGATCATGCCGATCATGAACGGAGTTTGGTTTGCCGATCCGGCGCATTCTGACGCCGAGGCACTGCCAACATCATTCAAAGCTGAGCGCCTAGGAGATTTCAACTCTGGGCCTCAAATCTATTCACTATCCCGCAGCATGCCGCCGACTATCTATTTTGGTAGCCTGGTATTCGAGCATGATGGCGATTTCCATCTTAAGTTGACCGGGATTGACGACCCTGATCTAACTCGCGCTGGTCGCGAGCTCTTCACCCTTCACGGTCACCCAACCGAGGAGGAGATGCAAGACAAAGACCAACAAGTCGATCTAGACACCATTGACTACGAGTACTCCAGCGATGAGATAAACCCTTTCGAAAGTCGCCGGATCTACATGGCTAGTCGCGATCGGACTCCACCGCTAGATGAGGCCGGGTCTTCAGCTACCCATCTACCTCCATGGTTGAGCAATGCGCCAACTATCAATACGGCGGCGCCGCAGCAAGCTGCACCATCCGTCCTGACTCCGAGGAATCTGAGTTCTGACTTCCAAGTGGTTCAGGACGAGAATGTCCAACTTAAGACGCTTCTAAGTTCTAACTACTATGGGGGCATTGGCTGAGGATGGCTCACCGTTGGCCAAGGTCATCGAGCAGGCTCACGAGCTTGCCGACAAGAGCAGGCTCATCGAGCAGGCTCACGAGCTGGCCAAAGTAGGGAAAATATTCTTTATTCCTGAGCATCTAAAACTATAATACAGAGCTCTCTCGAACACACATAAGTGCGGACAAAGGCCTAATAAGGGTGACACGGTGCTGATAGAAACATGGCCAAAGCAAAAACAGCATCCATCCATCAATCGAACACCGACAAATCATGGCAGGATCTGATTCCATTCCCTTACACTAGGTGAGTGGTGGCAGGCAGGGTCGGTCCCCATGGCACTAACAGAGATGCCTGTACATCTTTGCTTAGGCCATGTTTAGTTACCTAAAATTTCAGAATTTGGCACTATGCAAAAAGAAGATTCATCGTCACATCAAATTTGCGGTACATGCATGGAGTACTATATGTTGACGAAATTAAAAACTAATTGCACAGTTTAGTTGTACTTCACGAGACGAACGTTTTGAGCCTAATTAGTTAACGATTGGACAATTATTACCAAATAAAAACAAACGCTACAGTGGCTACAGTGGCGCGCCGAATCCGGCGGCGCCGATTCGGTGGCCGAACTAAACGCGGCCTTATTTTCGAAGCAACCCAAAGACACCAACAAGTACATCCTCCTCCTCTGTTTCTCCCCCAGGTGTTACAGTTACAGTAAGCGATTTCTTTCTTTCGTTGTATGCAGCTAGCTGTGCTTGTTTAGTTGTTTGTCGCATCGATTTCAATGCTCTGGCCACAGATTATTGCCTTTGTTATATAAGGAGTGCAAATTGGGAGGGACTAGCTAGCTGATATCTAATTTCTGTGATTTGCTTCCTAGCTCGGATTGGGAGATTTATTTTATAACGTTGAGTTAATGAAATTTTGGTTTAATTTCATGTACTACAAACTACTCCAGGCCTTGAGTTGTAGCTAGGATCTACCTTGTTCAGTTTCTTCTTCCAGATCGACTCGACTCTCACGTCCCTCTTCCTTTCGATCTATTCTTTCTAGCTTGTTGGCTGCTATCTGTCACATGTTGCTGCATCGAGGAATTTGATTCACTGTCACAAACTAGCTGCTATTGCTAGCTACTCTCAGCAGGCCCGATCCGGCCGGCCGAGCTGCACCAACGTCGTTTTTCAGGAATTTGTTTCACCGTCATACCCGATAGGCAGGCACCGATCCAGATCTTGCACCAACGTCGTTTTTCAGCAAACACAGGTGAGCTCAACTCCAACCCAGCTGCAACTTATGAGTCTTCCAAATCTCAACAAGCTTCGCTTTCTAGCCACTCAAATACCATGGTTTTCTACAGAACAGTTCAAGAGGTGGCGATGTGGGATTCTTGGTGAGCGCGTGCGCATCCACGTTTCTGTCCTAAACACACGAGCTACTGGAGTGACGTGCTACTATTAGCTGAAGCTTTGGCTGAGCCATGGCGGCAGCTGCCGTCGTGAGCGTCTCCTTGGGTGTGATGAAGGAAGCCTGTCCTAGCCAAGCTCACCACCCTCATGGGCGACGAGTACAAGAAGATCAAGGGGCTGCGGAAGAAGGTGGCCTTCCTCCAGCATGAGCTCAGCGACATGGACACTCTCCTTGAGAAGATGGACAATGCCGATGAACTAGATGACCCACAAGCCCAGAATTGGAGAAAAGATATAACTGAGATGTCCTACGACATCGAAGACTGCATTGATGACTTCATGCACCGTGTTGGTGAAGCCGATGATAAGATGGGACTCCTTAAGAAAGCTTTTCAGTATCTAAAAACTTTCAAGGATCGTGATCACCTAGCAAATCAGTTTCAAGAGATGCAGACCCGAGTGATGGAAGCAAGTGAACGCCGGAAAAGGTACATGCTTGATCAATGCATCTCAATGACCGCCACCCCTGTAGTTGTTGATCCTCGACTCACAGCACTCTATAAGGAGTCAGCAAGTCTTGTGGGATTTGTTGCCCAAAAGAATGAGCTTGTCAATTGGGCAGTGGACAACGACAAACAATTGAAGGTGATGGCAATAGTAGGTCATGGTGGTTTAGGAAAGACCACACTTGCCAATGAGGTGTATCACGAAGTTGGAGAGGAGTATAATTGCAAGTCATTTATATCAGTCTCTCAAAGGCCAGAAATGATAGAGCTATTGAGCAGGTTGCTATCACAACTTGGACTAAGCACAAATTCTCATGGTTGTCAGGCGCGAGATCTTATCAACAACGTTCGAGAACATCTACAGGATAAGAGGTACTCATCTTTATTATTTTGTTTAACATTGAAGGATTAAAATTTCTAGCTGCTTGAACTTTAACATGTAAGTTTCATATTTATTGTTTGACCAAATCTATTTGTAAGGTTTAGTTTTCAACTCACTCTGTTTCAAACTATAAGTTGTCCTACTCCACGCATATATGTGGGGCGCAAATTTTTTCAATAGGGGGTGGCAGCATTGCGACAATGGCGCCTGGAGTAGAGTAGAGAGAAGGAAGATCAGAGGGGAAGGAGAGGAGGAAGAAAAGGGGAAAGGGTAGGTGGGATTTACATGTGGGCCCTAGCTATTAGATACATGTAAGCGTTTTTTTTGACTGAAGTCAGTAGGGGAAACCCCCAACCTATTTTTTTTGTTTTTTCAGACCTTATTAATTCGGTCCCACGGAGAGTCGAACACATGTCTGTTGGATGTTACTCAGGTGCTCTAACCCCTAGGCTAGAGGCCATTTGGCGATACATGTAAGCGTTGAATTGGCATGGCACGAAGGATAGCGGATCTGGTAAATGCCCGTTTGGACCATGACGAAACTAGTTACAACTTTAGGGGGGGGCAAAATGCTTTTTGAGACTCTAGGGACCTAGACGACACCTCTAGATAACATCGAGGATTGCTGGTGAATTTTACTCTAGTTTTGTTACATCATATAGCGATAGCACTATATGGTGAGCAGGCTTGTAGAGAAACAAAATAATATAGACATGCCCCTATAGAATATATCATATCCTGCCTAAAGTCTGCTGCTAAACTTTCACTTAGTATAGGAGAAAAAATCTTCGTGACAACATCACCCTTTAGAAAATATATATAGTATGTCGTGCTGTGTGGAAGGGTTTGCTTATAAAGCAAATTATTTCCTTGGCCCTAAAAAAAGTACCTCTTAGTTTCTTGGCCCTTTTTTTTCTTGAACTTGCTTAGTTGGCCCTAAAACGAAATTCCTTTGGTTTCTTGGCCCTTCCGTTAGTTTGAGACGATAACGGCGTTAAGTTGTACGCGAAATTACTATGTTACCCCTAGTGCCGAATGCACATTAAAGAAAGCAATACTTTTCTGTGTCATGTTGTTGCATCCCACAAAGGTCTGTTTTTTTTTTTTTTTTTGCGAATTACACAATGATAGAACACTATTAAATGATATTTCGCATGCATGTTTGTATGGCTAACTCATGATGGTTGTGTGGATTATGTTTGCAGGTACCTTATTGTAGTTGATGATTTGTGGGATGTGTCATCATGGGATACCATTAAATGTATTTTTCCAGAAAATGGTAAACAAAGCAGAGTCATAGTAACAACAAGACATCAAGATGTGGCCATGTCGTCATGTTCAAGTGGCAAGGGAGATGTTCATAACATGAAGCCGCTCAGTGAAGAAGAAGACTCAAGAAAATTGTTCAATAATAGAATATTCGGTCCAGAAGGTGTCTGCCCTCCTCAGTTCCTTGATGTGTCATCTGAAATCTTAAAGAAGTGTGTTGCAATTATTACAGTGGCAAGTATTTTGGCTTGCCAGCCTACAAGACTAAAGGATGAATGGGAGCAAATACAGGACTGTTTATTAACCTCCCAAGCACCAACAAACTCCACTCTAACAGATATGATGCATATCTTAGACCTCAGCTATAAGTTTCTGCCTCTTTATCTAAAGGCATGCTTTCTTTATCTTGGTAGTTACCCAGAGGATCATGAGATTGAGAAGGATGAACTGGTTAGAAAATTGGTAGCAGAGGGTTTTGTGAGTGGCCAAGTCAGGCGAAGCGCATGGGATGTTGCAGAGAGCATGATTCAGCTTGCTTATAGAGACTATGCTTTTTTTAAGAAGCCATACTACAAGGTGCATGATATGATGCTTGACTTGATTCTAAAGAGGTGCATGGAAAATAACTTCATCAAGGCCTTGTTTAGATGATGATTGGGAATCAGTATTTGGCACTCAGAGCACTTTCGTTTGTATTTGATAATTATTGTCCAATTATGGCCTAACTAGGCTCAAAAGATTTGTCTCGTAATTTACAATCAAACTGTGTAATTAGTTATTTTTTAATCTACATTTAATACTTCATGCATGTGTCCAAAGATTTGATGTGATGGAGAGAGAGAAAAAAACTTGGAATCTAAAAAGGCCCAAGTTGGTACAATCCAAGGCCCCTTGTTTAGTTTTTGCGGTGGGAATCTAAACAAGGCCCAAGTTGGTACATGATCCGCAAGCCAAGGCCTTGTTTAGATTGCAAATTTTTGCAATCTGGATACTGTAGCACGTTTCGTTTGTATTTGACAAACTTTGTCTGATCATGGACTAACTAGGCTTAAAAGATTCGTCTCGTGATTTACAACCAAACTGTGTAATTAGTTATTTTTTTACCTACATTTAATGCTCCATGCTTGCGTCCAAAAATTAATATAATAAAGAGAAAGTGAAAAACCTTAGAATTTTGAGGCAATCTAAACAAGACCCAAAACTGCAAGTCAAGGTCCGTCGACTCACCGTCCACACAGCAGCTGATGTGACCATTAGTAGGCAGCTATCACAAGTTCGCTCCAAATTCCAAGTTTTTTCATTCTCTTTCCATCACATCAATTTTTAGACGTATGTATGGAGCATTAAATGTAGGTAAAAAAATAACTAATTACACAGTTTGGTTATAAATCACGAGATGGATCTTTTGAGCCTGGTTAGTTCATGATCGAACAAAGTTTGTTAAATATAAACGAAACGTGCTACAGTATCTAGGTTGTAAAAATTTGCAATCTAAATAAGGCCTCTGTCTCTTTAGAGCAAACTGTGTGCCTTCTTTGTCAGAGTTGATGTTTCTCAGGGTATTATTTTTACATGGATTTCCTAGGCACCTAGAGAGGATCAACCTTACATGTGTCACCCAGCTGTCGCAACTGCGTTACTTGAAGGTTGCACGTGAGGCATGGTATTTTAACAAACCGGAATGCCACGTAGTGCTACCTAATCAGGTTCGGAGCGTGCATCGTTTGGAGACGCTGGAAATTGATTACCTTGATGTTTTGAGCATTCCACCAGATATCGTCGATTTGTCATGCTTGTCCCATTTGTTTGTAGGGGATTTGAAGATGTTGCCGCATGGGATTGGCAAGGTGAAGACGTTGCGCACTCTGAGCTGGTTTAGGCTGCCGGCAGATTCGTCAGGTATTGTTACTGAGAGCCTCGGCGAGCTCGCCAATCTGGCAGAGCTGTCTCTAAGCTGTCGTGTGGAGGGACCAACCAGGGGATGTTTACCGATGACGACGGCATGGATGGCCTCGGTCCCTAAATAAATAAATAAATTTCTAAAATTATCTTAAGTCAAATCTTTTAAACTTTGATCGAATTGCTAGAAAAAAAAATGTTATGACTGCTTATGGTATCAAATTATTATCATTAGATTTATCATAAAATATATTTTTATAAGGTGTTTATTTTATATTATAGATATTGTTACTTTTTTCTATAAAGTATGAGTCAAATTTAAAAAATTTGACCGGCACGGATTTTAGTAATTGATTTATTTGAGGACAAAGAGAGTACCTGTGAATGAAAAGAAAGGAAGAAAAAAATAAATTACAATCGAGCTGTACCACACAATACTTACACTATAGTAATTTTCAGTCGCAAAAAAAAACACTATAGAAATTCTAAAAAAAAACACTATAGCACTATTGAAGGAGGTGAGAATCTAGACACCAAAAAGCCGGGTCGTTTAATAACGAATAACCTTCATGCATCCCCGTCTACATACAGCTGGTACGGTGCACACTAAAATACTCTGACATTGTATATATAGACCTACTTTTGCTAATGGGCCGCTACACTTTCACTACGTACTTGTGAACAATTTAAACTAGTACGGCGGATACAAAATGAAGGTACGCATGCACACTACGCGCTGTGCTTTATTGATCTATGCATACCTTTATCTAACCCTCGGATCATCGAGCATTTGATGCTGATTAAATTATATTTATTGAGTTGGTGACCATGTGGAGACTTCTTCTAAAAATTAGTTGATGTTAGGGAGTGTATATTGGCCGGGATGATTCGATCTTAGCCTTCTAAAAATTATATGTGGCCTGCCAACTCCTTGTTCTCAGATCTCGCACCCCGTTTGCCTTTCTTTGCCTAGATGAAGTGTGGCGCTAGCTATTTGGCGGTTTGCTGAACAGGCAGCCTAGCTACTAGCGGCTTTTGCCGCGGTGAGGTTCAGTCTTCAGAGTGGTGCGTGCAGTGGAAGACCTCCGGTTCACGCCATCGTTGATCTGCTTTGCTGGTCATTGACATCCGATCCCGGCCTATCTACTGCTCACTCCGTTCTAAAATATTTGTCATTTTTTTCTTGAGAAATAACTTTAATAAAATATATATTAGAAAAATATTATATTTATGATATATAATTAGTATCATTGAAAAGATCTTTGAATATAGTTTTTAACAAATTTATTTAGAGATATAAATATTGCATATATTTTTTACAAACCAAGTCAAACTTGAGGTATGAAACCAAAAGCGATAGATAATTTGGAACAGATGAAGTACATTGGTGCTCGAGCTTAGCCTGCTGCGCATGGTTGGTCATGGAGAGTGCATTTGCCTGATGAGTCTCGAGGAGAATAAGCTAGCTGGCTGCAGTGCATATGGAGTCGTACGTACTTTTTTCCCTCTTGTATGTATGTACGTAGAGGTAGAGCTTCCTCCACTGTGTCGTTGTTGCTGGACATGAAGGACCTCTTGGAAAGGGAGAGCAGCTGCTCGTGGTATTGTCCTCACCTGAGTCATACTAGCTTGAGGCATGGGCGGACCCAACACTAGGGCAGCTAGGGCCGCTGCCCTAGTCGTGGCCCAAATAAGCGACAAGGGAACAAGCGACAAGGGTGACGGACCGGATGTCGGACTGGGCCTAGGGGAAGGCAAGAGCTGGTTTGGGTGGAGAAAAAAGAAGCGAGGTGGACTGGACTGGGCCCGTGCGGCTGGGCCGAACAGGAGGAAGGGAAGAGTGAGCCGGTGCGGTGGAAGAAGGAAGGAGGAGGTGGGAAGGGCCGGATGAGGCCTGCTGGCCTATTTTCTTTTTTTAAAAATGGTATTCTTTTATATATATTACATAAAACACATAATGTTACCATGTTCATTAAGTGAGTGAATGTTGCCTTGGAATAAAAAAGAGATTAGAAATTGCAATCTTCGTATCTTTTGACATGGAACGTAAGTCTGCCTTAGCACTCGTCAGCTTGTTGTGGCTGACTATATATAGCCCGTTGCAACCAATCTAGTTTGTGACGTTTACGTGAGCTACCAAGTCATTATTGCATCAATATTTATGATGTTTTTATCTGTGTGGCATTTACCTATGTGGCACGGTCTAAGAGTATAAGATAAGATGAAAAAAGAATGTCACAAGTCCTTGTGATGTAAAAAAGTAATGTTATAGATTTATAACGGAACACCCATAAACACCACAAAACATGGTTAGAGACGCACGGTAGGTACTCATTTTTGTTGCGCTAATGTCACAAACTTGAGCTGTGACATAAATTATTTGTATTTTTTTTACAAGAAAATTATATGTATTTTGACATAAACGAAACATCACATAAGGTAACATGTGTTGTACTATCAATAGAATCTTACTATCACATATAATTAATTTATTATTGACACAAAGATTCTAGAGCTTGCAGGAACATGGATCAATATGACTTTTGAGAGAAAAGAAAGGTAATCATTTTTAATTAGCTGTATATACTAAATTTATCGACTAAGCTTTTTTTTGCGAAACATTTATCGACTAAGCTTTAAATACTTATATAATGTAAGATTGGAGACCGTGGGTACCGCCACTACCGGACTCAGGTCAGGCACTCGGCAAAGCCCATATTGCACTCGGCAAAGGAAGGGCTCACGGCGAACCAGCTATTGGCAAAGGGCTCTTTGCCGAGTGCCATTTGTCGGGCACTCGACAAAGACTTTGCCGAGTGCTAACACGGCACTCGACAAAGAAAAGTCGCCGTGACGGCGAGTTTGCCGAGAGCCACAATCAAGGCACTCGGCAAAGCCTGGAGCTTTGCCGAGTGTCATGGATATGACACTCGGCAATGCTCCAGGCTTTGCCGAGTGCCGGAGCTGAGGCACTTTCGGCAAAGCCGACACTTGGCAAAGCTTTTGCACTCGACAAAGGTGGTTCCTAGGTGCTCTGATTAGGCCACTTTGCCGAGTGTGTTGGCCTTGGCACTCGGCAAAGGGTGCTTTTGCCGAGTGCAAAACTCGGCAAAGTGACCAAAAATATTTTTTTATTTGTTTTTTACGTTCCATCCAAACAAACAAAAGATTTATATCACATTCATCACATATATCACAAATATAAATCACATTCATCACATATATCACGAATATGTATCACAAACACTAATCCATCACAACCACAAGTCCATCACAAGCACAAGTGCATCACAGTTGTGCAAAATAAACCACAAGTGCATCACAACCAACTATAAGTACATCACGGCGACTGTCGGGGTTGATGAGGCCCAGCATGCGATCCCGGCGACTCTCCAAGGTGATGAGGCACCTCATTCGATGCCGTCGATTGACGCTGCACAAAGGAGAAAAGATTGCATATGTGAGAAGATAAATATATACCAAACATGACTAAAACATTCATACTCCACTAGGTTGCTAGTATTGTTGTGGTTTGACCCTAAAGATGAGCATAAAAACTAAATTATTCATACTCATACTCACAGGAGTAGATGCAGGAGTTGTCGAAGCTGGAGCGAATAGCCCAGGTGGCACAGGTACACCCGTATGGGCCCCAAGAGTTTGCATGTACGCCAGAATCTCCTCCATCCTCCGCTGCTCGGCCTCTCGCTCGGCCGCCATAGCCTCCATCCTCTGCCGCTCGGCCTCCCGCTCGGCCGCCATAGCCTCCACCTGGGCCTGCAATATTTCACCATAATGTTTCAATAATGCAAAGCTAAGGTATGTAAGAGTCAATAAACGACGAATAAAATAGGAGTAACCTAGAGTGCCACCATCCGGTGCTGTGTAGTGTCCGACCATGGGCGTATGGCCGAGCTCGCGCTAGTGCTCCTTACTTGAATCTGTGAGAGAGTAGGAGTACTGGCGGTGTCGAGTGCGCCATCGCCAAGCCAGAACCGTCCATGCTTCTTGCCTCCTCCCACCCTCGTGATGATCTCTCCATCAAGGTCCTGGGTGCTCGGATCGTACTCTGGCCCATGGACCTCCCTTGCCGCGGACGTGTACTCGCTGAGGAGGCTGTGGACTGTGGCGTTGCTATGCGCCTCGGGCGGGTCCTCCAGGTTGTAGTCGATGTCGGATGTCGCCTTGCCCTTATGGGCCAAAGCGTATGCCTTGAACTGGGAGCAAGGCTGGCCATCATGTGACGACGACTGCGAGAAAAACATCAAGATGATTAGAAATCATGCAGAATTGAATGTTAGAATAAATAAATGAATTCGCGTACCTAGGTTTCTGCGTATCCACTGAGGCTGCGGCTGCCTTGATGGTGCGCTACACATGGCCTCAGCAAACGGTGCTCTCAGCAAGCGTTGTGTGTCTCCAACCACCGGGGGGAGCACCACCTATCCACCATATGTTCCCAGCACTCGGGATGCGCAGCGCACCAATAAGAAATCATCTCCAGGCCATCAAGTATATGAGATTTAAGAAGATGAAATTAAGCCTATTTAATCTCAAATGGAGTCAGTAATAATTAATGTTCTGTATTTACCTACAGGTACTGTTTCGGCTCCAGCGTCATGGTTCTTGCGTCAGCTTTGCTGACCTTCATGCCAAGGATGGTCCCATGGTAGTTTATGATGGCCTGGATGCGCGCCTCGTAATGCATGTCCACGACGAGTTTCTGGCAGCATCTGGTAGCCAGCAAATCCGCCTTAGCCTCAAATCCCTCCTGGCATCTGAAGAAATCCTGCATATATACGTGATGGATACATTCATTATTTCAAGAAAGTCCAATGAATGCGATGTATTGAGCAATGTAGTGCGACGAAGACTTACCCATAGCTTGCCCTTCACCCGTGCTACCTTGTTGGCGAATTCCCTGCCAGCCAAATCTCTAGCATCGGGGGCGGCGGTGTAGTGGTCAAACAAGTAGGCCGGCCCCGTCACTCCGATATACTCAACCAGGCCAGTGAAGTGTTGCCTGCACAGAAGGCCCAGGATGCCATTGACTTGGTGTGTGTGAGCACCTCCCGTAGCCACAATCGTCCAGTTCCTGCACAAATGATTAAGAAAAATTATTAGTTCCTATTTTGATTTCCAACATATCATATGAACAAGTAGTAATAACATCGAAAGTTACTTACTTTTCCCCATCGGGTCGAATCAGCGAACGTTGATGAGGAGGTATCGGTCACTGAGGGAGGCTCACGGGACCTCGCAAGTAGACGCCCGACGAACCAGAGGAAGCGGAACCCCCTGGTGTCGCCTCCTCCTCCTCGTTCGTCTATCGAACGTGCTCCTCCTCGTTCCCATGTGTCTCCTCATCCCCCACAGGCGACGAGGCGGGAGGCAAAGGCTCCCTCGTCCTGCGGTTGCTCCTCCTCCTCATCCTCGTCTCCGATAGCTCCGATGGCTCTGCATCTGCAGCGGGTGCTGCAGGGCGTGCTCTCTGGTAAAGCGAGTGAACCCTCCTTTGAGAACCGCTCGCCATCTTTGTTCAATCACCTGCAATTAAAAAGAGAAAATCAATAAGAACAGATAAACAAGACGTACTTAGAAAGAGATGCAAAATAAACAAAACATAATTAAAAAAACAAAGTATTACATGTATTAGAAATAATCTTTGTGATCCGGATTAGCTGGATCATAGGTCTCATCATCACTACCAACCATGTCCAAATAATCAACACTATCCGAAGGAGCCTCCTCCTCATCATTGTCATTGTCGTTTCGTAATCGGTCAAGTAACTGTAAGTCCTTCACATTTTGCACCTCATCTCCAGCGTCCTCGTCAACAACCCTTTCATTGTCTACTTCCATTTCGATTGCTCGGTTAAGTCTCTCAAACCTCCCTTCTAGCCCCTCTTCTTGAAAGAACTCTCCGGCATATGTGTTTGGGTCAAAGTTGTAATCTTCATCGTTTGGGACAGGTACTTTACCGTGTGGCGATACCTTGTGCACAATATCTCAACCCTTAAGACGATCGTCAGTTTGGCACGCATATGGGAGATAATAAACTTGCGTGGCCTGTTGAGCCACAATATAGACATCGTCTCCTGGATAGATGGAATCCTGTCGAATTTTGACGAGCCCATGATGAGGGGTCCGTCTCGTTACTTTAGGATCAAACCAATAGCATTTGAATATGACAGGATTAAGAGATTTGCAACCATGAAACTTGAGTTCGTATATTTCTGCAATTCTTCCATAATAGTCGAGGCTATTAGTGCTGGGCGTAAAAACTCCGGTACTTGTGGTTCTTCGATTGGGCCAACTCTGCTCGTAGCTTGTTGTGTGAAAGCGATATCCATTCACGTCGTAGCCGGCAAATGAATTGACCCTATAGGCAAATCCATTGGCAACCTGTCTCAACTCGACACTCATAGATGCATCCCTTTGGCCCTGCGTGCTCAAGCACGATAGATCATTATATTATTCGCACGTACGAGCAACTTGGAATGTCAAACTAAGTACGAGCTAAATTGGACGGTACCTTCTGTTTGAACCAAGAAATGAAATTGGGCACACCATGTCTAAGAAGGGTATCAACTTCCTACGAGGAAGGTTGCCTCGATTGATACCAGAATTGATCAAGAAATTCCCTGCACCAACGAGAAACAAGGGGGTTGGGTGCAGAATAGTGACGGCGTATGTAACAAGTTCATTGAGAACTTACCGCATATACGGCTCCACTTCGTCAAGGTTGGTCAACACATATAGCATGATAGAGCACCACTCCTCATTTGTCAAGGTCTTGGTGCTCGATGCACTTGCTCTTCCGAGTTGACCTTTGAAAAGGCTAAGGTTCGATGGATTTTTGTCAGCATTGTAACGAGAGGGTGGATTATGCACGCTAGGAAGGTTGTCACCATAGTATGTTGTTGTGAAGTTTGAGACCTCCTCCAGAATGGATGCCTCTGCAATGGAAGCCTCAATTTTTGCTTTATTTCTACATTTTTGTCGAAGAACCTTTAGACATCTCTCGATTGGATAGCATCAATGGGCCTGCATGGGCCCCCCATTCGTGCCTCATACGGGAAGTGCAAAATCAAATGCTGCATCGGCAAGAAGAAGCCGGGTGGAAAGATCTTCTCCAACTTACAGAGCAACACAGGTGCCGCTTTTTCCAAGTCATAAGTCATGGCCCGAGATAACTCCTTGACACAAAGCTGGTGGAAGAAATAGCTCAACTATGCCAGCACTAGCCAGACATGCTCAGGGACGTACCCTTGAACCATCACCGGAAGAAGCCGCTCAATCCATATGTAGTAGTCATGACTCTTCATCCCTAAGACTCATCCAGTAGATAAGTTCACTCGGCACCTCAGATTCGCTGCATACCCATCAGGGAACATCAAGGTCTAGATCCATTATAGTACTTCCCTCCTTTGGGACTTTTCTAAGATGAAATCAGCCTTAGGCCTTCTTCATTTCTTGCCGCCTCTTGGAGGCTGCATCTCTAGCTTTGGTCTATCGCATAACGTTGCCAGGTCCACTCTAGCCTTAGGGTTATCCTTTGACTTATCAGGAATGTCCATGATTGTTGCCCAGAGTGCCTCGGCGACATTCTTTTCTGTGTGCATCACATCAATGTTATGTGGAAGAAGGAGGTCATTAAAATAGGGGAGCCTCGTCAAGCCCGATTTATGAGTCCACATATGTTGCTGACCATATCCTAGAAAACCACCTTCTTGTGGGTTAACCTAGAGAGCCTCTATCTAAGCATGAACCTCGGCACCAGTCATCATGTGCGGTGCAGGGTCTATGACTTCGACACCTTTCGTAAAATTCTTTGTCTCGTCTGAATGCATGGTCAAGAGGGAGGAATTGACAATGTTGGTCAAACGAAGAATACTTGCCACCCTTCTGCAACCAAATGAACCTCACAGCTGCCTTGCATACTGGGCATGGGAACTTCCCGTGAACACACCAGGCGCAGAATATCCCATACACCAGGAAGTCATGCAGGGAGTAGTGATACCAAACATGCATTGTGAAGTTTGTCTTTGTAGCTCGGTCATATGTCCGTAGCCTGTCCTCCCAAGCACATACCAATTCATCAAACACAGGCTCCATGAACACACCCATATTGTTCCCCGGGTGTCCAGGAATTATCAACGACAAGAATACGTTCTGTCATTGAAGGAGGACGCCGGGGGAGATTGAGGGGATAACGAACACGGGCCAACAAGTGTATGGGGCTGACATCATTCCATACGAATTGAACCCATCTATTTTCAGCGCAACACGTACATTACGAGCCTCTTTAGCTTTGTCATGATGAATGCGATCAAACTCTTTCCATGCTTCACCATCGGATGAATGTACCATCTTGTCAGGATTGTATCGTGTCCCATTTTTGTGCCATGTCATCTGTTTCGTAGACTCCTCAGTCATGTATAGCCGTTGGAGTCTCGATAGAAACGGAAGGTACCGTAGGATTTTCACGGGGATCTCAAGCTGCCTCTTCTGGCCATCACCAGAGTCTACCTCTAGATACCTAGAGGATTTACACTTTGGATAGCACTTTGCTTCCTTATGTAATTTCCTAAATAGTACGCACCCCTTCGGACAAGCATGTATCTACTCATACGGCATCTTAAGTGCACGAAGGAGTTTCCGTGACTCGTACATGCTCTTCGGCAGCAAGTGACCCTCTAGAAACAGGCTGCCAAAAACTGACAACATACCATTGAAGGCATCTCGACTCAGGCTATACTGGGACTTAAACGCCATTACACGTCCAATGGCATCCAACCAAGAAACCATTGTCTTTTCATGAAGGGGCTTCTGTGCCGACTCCATCATGTCGTAGAACGCCTTTGCGGTTTCCTCTGGCTCCTCCACCGTACGTCCTTCAGCGAACTATCCTTGGTGAAAGTCATCTATCATGTCTGCTAACCCGGCATCACCATCAAAATCCTCGAAGCATGGTCTCACCACCTCCTCTCTCATACGATCGGCTTCACCATGGTAGACCCACCGGGTATAGTTTGCCGTAAATCCATTCTTGCTAAGATGTTCCCCCATGACCTTCTTTGTTCGTCTTTTCCTATTTCCACATCTATTGCAGGGACACGACATGGCACTCGCTCCATTAGCAGCCTCGCCAAATGCTAGGTCCAAGAAAGCATTGGTCTTGCTCAACCATTCATTGGTGAATTCACTCTGACTTGAGCGGCCCATGTACATCCACTCACGGTTATCCATCCTCTAGCATATATATAAGCGAGTAATATAACCATCAATTGCATCTACACGACGTTCCTACTATCTAATGGGTGAGGATAGGTCCTAATCCCACCCGTGGATGCATAAATAAGGTTAGTTTCCATGCTCTACTCCTATCCGAGACAGAATTTTGGCAGCACCTCCCCGCCATTCTCCCGATACACATCCTGGCAGGGAGAGTGTGTATCCAGAGAACAACAGGGAGGTGATGCCAAAACTCTGTCCTGGATCGAAGCAGACCATGGAAACTAATCCATCTACGCAACTGTGGGCTGTACAAAAAACATGGACAATTTGAAACAGATATAGTTATACATATGCAAAGATCTGCATACTTCCAACCGTATCTCTTTCGAACAGGAGACGACTAACTGGGTTACGCAATCTATGACCAAGATACGGAAAGAGGGGTTATACCTAGGGTGGTGGTGGAGTCAGGCTAGTGGAGCCGTGGTGGGTCGGTGCAGCGGTGAGGCGACGCGGTGCAGGTAGACCAGCAGCGACAAGGAAGATGATCGGGGTACTCTGACTCGGCTCCTAGGGTCTCTTCTCTGCAAATAAAAGAAACATAAGACTGTGAGTTGAAAATTTTGGCAGAACCTCCCCTGCACGGTGAGGTTTCCAAAACCTACAAGAAACAAGGCACGATGGCTGACAACCACATATCAAGGGAAGAAAAACGGCACAATGGCCGACAACCATGCAGAACAATATATCCAAGTAGTACCACTACTTCTACAACTACTACCACTTCTACTACTACTACCACCGCCAACACCACACCACCACCACACCACCATCACCACCACCACACCATCACCACCACCACACCACCACAGCACACCACTACACATGTACAGCAAGAATGGAGAGGAAGGGAAGCGAGGGCATACCTTGGGCGCCGGCGGGGACGGGGCGCGGGGGATGGCGGCGCGGCGCGGGTGGGCTCCGGAAACGAGGACGACCGCTGGGCTGGACGGCGGGGATCCTCCGGCGACCTCCTCCTCCTCCTCTACTCCTCCCCTCCTCGACAGGGATCCTCCGACGACCTCCTCCTCCTCCTCTTCCCCTCCTCCCCTCCTCCTCCTCCTCCCCACCTCTACCTGCCGGCATGGGCGGGCCGGCCTGGGCAAGACGGCGGCGGCGGGCCAGCGCGGCCGGGCAGGCAGAGGCGGTGCGGTGGCTGGGGTGGGTCGGCGCGGGGTGGAGCTCCTCCTCCTCCTCCTCTGCTCCTCCTCTGGCAGCCGGGCGGTGCAAGCGCAAGCGAGGGCGGCGGCGGCGGCGCACGCGGGCGAGGGAGCTAGGCGGCGCGCGCGCAAGTGCGAGGTAGGCGGTGGCGCGCGCGGGCGAGGGCGGTGTAAGGTGGGCGGCGCGCGCGAGGGCGGCGGCGGGGCGAGCGCGATGGTGAGGGCGGCGGCGGCGGTTCGCGGCGGCGGCGGTGTGAATGGGTTAGACTGTGTGAGGCTGAGCGGGGATGGGGTTCATATTTCGGCTCTTTGCCGAGGGCCCCCGATCTGGCGCTCGGCAAAGAGCCAATTTTTTTTAAAAAAAAGGAAAATTCTTTGCCGAGTGTCAAGGGTTGGGCACTCGGCAAATCGTCCCTTTGCCGAGTGTCCTTCCATGACACTCGGCAAAATATTTTTTTTTCATTTTTGACCACCAAATTTTTTCTGTAGTCCTCCTACAGTACCGAACTATATGTTCAAATTTGGGATATTTTGTTGGACTTTTTGCTATATTTCTTTAGTTTATTTAGTTTAATTAATTTTTTTCGGATAAGTCAAATTTGAACCGCAGGTGCATCAAATAATGGAATTTCATGAATAGAAAATTAATATTCATATTTTTTAGTGTAATGTGAGGCTGCATCCAGGAGCTGACCTGAAATTTCGAACATCTTCTTCACTAAACATGACACTAACTTGCGGGCGAGTTGTTTTTAAATTCTATAAAAAGGAAACGAAGTCCGAAAATTATGAAACTTGTCGAGATGTCAAGATATTGTATGTGGAGGCTGTGATAAAAATTTGTGAAGGTTTCGCGTATGTGGGTCGTGTGAGATTTGAAAGCAGTTGACAACAAACTTCTACGAAACCTTCTCAAATTTTAGGTCTGTTCCTGGATATGGCCTCAGATTACACTCAATAACATAAATATCAATTTTTCATTCATTTAATTCCATTATTTGATGCACCTGCAGTTCAAATTTGTTTTTCCCAAAAAATTTAATTAAATTAAATAAATTAAAGAAATATAGCAAAAAGTCCAAAAATTATACCAAATTTGAACATGGAGTCCCAGGTAATGTAAAAGAACTATAGAAAAAATTTTGGAGGTCAAAAAAGAAAAAAATTGACACTCGGCAAAACCTTTATTTTACCGAGTGCTAGTGCACGGCACTCGGCAAAGAGCTGGTTTGCCGAGTGCCTGACGTATGGCACTCGGCAAAATCTGGCGGCAGGTGACGGCCATTACTCGACCACGCTCTTTGCCGAGTGCCAGGGTTTGCCGAGGGCCGCACACTCGGCAAAAATGGGATTTACCAAGTGTCGCTCTTTGCCGAGTGTCCGGCACTCGGCAAACCACCTCTTTGCCGAGTGTCCGGTACTCGGCAAACCATGTTTTTGCCGAGTGCCGTTCTTTGCTGACTGTGGCACTCGGCAAACAGGATCTTTGCCGAGTGCCCGGTATATTACACTCGGCAAAGTCACAGGCACTCGGCAAAGCGCCTGTTTCCGGTAGTGCGCCATGTCAATCACAATTGAATCAAATGGTGGTTTTGGAAACAGAACACACGCATGCATGTAGAGATAGATAATAACCTAGTAACTATATATAAGCCAACACGTCAGAACTGAAACTTAAGACAGAAGTAGTAGACCACGCAGTAGCAACCGCCGAGCGAAAAGATAGAACTAGCAATAGAAAGTGGTTAAATCCAGAAAAATAAAACTTGAAGAAATAACTGGGGGTGCCACCATCAACATTTCGATAGGATCGATCCGGAGTGGCACACAGGCCTAGCTAGTTGTCTTCCTCGTTCCACGGCCTGCCATGCATACGGTGTCAGTGGCAGTACATGAGTGAGAGGATCTAGCTTGTATGTATGCGTGAGAAGAAACAAGAGCATCCACTCGATGTTCTAATAAAAACACAAATTCAAGCAGATATATATTCTTAGGAAAAGCAAACTTACCTGTGTACTACGGCGTAGTATGAGCTATCAAACGCCGGTTGAGTTGGAAGACCATAAATGGCTTCTAGGAACATGGCACGGAAGGCTTTAAAACTGGCTTCCATATATCGAGACAATCTCTGCGTATAGCCGATTGCCACAGATACCCGAATTCGCTGGAGGCTTGTGAGGTGCCCCAGCCCGACCGGTGCGGTTGCCCTGTCGCATTCTTTTGGATCGACTTTCAACGTCATCTCTCGGAGCTCGGAGGTTTGCCGTTGCCCCTGCCTTGAATGACAGGCATGATGTGCTTTTTGTCTGCAGATAAAATTGCTGGAGAAGCTTGAATCCCGTGGAACCGCCTATCACAATCCCTTCAGCAGGGACATCGCCTTCGACACGCAGATCGAGTATGATGAGGTTGGGCAGCATTCCGATGGCGCCGACGTCATCCCAAGTTAAATTGGACACCTCCACTGCTACACGATTGATTTTGCGAGATACCCTCTAAAACTTAACCGAGGTGGGCGTCCCTTTAGCCCGCCACGGTTAATGTCTGTGATTAACCGAGGTGGGCACTTTTATTTACTGAGACGGTCAAGTTTGCCCGCCTCCAAAAATTGATTTTTAGAGGCGGGATTTTATTTACCGAGGCGGTCTAGTTTGCCCGCCTCCAAAAATCGATTTTCGGAGGCGGACGCCTATAATGCCCGCCGCAGAAAAGCCGACGCGGCCCAATAGGCCTAGCTGAGGCCCAAGAGCCGTCCTCCATATAAATAGAGGGACTTAGGGTTTTGATCAGTCATTCACTTCCTCCTCTCCCAAACGCGGCACCCCCGTCGTCGCTCTCACCTCCCTCCCTCCGCCGACCAGCGGCGCCTCCCCGTCGCTCTCACCTCCCTCCCTCGGCCGACCAGCAGCAGGCACACCTCCCCTCCCTCCACGCAGTAGCTGACGCACCTCCCCTCCTCCTTCACGGCGACGCAGCGGGTCGGCGTGCGCATGCGTCCCCTCCTCTCTCACTCGTCGCACGGCATGGCGGCACCCACGCAGCGGCACAGCAAGCCGGCGCACGCACCTCACCTCCTCCTTCGCTGCACGCCATGGCGTTGCCCTCCTACCCCACGTGGCTAGATCTGACGGCGGTGCTCCTCCCAGTGGCGGATCCGGTGGTGCAGTGGCCCGATCCGACAGCGGCGCTTCTCCTGGTGGCGGATCCGGTGGTGCAGCGGCCCGATCCGGCGGCGGCGCTCTTCCTGGTGGCAGATCCAGTGGCGCAGCGGCCCGATCAGGTGGTGGCGCTCCTCTTGGTGGCGGATCCGGTGTTGGATCGATGGGATCCGGCAGCGGCGCTTCTCCTGGTGGCGGATCCGGCGGTGGATCGACCGGATTCGGCGGTGGATCGACCGGATCCGCCGGCGGCGGCGCTGCAGCCCTGGATGGGCTCGGCGAGCCTGTGGATGGGCTCGACGGGCCTCTCGGGGTTTTTTTTTCTCTTTTTTTGTTTTTTTTTCTAACCCATTAATCGCGGCAGGCAAAAAGCGCCCGTCACGGTTGTTCAGGATTAACCGTGACCTCTCGTCCGTGGCGGGCGCCTTTGCCCGCCACGGTTAATGGAAATCGCCCGTCACGTAAAAAAATTATGTAGTAGTGCTCTTCCACCTGGAATCGCAATGTGTGAAGGTTTTCGAGGCCACCGATCCACCTGGGTACTGGGTACTCTGGAGAAGGTCCATCCTGCCACATCAAGCTTCTCAAGGAATGGGAATGGAGGCGAGACCCAGCTGCTCATCTGTGCATCAGCGCAACCTGAATGTTGAGACTAGCGGTCTCAGACAGCGTGGAGGAGACTGAGGCCTCCGCCCGCCGAGCGTCGCCCTCAGGCGGAGGCTTGGGATAGGCACGCCAGGTGGGCGTGTAGGAAACTGGCACGGAAAGCTAAGGTTTCATTAATTCATCCACCATCCTTGCGCACTGTTACAAGTGTTCTCTATTTATAGGGCTCAACTACTTCTTGACAGAATTTATTACAATGCCCCTCAACTGCTACAGTATAATACTGGAATATTCTGCCACTAGTCTCTTGTTTGCGGGGCAATCCTGCCACACCGTCTTCAAGTAATGGGCCTCCATAAGCGGCCGGCCCACCGTGCCTCGGTCTTCGGCCCAGAGGCCTGGGTTCCCGACGCTGGCCTCCGTCTTTAGGGGTGCGCCGCTGCCTACGCGGGTCTCCGCCGGTCGGGTCGGAGACATCATCCGTAAGTCTCCGCCCGGCCGCGCGGGGGCCATGCTGGCGCGCTCGCGCGGACCACGGGCGCCTGCGCTTAGGTACCTGCACACGCTTAGGCAAGATTGTTTGTTTGATTAGTTCGAGGGGAGGGCGGCCTCCGCCCTCATCGCCGGAGACGCCCGTCAGCCGAAGCGGGGCGGCGTCCGCCTAAGCGGCCGGAGATGTCTGTGCCTAGCCTGGGCGGAATCCACGACAAGCTCGCTGAGCCTCGTGCAGTGCCCTATGAGCATAGCCAGGAAAGTTCCTTTAGTCAGCGCCAGATCTCCGCCCTAAGACGATCGAAGACGCCTTGGTGACACCTCGCCGTAGGAGGCCTTCGCCACCCGCCGAGGCCGTGTTACAACAGTTCCCCCCTTTTGAGACCATGGTTCGCCTGAGCGTGCCGTGAGCTCAAAACGCCTTGACCAAAGGCGTCCGCGGGGGCGGAGGCCACACACATTGGCGTCTCCGAGCGAGCCCCCGCTACTTCCCCCCTGGCCTGCTCTGGCACGGCCGTTGGTCTCGTTGAGAGTAGCCGTTGGGCAACAAATCTAGTCGTTGTCCTACGGTGTGGCCTTTTATGCCTTATCAGTTTCCCTTGTATACCTTGCGACTTTTTCGGAGATGACCGTTGTGCGGCAGGCGAATTCTCCGGAGATGACCATTGTATGGCGGGAGCCGGACCGCCTGCCTGCGGCCTATATAAGGGCGTGGTTGGTGGCGGGGTCCCCCCCCCCCCCGCATTGCTCATTCGCTTTCCTTGCCTTTGAGAAATCGCTCTCTGCTCTCTTCGCTTTCGCCTTTTGCTGCCCTCACGCATTCCGTCTTTCTGCCTGCGTCTTGCGCTTAGGCTGCTGTCGCGGTGGCTTTCTTTTCCACCTCCACCCATACTCGCCGGCGCGTCTTCTTCGGACCCTATCGCCACCATCTCGGCGTTAGGGCCGCTGGCTAGGGTGCGTGTTTTGAGGAGTGCATGCTTGCCTCTGCCTCCGCATTGGAGTTTGAAAAGCTAGTGGAGGGAGATTTGGGGAGTGTCTCTGCGTCCATCGGAGACCTGATCGCTGCGGATTCCAAAGACATGGCGATAAAGTCATGGGATTTCGGCCCCTCCTCCATTACTGAAGAGGCTATCGCGGAGATGTTGAAGGATTTGTGTTTTCCTTCTTCGAGGGTAAAAATCCCTCCGCCTGGCCAGTCTGTTCCGGAACCAAAGGAGGGATATGCGGTGGTCTTTTGAGACTTCTTCAAGTGCGGCCTCCGTCTTCCTTATATCCCCTTCCTCCGCCGGGTGTTGGAGACCTTCAATGTCCAGCTCCATCATCTGACCCCTACTGCCTTCCTCATGCTCAGCAAATTCTGCTGGGCGTGTGTTTCTTATGGTGCCGAGCCGGATGTGGACACCTTCTGCGCGTACTACGAGCTGCAGAAGCAGCCGAAGAAGAAGAAGGAGGTGCGGGATGGCAAGGAGGTGGAGGTGACCTACCAGTATGGTAGTTGCACCTTTATGTCGAAGAGGAACCAAGGCGTAGACCGCCTGGAGATTTCTTTTTGCCAGAAGGGCAAGTGGGACCACGGCTGGCTTGAGCAGTGGTTCTACGTGAAGACCTACGGGGTCCGCGGCACTACCGAGGATGGTGTGGAGGTTTCGGAGTATCCATTGACTTCAAGAATGGAGGAGATGGAGCCGCACACGCGCGTGGAACCGCCGGAAGAGATGTCTCCGGCGAGGGTGGCTTGCGACCAGGCTTTTGCAGCAACGTGCCGCTACTCCGGGGGCCGCGACCTGGTGGAGGAGATTATGGCCTCCAACTACTGGCCCCTGGGCAAAGACAACCCAGCCTTTCGGCTAGAACAGATGAAGGTTCCCATTTTTGGGCCGGAGGCCAGGATTCCGTTCCCCCGCTTCGGGCAATCTTTGGGGGAGGGGGTGACGGAGGATAGTTTTGTCTCCGAGGTTGAGGAAGCTGCCATCGGGCTGGTTGGCAAGATTTCTGAGCGTGAATACACATCTCGGAGAGCCGTGGCAGGCACCATGCCACTGCTCAATCGAGTTTTTGAGGAGGTTGGGATCGTCTACCGGGAGCGCGAGGTCCCCGCCGAGGTCCTGGCTTCGATTGAGAAGAAGAAGAAGAAGGCCTTCGCGAAGAATGTTACGGCGGAGGCCGAATCCAAGAAGAGGAAGGGCGCCATTGTTGCTCGAGCGCCTGCGAAAAAGAAGAAGAAGAGCGGTGGTCTGGTGATCGCGCCGGCTGCGTCTTCGGCCGGTAGTGCTGGCGTTGCCTCCGCCGGCAGTGAAGACGTTCAGAGCTCCTCCGTCCCGTCAGTGGATGTGCGGGTCACGAGCGGCGAGGATCGCGGCTCTCCTGGAGCTCCGGTGCGTCCTGTGAGCGGCGCTGTGAGTGGTGCTGGGCGTCCGGAGGCCAGCGCTGCTCCAGCGTGCTCCTTGCACGGTGCTGCGAGTGTCGCCGAACAGCCGGAGGCTAGCGCCGCCGATCCTATGCCCAACATTTTTGGCGGGCTGTATTCAAGTTCTGAAGATGGCGCGGAGGACGCCTTGCGGCACGCTCCTTCGATTCCCGCCGTTGTTGCGCCTTCCTCCGCGCCAGCGGTAGACGTCGGGCAGCCGGGGGCCGTGCTCGCTGAGCAGGCGCCGGCGGCTCAGTCTTCTTTGAGCCCTTCGCCCGCCGTGCCGCTGGTTGAGGAGAGCCGACCCTTTGGGCCTTCTCCGCATGATATGGCGGAGACATCTGCCCAGGTGGCTCGGTAGGCGGCCCAGCCTAGGCTTTTTATGAGTAAGTTTGTTTGGCGCATATTTTTGTGTTTACTGTCTTCGCCCAGTTTATTTGTTTATGTATTATACCAAGTGGTAATACCGTGTACTTGTTGCTTTGTAGGTGATGTCATGGCTGGACTCCTCACCCCGGAGGAGCGAGCAGCCGCTGCCAGCGTCATGTTTGGTCCGGGGCAACCGAGGCTGATGGCGCCGGGTCCGAGTGAGTATAGAGTGTTTTTGTCTTTCTTGTCTTTTGGCCTGTTGTTATTGCCTATTTCTGATCGGCCCTCTGACCTGAGTTGTTGTTGTTTTTTTACGCAGGCTCCTCAGACACTTCTATCTCAGGTTGGGAAGAGTGCTATCTTGGGGTTCTTGGAGACGTCGGAGGTGGTCTCTGGCAGTTGTTGTATTTATTGTGAGATTTGCTTTTCTCACCTAATTGTTTTGTGTTTGTTTGTTCTTCTTTGAACAGATCGCTTCAAACAGCGTCTGAGGGACATGGATTTCTTCCAACTTCTCCATGTTCATCTAGAACACCAGAGCTTGGTGCGTCTTTGGCGGTTTGCCTTTTTTGTGTACGTTCGCCTTTAGACTTGTTTTTGTTTCTATTGCTGATCGCCATGGTCGTCTTCTTTCTGATCGCAGGGGTATCACACGGCTGTTGTTATGGAAGAGCGCTGCACTCGCGAGGTCTCCAACCGAGATACTGCGATTGAAGCCCTCAAGGTGGAGAACGAGCGCCTAGAAGGTGAAAAAGGGGGTTTGGCCAACTCCCTTGCAGCTCTTCGCCTTTCTCTTGCGGAGAAGGAACAAGAAAAGGATGCTTTGAGGGCCGATCTCGCTAAGGCCCGGGATGCGGAAGCTTTGTCCGCCGAGCAGGCCCGTAGGGCGAATAAGTTGGCCGAGGGTCTCCGGCGAGAGCTGGCCTCTGAGATGGAATCCGCGGCTGCGGTGGGGGAGCAGCTGTCTTTGTCGACGAGGCGTTTGGACTCGGTCAAGGGGGTCCTTGCTGCAACCGTTGGCCATTATCGGGCCATCATCGCCGAGTTCGAAGGTGAAACTTCCGCTCCTCCGGAGGAAGACATCGTCTACGCCCTTGCCTCCTGGCTAAAGCGTCACCTTGCAAAGCTCCCCGATCTGATCAATGGCTGCACGGACTACGGGGCGCTGGCGGGAGTAGCGAATTATGCCAAGCTTTTGGTGCGCGGTGGGTGCATGCATACCGAAAGTATTCCGGATGGAGCGCTGCCAGGTCCGGAGGAGCTTGGCGAGACTTCTCTTGGTTTGCGAAAAGCCTTGAGAAATTTCATTGGGTACTTTTGGGCTCCGTTTGGGAGACCTGCTGCCCGGAAACTGGCAGAGGAAAAGAGGGCGAACGTATTTCTAGTCTTTGTAGCGGCTATTTTTCTCTCTTTGCTTTTTGTGAAGCTGCGAAGGCTTTCATTGCCTGTGTCACTGATATTTTAACATGTGCTACAGGATGCGCTGAAGAGTCTTGCGGGCAGGCCTCCGCCAGCTCCACGTTCGACGACCGCGGGCGATGCCTCCACCGCCGCTGGCATTCCGGTAGGCGCTACGATCGGCGGCGGTGATGGTCGGAGGCCGCAGGCGCCGCCCCCGCCCATAGTTGATGCGGGCTCCGCTCCAGGGACTTCTGCTGTGGCCGATGCACCGGAGGTCTAGGCTCTTTGTAGGACTTAATCATTTTGAATTGTATATTGTAGTCCAGTTGGACTCTTGTAAATAAAGTTTCTTTTGTTCTGAATGATTTTGTGGAAAATTTTAACCTTGCGCAGGTTCCGAATCGGGAGCCTACGCAAGATGTTGCACCTTTGACTCTTTACAACGACGGTATTTATGTGAGCGGAGAGCTTTGGGAGTACTGGCGTTCGGCCTTTCCCCGCAGCGTGGCGCGCGACGTGTTTGAGTCAGTTAAGTTTGACATAGACGACGAGCGCGCTGGGTTTACTCGCGCTCTTGCTTGGCGCGGACCTCCGCCACAATAGTTTGGATTTTATTGTAAGTTTGTGTCCTGTAAGAATGCTACTTGACATTTTATGGAATACAATACAGGTTCACTTTCTTGATTGTTTGTGCGGGGGCTTATGTCTGTTGTGCTTGTTTACATATCTCGTCTAGTCCCGAGCTTGCACACCGTGGGCCTTTGCTAGGGCGAACGTGCGCGATACAGAGGTGGTGGTCAGGGCCTCCGTCCCATGTTCTCTCCATCTCTGTGCTTGCTTGATGGCCGTGGTAGGAGTGTTTGCAGTTTTTTGGCCGACGGAGGCGTACTTGAAGTCTGCCTAGCGAGGCTTGCTGAATCGGTGTGTGATCCGATAGGAGGTTTGGCGTAGCTTGTGCAGACGGCGAAGACTTTTGATATTTCTTTGGCTGGGTGTTTTAGCTGTCTGGTGGTATGGGCCTCCGACGCTGCACACCCGTGGGACATGTTTCATTTGTGGAGATGGCAGGTTAGGTCTCCGGCGTCAGGGGGATGTTACGAGATTTCGTGCGATATCCCCCTTCTTCCGTAGGCCTACGCTGTTCATCACCGTGCTGTAGTTCCTGTCTCTTTTCCCACTGCCTCCGACCGTCTACTGGTGCCTCTGATTTTACGAGTTTTCGTACAATATCTACGACCGACTTAGATATCTAAGGAGACCCCTGCCTCCATGGCCGTTGCTGTGGCTTGTGTTTGTGCTGTGCCTTCTTCCCCCCTTGCGCCTTCTGCTGACTGAGGTTTTAAGGGCATGGGGGGAACCCGTTTTATAGCGGGGTGGTGGCTTTTGGTTGTTAAATTTTTTGGTATGTTGTTTGTTGGAACGTATCTTGGATTTAATGGCCTATATCTTGCTTGAATTATTCTTGCCTTTTGAGATCTTTTGAAGTAAATAGGCCTAGTGCCTAAGTGACAGGGTTTTGTTAAACCTTTTCCTCGTTTTGCTGTTTTCGATGGTGGAGACCTTCTTCCTAGTTCTAGCGTCATAATGGTGTTGCCCCTGATGCTTGCGGTAGTTTTTTTGTTAAGGTCGAAGGCCTGTTTGGTCGAGGTTGTTTTTTCCTTGATGCCTGAATTTGTTTAGGTCTTCATCAAGGGTGGAGGCCTGTTTGGCCAAGGTTGTTTTTGCCTTGATGCCTGAATCTGGACAGGTCTTCGTCAAGGGTCGGAGGCCTATTTGGCCAAGGTTGTTTTTGTCTTGATGCCTGAATCTGTTTAGGTCTTCGTCAAGGTCGTAGGCCTGTTTGGCCTAGGTTGTTTTCTGCCTTGATGACTGAATTTGGACAGGTCTTTGTCAAGGTCAAAGGCCTGTTTGGCCTCGGTGGTCTCTGCCTTGATGCCTGAATTTGGACAGGTCTTTGTCAAGGTGAAAGGACAGTTTGGCCATAGAGGTCGTTTCAAATTGCCAATGCCTGTGGCCGGCGCTTTGAAAGGACTTGTGCTTATTTTTGTTCACCGAATATTGCGGCGCCAGAGCTGGCCGCTTTCGGTTTTGAACTTTTCAAGCGTTCTTTTGGAGTATTACCTCTTTATACTTCTAGAGGATTTTTACATTGAGCCTGCCTCGTTAAAAACCTCACCTCCGCTTGGAGTTCCCCTGTGAGGAAAAGAGTACAAGCCCTTTTACATTTTTTGGTTTGAAGAGAAGAAGAAAAAAACTGAAAGGTAAATGAACGGAGGGGCCTCCGCTTATTATTTGCGGAGGTTGCCCTTTGGTACATTGCCTAGATGTAGTATCTACGGAGGCTGTCAATATTCCAGGTGTGGGTTGTCGTGACACCTTCGCTGTCGGTCAAGTGGAAAGAGCCCAGGCGGCCTGCTACCGTTGCTGTGTATGGGCCTTTCCATTTTGGCTGCAGTTTGCCAGCAAGTTGTGCATTGGGTTTTCTTCTGAGTACGAGGTCTCCGTGTTTTATGTCTTTCCTTACCACCTGAGAGTCTCTCCACTTCTTGGTTTGGGACTGATATTTTGCAATGTTTTCGACTGCTTCCAGTCTTATGGCTTCTATTGTTTCTTTTGCATATTCTTCATCTTGCAACATTAGATGTCTCGTTGTGTGGAGGCTTTCGTGCTTGATTTCCTCTGGCATCATGGCCTCTTCTCCATAAAGCAATTTGAATGGTGTGAATCCTGTTGTTCTTGAGATAGATGTATTGTGTGACCAAATCACTCTGGGTAATTCATCTACCCATTTTCCTTTGCGTAGGCCCAGCAATGTTTTTGATATTGCTGAGAACACTATTATGTTTGCTCTTTCCACAGCACCATTGGACTCTGGGTGGTATACTGAGGCGAAGGCTAGTTTTGTCCCAATACTTTTGTAGAATTCTTTGAAGTTCTCTAAATCGAATTGTTTTCCATTGTCTACTGTCAGAATCCTCGGTACACCAAATCTGCAAATGATGTTTTGCCAGAAGAATTTTCTGATAGTTTCTGAGGTTATCTTCGCCAGCGGCTTTGCTTCTATCCATCTTGTAAAATATTCTACTGCCACTACTGCGAATCTATTTCCTCCTTGGGATGGTGGTAGTGGGCCGACCAGGTCCACACCCCATCTTTGTAGCGGCCATGTCGGAGGTATAAGCTGGGTCTCCGATGATGGTTTTGACTGCCCGGGAGAGAATGTTTGGCATGCTTTGCATGTTCTGACTGTCTGCTCTGCGTTTTGTATGTGTGTTGGCCAATAAAAACCTTGCCTTATTGCCTTTGCTGATAATGCTCTAGAGCCAATGTGCGACCCGCAAATTCCTGAGTGTATTTCTTGAAGCAACTCCATGCCTTCGTTCTGCGATATGCATTTGAGGAGAGGCTGGACTACTCCTTTCTTGTACAGTACACCATCTATGATTGTGTAATTTCTTGCCCTGGCTTGTATTCTTGCTGCTTTTGCTTCATCTTCTTCGGTTGTTTTGCCTTCTAAAAATTCTGTTATCGCCTTTCTCCAATCTTCATTTTGCAGGTGTAGTATGGGCTTAGGTGCCTTAGATGTCTCCACAGTTGCCGGAGACTTCAAGATCTAGTAAAAAGTGTTTGGTGGCAGTGGCAGGTTATTTGCCGTAGCTTTTGCCAGTTCATCTGCCTTTGCATTTTCTGATCTTGGGATGTGCTTCAGGGTGAAGCCCTCGAATCTCCGCTCCAAATTTCTAACAACGGATAGGTATTTGATGAGTTCTGGCTCTCTTGATGTGTATTCTTTCTCTACATGGCCAGTAACCACTTGAGAATCTATTTTGACTGTCAATGTTTTTGCCCCTAGGGCCTTTGCTTTACTGAGCGCTAGGATCAGGCCTTCATATTCTGCTATGTTGTTTGTCGATTTGAACTCTAGCCTTGCTGCGTATTTTAGTCTAACGCCGGAGGGTGCCGTTAGGACGGCGGAGGCTCCTGCTCCGGCTTGGCCCCAGGCTCCATCCGTGAATGCTATCCAGCCTTGAGTGGTTGGTTGTATCTTGGGCTCTGTCGGAGGTGTCCAATCTGCTACAAAATCGGCTAGTGCTTGTGATTTTATTGCTATTCTAAGGACATACGAGATACCAAACTATGATAGCTCTATAGCCCATTTGCCTATTCTGCCGGAGGCTTCTTTGTTTCTGAGCAAGTCTTGCAGTGGCAGCGATGTTGGAACTAAGATTTCGTGGGCTTGGAAATAATGCTTTAGTTTTCTTGATACCATCAGCACTGCGTAGGCAACTTTTTCTACCTCAGTGTAGTTTAGTTTGGTTCTAGACAGTGCTTCTGAGATAAAATAAACTGGTTTTTGAGTTTTGCCTGATTCTTTTTCCAGCTCGTGAACTAAGACTGCGCTGACTGCATGGTCGGAGGCCGCCACATATAGCAATAGGTTGTTGTCCGATTCTGGGATGGAGACCACCAATGAGTTTGCTAGATACTCTTTCAAGTTATGAAATGCCTCCGACTGCTTGGACCCCCACTCAAAGTTGTTTCCGCCCCTCAGGGCTTGGAAGAAGGGGAGGCTGCGTTCTGCTGATTTTGAGATGAATCTGTTGAGCGCTGCTATTCTTCCCGTCAACTTTTGCACTTCTTTCTTGTTTTTGGGTTCTACCATTGTCATTATTTCTCTGGTTTTGTCTGGGTTCGCTTTGATGCCTTCGCTGCTTATGATGTATCCGAGCATCTTCCCTTTTGTAACTCCAAATATGCATTTTTCTGGGTTGAGGCGGAGGCCAACTGTTCTGAGGTTGGCGAAGGTCTCCTGTAAGTCAGAGACATGATCATCCTTGTTCTTGCTCATGACCACTATGTCGTTGACGTAGGCTATGATGTTTCTATCTAGTTGTGAGCCCAAGACTTCCTTTGTCATCCTGGCAAAGGTTGCTCCGGCATTTTTGAGGCCCTCCGGCATTCAGGTGTAGCAATATGTCCCGAATGGAGTGGTGAAACTTGTCTTGTCTTCGTCTTCTTTTTTCATCCAGATTTGGTGATACCTAGAGAAACAGTCGAGGAGAGAAAACCTCTGGCATCTGGCTGCCTTGTCGACGGAGGCATCTATTCTTGGCAATGGGAAAGGGTCTTTTTTGCAAGCTTTATTCAGATATGTGAAATCTATGCACATTCTCATTTTGCCATTCTTCTTTGGTACCAGTACTACGTTTGCAAGCCATTCTGAATACTTGACTTCCCTGATGACCTTTGCATCTAGCAACCTTTGCACCTTCGCCTTTGCTGCGAGGATCCTGTCCTCCGACATTTTTCTCTATTTCTGCTTTCTTGGCCTCATGTTTTCATTGATATCCAGTTCATGATGTATGATGTCCCTGCTGACTCCCTGCAGGTCGGAGGCTGACCAGGCGAAGATGTCTTTGTTTTTTACTAGAGTTTCCATGAGCTCTTCCTCCTCTGCTTTGCTCAACTCTGAGCTGATTGTTACTTTTCTGTCTGGTAACTCCTTTTCTAGAGGGGTCACCTTTGTCTCTTCTTGACCTGCCATATCTGTTTTTCCTCTGGGCATATCTGGAGGTTCTAGTTCTTTGTCTGCCGACTCGACTACATTGATGTTTCTTTGGGCTCTGTAGATTGCTTTTTCTATGTTTCTTGCTTCTTTCTGGCTGCCTCGGACTGTGATAATACCATGGAGTGCTAGTATTTTCATGCACAGATAGGCCATATGCAAGGCTGCGTTGAATTTAGTCGTGAATCCTCTGCCCAAGATTGCATTGTATGGGTAATACAGATCGACGACGTCGAAGGTTATGTACTCGGTTCTAGCATTTGCTTGGGTTCCAAACGACACTGGGAGTGAGATTTTTCCTAATGCTTGTATCTGCTTGCCTCCAAATGCTATCAAAGGGGATTCGGAGGGCTATAGTTGATTTTTGCTGAGCTTCATTTGGTCGAAGTTATTTGCGAAGAAGATATCTGCTGAACTGCCAGTGTCAATCAGTACTCTGCTTATCTCCCATGCTGCTATGTTGGTCTTGATTACCATTGCGTTTGCGTGAGGGTAGCTCAACGCTCGCACTACCGGCAGAAGACACGGTCGGCGCGATCACCAGAGCACCGCTCTTCTTCTTCTTTTTCGTAGGCGCTCGAGCAACAACAGCGCCCTTCCTCTTCTTGGATTCAGCCTCCGCCGTAACATTCTTCGCGAAGGCCTTCTTCTTCTTCTTCTCAATCGAAGCCAGGACCTCGGCGGGGACCTCGCGCTCCCGGTAGACGATCCCAACCTCCTCAAAAACTCGATTGAGCCGTGGCATGGTGCCTGCCATGGCTCTCCGAGACATGTATTCATGCTCAGAAATCTTGCCAACCAGCCTGATGGTGGCTTCCTCAACCTCGGAGACGAAACTATCCTCCGTCACCCCCTCCCCCAAAGATTGCCCGAAGCGGGGGAACGGAATCCCGGCCTCCGGCCCAAAAATGGGAACCTTCACCTGTTCTAGCCAAAAGGCTGGGTTACCTTTGCCCAGGGGCCAGTAGTTGGAGGCCATAATCTCCTCCACTAGGTCACGGCCCCTGGAGTAGTGGCACGCTGCCGCAAAAGCCTGGTCGCAAGCCACCCTCGCCGGAGACATCTCTTTCGGCGGTTCCACGAGCGTGTGCGGCGCCATCTCCTCCATTCTTGAAGTCAATGAATACTCCAAAACCTCCGCACCATCCTCGGTAGTGCCGCGGACCCCATAGGTCTTCACGTAGAACCACTGCTCAAGCCAGCCGCGGTCCCACTTGCCCTTCTGGCAAAAAGAAATCTCCAGGCGGTCTACGCCTTGGTTCCTCTTCGACATAAAGGTGCAACTACCATACTGGTAGGTCACCTCCACTTCCTTGCCACCCCACACCTCCTTCTTCTTCTTCGGCTACTTCTGTAGCTCGTAGTACTCACAGAAGGTGTCCACATCCGGCTTGGCACCATAAGAAACACACGCCCAGCAGAATTTGCTGAGCGTGAGGAAGGCAGTAGGAGTCAGATGATGGAGCTGGACATTGAAGGTCTCCAACACCCGGCGGAGGAAGGGGATATAAGGAAGGCGGAGGCCGCAGGTGAAGAAGTCCCGAAAGACCACCGCATATCCCTCCTCTGGTTCTGGAACAGTCTGTCCAGGCGGAGGGATTTTTACCCTCGAAGAAGGAAAACACAATTCCTTCAACATCTCCGCGATTGCCTCTTCAGTAATGGAGGAGGGGCCGAAATCCCATGACTTTATCGCCATGTCTCTGGAATCCGCAGCGATCAGGTCTCCGACGGACGCAGAGACACTCCCCAAATCCTCCTCCGCTAGCTTTTCAAACTCCAATGCGGAGGCAGAGGCAAGCATGCGACAGGGTCTCCGGCGGCCCCAACGCCGAGAAGGTGGCGACAGGGTCCGAAGAAGGCGGGCCGGCGAGTATGGGCAGAGGCAGAAAAGAAAGCCACCGCGACAGCAGCCTAAGCGCAAGAGAAAGACGGAACGCGCGAGGGCAGCAAAAGGCGAAAGCGAAGAGAGCAGAGAGCGATTTCTCAGAGGCAAGGAAAGTGAATGAGCAATGCGGGGGGGGGGGGACCCCACCACCAACCACGCCCTTATATAGGCCGCAGACAGGCGGTCTGGCTCCCGCCATACAACGGTCATCTCCGGAGAACTCGCCTGCCGCACAACGGTGATCTCCGAAAAAGTCGCAAGGTATGCAACGGAAAATGATAAGGCATAAAAGGCCACATCGTAGGACAACGGCTAGATTTGCTGCCCAACGGCTACTCTCAACGAGACCAACGGCCGCGCCAGAGCGGCCCAGGGGGGAAGTAGCGGGGCCTCGCTCGGGGACGCCAATGCATGTGGCCTCAGCCCCCGCGGACGCCTTTGGTCAAGGTGTTTTGAGCTCACGGCACGCTCAGGCGAACCGTGGTCTCAAAAGGGGGGAACTGTTGTAACACGGCCTCGGCGGGTGGCGAAGGCCTCCGACGGCGAGGTGTCACCAAGGCGTCTTCGACCGTCTTAGGGCGGAGATCTGGCGCTGACTAAAGGAACTTTCCTGACTATGCTCGTAGGGCGCTGCACGAGGCTCAGCGAGCTTGTCGTGGATTCCGCCCGGGCTAGGCACAGACATCTTCGGCCGCTCAGGCGGACGCTGCCCCGCTTTAGCTGATGGCCGTCTCCGGCGATGAGGGCGGAGGCCGCCCTACCCCCGAACAAATCAAACAAACAATCTTGCCTAAGTGTGTGCAGGTACCTAAGCGCAGGCGCCCGTGGTCCAGCAAGCTGAAGGCCCAAAGATGGCCTCAAGGTGGCCGGGAGAGACTTCTGGATGATGTCTCTGGACCGGATCAAGAGACTCACGTGAAACAGCGGCGCGCCCCTGAAGACGGAGGCTAGCGTCGGGAACCCAGGCCTCTGGGCCGAAGACCGAGGCACGGTGGGCCGGTCGCTTATGGAGGCCCATTACTTGAAGACGGTGTGGCAGGATTGCCCCGCAAACAAGAGACTAGTGGCGGAATATTTCAGGAATGTACTGTAGCAGTTGAGGGGCATTGTAATAAATTCTGTCAAGAAGTAGTTGAGCCCTATAAATAGGGAACACTTGTAATAGTGCGCTAGGATGGTGGATGAGTTAATGAAACCTTAGCTTTCCGTGCCAGTTTCCTACACGCCCACCTGTCGTGCCTATCTCGAGCCTCCGCCTGAGGGCGACGCTCGGCGGGCGGTGGCCTTTGTCTCCTCCACGCTGTCTGAGACCGCTAGTCTCAACATGACAAATGACTTTGCCAAGACGGCGTCGTCTCCGCCGGCGGAGGCTACTGCTGCCTCGTAACTCATAATGAACTGATGGGGGTCTGTCTTTCCATTGAACTTTGGTAGTGTGATTGGCTTGTACGCTGTTGGCCATGGCGACTGTTGTATGCCTTCAGAGAGTGGGGACTTGGGATCGATAGGCCTCCGCATCACCTGAGATGGCATCGTGGGTCAAGTGATCACTAGCGGAGGGCCTTGTAGTATGGTTGCAGTTGGTGTTGTTGTCATGGAGGTCGGGATTATGGGAGGTTGACGCTGGTATCGCATGTCTTTGCATACTTAGCATCTCAAAGCATGTAGGACTGCCAATCTACCGCCTTATTTCTCGCGCTTGTCTTGATGCTTGAATAGCTTGCTGATTAGCTACGAATGCTTCTACCATTCTGTCCCTCTCTTGTTGCGCTCTTTTTGCAACCGCTGCTGCAAATTGCTGCGCTTCTTGCTCGGGTGTTGTGGCCGAGTTTGGTTGGGCCTCCGGATCTTGAATCTCTCGGATCTTGGGGTTCCGTGGTTGACCCAGGCATCTGCTTCTGTGTCATCCTCCACTAGCGAGGTTGCATAGGTGCTACGAGTGTTGCGCCTTGGCCTTCCTCGTTGACCCGTGGTCATTGCTGCTCTGGTGGTGGTTTTTCTTTTCCCTGCCATCGTTGGTTTGCCTTGGCCAAACCACGGTGGGTGCCAATGTTGAGACTAGCGGTCTCAGACAGCGTGGAGGAGACAGAGGCCTCCACCCGCCAAGCGTCGCCCTCAGGCGGAGGCTCGGGATAGGCACGACAGGTGGGCGTGTAGGAAACTGGCACGGAAAGCTAAGGTTTCATTAATTCATCCACCATCCTCCTCAAGATTTATTACAAGTGTTCCCTATTTATAGGGCTCAACTACTTCTTGATGAATATATTACAATGCCCCTCAACTGCTACAAAGACATTCTCGAAATATTCTCGCCACTAGTTTCTTGTTTGCGGGCAATCCCGCCACACCGTCTTCAAGTAATGGGCCTCCATAAGCGGCCGCCCACCGTGCCTCGGTCTTGACCCAGAGGCTGGGTTCCCGACGCCAGCCTCCGTCTTCAGGCGCGCCACGCTTACTCTGGTGTCTCCGCTGGTCCGGTCGGAGACATCATCCAGAAATCTCCGCCTCGCCACGCTGGGGTTATACCATCTTTGGCCACATGACTACACGCCACCGCGACTTAGGTACATGCACACACTTAGGCAAGATTGTTTGTTTGATTAGTTCGGGGGTAGGGCGGCCTCCGCCCTCATCGCCGGAGACGCCCGTCAGCCGAAGCGGGGCGGCGTCCGCCTGATCGGCCGGAGATGTCTGTGCCTGGCCCGGGCGGAATCCGCGACAAGCTCGCTGAGCCTCGTGCAGCGCCCTACGAGCATAGCCAGGAAAGTTCCTTTAGTCAGCGCTAGATGTCCGTCCTAAGACGGTCGAAGACGCCTTGGTGACACCTCGCCGTCGGAGGCCTTCGCCACCCGCCGAGGCCGTGTTACAACAATGAATATGGGTAAGAATAAACACAAAGCTTTCTCAGGTTGCTGAGTTTCAGGAGGGAAGAGCTCCAGGCAGTATGTGCACGCGTTGGCGGCAGCTTTGGGTTGAGTCAGAAGACATTATTAGTGCAAGTACTGTGCATTATAGATAGAAGAGGATATATAAATACTCTTATGAAACGGAGGGTAACTACAGCCGGGGGGTGCGGTAGCTACACGCCCACCAAAATGTCCAAAATGTTGAAGCAGTTCTGAACACATGCATGCAATGAGCAGACTTTTCCCCTTTTTGTTTTGGCCTGTTTTGTATCGTTGTCCCCATGACTGTATGTTTGCGGTGCGGGGTTGTGTAGAAGAGCAGGAAATGGCTGCACGGGAGGTCGAATATTTGTCCATCTGTCCATGGCTGCACGGAAGGTCGAATATTTTTTCCCAGCGTCCGTGAATCTTGCAGCTACCGTGACTCATCCAAACATTCGTGTATTTTGCAACGATTTTGCACTTAGCTCCCAGTACGTTCAGGCTTTTTTTCTTGTGACTTTTTTCACTTTGACTAAGATATTTATTTGTTTCTTTTACAGTTTTCTTCATCTAGTTTTTTGTCTGTTTCCAAGAGTAAGTATTTTGTTCGGACATGTGTGCTAAATTAATTTTCTCCGGCTGCGTTTCTCATGTCACCGTTCAACAGTCAGGCCCACGTATCACACTCTGTTCACTTGAAGTTATCAATCATGGTACAATGTTTTTCTCTCACAACAAATCAGCATCAACCGATTTATCAGCCAAAAAAACACTACAATAGTTAGCCGACCATAAAAGTTTCACTGAAATTGGCTCATAAAAGCTACAGCTATGAATTATTCTATTTAATTACAGAAAAACATATATCTAAAGCTACAGAAAAAAAACCTTATACTAAAGCATACCATATTATATGTTCACTATGTAGATCTACTCATGTCGAGTCCAACAAAATTGGATTTTCCATTTATATGATTTTTCTGTGATTTACTATGATTTTTCAAAGATTCAGTACAAATAAATAAAAAAGTAAAAAACAAAATCACCATCACTATAGCAAAACCACCGTCTATAACTGCTTAGGGGGGGGGGGTTAGTTGACCAGTTTTGAAAAGTTCAGGGGTAGAAACTCTGGTTTTATACTTTGGGGGGTGAAGTAGTTCACGCTAAATAGTTTGGGGGGTTACGTAGACTTTTTCCCAAAACTATTAGGGTACCCGCAATGGTATAAGCCAGTTATTGGCTCTAAGCCAATCTCTCCAATAATGCTAGCTTTTAGTAGTGGTTTATAGTATGATTAGGCCCACATGACACTCATATAATCTTGAAATATGTTTATGAGCATAGCTCTTAGCTATCTTTTCTCTCTTTTCTATTAAAATATAAAAAAAATGTTTATAGTTAGCTTATAAGTCAACAATTGCGGGCGCCCATATACACCCACCAACTGGGTACTGGTGTGGGCGCCAATCTAAAGGCACAAAATAAATAAATTGATTAGCTCAATGAGCATGTCTTCCAAATACCTGATGTACAAACCAATGTTCTTGAAGAAATTTGAAGCAGAGTAGCAAGAATTCTGCTTTGGGGTATATAGCTATGGGGCTTTATTGCTTTTTTCCTTATCTCAGAGTGTCGGTATGGTGTTGCTCGAACTTTCCCCTCTACTGTTCAGATTGGTGTCTCGGAGGTTTTATAGAGTTATTGAAAAGAAAAACTCAAAGTCCCCATATGGAACTCTCAAATCGCTCAAAGGTTTACCAAGCCATGGCATAGCCAACCTTCCTTCCTTCTTTGGCTGATATGTGGAGCTTTAAGTAGGGTCGAGTATGGCAGACTTAGGTTGCTTAATTTTGTCATCAAAGATTGGTTCAAAAGATGGACATCTGAGCACACCCTGACCATTGGAAAGATGTGAACTCACTGTTGGTTTTATTTGCACTAGCCCTTATTTAGTTTGCTCTGTCTTGACCTTACTTGCACAAGTATGTCCTCCTCTTTCTTCCTCTCTCTCTCTCTCGCTCTCTCTTTTTGGACTAAGAGGAAGGGAGGACTAATACATTTTCTTGATTTTCAAGTTGTGAGGACTTTAGAAATGAGCATTTATTTCTGGACATATACGTGGTGTGTATGTGGTGGCACTGGGTTGTATGTGGAAGTGGCAGTTAAATGGATCTGAGATGAATGGATGCTGAATTCACAGCATGATCAGATTAAAGGGAAGGTTAGCAATCAAAGGCCATGTGAAGGAGAAGGGTGTAGGAGTGCTCAGAATTCCGTCTAATGGACCCAAAAATTGGCAAGGCTCAAAGCAACCTGAAAGTGGCTATTTGTGGAGGTTTTGAAATGTAAAGTACTTGGCTTTGCTAGGAAATAAACCATAGGGGAACTTTATCATTATTTTTGCACCCACAAAATTAAGACCTTAATTGCGGAGATCCAAAAGGGTCGTGCTAGACGCCACCCCGGGTGGCACGCAGCCGCCGCCGACCAGGCTAATTATTTCCTGTCCCCCGTCCGCTTCCATAGTATGGGCCTGTTTCTGCGTTTTCTGGGCCCGCTCTGTCCTTTCTGCTGGCCGTGCGTCCGCTCGCTTCTTCCCTGAGCGCCCTTCTCTGTTGGTAAAAAAAAAAAAAAAACCGAGCGGGCTTCCCTGAGATGCACTGGCGGAGCCACTGCATGTGATGTGTATGTCCTTCGCTCTGCTGCTACCACTAGCAGTGATCAGCTGAGGCACAGACCGGCCATGCCCCTGCACACATCAGTAGCGTGTGGTATGCTCCCACTGTACTACTCCGTCGTTAGGCTGTTTTCTTTGTTTCTACAGTCTGCTGTTCTGCGTCGTCTAAGCCTTTTCTATTCTTTAATCCGTATAGTATGCACACAGATACAATGAAATTTAAAAAAGAATAAAACATAACAAGACTAATAAAAATAAAAAAAAGAAAGGAAACACAAAAGAAAAGAAAAATACGTATGCACACAGATACAATGAAATTTAAAAAACTTGTAATAAAAAATATTACAAAAACTAAAAGATATAGAAAATAAAATAAATAAAGAAATAAAGAAACAACTCACGTAACAATTGAAAAAAGAATAAGAAAGAAAAGGAGAAAATAAAATAAAATACATCATAGAACATCACATTTATATTAAGTGAACATCCCTAGATACACAATCGAACATCAAATGTATAATAAGTGAACATCCCCAGATACACAATCGAACATCAAATGTATACTAAGTGAACATCACAGATACAACATAGAGCATCACATGTATACTAAATGAACATCCCTAGATACACCATCAAACATCACATATGTACGAAGTGAACTTCCTCAGTTACATCATATGTATACTAAGCGAACATCCCTAATTACACCATAGAACATCACATGTATACTAAGTGAACATCCCCAAATACACCATAGAACATCACCTGTATACTAAACATCACTCAGATACACCATAGAACATAACATGTGTACTAAGTGAACATACCCAAATACATCATAAAACAATACTAAATACATCCCCAGATACACCATACAATAAATACATAATAGAACATCACATATATACAGTACGTGAACAAGACTAAATACATTTTAGAACAACAAGCGTATTGATTTGAAAATAAAAATTAAAGCATAAAATTATAAATAGTAAAAAAGAAGGAAATAAAATGAAGTACAAAATAGAAAAAAGAAACAAAAAGAATAATAAATAACACAAAAATGAAAAATGAAAAATAAGAAAGGAAAAAGAAATAAGAAAATAAAAATAAAAAAGGAATAAAAGATGAAAAGAAAGAAAAATAAAAAAGAATAAAACATAACAAGACTAATAAAAATAAAAAAGAAAAGAAAAATAAAAAGAAAACAAAAGTACGTATGCACATAGATACAAATGAAATTAAAAAACTTGTAATAAAAAATACGACAGAAACTAAAAGATATAGAAAAATAAAATAATGAAATTAATAAAGAAAGAAAGAAAGAAAGAAAGAAAAAGAAAAGAAGAAAGAAAGAAAAAACTCACCTAACAGTGGAAAAAAGAATAAGAAAGAAAAGGAGAAAACAGAAAAAAAAATAAATTCACATGTTCTGTCTAGTAGCAGTAGCTCACGTATTTAAAAAAAAACAGTACTCGCTCCGTCCCAGGTTTGTTTGCACATTTAGAATTCAAAATTTTGCCCACATTTAATCGATCACGTTGGCCAGAACCAGACGAGTGAAGCAGTAGCAGAGCACTGCAGCGCTATAGACAGTGCCAGCGTGAACGACCAAAAAAATATAAAAAAGAACTAAAAAACAAAAGGAAAACAGAAAAAAAAATCAACTCAGGCTCACTCGGCCCTTCCAGAACCTGCCCGTGGCCCTTCCAGAACGTAGCATGAGCATGCACCACTGCCTGGCGCGGAGGCTTGTTAATCATTATGCATGGCTGTGTCGCGTGGGCCGTGTCGTCGTTTGTGGGCCGCAGTAGGTAGGCCGTACGCGTCACTCTTCTGTTGGCACAGGGGGTGGTCGGACGCCGGCCGGGTGTCACCCTGGTCGGCGCCGAAGATTGGCGGATCCAAAATGTGCTATTCTACCCAAACTCTAAGTGAGTACTGAGTTGTATAACAAGCATTTGCAAAACATAAACAGAGTAACTATTCATTATTTGTAAGATAAAGAAGAAAAACACTAAAGCTCTACACATGCTTGAGAAATTTTATTGCTGAAAGCCTAGTGGGGGAAGAACCTGATGCTATCGAAATAATCGGTCAAACTCCCTTGCACGGAGAGTGTGACTCCATACTAGTAGAAAACAGACCTTTCATCCGAGGCTAAAATGGGCTTTAGTCCCGGTATTTTTTGCGCCCGGGACTAGAGAGACCTTTAGTCCCGGTTGGTGTCTCCAACCGGGACTAAAGGTCCATGCTCAACGGCTATCAAGCTTTCAAGACAGATGGCGAGGGACCTTTAGTCTCGGTTGGAGACACCAACCGGGACTAAAGGTGGACCTTTACTCCCGTTGGAGCCACCAACCGGGACTAAAAATCCTCAACCTTTAGTCCCGTTGGTGTTACCAACCGGGACTAAAGATAGACCTTTAGTCCCGGTTGGTAACACCAACTCCGGATTAAGGACCCTTTAGTCCCGGTTGGTGCCACCAACCGACTAAAGGTCCTCGATGGGTTAGTTCAAAGGAAGCATCCCATCTATTGTCGATGTGTTGTGTAGGTGGGGTGGTAAGCTAGCACTGTGAGGCAATGCATGAGGTCTTGGGTTCGAATCTCACGACGCAGCGGTGGGAGATATTATTTTTTTTTAAAGCTGGGAGGACCTTTAGTCCCGGTTGGTGTTACTCACCGGGACTAAAGGACCCCCCTTTAGTCCCGGTTCCTGACCCGGGACTAAAGGACCCCCTTTAGTCCCGGATGCTTACTCCCGGGTGGGGAACCGGGACTAGAGGTGGTTCCCCACCGGGAGTAAAGCCCGTCTCTGTATTAGTGATAGTCCACCTCTTGCTGAAGGGCTATACCTGGTCCTTCACGACCCCCACTCGGTCCATGAGGTAGGTAGGGTTCATGAACTAGTTAGGAGGATGACGAACGGCTCTAGGGAGAAGAAATCGCCAAGGCTCCGATCGCGAGTTAACAGTTTCAGGCTCCCATAATCTAGCATCTCTATGTGTTGACAGGTTATTTCTATATTTTGTTTTGTTTGATACATGCAGGATGAGCAGGAACGAATCATCACTGGATGGCAGAGGAGCAGCACTGAATCCGGCGGCTATCTGGAGCGGCATCTGTCACGATCGGTGGGCACGACGGTGCCGTTGCCAGGGAAGAAGAGGCGCAGGCGGCACCAGATGCGCGTCCAATACCGGAGCCTGACGAAGACGCCCACCTTCCACCGAGTGCGCGCCTTGCCCAACAGGTCGAATGGCACAACGCTAGCCTTGAGCGCCGCATCCATAGCCTGCATCCCCTCAGCGTCCAGCGTCCGCCCCACCGACACGACGTTGTACCGCAGCGGCAGGGAGCTCTCCCGCGCCACCACGAAGGGTTCCGCACGCAGGAGGGCGACGTCGACGCCGTGGAATCCCAGGGCGAGGTCGACGCGGGAGAAGGTGGCGTCCGCCCTGGAGTTGTTGTTCTCGGCCCGGATGGTGATGGACATCTGCAGGGACTGGATTGTGCCGCCCTGGTCGTACTGCAGCAGCCCCAGCCGCGCGTCGGAGACTGCCAGGTACGGCATCTTGGGCTTGAAGAGCGTGTACACGGCGAACACCGCCGCGCCGGCCAAGATCACTGCGATGGCCAGCACGGTGCACAGGATCACCGTCGCCCACGCCCACCACCCGGAGCTCCTACACTCTCGTGATCCGCCCCAGAGGCCCAGACCACCCACGTCCGTGCCTCCGCCACCGGTGGTTTCTTCCTCGTCACGGCCTGTTCTTCCTCCAGCTCCTGCTTGACGTCGTCGGCCTCCGGCGGCGGCGGCTTGCTGGGATCCTTTTCGAACTCGTCGGCCTGCACCGCGTACCTGCGCATGCGCGGCGTGGGCGAAGTGCCCGCCGCGCTGGCGGTCGTGCGACACCTTGTACGACAGCAGGGTGGCGAAGAGCGCTGCCCAGGTCTTGAGGCTGAGGAGGTGCTTCAGCTAGCTCCTCCCAGAGCCTGCGGATCATGCGGTTGGGCGGCCTAGCCTCGAGGACCTTCTGGTGCTCCCCGAGCTTTCTGTGGGCGCTGTCGTAGTCGCCCGTTGCAATCGCCTCGTCTATCTTGTCGACGTATATGATACGCTCCAGCTCCTGCTCCACCTCCGCGTTCATGGCGCCCGGGCTGGCTGATCTGGCACGGCGCATAAAGCACCTCATCCGGTGATCACGAGGGCAGTAGAAAGTTTCTCCTCGGACTCTGCAAAAAGGCACGAGAAATGTGTTCAAGTAGTAATGATTCATTCAATTGTTAATGAGAGCGATGCATATGCATATCCCATATAAACGAGCTAGCGTTGCATTGGGGGACTTGTGCACCTGTACGAGCATCGGGCGAGCAAGACAGCCACGCGGTGCTCATTGTGGACGGCAGGGAGGAGGACGCGGACGAGGACCTTCCGAGCTTCGCCGCTGAAGAGATCGCCAAAGCTGACGGTGACCCAGCCGGCGGCGCTGTCGCCCACCTTCCGGTAGCTCCCGGCGTACACCTCCTCCGCCTCTATCGTGGAGTGGCCTGGCTGCTGCCACACGGTGAGATTGAGGTCCTGGACCGCGACGAGGGGTTTGGTCACCGGCATATATATGCCACACCCCTTTACTCCCGGTGCCAGCCTCCCATCGAAAGTAAAGGTCCTTTATTCCCGGTGCGTATTGGTTTTTTGGCGGGCGACGAAACTGCAGCCCACCTTTACTCCCGGTTGGGCTTCCCACCCGGGAGTAAAGGTGGGCTGCAGTTTCGTTTCTCGCATGTTTTGAGGAAATTTTTTTAATAGAAATGCAATAGTCTTGTTAAATATATAGTAAATTAAATAAAAGGCATAATATTATTTTGTTAAAAATATAAATTTTTTTTCTTTATTGCACATAGGAAAAATCTATAACCTAACTTTTTTTATTTTTTGTTATAATTATAAAACATAATGTAACTAATATTTATTATTTCGTTAATGCAAAAATATAGTGTTTAATTAAAATTATTAAAACTATTGGTTTTGGACGGGAAATTTGTTTTCACATCATTTTAACGTTAATATTTTAATTTTTCATCACTCAATATCCTAATTTAACTTTTCGAGAGTTGATTTAATTTGAAACACGACATAATAAACATCTGAATTCACAATTATTACATAATATCTCAAACACACACTACATTAAATCACTATATCATCAAGTGGGCACAGCAGTGAACTTCTTCTTTACATATGTCCCTTGGTTATGATCGCGTCGTAACCATGGAGTGTCCTCATCATTTACCAAGATGCTATGGTCTTTGTTCACTTTGAAGGGTGGAATTCGGTCATCCTTTTCATAATCTTCTGACATGTCCGACTTGTCCTCAATTCCCACGATGACTCTTTTCCCTAAAAGAACTATGTGACGCTTTGGCTCTTTGGTTGAGTCATTATCGTTTTTCCCTTTTTTTTGGTTTGGTAGATATATCATTGACATAGAACACCTGATTCACATCCTTGGTAAGGACGAATGGCTCGTCTTTGTACCTAATATTACTAAGGTCTACTGTTGTCATTCCATACTCGTTGTCTACTGTTACCCCGCCTCCGGTCACCTTGACCCATTGGCACTTGAACAATGGGATCTTCAAAGTAGGTGCATATTCTAGTTCCCATATTTCATCTATGCGGCCATAATATGTCTGCTTATTCCCATTCGGGTCTGTGGCATCTATGTGGATACTACTGTTTTGGTTGGTACTCCTTTTATCTTGGGTTACTGTGTAGAATATGTTTCCATTTATCTCGTACCCTTTGTATGTGACGATATGCCATGATGGTTGCATAGCCAATAAATACAGTTGCTCATGGATGCTCTCATCACCTTGACATTTTTTTCGCAGCCAACCGCTGAAAGTTTCCATGTGCTTACGCGTAATCCAAGCTTCAATCTTCCCTAGAAACTCGGATCGTAAGAGATCCTGGTGTGTCTCAATATATGGATCTACCAAAGAGGAGTTCTGTAGAACTGTGTAGTGCGCTTTATTGAAATAATCATCCTCCGTACCAATATATGTTTTCCTCCCTAGTGTCCCCTTTCCGCTTAGTCTCCCCTCATGTCTCGATTCAGGAACACCAATCGAGTCAAGGTCGGGAATAAAGTCAACATAGAACTCAATGACCTCTTCTGTTCCATAGCCCTTGGCGATGCTTCCTTCTGGGTGAGCACGGTTGTGAACATATTTCTTTAGGACTCCCATGAATCTCTCTAAGGGGAACATGTTGTGCAGGAACATAGGACCGAGAATGAAAATCTCCTTGACCAGGTGAACTAGGAGGTGTGTCATGATATCAAAGAAGGAAGGAGGGAACACCAACTCAAAGCTGACGAGACATTGAACTACATCATTCTATAGTTTAGCTAGATCCGTTGGATCAATTGCCTTCTAAGAAATTGCATTGAGGAATGCACATAGCTTCACGGTGGCTAGACGTACATTTGGAGGTAGAATTCCTCTTAATGCAACTGGAAGTAATTGCGTCATGAGAACGTGACAGTCATGGGACTTTAAGTTACAGAATTTCTTCTCTGGCACATTTATAATACCCTTTATAATTCCTCTTAAGCATTCAAACATGATTTCCTTCTCTTCTTTGCTTAGAGTGTAGCTGGCAGGACATAAGTAATGGCGTCCATCATCTGTCTTCTCTAGATGCAGGTTGTCTCTTTCTCTCAAACAACGCAGGTCCTGTCGTGCTTCAAATGTGTCCTTGGGCTTTCCATACACACCCATAAAGCCTAGCAGGTTCACACAAAGATTCTTCGTCAGGTGCATCATGTTGATCGAGCTGCGGACCTCTAGGACTTGTCAATAGGGTAGCTCCTAAAATATGGATTTCTTCTTCCACATGGGTGCGTGACCGTTAGCGTCGTTCGGAACAGGTTGGCCGCCATGTCCTTTTCCAAAGACGACTTTCACATCATTGACCATATCGAGTACATCCTCATCGGTTCGGTTGCGAGGCTTGGTCAGGTGGTCTGCATTCCCTTTAAAATGCTTGCCTTTCTTTCTTACGGGGTGATTTGCAGGAAGAAATCGACGATGGCCAAGGTACACGACCTTTCGACATTTTTTCAAGAATACACCTCTAATATCACCGAAGCAGTGTGTGCATGCATTATATCCCTTGTTTGACTGTCCTGAAAGATTACTTAGAGCAGGCCAATCATTGATTGTTACGAACAACAATGCTCGCAGATCAAAGTGTTCCTAGTTGTACTCATCCCACACACGTACACCTTCTTTATTCCACAAAATGAGAAGTTCGTCAATAAGTGGTCTCAGGTACACATCGATGTCATTACTACGTTGCTTCGGGCCTTGGATGAGCACAGACATCATAATGAACTTCAGCTTCATGCATAACTAAGGAGGAAGGTTATAGATACTTAGAGTAACAGGCCAAGTGCTATGACTACTGTTCTGCTCTCCAAAAGGATTGATACCATCTATACTTAAAGCAAACCTTAAGTTTCTTGCGTCATTTGCAAACTCCGGAAATTCTCTGTCGATTGCTCTCCACTGGGACCCATCAGCAGGGTGTCTCAACATATTGTCTACCTTACGGTCTTCTTTGTGCCATCGCAACAATTTTGCATGTTCTTTGTTTCTGAACAGACGTTTCAAGCGTGGTATTATAGGAGCATGCCACATAACCTTGGCAGGGATTTTCTTCCGCGGACGTTCGCCCTCAACATCACCAGGGTCATCTCGCCTGATCTTATACCGCGATGCATGGCATACCGGGCATGCATCCAATTTCTCGTACTCTTTGCCACGGTAGATGATGCAGACATTAGGACATGCATATATCTTCTCGATTTCTAGCTTCATAGGACAGACAACTTGTTTTGCCTCGTAGGTAGTGGCGGGCAATTCATTGTCCTTCGGAAGCATCTTCTTTTGGATTTTTAGTAACTCTCCAAATCCCTTGTCAAATACACCATTCTTTGCCTTCCATTGCAGCAATTCTAGTGTGGTTCCCAACTTTTTCTGCCCTACATCACAAGTTGGGTACATCAATTTCTTGTGATCTTCTAGCATCCGCTCGAACTTGATCTTCTCCTTTTCACTTTCACATTCTCTTTGTGCGTCACGAATGACCTGACAAAGATCATCAGCAGGCTCATCTTCTGCGGCTACCTCTTCTTCAGCTTCTCCCATTGCAGTATCATTGAAGCACACACCATCAGGAATAATATCATTGTCGTCCCATTGTTCTTCTTCACCTTCTTTCATTACAACGCCGGTTTCTCCGTGCTTCGTCCAACAAATATAGTTTGGCATGAAACCCGATTTGAACAAGTGTGAATGAAGAGTCCTTGAACAAGGATATTCCACCGTATTCTTACATATGGCACATGGGCAGCACATGAAACCGTCGCGTTTGTTTGCCTCGGCCGCATGTAACAAAGAATGCACACCATCAATGAGCTCTTGGGAGCGGCGATCAGCATTGTACATCCAATGCCGGCTCATCTACATTACATGACATAAATATCATATTAAAACCTAGATCATAATTAATTATTTATACAACATGTGTGCCACCACAAAATGTATAAATTTATGAAAGCATTGCTACAATGTAGACAATCCCAACTACCACTAAAAGAACTAAAGTTAAAATACATTTCAGGAGCACAAGAATTTCACGACCAATCTCAACTAAAACAGACAGATCCTCCGATTGTATAACATCTTTGGGCTTCTTCGGCTGGATCACTGCCTCATTAGCCGCCGTATCTGCCTGTTGTGCAAGATATTTTTGCACGAGTTCAACATACTCTTCCTCCCAGTAGAAGCCTGGACATCGTCCACTGCCATCTCACTGAAATTAAAACAAAAAATTAGAACTTTAATCACAACCATCATGAAAATAGGTATAAACTAACCATAATCATAAAATACGATAAAATAACTCACATTGCGATCCGGACACTTGTAGAAGATACGACCCTTGTTGGGACCCTCCTTCTTCACTCAGTACTCCATCACAATCTTCGTCTCATCACGACACTTGCCGCATGGAATGAGAGGGAGGCCCGGCCTAAGTCGCTTTGGAAACCCATGAGAGACCGAGGACGCGGAAGCAGTTGCCATCTACTCTCTATAGTCATTTTTTAATACACTATAAATTTCTCATTTTATAAACAAATAAAATTAAGAAACTATAAAATTATCTATATCTCTAAACAATGAAGTGTGTTATGCATGCTAGAAATAAAAAGTGAATACTTTATTAAATACCTACTTTAACCTTTCTTCATCCAAATATGCAAACTATAAGTTATTTTGAGCTCAAATTGTTTACAAACAAAAAAAAAAACACCATAAAACAATATATATATAGTGAACAATATGAGATAAGCCAATGATGAAAAATGAGAGTATGGGATTGGTAACCTTTACAACTGAAGAATCGACGGAGGAATCGAAGAAATCGACGGAGGAATCGAAGAATGGATGGAGGAACAATGGAGGAAGGAAGCAAGAACACTAGTGCAGTGAGCTTCAAAATGTGCGGAGCTCGGGCTCGGGGAGGAAGAAGGAGACGGCCGGAATATAAAGAGGACCTTTAGTCTCGGTTGGTGGCTCCAACCGGAACTAAAGGTAACTTTCCAACCCCCGACGCAGCCACGGCCCGGAAGTAGACCTTTACTCTCGGTTGGAGCCACCAACCGGGAGTAAAAGTCTACCTTTAGTCCCGGTTGGTGGCTCCAACCGGGACTAAAGGTCCCTGCCACCTCTGTCTGGTGCAGTAGCCATTGGGCAAGGACCTTTAGTCCCGGTTGGATCCACCAACCACCAACCGGGACTAAAGGTCTCTCTAATCCCAGACACAAAAAATACCGAGACTAGAGCCTATTTTAACCGAGGATCAAAAGTCTATTCTCTACTATGTTCTCTCCTAGTGAATCATATCTTGGACATTCGGGCCGTCCAAGTCCAAATCTTCGTCCTTTGTTCACTCTTCTTTACCCCACCAAAGTCGACACCAGGCATCTACGTTGTACCCATCCACATCCATATTCTCTGGCTTTTGTAACTCTTAAGCTAATCTAGTGAGCTAGCTGCCAACACAAGCTAGGCATATGTCCTTCCACGAATTCAATAATAAAAAAAAGGAACACTGCATTCCATTCCATCCATTTATCTGAAACAACGTGTGTGGTTGCGTGGCGCATGTGTGTGTATATATACTTAGTGTTCTTCACCCGGCCTCTTCTCTCATACTAGACACAAGATATGGTTTTGCAGTTTGCAACCTAGTACCAGCTGGGGGCAGTGACGTCGTCTCCGTCCATCTCCAAACCCAAAGCAAGCTAAGCCTGCGGCTATGGTACGGTAATCACTACAACACCAAGAACGTCGATTCACTTTTGTTGTGGATCGGTACATGTATGTTATATTAGACCACCGTCTCCTTTTGTCGTTCGTTGTTCGATTCAGCTACAATCTTTTATCAGCTGTGGATGGAGCCTTTTGTTTAGGGGGAGATGTGGTCTGGCGGTTACTACATACTGGAGATCGATGCATATAGATATATATACATTTTAATTATTGTAGGATCTAGCAGAGAAGTCCCAGCGAGCAAACTTCTTGTTCGTCGAGGAGGGGGAGGAGGAGAAAGAAGAAGAAGAGCAGCAACAGCAACAGCAACAGAAACAGCAACAGCAACGCAAGGAGGGAGAGCAGCGACCCAAAGGCAAGGACAAACCGAAGGCCCCAACGACGCATCCGAAAGGGCCAACGACTCGTTCCATTTCCAACAGCAGTGGGGAACAAAGGACCAGGTGGTGTACCACACTGTAGTGCAGTCGCCAGACACCTGTATCTGTATTTTATGGCAATATAGTCGTCAAGTAATATTTACTATATGCTGTGTACCTTGCTTGGTCCACGACTCCACGTTGATCCATGCATGCACCTGCTGATCAGGATTTGGCTGAGATGCATGCATGTCCGATTGGATCTGTTGAGCCCGGGGCCTGGTCTTTGACCCTGGTGCTCAGTGTTTTGACTGTATGTATGTTCATTATATACACTTATACATAACATATGTACTCCTCGTCGGGCGGATGCATCGCACGCAGGGTCTCGTTACCTCTTCATCACGCGCGGGGTCGATCGAAGTCCGCCTATTTCGGATCTTTCTTGCAGGGAATAGATGTTTTTGCTAGGAGAGAAGAGGCGCAGAGTGGTTGGCGAAGAGGGCAACAGAGCACGCTCATGACCAAACGAAGCGCCGAGAAGGTTGTGAAGGGGTAGCGCCCTGGTGAGGGTCCCAAGCACCCAAGAGCAAGCAAATGTCATTTGTATTCCGATGCGAATTATTGGACCTTAAGGCCCCGCCAAAACAAAAATTCTTGGTATCTATGACAGAGGTGGGGTATTATGGTCCTCATGTCGTAAAAAGACGATATGAATAGTGCCTCGAGGCAAACAAAAGTGAGGAGGACTGTTGGTATCACTACAGTAACTGGAATTGCCTTGAGTACTAAAAACCGCCAAGAAAATGATCCTTAGCCACAAACCGTCAAACAAACTCACTCAAGGATAGGAGATAAGGGAAATTAGTTTTCCTTGACGGTTTTGGCACTCAAGGATGATTTCCTTGGAGGCCAGCCGCCAAGTAAACTAGGGCTATACTTAATTTGCCGAAGGACCGAGGAAATGTTACAACCGTCAAGGAAAGTAGTTTTCTTGAGGGTTGGCAGCCGCCAAGTAAACTAATTTTCTTGAGGGCCGACAACCTCTAAGGAAACACTCTAGACCGCCAAAGTAATTGTTGTTTCCTTGGCTGCTCTTCACCTCCAAGAAAATTATAGTTTTCCTTGACTGTCATTAACCATCAAGTTAATTCAAATTTCCTTGAGGGCCGGCCCCCAAGGAAATCTATATTGGGAATAAAAAAAATAATTCCAGTAATCAATATATTCTAATATTTCAGTCACTATACTCAATTGACACATGATGAAATGCATGCAGACATTTTGTTACGGAGCCCAACCATTATAGTGACATTAACATATTCATAAAAATATTACAAGTGCATTTATCATTCGTCCTTACATGAAGTCCATACATCAAACACACAAGTCACTAATAGTTTCCAAAGTGGTAGGGGTATTACTAACTAACTCCTGTGTCAAGACCCCCCACCATGCTATCTTTTGGCCTAAGTTGTACATTTGCTGGTTGCATACCTACAGAAAATAGAACAAAGAATCGATTACTAAGCATGTATGAAATCAGTGAGTGCCATAATGAGCATCTGTAGCTCCTAGAATATTGACATCAGGAAGGAAACTGACGTATGGAAGTGTTCAGCATAACTAGAAGGCGGTTCTGTGTTCTATTAAGAAAATTGGGTAGTCATTTAGGTAACTGTTTATCATCAGTATAAGAACGCTGTTATACCTTAGGACCTATTATCACTTTGACCGCGTATGCCAACTCCTCAACACCCCTCAACATCAGAACACGGGCCTCAACACCAAACTTGATGTCCTTGGGAGCATAGTTCCTGCTCCAGTCAAGCCTGCTTCCAACCTACAAAGCATCACACAACGGTTGAGAATGAGCACATTCAATTTGAAGCCACGTGATCAATTAGAGGCTGCCATGCCAGAAGGTTACACGACAATAATATAGCAAATTTCACCAGACATCGATTTCTGCTAGATCAAATCAAAGTTTCCCAGCAGCCCATCAGCGTATTCTAAGTCTAACAGCTAACTGGAGCATGGTAGTGACGAGATCACCACCGTAGATTAATGGAAAGCCCCAAGGCAGTACGCACCTAGCGAACTAGCTTAGATCTTGCACTAGCGAACTACACATTCTGGCAGATCGCCACCAAAATAAACAGCACCATGCAGCAAACCTCAAACCCACTTAATCCCAAGCAATCTAAAGTAGCAGAGAGTCCAAAAGATTCAACTAAGCCTTGCAACCAAACCCCATCACAACAGTGACCTATAAAAAGAGAATTGAACCCTGTGTGAAAGGTGGTAGCAATGAATGAAACCCTAATTGAGTCCTTGAACTGACTTGTTCCCCTAGACCTTCCCCTGAGGCGAAGACTTCCTTTCCTCATACTTGTTAGGGAGTGCTATTTCCTGTAAATGTATCAGGAAACTGATTAGCTAATGCACTACCTCTAGATTCACGTAAGGGCATTTTGGTAGGAATGGCCTATTTTGCCCTTGACTATGGCGTTTCTCTCTATCCCACTACACCCGGACCCACGCGTTAGGAGAAAAAAAACATCAGCTTCTTCTTCCTCGTTCGTCCTCCTTCCACCCAAGGCCACAACCCCGCGAGCTTGATCGCAGGTGGCGTGCCCTCACCAGAGCAGCCGCAAGCGCCCGCGCCACCCCCATGCCAAGCTGCAACCATATCGGCTCTTCCAGTGCGCCCTTTTCCTCTCCAACCACTACAAGAAATGTGTGGTTTTTTTACATATTTAGTATGACAACAGGTGATAATGTCATTATATCATTCGGTTTATGACATTATGTTTTAGGAACTTTGACTTAGTGACAATAAAAAGTTGTATGTCACAAAAAACGTCATACAGGTAGTGCAATTTCATACAATGACGATATTTGCTATGTCACAGAGGCATTTGCTGTGTCACAAAGTCTAATTTACAAATGCCATTAATCTATGACAGACTTTTTGTGGCACAAAATAATTTATTGATCTTTTTAAACATTGTTGTCCATGTTGGCATTTTCCACAGCTAATGGTCGGGTGTGAACCTATAACCCCAAACTTAGGTAGGGTGCACTATACCACATTCTAAAATTAGCATATGAGGGGGTCGTGAAAATAAATGGTGTGTGTTTGCATGTTCGTAAAAATGGAGTGTTAAGTGAATAGGGCTCTCTGTGTTACGGAACACAGGAAAAAAATAGTTATACCTTCAATCTTGTATCTTATATTTTTAAAAGTATTAAACGCATTCATGTTCTATAATAGTTAAAAAAATTTGGTCGACCCACATTACACAATGGATCAACGAGGCCATAGCGTTTTGATGAAATGGGTCTAAGGCCAGGACCGGGTCGGCCCATTCCCATCCATAGATATATACATCGATATGTATATTAGAAATGAAGAAAAGAAGATAAAAAAGAAAACAAATTAAAAAACACCACACACGCAACCCACCCTGGACTCCCAAAAACTTATACCCCTTGAAGACTCGAACTTAAGCCCTCACTTGTAACAAAGATGGTCTACAACTAGAGCTATAAAGGCAAATATGCTAGTGGATTGTTTTACTATTTATCTAATAATTGGACTTAAGCTGGGCACTCGGCTTCAGGCACAGGCCACGCAATGGGCCGGCCCAACACGGGCGCATCCGACGCCTTTAGACGCATCAGGCCAGGGCGGGGCGCGCGGGGCAGCAGGCCTCGCGATGGGCTGGCCCAACGCGGGCGATCAGGTCTAGGGCGGGGTGTTGGGCGAAAATGTAGCAAAAAATCATTGTTGTGCAGGAGTTTCTGAGAAGCGGCTTTCTAAGAATTCGAGCACTGACAGGTGCTATTTGTCTGAACGCAGTTCTGGAAACACAACATAGAAGGTATATTCAATACTTCAGAATCAGTGGAAGATCACTTCGCTCTTGCATTCTAGGTGTTCTTTTCTCTGTATAATAGAGTTTGGCTTTCCTTGGATTATGCTCATTTTACTTGTTATTATATTCTACATCAGCTAGGTCTATTTCCTGATATCTGGATCTGCGTCCAAATAGAAATTATTTGATGCTTTGTATTATTGAGTATGCAACAAGAGATTAACTTAATATGGGTTTACGTACTTGCAGCAATGCTAAATAAACACATGTAAGTCTGAAGTTAATTTTGAGCTAAGTATGTAAATGTATTTTGGCTTGCAAGTTGAAATAAACATGTATGCATATCCCATGTTTCAGTAGAGTAAACTGGTATTTTTATATCGTATTGTGATAACAATTGATCACTATCAGTTCATTTGTAGCAACCGGCTAAATTTTGCCTAGATAAAATAAAACGTATGGCTTGTACAGCACCACTGGAATCAGTACTACTTATGCTTACTAAATCTTCATAGAGATGCTACTTAGCTAGTTAAGAAGCAGCAAGTTATTGAATTTATTTGTTAGGAACATTGTCCATAACAATTTATTTGATTTGGCTACAAGAAATATGCAGAGTATCACTGCACACAAATTAATGCAGCTGACAAACTACCATGTCTTTACCATTGTGTTACTATCCAGTTTGTCTTCTGCTGATAGTAATTTTAGTCAGTTGTAGCTATCCAGTTTATTTTGTACCATGAAAAGAGAACTACTGCAGTACATGATTCTACTAGATCGTGTATTCCGATCCTATCCTATTATTTTGTGGTACTGGCGTTTGTAATTTTCCTGTTGTATATGATTTCTTTCATCTTTGCCAAGGGTAAGTTAAAGTGAAATGGAATTAACTTACCTGAATACAAGTTTGCTACAAAAATTCATGTCTTCTAATTTCCAGTATTGTGACTTTAGCTGATCTGTGCTATCCCTGATGTCTTCTAATTTCCCATACTGCTGCTAGTTGATTTCCATTTGAGTCTTAGTAATTAGTGTTATAAACTATGTATCTACCTATTCATTAACTATTCATATTTAAGCTCCATGCTTTCAACTCCAAAACTCAGTATTGCACTTTAAGAAAAATCTGCAGATTAAGTTAAAACTACTGGAGAACCATTTTATATTTCTATTACTGCTTTCTATGTATGTTTGGATGCTAATAATTGCAGTTACCCTACTTCTGCATTAGCTAGCGTTCTTAACCATTTCAAACCATAGTATTTCTGCATTAGCTAGTGTGAACTTCATGCTTTTGGATTAGCACAGACATGGAATAATAATAATTGTATTTTTTTCACTCTCAGATCAAAATTTCCTTCTACTTAGATGATGGTCAAGAGGACCAAGGTCTTTGTTTGCACTCTTGCTACACACAGGACTTGCATGCGCAAGGTCCTGCAAGTTCTAGGTGTCTGATTCACACAAAGTAAAAAATAAATATGCAGCAGCAGCAGGTACGAACCACGTTCTTAATTTCTGACGTTCAATTATTCACAAATGAACATTCATTTTAGTCTGCTACTGCTGCTGCAGTTCATTTCAAGCCGTTCTCTGCTGCTGCTGTGCAGTTCATTTATATTTCTAATATTGTTGTGCGCGTTTCCTTACACTAAAATAATATTTTTTTTGGTAGAAAACATGGTCTAAAACGGATGGACTAATGAAGATCTGAGCCTGGCTTGTCAATTTGGAAGACAGACTTCTGGTATGATTTTGGTCGTATGAATTTGGTGACTTTTGACGGATGTAATGATCTAAAATTGAAGTGAGAAATGTTTATGATATTGTAATGCAGGTGGTCCTGTATGATATTGTAATATATGTTGCAAAATACTGAAATGTGTTGACTGGATGAATTGAATATGATTTATTGCTTTTGTATATGACCTGTGTGTGGGCTGGCCTAAAGGGGAATCTGGCGCAGGCAAATATGGTTTGGGCTGGCCAAAAACAACTGGCGTGGGCTAGCCCAGCAAAATTTGCTTTGGATTGGCCAGAAAAAAAAATAAACGGGCGCTGTATTGAATAATAGGCCGAAAATTTTTGTGGGCTGTTCTAAGCAAGAAAAACCGGGCCAAAATTCTCAAATATAATGGGCCGCGATGGAAAAAAATTAGACCAAACAATGTTTGTGGCCTATTATAAGCCTGCTAGCAATATGGGCCTTAACAAGTCAGTATTTCAATTTTGTGACATTTATAATGGCTACCAACTCAATGCCACGTCATCTGCCTACATGGCATGGTGCAAGGACTTGTGACAACAAACCAATGTCTTAAACCTATATGACACTAAAACCCAATGTCATAAGCTTGTGACATTAAATATACAAATGTCACATAATCAATTTGTGACACTGGTTTTTTGACATTCAAATTTTAGTCAACTGCTCACAAATCTTAAGTTGTGACATTAATTCCATACATTTTGACATAAATAGGATGTCAAAAAACCACACGTTTCTTGTAAACGCCCACAACACCATCGCCATGGCCAAGCCGAGGTGGAGCTCTTTGATCTCCTTACCAGATCCACCTCTGGCCTCGATTTATCCCTCTCCTGCATCGCAGTGACACCACTAGCCCGCTCCGCCACTCCGTGGCTCCGATCCATGCCCGCAGTGTCTCCTCCTGTGCTCGTCGGATTTCACTACCACCGATGAGCTCCACTTCTCATCACCGTCGACCGCCACCAACCCTCGATAGCCGTCAATAACACCACTGGTGAGGGTGCAGGCGTGGCGCCGACCGACAAGGGCCGATGGGCGGGCGGGGCAAAGTGTCGCAAGATCGAGCGGTGATTCAAAGCACAAGGCGGCAAGCGGTGCGGTGCGCCTCGCAGACGCCAGCGGCTATGGAGGGGCCTTTGCGGGACGCGGCCGGCGGCGGCACGCCCTCCTCCCGACATCCACCTCACAGCGCCGAGGAGGTCAAGGCACGCCAAGCGCCACGAGCCCGATGCCCGATGGAAAGAAGAACGTGGAAGGGAAAAACAAGAAAGAACAATCGAACCATTATGTTTGTGTAACAAGTGGTAGTGGTGGGTAAGTTTTTCCAACTCCACCAAACTTGAGTTGGTGGAGCACCTCCTAAGGAGCTCCACCAAAATGGTGAATCTGGCCATCAGATCTACCATTTTGTTGAATTTGGATCGGATGGATCTGAATTGTTTAGGAAATTTTTGGTAGAGTGGAGCTGAAAATGGTGAATCTGAAGCTGGTGAATCTCTGCCAAAACACGCCCTTAGAAAGAAGTGTTAGCAGGGGCATTCTATTGGCTATGTGAGGTCCATAAGTTACAGTATATGAAAGCATTGGTATTACAGAAAGGAAGTACTTTTTTGTCCCCAAATAAATCAATTCTTAGAATCATGTTAGACTAACTTTATAGTAAAAAAATAACAACATCCATGAAATAAAATGAACACCTTATGAAAATATATTTTATAGAAATCTTAACATTTTTTTAGAACAACTTTAGAAATCTATTTATTCAGGGACAGAGACAGTACGGTTCTACTTATAGGAAAAATATATACAATTGTAACCATTTAAAATCTAAAAGTTTTATCTGTACGCATTTGCACGGGAAAATTGGGCTGCGTAACATAAGTGTGGCTAATTACGGCTTGCACAGGAAATGGTCGGCGTGCGTGGAGCACAGAGCCGCTGTCGGTTGCTTGTGTGCCATGGAGTATACTCCGTATATTCACAAGAGAAAGTGAGCCATTTGCAGCCAACCGCAACGAATCTGACTTTGCTTTGCTTTGCTTCAAATGCAAGAGCGAGAAAGTGAGCCACTTGCTGGCAACCGCAACAGCCAGAGGCGCTGTCGGCTGCTTGAAGAAGCATTTGAAGCATGTGGTCCTTGTTTTAATTTCCTATAGCATTGTTACATGTAACGCGGCATACGGCTGGCATAGTGCATGCTTGTTTTCTCCTCTTTCTCTAATTAATTATATATGTTGATGTCGATGGAGGGAGATGGAAAACTTCCTCCGTCCTATACAAAGAATACGATTCTAGCATTTAAACTTTGCCGCATAAAAATGTGATCCTTAAGAAGAATATAATTTTAGCATTTGAAATATAATTCTAGCATTTAAAATTTCTCATGCATGCATTGAGTACCTAGGCTAGTATTAAATGTTATCTAGGCCTTGTTTAAATTGGGGTTAGGAATCAGTATTTGGCACTGTAGCACTTTCATTTGTATTTGATAATTATTGTCCAATCATGGCCTAACTAGGCTCAAAAGATTCGTCTCGTAATTTACAATCAAACTGTGTAATTAGTTATTTTTTTATCTATATTTAATACTCCATGCATATGTCCAAAGATTTGATGGGATGGAGAGAGAGAGTGAAAAAACTTGTAATCTAAACAAGGCCATAGACTAACAAACCAATCAAACTTATAGGAATATGCAGGGAGCAGTTATTTTTACTATTCACCAATCTGTCCTAGTAAAAATCTAAAATTGCTTTTTTTTTATGGAGAGAGTATGGCATAACTTGACGTCATCTGCTTGTACTTACTCAGTGCAACTCTTTACTTAATTGCTTAGTTCTTCTTGTTATTCCTGTTCTTCAACTTCACATGCACCCTAATGTTGCTGTGATACAAATTTAAAGCTAATATGGGACTAACTGCGTGGCCCATGAAGGTCGATGCAGAGGAATAATCATCCCTGAAAATTAAAGGCATGTCACTGTCGGTTCAGTTACTCAAATTGACATGATGTTTGTGGCAATAATAAATTAAATTTTGCACCGGGAAATTCTCTGCTCCTCCTATAAACAATGTGTGGCGGCGGAGGCGTGCGTCGAGAGTTCAGGGGCGCCGTCGATCTGTTTAATTAATTTGTCCGTCGTCATGGAATATATGCTCAATGTGAAAGTGAGACTCTCTGATAGCTGGCCTACAGCCAATGCAAGCGCAACGAATCTGACACTTTGCTTTCTTTGCTGGCAAATGGGACGCCATGAAGCAAGCAAAGAACTTCTCCTTCCTCCTTTCCCTATATATATGTAATGTAACGCGGTAGTAGTTCATTCATTGATTCATCGCAACGAGAGAGCGGCGCTCAACAAAGCAGTTAGTCCATATACCACGCAGCTCAATCCATCAAGTTCTAGATCATGGTAAGTACTACAATTAAGATTTGTATATATAGTTTATATGTACACATGTATATATATCCTCCGATTCATCATTCATGCCTGCATGGGCATCGATGAATTCTAGCTAATTGGTGCATATCTATATGTCGTTTTTGGCAGGACCTGATGGAGAAGTCACAACGAGCTGATTTCTTGTTCAAGGGCGATCATGATCATGAGGACGTCCCTCTTCCTGGCCACCACGTCGAGGAAGACAACAAGGCCAGCAGCATGCTGTGCTGCGGCAACTGCGGACCTGCGCCACCACCGAGGGACAGTAGTTGTCGGTCGCCGCCGCCGGAGGCAAAGGCGCCGCGGACATCTCTGGCGGCCTCATTCACCAAGCTATGTCATTAATTAATTAAGCTCCTATAGTCATCATCCTGTCTAATTGACCAGAGGAATGAATTATTGTCGAATAATTATGCTCATGATGATGTCGATCGATTATTAAGGCTCAGAGGAATAGGGAAAATATGCCATAACTTGCTATATATCTGCTTGTACTCAGTCAGATGCAATTCTTATTTATTATTATAAAGTATATACCACGGTGTAATTTTCCATTACGAAGAACAATGTAAACGATGATGGTACTTCTTCTTCATGCTCTTCACACGCACCCCATCTATGTGATGTAGAAGCTAATATACGGGAGTATCCAGTTGCAAGGTACAATGGTACATGAAGCCTGATGCGATTAGAAAGATGATAGGTCGGCAGCCTCATTGTAACACACATCACAAAATTGTGCCCTTTTTTATAGCATACAAGAGGCCTAAAGTTTTAAAACTTCTCCAAACATTGAGTTTGAGATATGCGGTTCAGATAGAACTTGACATTTAATCTGAGTAAACATAACTAAAACTAAATGGAATTAGGAGGAAGTACTCCTTCCGTCCTCAAATAAATGTGCATGTCGCATTTCGAGGAGTCAAACTTTTAAAAGTTTGACCAAATATATATAAAAATGTACTAATATTTATGATATGTTATAAGTATCATTAGATTAACATTGAATATACTTTTGTAATATACTTATTTGGAGATACAAATGTTCGTATTACTTGATATATTTTTAGTCAAACTCAAAAAAATTTGACTTCTCGTAAAGCAAGACGTGCATTTATTTTGAGAGGGAGGGAGTAAGTTAATTTTAGTTAATAAACATGAAAAATGTTTATGTAGAATAGTTGCATTGCATCGATTTGGGGTCTATTGGATTTTTCGGTGAGGTTAAATGTAAATAGCTTGAATCTATCTATCTATACTATAAAAGAGTGAAGTAGTAGTAAAATAGAGTCTAGTATCCTACTCACACTTTTTAAAATCCAATCTATTGCTTCTAACACTACGCCAGAACACAATCACTACTGGGCCATCACTGCCAATTGTGCTAGAGCCGGTAGTGACTAATTATCAGTGCCGGGTCATCCAAAAAATTGGCGGGAAGGTACTCGCCTGGCGGTGATGTCACCTATCACTGTTGGCTCAAACCACCAACCGACAATGATATATCACTACCCCATCAAGCTATAAACCGGCAGTAGCAATGTTAATCCACTACTCGGTAGTGACATTTTTGTATCACTACCGGTTTTGTTACTGACCCATCAGTATTCTTTTCGGCCATTGGATCTACCTACCTCCCAATTCAATGATTCTCCACTATTAATACTACTTACCACCATTGCTTCTGGTTATAAAAACATGTGTCTGGATGCCTTCACGGACAGAAGAGAGGCTAGTGTAGCTAGGTCCCCTGCATGTGTGTCGACCACTTGTGTATAGCCTCAACATGTGTGTTCTCTATGGGTGAAAGGTCTTCACATACACCTTTCATTTTATATATAGTCAACACGATGCATGAGAGGTACTAGAAGACTTTTTGTGAAGATAGAGCCACACCAAAGCTAGGGCAACCTAGTAGCAATGTAATGCTATTCAGTGCGCTGGTAGTTTTTGGTCTGCGTTTAGCTAGCGGAGGCCAATTGCTCATAACAGATTCAACAGTTGTTGGTCTGTGTTGAGCCATTGGCGACCACATGCTCATCACGGGCTCCAAACCCTTACGCACTCTAGTAGGCTCTATACACCCCCTCCAACGTGCTCTTGCACCTCTGAGACCCCACTGTTGTGCTAGAAGAATATTCAAGAGGTGGTTATATTGTAGTAATGTGTTTGCAGACTTCAATTGTAACATTGACTTAGTTGGTAAAATATTGTATGTTTGTAGTCATTGTACACTACTGGAATCGCAGGATTTGCCTAGTGCCGCAGGCACTAGGCAAAGGCCCAGAAACACTAGGCAAACAGTTTGCCTAGTGTCACACTAGGCAAACAAGGGTCGACAGAGGCGGGCTAGGCAAAGAGCACTTTGCCGAGTGTCAAACCTCGGACACTCGGCAAAGTGTTTGCCTAGTGTCAAGGACACCACTCGGCAAAAGCATTCCACTGACGGTGGAAATCGTAACGGATGTTTTGCCTAGTGCCGGAGTCCGACACTCGGCAAAGTATGCAAGGTTTGCCTAGTGCCAAAGCGTCCGACACTAGGCAAATATATCAAGCTTTGCCTAGTGTCGTGCCGCCTACACTAGGCAATATGCCAAGCTTTGCCTAGTGTCGCCCTCCGACACTAGGCAAATCGCCTACTTTGCCTAGTGTCGGTTTCTCGACACTAGGCAAAGCCTCGCTCCTGTGTGTGCACGTGTGGCCCTTTGCCTAGTGTCGGACCCTAACACTAGGCAAAGTAACCGAAGCTGAATTTGTTTTTGATTATTCCATTTATGACACAAATATAAATCATATTCAAACACCACAAATATATCACATGAATCATAAATAAGAACCACATGTTCACATATATCACATGTTCATACCAAAAGTCCAAATGTGCCACAAGTTCACAAGTTCATAAGTGCACAACCAAATTTCTTAACAAAGTTCACAACAAAGTCGATCACGACGATTGTCAAGGGTGAAGAGGCCCGTGGTTTGATGCTCCAGCGACCCTTCCACTTGATTCGGCTCAAGCCGTGGTGCCGTGACGCCCAATCAGAAGCCATGACCCTTCCACTTGATTCGCTCAAGCTGTGGTGCCGGCGATGCTCCAATTTGTGAAGCCGGCGACCCTCCAATTTGATTCGATGCCACGCCCGATTGATGCTGAAAAAAATGAAAAGGATACTGTTAATAAAAAATTTCAGCAGAACCTCTCCTGCACGGAGAGGTTTCCAAACCCTACAAGAAAACAAACGGCACGATGACCGTCAAGAACATACATATCAATACACCGCCACCAACACCACCACCACCCGAACACCACAACTGCCACCACCACACCACAACAACAACCGCCGTCACCACCAACACCATATTGTATGTTTGAGATTGCATATTTTTTCTAGTGTGCCCTATGTCAGGTTGGAACATAGTAAGTAATATATTGGTACTCACAGGAGTAGCTGCTTGAGGAAGTGGCAAGACTAGGCTAGCTGGCATGGTCCGCCCCATAGCGGCGCCAAGAGTGGACACGAACCCCACCAGCTCCTCTATCCTCTGTCGTTGGGCCTCCCGCTCTTCCACCGCCCTCGCTTCCATCTCCTCGCGAAGCCTCCTTTCTTCTAGCAGTTGGGCCTACAACATTTGACCCCCAATGTTAAAGTAAGGCAAAGGTATGTAAAAATCAATAAGCAACGAATAAAACAGAAATTACCTGGAGTTCATTGACAAGGTGCGAAGCAGTGGTTGGCCGTGGACGTATGGCCGGGCTTGCGCTCGTGCTCCGTGCTCGGATCTGGGAGAGGGTGGGAGTAGAGGACGTGTCGATGACACCATCACCCATCCAATACCGCCCATGCTTCTTGCCACCTCCCACCCTCATGACGATCTCTTCGTCAAAGTCATGGGCGCTCGGATCGTACTCTGGCCCATGGACCACCCTTGCCATCTCAGTATACTGACTGAGACGGCTATGGACGGTCGCGTTGCTGTATGCCGAAGGAGGGTCATCCGGGTTGTAGGAGACGTCGGATTTTGCCTTGCCCTTATGGGCCATGGCATATGCCATGAACTGGGTAATCGGCTGCCCACCATGCGACGATGATTGCGAGAAAAATAGCAAGATGATTAGAAATCATGCAACATACAACGTTGTAATAAAAAAATGGATTCTCGTACCCAAGTTTGCGCGTATCCATTGAGGCTGCGGTTGCCTTGATGGTGTGGTACACCTATCATATGCAAACGGCGCTCCCGACAAGCTTTGTGCTGGGCAATCCATTCGGGGTCCAACCACTTGTCCACCATCATCTCCCAGCATCGGGGATCCCCGGAGCACCAGCACGAAACCACCTACAAGCCATGAAGTATATGACATATAAGAAGTTAAATTAAAGCTATCAGCACTACATTATTAATGTTCGAATACATTTACCTTCATGAACTCTTCCTTGGTCAGTGCCATATCTCTTGCTTCTTTCTTCGTGACCTTCGTTGCAAGGTAGGACCCGTGGTATGTTATGATGGCCTGGACGCGTGCCTCGTAATGCAGCTGCTTCACGAGTCTTTTACATGCTTTGGTTAGCACCACATCCGCCGTGTCCTCAAAGCCTTCCTGAAGTCTGAAGAAATCCTGCATATACACATGAAGTATTCATTCATTATTTCAAAAAATGTCCAATGAATGCGATGTATTGAACAATGTAGTGCGAGGAAGACTTACCCACAGCTCAGCCTTCACCCGCTCCGCCTTGTTGGGGAATGTCCTGCCAAGCAGATATGTAGCATCGGGGGCGTTGGCGTAGTGGGCAAACATGTAGGGCGGCTCTCTCCCGGCGAACTGGACCAAGCCAGGGAAGTGTTCCTTGACCAGAAGGCCAAGGATGCCACTGACCTTGCGTGTGTGACATCCTGCAGACTCTACAACCGTCCAGCCCCTGCACAAGTTATTAAGAATAATAGTTAGCTTCTAGTGTGATTTTTGAACATATCATTTGAAGTAGTGAAAACATGTTAATTTACTTACGTTTCTCCGTCGGGTGCAATCTTCGGGCGTCTGTAAGAAGGTATCGGCCGCGTAGGGAGGCTCGCGGGACCTCGCAAGTACACACTCGGCGTACCAGAGGAAGCCGAACCCGCTGCTGCCTCCTCCTCGACCTCCTCCTCCTCCCCGTCCTCGTCCTCCTCCCGCTCGTCCTCCTCGTCCTCCACCCTCTCGTCCTCCTCGTCCTCCACCCGCTCCTCCTCGTCCTCCACCCGCTCCTCCTCCTCCTGCGGCAACGGCAACTGCTCCTCCTGCGACCGGTGCTGCTCCTCCTCCTCCTCTGCGACGGCATCGATAGGTCCTCATCTGCAGTGGTGTCTACCGGGCGTGTTCTTTGGTAGATCGAGCTGACCATCCTATTTTGACGCCCGCCCGCCATCTTTGATCAATCACCTGCAATCAAAAACAAAAAAACAATGTTGTATTAGAAATAACATAATTACATAAAGGCAAAAGGAACAAACTAAAATTACAAAATAATATATTATTACATGTATTAAAAATAATCTTCATGATCGGGATTAGCTGGATCATAAGTCTCATCATCACTATCAATCATGTCGAAATACTCGACACTATCCGAAGGGGGGATGTTGTCAACATTATCTTGGCCTAACTGTAATCGGTCAAGCATTTGTAAGTCCTCATTTAGCACCTCGTCTCCAAATGTTGCTTCATCAACCGATTCATTGTCTACTTCCATTCCAATCGCTTCGGTTAAGTCTATCTCAAACCTTCCTTCCAACCCCTCTTCTTGGAAGAATTCTCCATCATATGTGTTTGGGTTAAATGTATAATCTTCATCGTTTGGCAAAGGTAGTTTACCGTGTGGCGATACCATGTGCACAATATCATTCTCTTTGTCTTGGCATGCGTATGGGAGATAATAAACCTGTGTGGCCTGTTGGGCCACAACATAGACATCGTCTCCTGGTAAGACGGAATCTTGTCGAATTTCAACTACCCCAAGACTAGCCCAAGTCTGTCTCGTTACTGCAGGATCAAACCAATGGCATTTGAATATAACAGGATTAAGAGGCCTGCAACCATGAAAGCTGAGTTCATATATTTCTTCAAGTCTTCCATAATACTCGACCCTATCTTGGCCGGCCGTAAAAACTCCAGTACTTGTGGTTTTTCGATTGGGCTGACTCTGCTCGTAGCTTGATGTGCGAAAGCGATATCCATTCACGTCATAACTGGTAAATGACTTCACCTTATAAGCAAAGCCATTGGCAACCTATCTCAACTCGGCCGTCATGGACGCAACGGTTTGGCCCTGCAAGCTCGAGCAAGATAGATCGTTTTATATTTCACATGTACAAGCAACTTAGAATGTGAAAGTACAAGATAAATTGGATGGTACCTTCTTTTTGAACCAAGAAATGAAGTCGGGGCTCCCATTTCCAGCACCCTGTCTAAGAAGGGTATCCCATTCCGGAGGGGTAGGTTCCCTTTGTCGATGCTAGGTTTGACGACGAAATTCCCTGTAGCAACGAGACAAAAAGGGGTTGGCCAATGAGTGATGACGTTATGAATCAAGTTCGTTGAGAACTTACCCCAAGTATGGCTCGACTTCGTCAAGGTTGATCAACACATACAGCATGATACTACGCCACTCTTCAGGTTGCAACACTTTGGTGGTCGATGCACTTGCGCTTCCGAGTTGCCCTCGAAAAAGGCTGAGGTTCGATTCATTTTCCCCAGCATTGTAACAAGGGGGAGGATTATGGATGCTAGGAAGGTTTTCAGCGTAGTATGTTGTTGTGAAGTTTGACACCTCCTCCAGAACGGATGCCTCTGCAATGGAAGCCTCAATTCTGGCTTTATTTCTACATTTTTTTCGAAGAACCTTTAGACATCTCTCGATTGGATAGCACCAATGGAACTGCACGGGCCCCGTCATTCGTGCCTCATTCGAGAGGTGCAAAATCAAATGCTGCATCGGCAAAAAGAAGCCAGGGGGAAAGATCTTCTCCAACCTACAGAGTAACAAAGGTGCCGCTCTCTCCAAGTCATCAATCACGGTTCAAGATAACTCCTTGGCACACAGTTGGCGGAAGAAATAGCTCAACTCTGCCAACACTAGCCAGACATTCTCAGGGACAAAGCCTCGAACCATAGCTGGAAGAAGCCTCTCAATCCATATGTGGTAGTCATGACTCTTCGTCCCTAAGACTCGCAGAGTAGATAAGTTCACTCCCCTCCTCAGATTCGCTGCATATCCATCAGGGAACATTAACCTCTGGATCCATTCAAGTACTTTTCTCCTTTGGTCTCTGCTCAAGACGAAATCGGCCTTAGGCCTTATCCATTTCTTGCCGCCTCTAGGAGGACGCATATGTTGATTTGGTCTATCACATAATGCTGCCAGGTCGACTCTAGCCTTAGGGTTGTCTTTGGACTTATCAGGAATGTCCATGAGTGTAGCCCAAAGTGCCTCGGCGACATTCTTTTCAGTGTGCATTACATCAATGGTATGTGGCAAGAGAAGATCATTAAAATAGGGGAGCCTCGTCAAGCCCGACTTATGTGTCCACATATGTTGCTCATCATATCCCACAAAACCACCTCCTTCGTTGGCCACGAGAGCATCTATCTGAGCATGAACCTCGGCACCAGTCATCATGTGTGGTGGAGGATTTGTCTCTACGACACCTTTTGTAAAGTTCTTTATGTCTTGTCTAAAAGGATGGTCCATAGGGAGGAATTGACGATGTTTGTCGAATGACGAATACTTGCCACCCTTCTGCAACCAAATGAACCTCAGAGCTGCCTTGCATACTGGGCATGGGAACTTCCCATGAACGCACCACGCGCTGAATATCCCATATGCCAAGAAGTCATGCATGGAGTACTGGTACCAAACACGCATTTTGAAGTTTCTCTTTGTAGCCCGATCGTATGTCCATACCCCGTCCTCCCAAGCAAGGATCAATTCATCAATAAGAGGCTCCATGTACACACCCATGTTATTCCCCGGATGTCTAGGAATTATCAATGACAAAAAGATGTTCTGTCGTTGAAGGAGGACGCCGGGGGGGGAGATTGAGGGGGATAACGAAGATGGGCCAACAAGTGTACGGAGCAGACGTCTGACCATAAGGATTGAACCCATCTGTTGCCAGCGCAACACGTACATTACGAGACTCTTCAGCTTTGTCATTATGAATGCGATCAAAGTGGGTCCATGCTTTACCATCGGAGGGATGTACCATCTTGTCTGGATTGTATCGTTTGCCCTCTTTGTGCCATCTCATCTGTTTCGCGGATTCCTCGGTCATATATAGACGTTGCATCCTCGGTAAGAACGGAAGGTACCGAAGGACTTTCAATGGGATAGAAAGCTGCCTCTTCTGGCCATCACCAGAGTCAACCTCAAGGTACCTGGAGGATTCACACTTTGGACAGTATTTTGCATCCTTGTGATCTTTCCTAAATAGGACACACCCCTTCGAACAAGCATCTATCTGGTCATACGACATTTTAAGTGCACGAAGCACTTTTTGAGACTCGTACATGCTCTTTGGTAGAATGTGGCCCTCAGGAAGCAGGCTACCAATGAGGGCCAACATACCATCGTAGGCTTCTCGACCCAGGCTAAACTGGGACTTGAACCCCATTACACGTCCAATGGCATCTAGTTGAGAAACCGTTGTCCTATCGTGCAGGGGTTTCTGTGCTGACTCCATCATGTCGTAGAATTCCTTTGTTGTTGCATCCATCTCCTCCAACCTACGTCCTTCAACATACTGTGCTTCGTGAAAGTCATCTAACATGTCCGCTACCCCGGCATCAGCATCGAAACCCTCCAGACGTGGTCTCACTACCTCCTCTCTCATACGATGGCCTTCACCATGGTGGACCCATCGGGTATAGTTCGGCGTGAACCCATTATTCACTAGATGTTTACCCACATTCACCTTGTTTTGCCTTTTTCTGTTTGCACATTTGCTGCAGGGACACAAAGCTTTAATAGGTCTGCCACCAGCCTCGCCAAAAGCTGACTCCAAGAACTCATCCGTTTTGCACATCCATTCTTTGGTGAAATCAACCTTGCTTCTGTGGCCCGTGTACATCCACTCACGGTCATCCATCCTCTAACATATGTATCAACGAGTAATATAAGCATCAATTGCATCTACACGGTGTTCCTACCATCTAATAGGTGAGGATAGGTCCTAATCCCACCCGCGGATGCGTAGATGAGATTAGTTTTCATGATCTACTCCTATCTAAGAATGAATTTCGGCAGCACCTACCCGTTGTTCTCCAAATACATGTCCTGACAAGGAGAGTGTATCCGGAGAACAACAGGGAGGTGATACCGAAACTCTATCTCGGATAGGAGCAGACCATGAAAACTAATCCATCTACGCAGCCACGGGCTGTCCAAAAAAACGTGGACAATTCGAAACACATACGGCTATCGATATGCAAAGATTTACATACCTCCAACCGTATGTATTTCGAAAGGGAGACGCCTAACTGGGCTTCGCCACCTACAACCATGATACGGAAAGAGGGGTTATACCTAAGGTGGCGGTGGAGTCAGGCTAGCGGGGCCGTGGAGGGTCGGTGCAGTGGCGAGGCAACGCGGTGCAGGCAAACCGACACCGGTGAGGAAGACGATCGGGGTCGCCTCTGCTCCTTTCTCACCTTCTTTTTCCTGCAAATAAAAACAAAACGAATTAAGATGTCTAAAAATTTTGGCAGCACCTCCCTTGTACGGTGAGATTCTCAAAACCTGCAATGAACCAACGCCACGATGGCCGCTAAACACATATATATCAAGGGAAGCAATTACATCTACTAACACAACAACAACTAGTACTAACACAATCACGGCCAACATCATCATTTATCCATCCTATGCATATTTGTACCACTACTTGTCGTACACCATGTATCGAATACAAAAGTGGTCGACGAACCTCGTGCGTGCTAGTCGTCGATCAAAGAGACGGCGTAGTGTCGGACGGGGCTGCAGGCCGGCAGGAGGCACACTGGAACAAGGCGCTGGCTTATGGGGCGGGGCACCAGAGCAAGACGTCGGTGGACGGAATGTCAAGCAGGGCACCGGCGGACGGGAGCAGATCGATGGGGCTTCCTCTTCTCTCCACCTTCCTCCTCTCTCTCTGTTCCCTCCTCCTCCCTCTCTACTGCTGCTCACCTTCTCCCTGGGGCCAGCCACGGGGCGGCATAGGACCAGCCAGGGGACGGCGCTGGGGGCCGGCCAGGGGCCGCCCGGCGGCCGTGCCTTTCCTTGGCGAGCGGGGCCGGGCTGGGGGCCGCGGCACCTTACTGCCGGACCGGCTGCGTGGGGGGGCCCGGGACGGCGCAGGGGCCTTGCGCAGGGGCCTGGCCACGGGCCGCCCGGCGGCCAAAGCCTTCCCGCCGAGCAGGCCGGGCTAGGGGCGTCGGTGGCCGCGCGACAGCGCCCTGGCGGACCGGCCGGGCGAGGCCCCCCACGCGCAGCGGACAGCAATGGAGGGCGGGCGCGGCGGCCGGAATGGAGGGCGGGCAGGGCGCCCCAGCTGCCGGGTAGGCGGCGGGCGAACGCTGGCGGCGGGCGGGCGGCTTCGGGCGGCGCGGGCGGGCGGGCAGGCAAAATTTTTTTCGCTGAAAGAGCTCGCGCGCTCTGGGCCTGGGGTTCGGGTTCGGGTGAAAGGATAAGTTAAGTGTTGAATATCCTGCTTTGCCTAGTGTCCAGGATCTAACACTAGGCAAAAAAAAATTTATTTGTAAAAATAGAGTAAATACCTGGCACACCTCACTGCTGGGTTTCTTCGAAGTGTCTCCGGTAGTACCGGTTGTAAGTACCGGTACTTCCGGTCTTCACAAAACAGTGGAAAAATGACCTAGCGGTACTACCGCTGTTTGACCGGTAGTACCGGTATGACCGGTAGTACCGGCTGACATCCGGTAGTTCGTACCCAGTGTTTTTGCTCAAAACTGACCTACCGGTAGTACCGGTCGTCTACCGGTAGTACCGGCTGTACATCGGTACTACAGGTCTTCACAACTGAGCCAGTTTTTGACTTACCGGTAGTACCGGTACTCTACCGATAGTACCGGCCTGAACGGTAGTACCAGAAGTTCATCGGTACTACAGGTCTTCATAGTTGTGCTGGTTTTTGGCCTAGCGGTAGTACCGGTCTTCTACCGGTAGTACCGACCAGGTCAAGTAGTATCGGTCTTCTACTGATTTGCCTAATGTCCTAGATCTGACACTAAGCAAATATGAATGTTTTTGAACCATGATTTTTTTTGAAAATAAAAAACACTCAAACAATATAAACTGAAAATTAACTTTGCCGAGTGTCGATAACCCAACACTAGGCAAACACTATAAAAAATAAGTTTGCCTAGTGTCTTCCATGAGACACTAGGCAAAGAGGCCAGTTTGCCTAGTGTCTAGCTGGCACACTAGGCAAACTTATTTATTTATTTTCAATTTTGGTCTTCAAACTTTTTATCGAGCCTCCCTACATAAAATGAGACTACATGTTGAAAGTTGGCACAATTTTATGAAATTTTGCTATATTTCTTTAGTTTATTTAATTTCTTTGAATTTTTTCGACAAATGCAAATTTGAACTGCAAGTGTGTCGAATAATGGCAATTCATGAATGCAAAAATGATATTCATGTTAGTAAGTGTTAGTTGAGGCCGTATCCAGAAACAGACCAAAAATTCCACACATCTTCACGTCGAGACATGTGGAGATGTTAGGGTTTCTAAGCATCATACGTGACGATGTGCTCGAAATCTTAATAAATTTTTATCATGGCACCCGCATGCGATATCTTGACTTGTCGACAAGTTTCATGAATTTCAGACTCTTTTGCTCGCAAGTTCGTGGTCATGTCTCGACGTGAAGATGTGTGAAATTTTTGGTCTGTTTCTGGATACGGCCTCAACTAACACTTACTAACATGAATATCATTTTTGCATTCATGAATTGCCATTATTCGACACACTTGCAGTTCAAATTTGCATTTGTCGAAAAAATTCAAAGAAATTAAATAAACTAAAGAAATATAGCAAAATTTCATAAAATTGTGCCAACTTTCAACATGTTGGTCAAGGTATAGTAGGAAAGCTACAAAAAAAAATTGGAAGCTAAAATCAAAAAAAGAAAAAATATTTTGCCTAGTGTCTCTGTAAGACACTAGGCAAACTGGCCAGTTTGCCTAGTGTCGTCCGGAGACACTAGGCAAAGTTCTAATTTTGCCGAGTGTTAACGGAAGACACTCGGCAAAATGGTAACGGCGGTTGCCCTCCGGCAGCCTTTGCCGAGTGTGATGGTATGCCTAGTATTGACACTAGGCAAAATGGTCATTTACCGAGTGAATTTCTTTGCCTAGTGTCGACACTCGGCAAATAGTTATTTTGCCTAGTGCCTTTATTTTGCCGAGTGCTCCGGGGTCTAACACTTGGCAAACAAGCTCTTTGCCTAGTGTCCGACGATTGGCACTAGGCAAACCAGTAAACACTAGGCAAATCTCGGTTTTCCAGTAGTGGTACTGTGTTCTTCGAATGATTCATTACTTTCTCTAGTTTAAATTAGTTTTTGCATGCCTATGGTCACTGCTGGTTTACAAATAGGACCGGTAAAATATAGACATTCTTGATATAAACTTGGATGTAACACAATATAGACATTATGAATTAGAATCATAGGCAAAATTTGTAACAAAACATTTAGAGACTATCCCAATTAGCACTAAGCAAACTAGAACTAGAATACACTTCAATGGAACATGAATTTCTACTCCAATTCCAACTAAAGAAACGAATTCTTGACGAGTTCTTCATCCATGGGCTTCTTCTAATTCACCTCTCCATGCAAAGGTGCACTGTCAACCTCCTGATCACCCAAAGTTTTTACCATCTAAACATATTCATGCTCTCAGTACCAGCATGAGCATCCACTACCACCACACTAAAAGAACACCAAAACATGAACTTGAATCAAAATCATCTCAAAGAAATGGCCATAAATCATAGAAAACGAGGCCAACAAGACCTAACCATTTGATCTGCACACTGTAGAAGATGCATCCACAGTTGGGATCTTCCTTCTTCACCCTAAACTGCAACACACTGTGTTGCTTACATCTGCACGTAATGAGAGGGAGCTCCAATCTGAGTCATAAACTCCATGTGCGACTGAGGGCCTGGACGGGTGTGCCATCTATACGACAAGGGTTGGCTTTGAATTGGTTGCAACAATGGCGACAAGGACAGGAGATTGGTGATGAATGGGTCAAGAAAACCAAGTACACATCCAGCAAAATAAAGGATTGGACCGGATATCACTACCGGTTCAAAACATCACCGGATAGTGATCCTAGAGCACCACTGCCGGTTGAATCATTGACCAACAGTGATACTAGAACATCACTAACAGGTGAGGTTTTAAACTAGCAGTAATAGTGGAGCATCACTGCCGGGTGAAGCTTTGACCGGGCAATGAAAGACATTTATCGAATTGTCTTTTCAATCAAAGAAACATTGCATCACAATTACACGGTTTGGGAAAATGACTATAGCTACAATTACATACAGACAAAATAGAATGTCTCTAGATGACTAAAATAGTGTATGTACACAAAGGAAGCTAACGTAGGAGTCTTCCAGTGCCACCTCCTGGGATCGAAACCTGATCACAGGCTTGAGGGGTGGCTTATGTTGTAGTAGATTCTCCATATGTATATGCTTCTTTGTAATACTTAACTTGTCACATTATATTGTATTACTACCAGACAGGAGTACTATTTATCACATCTTTATAGTATATTGATACAAAACGGGCACTACTTATTACAGCTTTGATAACATATAGTTTTGTGTTTCTATGAAATTTCTTAGTAACACATTGATGAATGTTGAATGTGCTGCACGTGTGTGTTGTAATATGTATGTTTTGTTGTAATACTGGGTGGATCAGTGCTCGGTTGGTGGTCGGATGGCCATGAGAGCCTGCATGACTGTGGACAACGCAACCATGGCAGAAATGATGAGTAGAAGTATTTTGACTGGTCTGTTGATGTAATTCTTCACCTCTGCCAAATCACGGTACACATGCAACACTCTACATTTCCTCAGATCTTCCAGCACACCGTCAATGGGAGTCTTTCCGCTTCGCCGGTTCCACACACACAAGTTCTTGAAGTAATTGATGACCTGCCATGACCATATAGAAGAGTAAAATTCAGTCACCTAACACTTCTTATATATTTATCCAAAGTTTAAGTACCTCCTGCAATCCTGCTTCGTCCAAAAGTGCACTTTTTCTGAAATATGGAGTATTCAAAATTTGACCCATAGTAGATAATACTAAATATGCTCCCGATGGAGTTTCATTGCATTGCATTATAGATGAGCGAGGAAAACAGTGAAATGAAATTGCAGTCTGACCTTTTTATCGCTTCCAAAGTTGTTGTGCAGTATGCGGAGATTCTGCAGTAGGGTGATGTCCTCCCTCGTGCTGACCAGGTTGTACATGAGGAAGGCGTACGTGGTGCAGTAGTCGCCGCCGTCGTCGGCGCCCACCTGCTGCTCGAAAGCGATGAGGTTCTGCAGCAGCGGCGCCGTCGTCTTCTCCACGTACAGCGGCGGGATCTCGAGCCTCACGCGTTCCTCCATGAAGCGCACGTCGAGCAGCGCCCTGCCGTGGCGAGGCCCAGCAGGCCCCATCGTCGTCGTCGTCGCCCTCTTGATCCAGATGCCCATGGCCGTCAGCTCCGCGGCCGACGGCACGTTCTCCTTGCTGTCACCGTCGCGATCCAGATGCCCATGGCCAGACTCACAGTCGCACATGCACATGCACCGCAGCAGCTTCATCAGCCGGATTGGCAGAGCGGAGATGAAACCCCGCAGGTCTCTCTCCGGGGATCGTCGTCGGTGCCCGAGAGCGGCGTCGAGCTGGGCACAGTGTGCCACATGGAGCAGGTGCAGCAGGTGGTCGACTGGCACCTCGGGGTCCACGCCCAGCTCGTCCGTGGGCCTCTTGTCCTGGGGCAAGGAGTAGGACCCTCTGAACATGTACCAGAGAGCCATGTCCAGCAGCCTGCGCCTCTTCTTCTTGTCAGCGCTGCGCGGTAGGTCCCGTGGCGCCAGGTGCTTGAACAGCTCCAGCAGCACGGCAAAGGGGATCTGGTTCTCGAGCAAAGTGAGGTCGCTGCGCAGCTGCACCGGTGCCCACCTCGACTGGTGCAGCTCCTCTTCGTTGATGCCCTTCCCATAGTTGTACAGGTGCTTGAGGATGAAGCACCCATCCAGGAACATCATCTTCACCCACGCTTCCGTCGTCATTTCTACGGAACCAAGATCGGCATAGAACCTAAACAAGGATATTATGCGCACACATTGATTAATACCGTAATAACACGTACGGTGGTAAAATCTCAAATATTTGGTGTGGTGCTATTGGATTTGTATCGTGAAAACAAAGTTAATTCTCAAGAGCACGTAATAAAACTAGAGATTGCTCCGATGGTCCTCTTTTCTAAAAGTTACACGTAATAAAACTAGAGAATTCCAAGACAGAAAACTCCACTGCAGGTGTACTACCTCATGACGATTCCGCTCCTGGACAGCAGAGGCAAATGCTGCAATTTCCAACTATAACTAGTAGCGTGCCAACCAATTAACTGCTTCTGTTTGCAAAAAAAATCATGATCCAATGCGACACCAGTTGAAGGACTGCACAACATCCTATACGAAAACGTTATGAAGACAAACACGTCGGTGTCCATGACACAGCCATCGCGGTAGCCGTCCTTGTGGACGGTGGACCGCCAACATAGGCAGCGGACGTCCATCAAGAAGAGGCGGATCTCCTCATGCTAAATGGAACAGCACCGAACCGAAGGATTCAGAGGTGGATGCAGGTGTCGCTGTGGATGAGCCGACGAGCCATCGACGAGGTGATCGAGGTCTGCTCCTTGCCGCCGCGTGGGATCGGCAATGAGGATGACTGGATGAGTTTGGCTTGGGTTTGGGTTGGGCATAGGCTAGGCTTGGGAGGGCCGGGTCCATGTGGATCGATAATTAAAAAAATTAATTAATTGGATTGGGTGCATTGAGATACGTGCAATTTTTAAAAAGAGGACTACTGGAGCAGTTCTCAAAAACTATTGTTTGGGAATGAAACTACTCTTAAGGGCACGTTTGACTCTTTTCATTTTAGAGGAATTGAAATTAACTTTATGGACTATGCTATTTGGTTTGGAAATTGACATTCCAACAACTTTCCAAAGTTTAGTTATAAGCTTGTGTCTTACATTCATGGAGTGAGAGATATAAAATGGACCCCTATCCTTAATGGACGACACGTTGCATACTAAAATACCCGTGCGATCAACAAATTTATCAATTTCATGTATGGATAAGGCCCTACAAACCATTGTCTTATCTAGATCAGTAGATCAGCCGTGTGATTAATTTTGGATACATGTGTCAGTGTCGTCCATCAAAGGGTAGGGTCCATGTGAGAGAATTAGACCCTGGTCCATACAAATTTAATTCCTTATTATTTACTAGTTTCTACGCATGTTGGAGGAAGCATCGAAATTGTTTCTGGTATGAGAAACGATTTCCTCATCTTTTCTTGTGTCTCCTTAATTCATGTGCCACATCATATTATTACCTATGTGGCAAGTCATTTAATGCTATGGAAACCATCTCTAGTTTTAGACTGCCCTTTCATCATTCGGAGAGCAATTCAGTTTGAAAGCAGGTTTACATTTCTGTATGTAATAATCATGAGAATTTATTCAATGTGTTTGAGGGGTGCTCCCATATGCTAGTAGTTACTTAACAATGTGTTTATTCCAACAACTATAATTTATTCAATGTGTTTGAGGGGTGCTCCCCATATGCTAGTAGTAAAAATTAGGTGGAGCGTATCCAAACACTTAACAATATATGTAGGTAAGTCTTAATGAACAATTAACCCATTAGCTTCTCAAACCTAGCTAAGAGCAATTAATAGTTGGTTAGCCAGCTGCAGCACACATCTCACCAAAGTATTAGCACATTAACCGCGTCCAAAACATCCTCTAGCGAAGTCTTAGCTAATAAAGCTAAAATTATAGCACAAAACAAGCCTAATTAGTACAGCTACGTATATATACTCCCTCTATCTTCTAGTCAGAAATCCTGGCAGAGAGTAGAAAATAGATGGTACACGTAGATGGACAAACTGGCACGTTACTTACTCGCGAATGTCACTGCTCATTTCTCTGAGCCTGTGCTCGCAGGTTCGCCGGAGCTGGTCGCGCCTGGCCTCGACGACATCAGGCTCGGCGTCCTGCTGCAAAGGCTCGGCGTCTTGCAGGAGTTGAGCGGCGTACCGCTCCTTGAGCTCCTCGTGGCGGAGGCCGCCATGGTTGTTGTAGTAGTGGTACGGCCCGAAGCACATGAACTTGGGCGCGTACGCGTCCTCGTTAGTGTCGCGCACCCATTGGGGAACTCGCCGGAGCCGGTAGGGGCCCTTCCGCGGCGGGTCGCCGGGTCCGGGCTCCGTCACGGTGATGGCCCGCCGCCTATGTGCACCCTCACCTCATGGCTATCGCCGGCGCTCGTGGCCACTACCGGTGGCGGCTGCTCCTCCTCCGCTATGGCTGCTGCTTCCATTGTTCGATGAGGATGCGTGCATGCATGGCGCGGACCATCTCGTCATGGAGCCGACCGACTCAATTTATAGGCACGCCGATCGAGCTGAGTGGCTTCCGTGGATGGATCTGGTGTACTGGTGTGGATCGCCGTCGTCTACCTCAAGGAACAGAACAGGAGGGAGTTTCGGCCGAGCATAGCGTGTTGCCGGCGGCGATCAGTACGTCGAGAACGAATAAAGCGCGGGGCATTTCTGCTTGGCGTGATGCTGGTGCGATTATACAGGATAAACAAACAAGAGACAGCTTTAGTTTGTTTTCCTCTTCAATCTTCATCATCATCGATCAATCTGAATGCCTTTCTATTTTTGTTTTCTGCTGCTCTGCCGGACGGCCCAAGTAAAGGCCAGATTCTTAGCTTGTTAGAACTAAACCCCTTAGCTAGGATCCTTTAGCCTGACAACATGAATGAATATCTTGACTATTCTACCTTAACAAAATGACTTATGAACCATAGCCTTTAAAGCGTGCCTGGATCGAGAAGTCAGCACGATGGCACGACACGACAAGGAACGGATTAAGACATAGTACCTAATAGTACCAGTGTTGTGCTAGTGCCGTGCCACCGTTTGGCCATCTATGGTCCCTTGAGCAATGCCATATATAGAATATATAGTGGTGTCTGTAAACTCACGAGATGGTAGGCTACTTGGCATCGATCTACCATGTTGCCGATCTGTGGGACATCCATTCTTTATCGAGAGAATTTCTTATTTAACACCGGAAAAATGAGTCGTTCCTTTCTTGGCCCTGAAATTTTCTTCGTTCCCTATTTGACACTCACTTTTAACTTTCATCTCTAATTTGACACTACCGTCAAATCCGTTAGCTAACGGTGTTAACTGGCTGTTAAAAAGACGTTTTTGCCCCTAGAAAAAAAGCGGCGAAGCAAATTTGAGAGGAAAAAAAAACTTGCGCCCGCCTCTGATGCTTGCGCCCAGCTGCAAAAAAAGGCGCAGTTTTTTTTCCCTCAAATTTGCTTCGCCGCTTTTTTTCTAGGGGCAAAAACGTCTTTTTAACAGCCGGTTAACACCGTTAGCTAACGGATTTGACGGTAGTGTCAAATTAGGGATGAAAGTTGAAGTGAGTGTCAAATAGGGAACGAAGAAAATTTCAGGGCCAAGAAAGGAACGACTCATTTTTCCAGTGTCAAATAAGGAATTCTCTCTCCTTTATCAGTGACAAGCGGGTCCCAGAGGATCCATTGGACCCATGTAAAAGTTACACCTATCGAACATGAGACATTTTTACGTGAAAGAAAAAAACCCTTCAGGAGAAAACCACAAACGCCAACCGGTGACATTCACTATCTCTACCTAATAATAAAGAGGCAAAATTTTCTCCTCTTTTTTTGGTACCATTATTTTGGTCCGCCTAGGTACCTCTAACTACCGTATAATGGAGAGTTTCTTCTGTCCGGACTTATATATATAATCCGTGTGCATACAAGTTAGAATAACTCATGTTTAGCACAATACAAAGTCCGATTCTAAAACATATTAGGTCGTGTAAGTGATCCGGACTCGTGATCCAAATCCAAATAGATTTCTACAGTTCTATTCTAAGTAACATGAATAGAATAGAATCATGTTCCTAATCTAAATAAAAAAAAGTAAAAGTAGCCTATAATAGTAGTAAACTACAAAGGTGATTTGTAGTCCGGACATGCAGATTTGTGAAAGGCATAGCGTACGTGTTCCGTTAGGATTGTTAACCGAGCCGGATCGGAAGTACGATCGACTATTCTGGCCCTTGTATTGGAAATACTAGCCGTCCTATACCTGCGCATTGGACGGAACTGCATGGAATTCTCCGTGCAAAAGTTTAACCTCCCTATCCTTTCTGATTTTTCTTTCTGTTTTTTTACCCTTTTTTATGATTTGCCTTTCCCATGCTCTTGCTTCTCTGACTCTTTTTCTATTTTATTTTATCTTTAGCTTTTTCTTATATATGAACACAAATCTATACTTCCGTACTTATCCTTTTTCTCTAAATTGATCAATCGAACTAGACACCAATTCATTCATAGCACTGTGTATCCGTGTTGGACTCAAATTCAAGTACGTAGGCAACTCCTTATTCTTGATTGGATCCGTTTAAATATGCATGACGTTGCCTCCTCCGTCATCTCACATGTTGCATGCACCTTCTCTATTTGTTTCATAATAACACCAAAAGGCAGCACCGATCACGTACAAGTATTATAAAATGCATCAACTTCTGCTTATTCTCTTTTTGAGATGTACACTTGCATGCAGCAATCCGAGTCCGGGCAATATATATCAACGGCGGCAATTCAAGCTACCGGAAGGCCCGGATATGTCTGGGCTATCGCCCATAAATTAGCTCATATATGTCTAGGGTCAACGAAAAATTTTGCTAGCTTGTCGTCTCTCTGTGTACTACATACAAGCTCATCCTTCCCTTCCTTTCACAAACAAGTTGGCAACATTATTGGCTCTGAAACTGAAGTTTGTAGACCATTGCCTTCATGCATCTCTGTACTCAGGCTGAGCCAAATTTGAGTGTAAATAGATACCTTCCTCATCTTTAGAAGAAAATGTTATTTATGCTTTTTGAGCCTTCCTGATATAGATGGCCAAACGGCCCACCGGACTAGCATGGCACGGGCTCGATAAAGGCAAGGACTGATGAGGACAGGCCGAGCATGGCATACCGGGCCGTTGGGTTGTGCCGAAGAGGGCTTCGTGCCTAGCTATCGACGCGCCATGGCACGGCACGCCGGGCCGATTTCTGGGTCGTGCTGACCCAATAAGCCAAACACACCCACATATGAACATTTATGAAGTAACAATAATTGGCTACAAATAGAATATTACAAATATCACACTAAAAATGATTTTTTTTGCTATGATACAACATATCTGCGCCTGTTTCCATTTTCATCAATACCCAATACATTTTTTCTCCCGTTGCAACGCACGGGCACGTTTGCTAATATATATAATGGGAGTTTACAAAACACAGGAAAGCAGAGGGTGGAAGCGGAGGATGGGAGGGTAGGAGGCAGGGGCAGGCGAGAACCTACGCCAGCCGTGGTAGGTGGCGACGGCAGCTGGCGCACTCGCCCCCAAATCCGGCTACAGGAGGCGGAAGTGGCGGGTGGTGGGACAGAGCGTGGAAGAGGTTGAGGATGCCGCGCTCGAGGATGCTGTGCTCGAGATCGGCGCGGTGGAGGCGTGGAGGAGGCCGTGCGGTAGCGTGGAGGAGTCCGGGCGTGCTCGTCTACCAGTGGAGGTGGCCAGGTGATGAGGAGTGAGGCGGTGGCCGCCGGTGGTGCTGGCCTGCTAGGGCATGGAGGAGCTAAGAGGGAGGACTCCTGAGTGTGGCGCGGGGTGGGGATTTGAGAAATGTGTTGAGAGTTAGGCCACTCTGGTGTGGTTGGCTCTTAGCAGGCCATGGTGGCCACTAGGCTACCACCGGGCCTTCCTATATGTTGGGCCGGGCTATGCCATCTGTCGTGCTTGAGCCTAGGCATGGCCCTATACATCGGGTCAGGTTGGCCCGAGCCTGTGAAACACTAGCTAGATCATGTGGGGCTTGTACCGGGCCAAAATAGTGGGCTTCAGACTGGCTCAACGGGCTGCAGGCTACATGCACATCTATAGGCGTAGGTGCCTCCTACCTGCTAGACCTAGCCTGCAAAAATTTCATTGCAAGCCCATGCAGATACCTGCGCGTTCTGCCTGAGACAGGGCCTGAGAGATGGATGTGTAGTCTGCAAATACAACACCAACCCACCACCACACACACGCAACCCACCCAATCAGGGCAAGGACATGGCCATTGGGCCCGCAAGTGCTTTGGACCTCTCGTAAGTCCAACTCGTCTGGGTAAAGCTCTTTGTGGCGGTTTTTCTTTTCTTCATTTCTTATTATCAAATCATTATTTATGTTGCCTAAATAAATAACCAATATATATAATAATAAAAACAAGGAGTACCAGAGCAATTCCCAAACCAAAGAACAACTCATATCAAAACAATAATTCTTTTAACCAAGCATGTACAATTTTTTTTTGTGAAACCCATTACAAACGCAGACACTTCTATATTTGAATAGAAAACAAAAACGAAAGCGGTAAAACAGAACACGAAAACGGACACGAAAATACGAAATATCGAGAATTTTGAAAACAGACTAATTCGAGCGAAATTATTTCCATATGTTCGTGCTCGTGTTCGTTTTCATGACCGGCTTTACCACTTTCGCTTTTGTTTTTGTATTGTAGAAGTAGAAAACGGTTAAGGGGTTTTCCAACCATTTTTATCCCTATTTATACTTATTAAAACTTCAAGTCTGCCTGTTAGGCTCGAAGCCCTCCAGTACTGACCTTGTCGGGATATGTTGTTCATATATTATGTGGAGACCTTCTGTTCCCCATCGATGCACAGTAGCTGGCGCAAGAGGCTAGGGATTTATTCCTGGATGGTAATCAAAATATTTTAATTTGGGATGCACACTGTTTGCACAGGCATGGAAGATTTAAATTTCGAATGCACAGTAGCTGCTACAGTCACAGGGGCGCGAGAGGCCAGGAATTTATTCCTGAATTAGGGTAATCTTATTAGGTGGAGACCTTTTGTTCCCCATTGAACCATAAAAAAAAAGTGATGAGCTTGGATCTTATCGTGATTTTGTTGTTTCCAATTTCTACAATCCTGAAGTGATGAGCTTGAAAAGTCGTACTCCCTCCGTTCCAAAATAAGTGTCGTTCTTATTTTCCGAGAAACAACTGTCGGCAATTATATATTAAAATATATAAATATTTATGCTAAGTAATTAGTATCATCGACTCACTATGTGCTATATAGTACTAGTCAACAACAATATTTTGGCAGCCTCCCCATGATCACTTTTGTCATGTGTCACCCACTCACTAGTTTAATGACCATCACCACTCGATGATTCGTGCACTAGATAAACATAAAGGCGTGCAACCAGATATGAAATTATTGACCGTGAACATCAACCCACTCACTAATATGATTTTCTTTCTTACCTTTTTTGTATCATGAGACTGGGACTTACCTTTTTATTTCAAAGTTTTAATAAAAGTTCAGTAGGGAGCACCCCCTCCTATTTTATCGAAAAAAAACCACTCACTAATATATGCCGGCTAATCACGCCACGAACGATTACTCAGACTTTCTCGGTCGTTTCCCCACACCAAATGTAGGTATTTTTATACACGACAGTTGTGCGACACACCGAGCACGCACAACCCACACGCCCTCGTGCTCACGCCTGCACGCGTGCCCGCGCCGGAGAGGAAGAATAAGGCACCTAGGGGCTAGGGTTCCAGCGAGGAGGTCGCCAACGTCAGAGACAACGAGCATGAGCGGGTGTCCCTTGTCCAACTCTGACTCTCCTCTACTTTCCTAACTCCGGCCGGGTTAGAAGGGGGTTCGCAGGAGGGAAGGTGGCTAGGCGGTGGGGATGACGGGAGGACGGCGTAGGAGGTGACCGGGCTAGGTCGGGGTGGGGCCGCCCATGGCCATGGCTGCGGCAGGAGGGGGGAAGAAGGAGGTTACTGCGACAACGGAGCTCCCGCGAAACCCCACCGATTACCGACCGCTGGCGGCAGCGAAAGGGGTGCAGAAGGAGGTTGCCATGGAGCTCCTGCAAGACCCTACCGAGTACCGACCGCCTGCAGCGGGGCGGTGAGAAGTGGGCGAGGAGGAAGACGAACGCAGGATCTAGAGACGAACGTGCGAAGAGGAAGGTCGCACAGGGAGAAAGAGGGGTGGAGGGTTGCCGGCAGTGGAGGGCGGGGGAGGGGCGGTCACGAGGACGAAGAAGGGGTCGCGTGCACGACCGTCACGCAATAATCACGTCCATTTTTATGTGTATATGAAACAGGAGGGAAGTGAGAGCTTGATATTAAAGAAAATAATAAAGTAAACAAGGCATTACAAAGAGAAGAGAGCAAGACGACAAGAAAAATTGTACAAGTTAGTTGAAGCCATGCTTCTATTTAAAAAAAAAATAAATTATTACAACATGTAGGCATTTAATTATTTCCTTTTTTTTCCTTCACGTATATGTACGCAGGCGTTAGTTGGCAGCTTTAGTCTGGGCTGAGTCAGAACGCATTACCAGTATCAGCTTTGTTTATTTGGACTTTGATGACCAAACTCTTGAATTATTTAGCTCTCCCGCGGCACTCTAATGCATCACTGTCTACGCCTAACCCCGACCAGGCTACCAGCGTTAGCTCCGCTGTTGAGTCTGCTGTTTCTGTGTGCGCTGCCTTCTCAACTCTCACAGACTCACAGTCAATCGAGTTAATCACAGAGGAGATCACACTCCGTGCCGGGGTAATAATTTGCGCAGAGTGCTTCTCCTTCCTTGCTAATTATATATATTAATTAACGCATGCTGTTTCTGTCTCTACTCTTGCTAGCTGCATACTTACATGCATCGTCTTCTGAATTAGTTCGTTTTTATGGCCACAGATTGGCTGCCTTAGCTTAATGGAATTCGAGAGAAGCTGGAGATCCATCAGCTGAGTAATTTTAAGTCCACACTCATCTGTGAAGAGCGGGTGCGATTTTGGTCATCTGTTCGTGGATTTTGGCACTCCGGCTCAGCAGCGATTCGACGGTTTGTTGAAAATCCTTTCAGTGTGTGGGTGGTGGTGGTGGGGTGGGGGGGAGGATTTAATCCTTTCAGTATGTATATATATTATTGTTGGACTTCTTCTTAATCAGTTAGACTTTCTCCCTTTATTCCGCACGTTTCTTTTCTTCTTCTAGATCGATCCTTGCATGCTTCCTCTTCCACTAGCTACACCGATGCTTCTACCTAGTCGCATCGTTTGCCTGCTTTCACTTTGTTGCTGCTTTCTGCACAGACTTCATATACATTGGCTAGTGGTTACAACTCTCGCTCAGCTCTGATTTACTGGTTTACCATGGTCAACGTCCCATTTCCGAGCCGATCTGACCCTGCCAGACACCTCCAAAATTGACGACAAAACCGTTTGTTGGGGAAGCACCGGTGAGCACAGCTGCCCTGAATAATCACCGTACTCAGCTACGTACGATTGTCTTAACATAAGCCCAGATCCATTTCGTATGCACCAAAACCACCTTCAGTTTGCGCAGGATCAAAGGACAGAGAGTATTGGAGTGACGAATTAGGTGGAGCTTTGCTTGGCTCATCTATATATGGCGGCAGCTGCTCTGGTGAGCGTCTCCATGGGGGTGATGAAACCCGTCCTGGCAAAGCTCGCCACCCTCATGGGCGACGAGTACAAGAAGCTCAAGGCCCTAAGGAAAGAGGTGACCTTCCTCCAGCATGAGCTCAGCGACATGAATGCCCTCCTTGAGAAGATGGACAGCGTAGATGAACTCGACCCACAGGCCAAGAAATGGAGAAAAGATATAATCGAGATGTCATACAACATAGAAGACCGCATCGATGACTTCGTGCATAGTGTTGGTGAAACCGACGACAAGATGGGGATCCGTCAGAAAGCTTATTATTATGTCAAGACTTTCAAGGATCGTCGCCGACTAGCGAGTGAGTTCCAAGATATCAAGACTCACTCGTACATAACAGACCTTTTGTCTCGGCACTATTTTCGGAGTTACTCCCGGCATTTTTTGAACTCGGGAGTGAAGGAGATTTAATCCCGGCTATACCCTCGAGCCGGGAGTAAAGGTTGCTGCCCAACGCTGCTGGCTCGGCAGGCAAACCTTTAGTCCCGGTTAGAGGCTATAACCAGGACTAAAGATCGACATTTAGTCCCGGCTAGAGCCACTAACCGGGACTAAATGTTTAGTCCCGGCTGAAGGCTTTAGACGGGAATAAATATTGCTCTTTGTTCCTGATTATAACCTCTAACCGGGAATAAAGCTTCCGCCAGTAGTTATTAAAAAAACAAATAGTTTTAGTTTATTAGTTTCATTTATATTCTTTTCTTAAGTATACTTTGATTTTTAGAGTCTTTTGTTGAAAAAATAGTTTTAAATTTTAGGGGAAAATTATAATTTTCACACATAAGTTTTTAAGTTTTATTTTACCGTATTTTGATGCAAAATTCTAGTGTTTTCAATCTATAATTCACCGTATTTTGTCTCACGCGGCACAAAGAAAAATGTAATAATAAATATAATTATCAGAAAAACCTAACATCTTGTGTGGGCCCATATTTTGGGGGTAAATGATTGCCAAAAAAATTTCAAGCCATTTCGACATAGGCGGAGTCGACGTGCTTCATAGAGATATATAAAACCTTTCGTCGAACCCTATCTATACACCTAAGTTCTCTGGGATTCTGAGGTCCATGTGCTTTCTAGTGCTGGATTGGTCTCAAACTTTTTTTCAAGACTGCAAATGCCCTGTGTGAAGCCACCACCAAGTTCGAGATTTTTCTGAGCTGGTTTGGTGCTTTTTGCACTTTAATTGAATTTCCGCGCAAATTCACCGATTAATTATACGTTGAACTGAGTCCACCCCCGAAAAGATTCGGAATGGTGCCAAACTTTGCCAAATAGTCTCTTGTGCCCTAGGAGACAAATATTTGTGGAGGTTGATGCAAAATTATATTGTTTTGAATATGTAATTCGCCGTATTTCGTCTCACGCGGCACAAAGAAAAATGTAATAATAAAAATAATTATCAGAAAAATCTAAGATCTTGTGTGGGGCCATATTTTGAGTGTAAATGACTGCCAAAATTTTTTTAAGCCATTTCTACATAGGCGGAGTCGATATGCTTCACAGAGGTATATATAGAACCTTTCGTCGAACTCTATCTATACACCTAGGTTCTCTGGGATTTTGAGGTCCATGTGCTTTCTAGTGCCGGATTGGGCTAAAACTTTTTCTCAAGACTTCAAATGCCTTATGTATAGCCACCACCAAGTTTGAGATTTTTCTGAGATAGTTTGATACTTTTTTTCACTTTAATTGAATTTCCGCCTGAACTCACCGATTAATTATATATTAAACTGGGTCCACCCCTAAATGATCCGGAATGGTGCCAAACTTTGCCAAATGGTCTATTGTGCCCTAGGAGACAAATATTTGTGGAGGTTGATGCAAAATTATATTGTTTTCAATATGTAATTCACCGTATTTCGTCTCACGCGGCACAAAGAAAAATATAATAATAAAAATAATTATCAGAAAAATCTAAGATCTTGTGTGGGGCCATATTTTGGGTGTAAATGACTGCCAAAAAAATTTCAAGCCATTTGGACATAGGCAGAGTCGACGTGCTTCACAGAGGTATATAGAACCTTTCGTCGAACCCTATCTATACACCTAGGTTCTCTGGGACTCTGAAGTCCATTTGCTTTCCAGTGCCGGATTGGTCTCAAACTTTATTTGAAGACTACAAATGCCCTGTGTGTAGCCACCACCAAGTTTGAGATTTTTCTGAGGTGGTTTGTTACTTTTTTAACTTTAATTGAATTTACACCCGAACTCACCGACTAATTATACAATGATTAATGAAGAACCTAAAGATTTACGTTACAATTATGTAAAAACTAATTTTCTATCGAAAACCAATAAATTTAATAATTTCAATTAAAGTCTACATTTTTGCATTAACGAAAATAGTGAGTATTAGTTGCATTATGTTCAACATTTATAATAAAAAACACAATAGTTTAGATCACATATTTTTTTGTGTAGTAAATGAAAATAAAGTTTATTACTTTTTCTAAAAAAAATTATGCCTAGTTTTGAATTTACTGCACAAATAATAAGACTTAAACATTTAAATACAAAACATATATAAAATAAACTAATCTGCTTAAAAGTTGACGGAAAATAAAAATATAGCCCACCTTTAGTCCCGACTCCTGCCACCAGGTGGGACTAAAGGTGGGCTGCATTTGGCGGTCCGCCAAAAAATCCTTTAGTCCCGGCTCGTTCCAACAGCCGAGACTAAATGTCCCCCTTTAGTCCCGGCTGGTGGCAGGAGCCGGGACTAAAGGTGCTTTAGTCCCGGGCGGTGGATGGAGCCGGGACTAAAGGTCCCCCCTTTAGTCCCGGCTGGTGGTAGGAGCCGGAACTAAAGGTGCTTTAGTCCCGGACGGTGGATGGAGCTGGGACTAAAGGTCCCTCTCCTATAAACCGCCGCCTCCCTTCTCTCTTCGATCGTCTTCGTCTTCAGCGTGTCCCCATAGCTCCGCCGCCGCCGATTCGCCTCCCCGGCCACCCCCGACGCCGCCTTCCTCATCGGAGGGCACCCCGAGGCTCGCCCACCTCACCGGAGTAGCCCCGACGCCGCGCCCCTCACCGAGGAGCCCCCGGCCGCCCCCGACGCCGCGCCTTCTTCCTCACCGGAGGGCATCGTCCCGACGCCCCTGACGCCGCGCCTTCCCCGTGACATCCTGTTGCTCGTAAGCTCGATCGTTTTCCCAGTCGTAGCCCAGTCACGTCGGAGTGTGTCTCGCCGCCGTGCCCGCACCACCGTGGCCGCCATGGCTGACGTAGAGCTTCCTCCGGTGCGTCTGCTGCTGTTCTGGGTGTCGGGGTAAGTTCGCGGGGTGGTGTTGGTCATGCTGGTGCGGTCCGCCTCGTCGGAGCCTCGCCGCCGGTGAGTTTGGTCGGCCAGAGTTGGCAGCACCGCCGTGCGCTCTGTTTGGGTCGCTGACATGCGGGGCCGGGTCGTCAGTGAGAGAAAGGGAGAGAGAACAGGGAGATTTCCTATTTTCTGGATTTTGAATAGTGCATCAACTTTGGAAATTCATAGGAAAATAATTACAGCTCCAAAAATTCTGAAAATTTGTGTGTAGATTCTGTACATATTCTATTATGGTTTAAAAATATGAAACTTGAAATTTGAATAAATTTTTAATGTTCAAAAATTCAGTCAATTAATTGATAAATGTAATTTCCATGATTTTTGTAGGCCACTGTATAACTCCAAAAATTAGGAAATTTGTTTTGGTACACTAATTTGTCATGAGGAAGTTTACATAAAATTTTGAGGTCATTTGGAATAAGTTCGTTTTGAGCTTATTTCTAAATTAATTCAAAAATGGATAAAAGCAAACCCTAAGTGTTAGGTTTAGGGTTTGATCTTGTTTTGGTCATATTTCATGCACCATGAAAGCATCATGTTTACATTATCATTATGTTGAAGCATATGTTATTATTTCATGTAGAATCCGAGAGTGAACCAATTCTAGTTGAGCAAGTTGTGAAAGAATCCCCGGTTGTCTCGGGATTTGATAATTGTGGTAGTGATCCGGAACCCGAGATCGTCAACGAAGGCAAGCCCTGGTTTATGCATTAAACCATTACCTTGTTTACTTTAAAAAGTTTATCACCGATGTTACCTATTGCATTAAGTTGATCAATTCAAATGTTACCTACTTTATGCATTGCCTACCTTGTTAATTGTTTACCATCCTTGAAGATGATTTCATTTACAAAGACGTAGAATTGCTTAGTATGCTTTATGGTAGGCTTTCAAAGTAAAAGTTTCGATACAATCAAAGATGGCATACTGGCCAAAGAAAGAAAGAAGATAAAATCAATTGTGTTATATTCTGATACAATGTGGCCTATACCCTAAACCCTAAACCACCCTAAACCCTAAACCCTCCCCGGCCACCGACGCTAGCCGGCCGCCCCGCGCAGGCACCACCGCCCCGAAATGTGTATGAAATGTCTATGAAACCCTAATTTCATAATTATTGTATTATAATTGTTTAGGCTCTCTATGGCCGACCCGAGAGACGATGACCTAGAGGCGGAAATGATGGATATTATCAACGCCGGCACTGAACATTGTGCCGATGTTGATAATGACCAGCAGAAAGATGACGGGAGTCAATACTTGAATCTCGATCATGAAGATAATTCCGGTGAGGTATATATTTCTCAATATCTAGCTCTCATTTATTTATTATGCATACATGTAGCCCACTGGATCGACCTTTGTTTTATAATACTTTTTGTGTTTCTATGCGTACATAGCCGTCTGGATCGACGACGACGAAGGGGAACACAAAGAATGTTCGAGGGGCCAAAAAGCCGTTGGAAGGCCGCTACATCATCTCAGAATTCAACGTGGCTATAGGCGAACCACTAGGACAATATGCACAGAAATTCGTGTACCACTATGGGTACCTTGTAAGGGACAAGCTCCCGATCAATGCCCGTGAATGGAAAAAAATAACAATGCTCCTCATATTAGTTATGTCTCTGATAAGGACAAGGAGCTAATTTGGCAAGATGTTCTTGCACATTTCACGCTCCAAACAGATGATTATCATGAAGACATCACCCATGAAAGGTTGACGGAGTGAGTTAGGCACTGGATAATGAAGAAGATGGCCACCCAATTCCAATCTTGGAAGAAGCAGCTGTACAAATCATACGTCAAGAAGAACAAGACTCCAAATTGGAACGATAAGGGCCCAATCGCGAAGGCAAGGCCCTACTGGGAGGAATTTGTATAGTACAAGACATCAGAAGAGAGTGCGGAACGGGCGAGAAGGAACCAAGAGAATTCCAGACAAAAGCAATACCACCATAACATGGGATCAGGTGGCTACGCGACTTCCGTTCCCAAGTGACAAAAAATAGAAGCAGACCTTATTGCCAAGGGGGTCATACCTGAATCAGCACCATGGCCTGAACGCACAAAGCGTTGGTTTTTAGGTCATGGGGGAGGATTGGACCCAGTCACCGGGAAGCTCGTCCATGGCACAAAACTCGAAAGAGCAACAGAAAGGTTGATTCAAATTCTAAAAGCTAGATATAGTGGACTATTCCGGCCCAACAGAGAGAAAGATGAACTGACATATTTCATCAGGATCACTGAGCATTGTGGATGAACTAGAGGCAAAGGGGCCGTTCCGTGGGTGCAAGGTTTCCCTGAATGGATCGATTTGTACAGAAGCCGCCAGAGACGCAAGGATGAGGAGGCAGAGAGGATCTGCATCTTGCAGCAATATGTTATTGAGTCACGGGAAGCGGTGCTTGAATCACAAAGGCGAGAAAAAGAAATGCAAGCAAAAATGAAAGAGGAAGTCGCAAGGCAAGTGCAAATACAATTGAGTGCCCACGGGATTACAACAGCTCCGGGAATCAACATTAGCCCCCCCGATCAGTTGAGAAGCAGTTGTGCTTCTACGGAGCTACCTGATGCCATAAAAGATGCAGAGCTGTGCTTCCCCGTGGATGACGTCACTGAACCTTTTACATCATGTGAGCTGCACATTCCAAAAGATAATGGCACAGTGAAGGTGGCTATTGGTGTTGTAAACCCTATCGACCGTACCAAGACACCAAGAATTCATGGGGCAGTAGTACCAGCTGGATATGCTACCGTCTCGGTGGATAAAGCTATTGAAGGTTTTAGCGATGTGCCTCTTGACATTCATGGAGGTGATGGGGAGAAGACCGTGGGAGAAGCAGAGAAGTCATTCATTGCATGGCGCAAGCGTTACATCAATATTCCCGGGAAGCCGTTGCCGCACAATAGGTACAGATGAAAGTGAACGAAACAATTTTTTTTATTAATTTTATATTGCCTCTTAAATAACAATTGACTCATTGTCTTCTGTACGCACATAGCAGGGCCTCCCCCAACCTAAGTCCAATAGTACAATCACCAGACAAGCATAGTGCTCCGGGCGGTGGTTACGATGGGGTAGAAGACACGACTGCATCCCCACCATATCCAAGACGGTCTCCACCACCGCCGCCACCGCCTCCAAGGCGTTCCCCAATGCTGCCTCGAAGGTCTCCAACGCTTGTTCCCCCACCTCCAAGGCGTTCCCCAACGCCGCCTCGAAGGTCTCCAACGCCTGTTCCCCACCTCCTCCCATGAACCAGGGAAGACGGCTGCAAACAAATAAGCCATCTGCCCCGCCGGCGAAGACGACCAAGAAGGCCCCCGTGAAACCAAGGCCAATTCCACAGAAATTGCCTGGTGAAATGAGTAAAGAGGAGTTAGATGATGCGGTTAAAAAAACCGTCGAAGCATTCTTCTTAGGCACAGGGAAGAGGAAGCAGCAGGAGCAGAAGTACTTCCACCTACCTCCAGCTAAACTAAGGCGGATGGTGGAAGCTAAGCAGAAAAAGAGACGGCAAGCTCGTAAGCCCTCGCCACCATCAGATTTTGACCGCACTCTTAGCAAGATAATCAAGAAAGCTGCTAAAGCAGGGAAACTGTTGCACAACTCGGAGAACAAGAATTGCAATCAGTCCCTCCTCTAGTTATTGCTAATGAATATGGTTCAAACATAGATATGCTGGATATGATGGAAATATCTGCTGATAAAGAAGTGGATATGACGGAACTTGCTAACTTTTATGCTATGAGAGGTATCGACCTTGGCGATTTCCTCTTCGAAAGTGTGCGGTAGCGGATGAATGGCAGAAATATGAGCATGGCAGGAGTCTATGGAATCCTAAGACCATCAATGAACTGGGTACACAATTGTTCAAGCTAAACACCTTGTACCTCGACGCGTGTCACCGGAAAGAGTTCTATATTTCTGTCAGAATCAAAGATGACCATTGGTTCCGTGGCGATGACGTTATGTACATTGAGTTTGCTGAATTACACCAACTAGTCCACCGGAACTCTCTCGACAAGACTCTCATCAGTTGCTATTGTCTGTAAGTGATTCTTTCTACTAATTAATAATAAGTCGCTACGTACGTACATGTCTGTGTTTATTATGCTCACTCTATATATATGATGCAGGTTTGAGATGGAAGAGTACAAAAAGAGAGGGTGTACTGATATTGGTTTCATTGATCCACATATCGTATTCAAAAACCCTAAACCCCATCCAACATGGAAAGCAGAAACGGAGGCCAATATCAAGATGTTCTTAGAGAAGCAACGTGACAAGAAATGTATACTCTTCCCCGACAACTTCAGGTAAGTGTTCATAATGTCGACGATCGTGTATCCATATATATATGTTCACTGTACCTGTTAGCTAATTAATGAGTGTTAATGGACATGGCAGTGAACACTGGATATTGATGGAACTCGATCTGGAGAAAGGTCATCTAGGCATCTGGGACTCGATGAGAAAAGAGCAAAAAGAGTTCCAAGAGATGATAGATATTATTCAGATGTAATTGCAGTCTCACTAGCAAAACTATTCTAGTCTTTCTGCATGCAAATTAATGGTCCTAATATTTTTTATGTTATTTGGTAGCTGTTGGAAAAAGGTCTGTCAGGAACACCATATGAAACGCAAAGTGCCACTGAAAGTAGTGCTATACAAAGTAAGTACTATATACCTACCTTAGTTCAATTTCCCTATGCTTGGATGATGACGAATCTTTTTCTCGTAAAGTGGGTTCTGCTGCAGCCCCAGGGGACCAATCTCTGTGGATACTATGTTTGCGAGTTCATGAGAGTGTGCTAAAAAAGAACTAGTATAGAGGAAAAAAAGGTAAGTGTACACACACATATATATATATATATTATTCATACATATATTTATATATATATATATTCGTGATAGATACAATTTATTTATCATTATTCTTGATACATACATATATATATATACATACTAATATACTTTTTCTTTATCTCATATCTCAAATTGAAGACTTGTTGGTTGAAGGAAAAAACCCTGGACACACACCATCTCAAAGCAATCCAAGAGACAATAGGTGGATTTCTGAATGATCAGGTCTTAACTTCCGGTGGCGAGTTTTACTATGACCCAAATATGTGATGATGAAAGCGAAATTTCATATTGATCCAAAGAACATGTGATGATGAAATGTATAATTAATGCAAACTTTACATGTGACGATGAAATGTAATATTATGTTTTAGTTTACTTTTACTTGTGTTGCTTGTGTGCATTGATCGAGCGAAAACTTTACAGTACGCACGCGTATACGTATATTACTTTGCAGCGAATAATGCGTAACCAAATTAAAACAAAAAAGAATCATCAATTGAAATAAGCAGGAAAAGAAAAAAAGACCCTTTAGTCCCGGTTGGTAATACCAACCGGGAATAAAGGGGTCAGCCCAGGCGCTAGCGTGGCTACCTTTTTAGTCTCGGTTGGTATCACCAACCGGGACTAAAGGTCCACTTCTATTCCCGGCTACTAACCCTTTATTCCCGAACTCCTATTCCCTGGCTGCGTAACCGGGAATAAAGGGGGTTGGCAGCCGGGAATAGAAGCCCTTTTTTTACTAGTGACTCCAGTGATGGAAGCGAGCGACCGTCGAAAGAGGTACAAGCTTGATCAGTCTATATCGGTTACTACCCCTATAGTTGTTGATCCTCGCATGTCGGCACTGTATAAGGAGTCAGCAAGCCTTGTGGGAATTGATGCCCAAAAAGATGAGATTGTCAATGTTGGTATTTGTTAGCGTCACTTAGCGGGCTTGTCAATCCCAACGCTAGAAATACGTGACGACGGTTCTGCAGGATATGAGGGATTTTGCATGCGCACAGAACTATCGTGTAGCACTTCGCCTGAGAGTACCAGGTGTCGGATTTTTTCATTCCCAAAGGAAGACGGGGTAGGTGTTTTCTTAGGATGAGTGGGCGAGTTAGTGAATGATGAATATGGATAGCTTTAGCGTAGATGATAGATGGAAAAGGGGATAACTAAGGATAACTTGGATAACTAGAGATAACTAGAAGGAGATTGATCTCTACACAGCACTAGAGGGAGTGAATGGTGTAATCTAGGTGACGAAGATAACTCAGCGAAAAGGATGATCTTATCTAGTAACAGAGGCGTACGTGTTCCTAATCTAACACGACACTGCGCACAACGAACCTTACGATTTAATAACTAAGCCCAACATGGTGGAATACAGAGACGAATAGGGCTGTCACCACCTATTGCTATCACAACTATCCGGAGGTCTAGCCGTATCTGAAGGTAAGTTATAGCCTAAGCACCGCGCTTAATCTATACACTTACTGTCTCTACTTGAGCTCAAAGAAGAGACACTCCAACCAGACGACAGAGCAGTTACTAGATATGAGCAAGCTAACACTAATGTAGCTAAGATACCTATGCCGATAGAACAAGGACTTAGACTTACTACTATTGCATAGAAGTAAGAGTAAGACTTGAAAGTAAAGGTGTAAAGTAATTACTTAATAAGTACTAAAAGTAAAGTACTGTATTAAGTAAGAACTGTATGATTACAAATGAGCTATACTAGACCCGAAGACTCCGGAAGACTCTTCCAGACTCCGAGGCAGAGGTTCCACCCGACTCTTCTCCTCTTACTAGCGAGCTACTGCTTCTGAGCTAGAGCTAGAGCTAGAGCTCCACTCTACAGAATTGATATTCAGAGCCGACCCATCACTACAGGTTTCTAATGGACCAACAGCCTTAAACCGTCAGTGACAGACCACCCGACAGTGATCTTTGAATCATGACTGGGCTGTTTGCATCCGTTGCCTGTTGGAGCCAGGCGATGCCCTGGGATCGGCACGCGCAGCCGGTGAGGTCGTGGTGACCGCGGCGAGAGCTTAGTAGATGAAAATACAAAACAGACGCAAAAGAGGTATGGTCGCTGCTAACAACCGCAGCTTTTCAGGGTTTATTCATGCCTTTTATACACAACGAGATGCTAGGATCTTGGCCTTGGATAACCAAGACCCCGCGCCATGCCGCAGATCGCGCGCGACATCATGGCACCGCGACGCCCGCTACATGCAGCAACATACTCCATGGCGCTGACACACTAACCCAACTGGGCTGCATTGTGGACCGAGCACGCCTCCGGCCACATGCCCCTGCTAGTCTAACTTTTTATTAACTAATAAAATTTATTTTATACAATTAACTTTTTATTTGAATCTAGATTTGGATCAATGTGTGGCACATGTAATAATGTAACTTTAATTGTTTTTGAAGTGTGTGATTGATTTGATTCTACAGTTGTGTGTTTTCTTTTTCCTCCTTTGTTTTGTATCGTATCCCAACATGGTTGACGTTGTCTAGTATAAGGGCATGTTTAATGTCCCTATTTATGAAATGAAATGTGTAGATATATGACAAATTAGGAGGTATAATTCACGTGCAAATATAAATTAGTCCTCCAACATGTGCTCTGGCACAGGATAGAACCTTAGGAGAGACTTAATATCTCAAACTAATAAATTTTACTTATATTAACTTACACACATATTACACTTCTTTCATTCTCTAACACAATAGACACAGTAGATATTTTGTATTCTCTGTCTAGTTGTGATAACTAAATGTTTTGACATCCATATACATAGATAGTTCCTTTTCATGGCACCTTTTATTTTTGATACATATTTATTGAAACATTATATTAAATTGTGGTGGCTGTTGTTGCAGCTCATATCTCTTAACATCATGAATTTAAGTTTAATTTCTACTTGTTTTATATTCTCATGTTAAAATGAAACTCTTATGCTTATTGTAAATTTTATTAACTCTCGTTTGTAATTTTAAAAATAAGGATATGTTAGGCCAGAAACTACATTATTAAGGACTACGATGGCATGATAACATTTAAAACCAGCACTGTGTCAATTAAGATTCTTGGTAGAGCTTGATCTGAGATCATGGATGGCATAAAGGTGCTAACCTAGATAAAGCATTAATATCCAGGTGTTATAATGATTGTTTACTTTAAAGAAATCCCAAATACCAATAAGATATAGCTACATGTTGTATGCACTGACCTTCCCCACTTCTTGAGATGTTTGAATTATTTCAATAAATTAAATAATCAATATAGACATATAGAATGTTTTAGTTGTAATCTATAAATATCTATATCAAAAAATAAATAACTTGTTAGTATCATTGGTATATGAGTGATTAATAAAAGAGCAAAATGCACCACAGGTCCATTACCTTTTCTCTCTATGTCATATAGGTCCATTACCTTTAAAAGTGCAGTTTTGAGTCCATTATCTTTTTTCCCTGTGTCATATAGGTCCATTACCTTTAAAAGTACAGTTTTGGGTCCATTACCTTTGTTTGGGGTTCACCGGAGGTCCAAATCTGCCTAGAAGTAGGTTGACATCGACGTAGCTCTCCACGGTGGCTGCCGACCGCACCTGCACTGCCGATTGGGTGCTATTTTTGCTATTCGTTTTGTAAATAAAAATAAAAATCTATAATAAATAAATAAATAATGATTCAATCATATTTAAAAATATATATTATAAAATAAATCAATTAAAGTATATAAAATAATATAAACAATAGAAAAATAAAGGAATATATTTAAATATAATTTTTAGCAACAAATAGCACCAAATCGGCAGTGCAGGTGCTATCAGCGGCCACTGTGGAGAGCCACGTCGGATGTCAACCTACTTCTAGGCAGATTTGGACCTCCGGTGAACCCCAAACAAAGGTAATGGACCTAAAACTGTACTTTTAAAGGTAATGGACCTATATAACACAGAGGGAAAATGTAATGGATCCAAAACTGCACTTTTAAAGGTAATGGACCTAAATGACATGGAGAGAAAAGGTAATGGACCTGTGGTGTATTTTGCTCTTAATAAAATATTTTCATGATTACTAAAACATAATATATATAGTTATTTTCTACATGTATGTGTAGTTGATGTAGATGATGGTAAGTAGATATATTTACTTTAATCAAATTTTACTATATTAATATTTATAGAATTGTGTAATTTATAAATAATTGTAAGCTAAAGTCTAGTTCTTATTGTATCTTTTATTTAAACTTTAGATTTTTTTCTTTTATTTAAAAAATTCTAGGTCTGAGGCATAAAAGTTCATTTCAGCTTGCACCATCACACTTAAGATATTGGATTTCGTTATATCAAAATCTTATGTGTAGTATATTATTATTTTATATAATATGGACCGTTTAAGACAAAATTAGGAATATTAGTATATTAGTCAAAAATTATAAACTTATTTAAAATAATGACTTTAACATTTATTATTGTAGAGTATCAATGCAACTTTAAGTGAATTATCATGGTTATTGCTATTAGTTATTAAGGGAACATTTCATAGGTATTTTACCGGCAGTCCAATGCAATTGGATTTTTTTACGGGTTGATATTAATAAACAAACATTATTTAATAAATGCATGGTTTAGATTACGCCCGTTCATCTCTCAGACTGTAGAGGACAAGGCCAATTTTTTTGGATTTGCAGAATATAAATGAATACCTTTTTTATTGTGCAAATTAAAAGTGTTTGAGCCTGTTCTTGTGCAGCCCATAGTGGTTTGTTTTAACTTTTTTTTTTTTTGAAGTTGTGGTTTGTTTTAACTTAATTTGGTCCATGATTTATCCGCTGGGCACCATAAACTTTCAGAGGTAGACAGACATCTTTAGGTCCAACCCATTATTACCTTGCGTCCATCCTGCATGGGGTACGGGCCAAAAACCAGGGCCTGCTGTGCTGTGAGCCAGCATACCATTCGGGCCTCATCACTTTCAGGATCTCGCAACCTGCCGAAGAGCTGGTGAATATTGGTCCATACAGTTTCTGCTCCTCGGAATTGGTTGCTTATTCAATTCTTCTTCTCGACGATGCATTATGAATCTGATGAGTTCTATATATCTGGCAGGTATCGTTCTCGCGTGTTGTTTTTTCTGTTTCAGTTTCTTTTCTTCCCTGTTCCGTGTTTTGGCTTCGTGTTTTTTTTTTTTTTTTTGTCTAGACGTGTCAATCTTCTTCTTTTTTTCCCCAAAAAAAATAGAGTAGCACAGATCGAAAAAGTATAAAAATTCTAACGTAAGAGTAGTGAGTCGAACCATTATCTTAGCTTTGCGTAGAAAAATTTCACCGTTAAACTATTGATGTGTTTTTGAACTTGTAACGTAAGTCATCCTATTTGAGATAGATTTCATAATCACTGACGGGTTGGAACCGTAAATAATGCCGAAATCATGTCTGGCAGTGGCAGTCTTTGGCAGTGATTGATTTGTCACTACTGGATTACACGTTCCCTCAAGCGTCCACCAAATGTGTGGATTAATATTGACGTCATCACTGTCCAAGGACGCGGTAATAAGGCTGTGTTTAGTTTAGGAAATGAAAATTTTTGACGTCATATTGGATATTTCGGGAACGTTGAAAGAGGTTTTCGGATACTAATAAAAAAATTAATTACATAGCTCGCCTAAAAACTGCGAGACAAATTTATTAAGCCTAATTAATCCATCATTAGCGCGTGTTAGTTACTGTAGCATTTATGGTTAATCATGGACTAATTAGTCTTAAAACATTCGTCAAGCGATTTTTAACCAAATTGTGCAATTAATTTTTTTCATCTATATTTAATACTTCATGCATGTGCCGTAAAATTTGATGTGATAATTTGGGGTGAAAATTTTTTAAACTAAGCCAGGCCTAAGTATGCAGACGCGGATGCAAGCTACGCGCGCTAGTACTACGCGTTATTAATTACTCGGTCATTTCCCCCACCAACTCCGCGGCAATTTCTCTTTTTTGTTTCTTTTCACGTAGGAGTACCACGCGTTGGGCTGAGTCACAACGCATTATCAGAGACTGTGCCTGCTGGTCTGGACTTTCGGACTTTGGTGGCCGTCCTGCTCTTTCGCCGTATTTAGGCCTCGTTGAGATTGCAAATTTTTTAATCTGGATACTGTAGCACGTTTTATTTGTATTTGATAAATTTTGTTCGATTATGGATTAACTAGGCTTAAAAGATCCGTCTCGTGATTTACAACCAAACTGTGTAATTAGTTATTTTTTACCTACATTTAATGCTTCATGCATACGTCCAAAAATTGATGTGACAAAGAGAGAGTGAAAAAACTTGGAATTTGGAGGCAATCTAAACAAGGCCTTACTCTGGGACACTAGTGCAATGTGTGCTTCGCTGTGCATCACACATTGCACTGTTTGAATGCAAGAGGTGATCAAAATGTCATGCGGATGAATCAGGTTTGCGCACCACACGTTGCACTAGTTGTTGTCTATTCTTGATTTCGATCAGGCTTGCTTCATCTTACGTGCGTTGTTCATTTGATTGATCATGGTGCCATCACAACAGAAGCAACAAATGAACAAAGCCGGAACCAGCGATTTTGATTGAGGGCGGCCAGACAAATACAATGACACCTCTAAATGTGCTAAATATTTAGTCTCAACAGCTTTTACAATGTTTCTCCACATGTACTTAGTATTAAAAAAAATCATAACAATATGATAAAAAGTGGGTGAATTAATGTCATGATATGCTATGAATTAACATATTTATAGAAGTACTAAAAATAGATTTGCATGCATTGGGGGGCTTGGCCCCTGTAGTTCCGCCACTGCAAATGAACCTCACTCATCAGCGCCCTAGCCTCCTAGTACCTGGTTTTATTGATCCCCACCACCACCAGCCATGGTGGACCGACGACTGACCTCCATTGCTGCTTGCTTGCTCTATGGCCATTAAGGGTTCTATTTTGTTGTTTTAAAGACTGCCATGTCATATTGAATGAAACGAAACTCGGATGAAACACACTCACTCAATGCAAAGTTTCATTTTAGAGTTTCATATGAATTTAATTTCATGACTTAAAGATAGTTGATAATCGTGCCAAGAGAGTGTCATCTGGATAACACTCATTTCTTCTCTCTCTTCTTAAATACACTGTCATGTCATAAAAAATATCTGCATGGCAAACCATTTAATGCAAATGAAATTTAAATGATACTCCCACTAAGACTATCTCCGACCACCGATACCTAAATCAGCGACCTATACCCAGAAATCGGTCATGCACAGTAAATACGTCCCCAACCCAAACCCATCCTTCTCCAACAGCCCTCCTCCCTTTTCTCTCAGAAGAAGGCGGCGGCGGTTCTCATCTCCCTCCACTCTCTCTCTTCCTCCACTCTCTCTCTCTCTCCTCCGTCCACCTCTCCCGGTGGAGATGCGCCCGCCGGCGGAGGAGCCGGTGGCGGCGAGGGCTCGGCAGATCATGCCATGCTGCCCTCGCTGGAGATGTGCCCGCCATTGTCGGCCACGTGCCCGTGGCGAGGGCCCAGCGCGTGCTGGCGGCGGCGGCGGCCATCTCCCACGCTGCCTCGGCATCGGTGGCGCACGCCTCGGTGTGGATCTAGTCTTGGGGCCGTCGCGGTTGGGCCGGGCGGTCGGATCTCTCCTGCCTCGCTGGGCTCCCACACGGCGGTGGCGTGGTCTCCACCACCACGGCGGCGGCGCGGGCTCCACCACTGTCTGTGACGAAGGCGGTGGCGGCCCCCACGCCGGCTTCGGAGTTGAGCCTGGCGAGGGCGAGGAGCTGCGGGAAGAGGACGAAGGCGGTGGCTACCGCGGAAGATTTGCGTCTTGGAGAAGGACGACGCAAATATGCCTGCCGGTCGACCTCGTCCCCCAAAATGCATGCTCCGATTGCGTCGTCTGTTGGAGCCGGTAAAAACGTGCATGACCAATTTTAGATATGCGTCACCCTTTGCGTGAGCCGTTGGAGACAGTCTAAGACTAGCCTACTGTAGGCCTGAGACCACCATTACTACAGCATAGAGTACGTGTCCAAATCAAAAGCCATCCCCATTCACCACTCACGGGCGCACGCCCTTCGCCTCAGGCCAATAATGGAGCCGACCAACAAGGGCGCGCAGCCTGCACCCAGCAACGTGCAGTGGAGGACAGGCCACCATCGTCCTCGCTCGCGTCTACCAAGTCAAGTCGCCGGCCCCGACACCACACTCACCGGCGGTCCGGTGGAGCATGCAGCAGAGCACATGCTTCGCTGTGTGTGCTAGCAGCTCTGCCCGATAGTGGCTGGCCGGGAGGACGGCTGCCTCTGCATCAATGACAGTGGGGGTACGGGAAGATTCCTTCTAGTTGCAACGCAGTGCACTACTGTCCATTGGAGGTTCACATGGTTAGTCTTGGCCTTCGTGGCTATCAAAGGTTGGATTGGAGAAGGGCTCTCTAGCCATTGCATATGTTTGCTGATTATTATTTTTTTTGTATATGTGAGAGCCGGCACTGTTGCATGAGATAATCTAGTGAATCCTTAGTGTGAGCTACGTATACATATAAAGTTAGTGTTGTGTAGTGACTCAAATTCTATTTGTAATAGGAGGTGTGCTATTAGGACTAGTTCAGTTAGAATTAGAACTTGAGCGTTGAATCTTACTGGGAGTAGGACGAATGTATGAGGCCTCCAAGGTGAATATATATATAAATAAGGAGTAAATGCCATAGGCATCAACCAACCAAAATAACGGCCTCATCCAAGGCTTGTAATGTGTAATTAGGAGCGCCGGAAAGGAATAGGCTTGAAGTTCTATTACACTAAATTCTTATATATGGCAAGAATCGGTGGGTTCTAGAGGGTCAAGTAGGGTTATGAGAGCGATAATCACTTCTACTCTTTTGGAGTTGTGCTAATAAAATTTACGGTCGGCTTCGCTAAATTCCTAATCTCTTCTCTCGTGGTTGCTTCATCGTCATCTAGGGTTGTTTCCAATATTTAGGAGAAACATCTCAAGTTACCGATGCACACATAGTAAACGATGAAGGTCCCAAGTCCAACGATAGATGGACAAGGTATGCACACATAGTAAACTATGAAGGTCCCAAGTCCAACAATAGATGGACAAGATGCGGGGGCGTCTCTAATTAGATGCATTGACCACCTCTGGGTGTGAAACATTGGTCTGTACAATCCTTTCTTTGCAACCCATTTCACTACTATTTTTATTTTTTGAATTGGTCATTATGGGTTTTCAGAGGCGAGCGGTGCCTCGACCTTTGTTTATCGCCACTAGAAATCGGAATTTCATAGGTGTGTTTAGGAGGGGCACGTAGAGGTTCTCCTAGAATCAGCAAGGGCACCTAGAACGTCATCAAATCTCATCGAGAGACGTGACAAACAACAAGGGTTAGAGAGAGTTAGAACAAATGGTAGTAGATGTGTTTTTTAGATTGTAAGTTAGATTCCTCGATCGGCCTAGCAGGAAATCGGACTCGGAATTGGCAGAAAAACTAGCCTGGCTGATTTTCCCTGGGCTAGGCACCGTGGCCGAGCCACATTATAGGGAAACTGACCTGACTGGTTTGGGCAGGGCAGGCCCAATTTTTTTCTTTCTTTGATTGTGCTTTTATATTTTTGATTGTCAACAAATCTATTCCTAATACTTTCTCGGGATCTACTGATCTCAAAATGAATTTTAAGAAAGTCCAATGTTGCCATGGACCTGACCGAAGAAAGACCAGAACATCTTGCTAAAACCATTGGATCCTGAAAAGGTACCCTACCCTTTACCTACGTGGGTCTGCCATTGGGGTTAACCAAGTAAGAGTGCAAGACCTTTTACCTCTAGTAAATAAATATGGGTGAAGGCTTGCTAGTGTCTCAACTTTCCTATGCCAAGCTTGCAGATTGGAGCCAACAAATGAAGTCTTCACCTTCTTGCCTACTTTCTACAGGTGTACTCTTTCACTTCCTAAGGTTGTCATTAAACAAATTGACAAGTATAGGAAGCATTGCCTTAGAGAGAATTTGAAACCAATGCTAGAAAACAACCAAAGGTAGCTTGGGAATGGTATATATGAAAGAGAAATAGGGGAGCTGGATGCCATCAATATTGGAAAACAAAACAAGGCATTAATATTAAGAAAAATCTGTATAGGTTTATTTAATAGGTGGACACCCCTTGAGTACACGTAATGTGGGAAAAGGACTACCCGAATGGTAAATTGCCATTGGGGACTTGGGGTTGTCCCGCGTTTCGTGACGACAACTGGGCGGCGAAGTGCAGCTGCTGGTGGCGCAGAAACAGGCATGGTGGACCTGGGAGGTGACAGGGACGTCGGGGATCTACCACAAGGACCTGGGCATCGACCCGTGCCGCACGTAGCGGGATCTGTCCATGGTGGACTTCAACTCTTCAAGCGCTTCCTCATGTGGCAGTACGGTACGCGCTGCTGCCACGGGAGCACACCATCCGGACGGAGATCAGCCGGAGGAGGCGGTGGAGCCCGGGCGGTGGAGGCCACGGTTGCTTGTCTCACCCGTCGATCGTGGCGGCGGTTCGTGAACCTCCAGAGATCGTGGCGCTAGCAGAGGAGGTTGGGATCGACGCGATGGCGTCGTACCTGATGTCTGCGACGACGGCGGTGGCCCTGGCGGCACACCTGTGGGAGGAGATCGACATCGACGTGGGCGGACTACAGGTGGCCCTGGCGGCACTCCATCTATGGTTTGTAGTTTTGTACATGCCATGAGGAAACCATTTGGCACGGGGGGAAGTATAGAAGCTTGTAACTGAAAGGAGGGCTTAAAGCAAAGCTAAGGGAGGAAGCAGGCATGCGCGTCCGAGACCTCCTAGTCAAGTCAAGCCGCGTCGTCCTTCCCCCATCACATTCACATAACCACATCCTCTCACGAAGAGGACACAGGACAGGTCTACTGCTGGCTACTGCATGTGTTCCTGCCGGAGCTTGCATACACTGAATCATCTAAGGTAAGTTGGTTGGTTTTGGTTTCGCTATTCTAGCTAGGATTAGGACTCCATGTGTCAGTCGTTTGTTCGTTCTTTCCACATCCATTCAACGACTCACTCCCATCTCTCTAATACATTTCCGGTTCCTTGTGTTTCAGTTCCAGATCCATTCGGTTCTCACGTTTCTTCAGATCCAGATTCCAGACTACTGCTGCGAGTTGGAGTTAGTACTTGTTGCTGGATCGAGATCCTTTTTCTCATCATTCCGACTCATCATCTGGCTCAGACATCATCGTAATCCAGCAGATCTATATATGCACCGAGAAAACACTGCACTCAAGGAAGCAGATATATCAGGATCAGGTGACCTCATCACCTCCGCCACAGCTTCAAGTGTTGAATATTCGCTACTACTACTACATCTACATAGCTTCTCTGTTTCTCATTCACTGCCCACCTTCGTTTTTTTGCAGGATCAACAGAGCGAGGGCAAAGAAGGTAAACTAGCTGTGACTGGGAGAACGACTAAGGATCTTGTGTACTTTCAGACTTCATCCGCTTAATTAAAAGAACAGTTCCTCACCAACTTGCCTCCAGTACACAGCTTATCTCCTTTTACCTTCCTTCGTTCGTTCCAAGCTTTGGCCACAGATGAATGCGTGCTTGCAAGGGTCTGGGAAGGGCGTAGTTGGCTTCTGAGATTTCGCTCCGTTTCTCACTTGACTTGGCGATTTTTTTTGACAGTGAGTAGATGGATTCTTGGCTTCACTACTGCATCCAATATTACCTTTCTTTATTAATTTCTCGCTCTCTTCTTCCAGATCGATTCGATTCTTATATATGTCCTCCTTTCGATCCATTCATGCTTCTAGGTAGCTGCTATATATCATGTGTTGTGCTGCTTGGAGGCACTTCGTCACACAGGCTATACCTGCCACTGCTCCGGTCCACATCTTCCTGCAATGGTCTGGTACCTCAGATCCGACCTGATCTGAACACCTTCCACCCAAACCGTTGACTTAAGGACGAAGCACCGGTAAGTAGATCTCAAGCTACAAGCCTACGTACAATTGTGCAAACCTAAGTAACCACAGATCGAATTCTCGTGCACCAATTTAATCATCTTCTATTTTTTTTACAGGACCAAACAACACGGGGTTCAATCAGCCTGTAGTGGCGGGCCATTAGTATATCCTTACATTTGTGAGCACACCAAGTTGGAATGGCTGCAGCTGCTGTGGTGTCTGTCTCCATGGTGGTCATGAAGCCCGTCCTGGCTAAACTCACCACCCTCATGGGTGACGAGTACAAGAAGATCAAGGGCCTACGGAAGAAGGTGACCTTCCTCCAGCGTGAGCTCAGCGCCATGGATGCTCTCCTTGAGGAGATGGACAGCGCCGATGAACTCAACCCGCAGGCAAAGAATTGGAGAAGAGATATAATCGAGATGTCCTACAACATAGAAGACCGTATTGATGACTTCATGCACACTGTTGGTGAAGCCGACGGCAAGATAGGGATCCTTCAGAAAGCTGCTAAGTATCTGCGAACTTTCAATGATCGTCGACGACTTGCAAATGACTTCCAAGAAATCGAGACCCAAGTGATGGAAGCAAGCGAACGCCGAAAGAGGTACATGCTTGATCAGTGCATATCGGTTACTGTGCCTGTAGTTCTTGATCCTCGTGTCTCAGCACTCTACAAGGAGTCAGCAAGCCTTGTGGGAATTGAGTCCCAAAAGTCTGATCTTGTTAGTTGGGCAATGGATGAAGTCAAACAATTGAAGTTTTTGGCAATAGTAGGATTTGGAGGTATAGGGAAGACCACTCTTGCTAATAAGGTGTATCATGAGGTTGGAGGCAAGTTTGAATGCAAGGCATTTTTATCTGTCTCTCAAAAGCCACAAATGATTATGCTATTCAACAGTTTGCTAGAGCAACTTGGGTTGCAAAAATACTCCCATGACTGCCTGTTGCAATAAGAATTAACATCTTGGAAGTAGTTTATAATCTTCTTAATTGATTGGTGAAATTCATTTATATCGTTTAGTTTTATATGTGAAGATAATTTGCTCCTTTCTCAATGAAAATAAAAATAAAAATGATCATATTGTATAGCTAAAACTATCAGACTTCAGTGTGGATTTTTTTTATTGATTCATAATTGGGCATTGTATTTTGCGATATTTTAATATTAAACAGGAGCCACAAAGGTTCCTAGGCAAATAATGCTGCCAACCTACGACAGTTATGAGTTACTTTCAAAATTTAACCATATTTTTTCAATTTAGTAAATAGAAAAAATATAAAGATATAGGTGTACAATACTAAATACACACTATCAACACATCTCATGCTAGATTTAATAAAACTCATTTGATTTTGTAGATGATTTGAAAATACACTAAATGACATATATCTTGGAAAACTCATTTGATTTTGTTTTAAAACAAAACTAAACGACATATGTCTTGGAATGAGGGGGTAGTAACGATTAGTAATCTTCAATCTCCCTTACAGAAGACAAACCTACTCCCTCTGTCCCATAAAATGTCATTTTTATTTCCCAAGAAGTCAAATAATTTCAACTTTGACCAAATATATATGAGAAAATATTTTATATTTTAGTACATAATTAATATCATTAGATACATCGTTGAATATATTGTCATAGCAAACTTATTTAGAGATATAGATATTGCTCATATTTTCTATAACCCTAGTCAAACATACGAAGGTTTGATCAGCATGAGTGCCAACAACTCTTTTTATGGGACCAATGGACACTACTACACAAATGATTTTGCAAGACACACCCAAAAAATTAACCGCGGCGGACGTCCCTTTTGCCCGCCTCGGTTAATGTCCGCGATTAACGGAGGCGGACATTTTTTATTTACCAAGCCTCGGAAAATCAATTTACCGAGACGGTCATCTTAAAACGCCCACCACGGTAAATCGATTTACCGTGGCGGGCATCCTATCAGGCCCACCTCGGTTAAGGCTGAGGCCCAATAGGCCTAAGAGGTCCGATTTCTGCCTCCAAGTATAAATACAAGGCCTTAGGGTTTCTTCACTCCTCCTCACCCCCTCTCTATCTCTGCCTCCCATCGAGCGCCGCGACTCCTCCTCTCGCGAGCGCCGCGGCTCCTTCTCTCGCAGCGGCCCCCGAGTGGCCCGAGCGAACCCCGAGTGGCGCCCCACCTCCCTCCCCATGGAGCCCTACCTCTCTACCCACGGTGCCCCTCCACCTCCCTCCCAGCGGTGCCCCACCTCCCTCCCCGCGATGCCCCTCCACCTACTCCGTCTCCCTCTCCCTCCGAGCTCCAGCGGCGGGAGTCGCGGCCCCAGCGGCAGGGGCCCTGCAGCGGGCGCCGCCCGAGCTCCAGCGGCGGGAGTCGCGGCCCCAGCGGCAGGGGCCCTGCAGCGGGCGTCGCCCGAGCTCCAGCGGCGGGAGTGGAGGCGGCGGCCCTTCCCCTTCTTCCTCACGGGAGATGCGGCTCGGGCCCGTGGCGCTCGTTGCCGGCGACGGCACGGTGCGGTGGACCTCCTGACGGCAGCCGGCGCCCCTCCCCCGAACTCGTGGACTTTTTTTTGTTTTTTAAACGATTATCCGAGGCGGGCATCCTAACGTGCCCGCCTCGGTTAATCGATTAACCGTGGCGGGAAAAGGCGTCCACCACGGTTAATCCACCATTAACCGTGACCTTTCATTGGTGGCGGACACCTTTGCCCGCCACGGTTAATGAAAAACGACCGTCACGGTTAATAATTCTGTAGTAGTGGGAGTAGGTCGTAAAATTGTACTGTTGCATTCAAATGATTGTTCACCTAGGAGTGGTGTTTTTATATGTAACTAATACAACCAGTTTTGTACTATGGTTTTATATTCATATGGGTTTCCAAATTAAAGGAGATAATTAAGTATTATTTCTTTTCTTAGCCAACGGCTAGTAGATAGAGTCAGCCTTAAATAATCTAATGTACTAAAGATGTATTCGCTTCTCTAGCTAATTAATATACCACCATACCGTGCGGATGCCGATGTATTTATTTACTACTTTGAAATGATAATTTACACATTCTAAATTAGCTGTGTACGCATGTGTGCTATCACTACTAGAGAACAGATTTTAGAACGATGTCCCAATTTGGCATTAGCCTCGGTATTTTTTTGCCCCCGGGACTAAAGGTTCCTGCCCAACGGTCGTCCGCGGGGCAGGGATCTTTAGTCCCGGCTGGTATTACCAACCGGGACTAAAGCTATTAGTCCCGGTTTGGGTGATGCCTCGGGAATAAAGATTAATCTTTAGTCCCGGTTTGGTCCCCTCACCGGGACTAATAATCCCGACCTATAGACCAGCTCATTTCTTCCTCTCCGAGCCCGAGCCATTCCATTCAAACTTACTGTCTCTGTTCTTCAGCTTGCTGTTGTTCTTACTCTCTCCCCCTTCATTGGTGTTGCTCTTCGATTTTGGAGGTAACAAACTTAATCCTCTTATATTTTATCAGTAGCTTATCTCATTTTGCGATGTAGATGCATGTGTAACTTTATATGTTGGACTTTATTATGATTTTATGTCATTTTTAGCTCAAAATCACATGATGATTTGTATATATGTTTGGATAAACAAAAGTTGAATTAGTTTATCAAAATCACCTGACAGTTTAGTATTGCTAGTATATGTAGTACATTTCATGGTTTAGTTAGATAAATAAATATTTTTATTTTTTTAATATATTACTTTAGAAATGAGAAATTTACAATAGTTTGCAAAAATAAGTATAGAAAGTAACTTGATATGGTGGATTTGATTATGATTTCTATGTCATTTTTAGCTCAAAATCACATAATGATTTACAATAGTAAAATCACTTAATAGTTTGGTATTTTACTATTATACATAGTACATATTTCATGGTTTAGTTAGATAAATAAATAATTTTAGTTTTGTTTAAATATATTATTTTAGAAAATGTGAAATTTACACTAGTTTGTAAAAATAAGTATAGAAAGTAGATGACAATCGGTATCGGGATCCTCGGCCTCTCGTTAGGTTCTTGGCGATCGAGGCGAAACTCCCTCTCATTATCTCGGCAAGTGTAGGCGTAAGATTGTAATGGAGTACCGAGTCAAGAGACGAGGGACCCAACAAGGGTCGTGTTTTCTACAAGTGTCCTGGGATCGCGATGTGAGTTTCTTACGCATTTGATTATTATGGCTAATTGACCTACTTTTCTTGAATATTTTTGACTAAATATTTTTTCGCTTTAATTTCAAAGGGGAGGGCAATGGATGCGATGGTTGGTACTAGGAGGAAGATTATGCTACATACGTGCGAGAATTTGGGTGCGCTTGAGGTAGCGGTATTGATGATGATGAGGTAGTGAGCCAAATAGGAGAAGCTTATTGATATTCAATGCATTTAATGATTTGTCTGTTTTAGTTAACGTCACAGTCACGAAATAATTATGTTACTGAAGTGCATTATAGTTTTAGTTTGTTTAGTGATAGTTGGGATTGCTTACGTTGTAGCGAGCTTAGTTAATTAATCAACCGTGTGTGTGTCATCTATGTTGTGTAATAAAATACTTAATTATGTTCAAGGTTTTCATAATTTGTCGTAAATGCAGATTATGTCACGCCATTGGATGTACAATGCCGATCGCCGTTCCCAAGACTTTGTTGAGGGCGTGCACTATTTCTTAGGTGTGGCCGAGGCAAATAAGCAGGATGGTTTCATGTGCTGTCCATGTGCCCTATGTAAGAATTTAAAGGAATATTCAAGCTCAATGAGTCTTCATTCACATTTGCTTAAGTCAGGTTTCATGTCAAACTATATATGTTGGACTAAGCATGGAGAAAGCGGGGTCATGATGGAAGAAGGTGAAGGAGAAGATTTAGACATTGATGACATTATTGCTCAGTATGGTGCCTTTGATGATACTACAATAGGGGGAGATGAAGAAGAGGTAGCGGCAGAAGATGATCTCGGTGATGCTCTTGGCGATGCCATTCGTGATGCACAACAAGAATGCGAAAGTGAAAAAGAGAAAGTTAAGTTCGAGCGCATGCTTGAGGATCATAGGAAGTTGCTATACCCGACGGCCGAAGAGGGGCAAAAAAAGCTGGGTACAACACTGGAATTGCTACAGTGGAAGACAAAGAATGGTGTATCCGACAAGACATTTGGAAATTTATTGAACCTCATAAAGAAGATGCTTCCGAAGCCAAATGAATTGCCCACCACTACGTACGAAGCAAAAAAGGTTGTCTGCCCTTTGGGATTAAAAATCCAGAAGATACATGCATGTCCTAATGACTGCATCCTCTACCATGGCAATGAATACGAGAACTTGGATGAATGCCCGGTATGTAAAGCATCGCGGTATAAGATCAGGCGTGGTGATCCTGGTGACGTCGAGGGTGAACAACGTCCTAGAAAGAAAATCCCTGCCAAGGTTATGTGGTATGCTCCTATAATACCACGCTTAAAATGTTTGTTCAGAAATAAAGACCATGCAAAGTTGTTGCGGTGTCATAAAGAAGACCGTAAGGTAGACAATATGCTGAGACACCCAGCTGATGGGTCCCAGTGGAGAGCGATAGACAGGAAATTTCCAGAGTTTGCAAATGAGGCTAGAAACTTAAGGTTTGCCTTAAGTACAGATGGTATGAATCCTTTTGGGGAGCAGAGCACTAGTCATAGCACTTGGCTAGTTACTCTATGTATCTACAACCTTCCTTCATGGTTATGCATGAAGCGGAAGTTCATTATGATGCCGATCCTCATCCAAGGTCCGAGGCAACCTGGCAACGACATTGATGTCTATCTGAAGCCATTAGTTGAAGAACTTCTAGTTTTATGGAACAAACCAGGTGTACGTGTCTGGGATGAGTACAAACAAGAACACTTTGACCTACGAGCAATGGTGTTCGTAACAATCAATGATTGGCTTGCTTTAAGTAATCTTTCAGGTCAGACAAACAAAGGATATAATGCATGCACACATTGTTTTGATGACCTTGACAGTATATATTTGAAAAGATGTCGAAAAGTCATGTACCTTGGCCATCGTCGATTCCTTTCTTTGAATCACCAAGTAAGAAAGAAAGGGAAGTATTTTAAAGGTAAGCCAGACCACCGGAAGAAGCCTCATAACCGAACCAGGGAAGATGTACTCGCAATGGTCAAGGATGTGAAAGTAGTATTTGGAAAGGGACAAGGCAGCGAATCTGTTCCCAAAGATGCTAAGGGACACGCACCCATGTGGAAGAAGAAGTCCATCTTTTGGGAGCTACCCTATTGGCAAGTCCTAGAGGTCCGCAACGCAATCAACATGATGCACCTGACAAAGAATCTTTGTGTGAACCTGTTAGGATTCATGGGTGTGTACGGAAAGCCAAAGGATTCACTTGAAGCACGCCAAGACTTGCAGGGCATGAAAGAACGAGACAATCTTCATCCAGAGAAGACAGATGATGGACGTCATTACTTAAGTCCTGCTAGCTACACGCTTAGCAACGAAGAGAGGGACATCATGTTCGAATGTCTAAGCAGCATCAAGGTCCCATCGGGATTCTCCTCCAATATAAAGGGTATAATAAATGTGCCAGAGAAGAAATTCCTAAACTTAAAGTCCCACGACTGCCACGTGCTTATGACGCAATTGCTTCCAGTTGCTTTAAGAGGAATTCTACCTCCACATGTACGTCTAGCCACCGTGAAGCTATGTGCATTCCTCAATGCAATTTCTCAGAAGGCAATCAATCAAGTGGAACTGGCTACTCTACAGAATGATGTGGTTCAATGTCTTGTCAGCTTTAAGTTGGTGTTCCCTCCATCCTTCTTTAATATCATGACACATCTCCTAGTTCATTTGGTGAAGGAGATTAGTATTCTTGGACCTGTGTTCTTACATAACATGTTCCCCTTCGAGAGGTTTATGGGAGTCTTGAAGAAATATGTGAAAGTCCGTTCTAAGCCTGAAGGAAGCATCGCCCAGGGCTATGGAACAGAGGAGGTCATTGAGTTCTGTGTTGACTTTATTTCTGACCTTGCCCCGATTGGCGTTCCTGAATTGCGACACGAGGGGAGACTCAGTGGTAAAGGAACTTTAGGGAAGAAAACATATATCGACATGGAAGACGATTATTTCAATAAAGCACACTACATAGTTCTTCAGAACTCGTCATTAGTGCATCCATACATCGAGATACATAAGGAGTTCTTACGATCCAAGTTTCCAGAGAAGACTAAAGCTTGGATTAGGCGTCAGCACATGGAAAGTTTCAGTGGTTGGTTGCGAAAAGAATGTCAAGGCGATGACAATATTGATGAGCAACTGTATTTGTTGGCTAGGCAACCATCGTGGCATATCCTCACGTACCAAGGGTACGAGATAAATGGGAATACATTTTACACAGTTGCCCAAGATAAAAGGAGCACCAATCAAAATAGTGGTGTTCGCATAGATGGCACAGATCCAAATGTGAATATACAAACATATTATGGCCGCATAGAAGAGATATGGGAACTAGACTACGCACCTAATTTAAAGTCCCTTTGTTCTGGTGCCAATGGGTGAAGCTGACCGGAGGAGGGGTAACAGTCGACAAAGAGTATGGAATGACAACAGTGGACCTCAACAATATTTGGTACAAAGACGAACCATTCGTCCTTGCTGCCGATGTGAGTCAGGTATTCTATGTGAAAGACATGTCTACAAAATCAAAGAGAGGAAAAAACGAAGACATCAACTCAATGATCAATGAGCCAAAGCACCACATAGTTCTTTCTAGGAAAATAAATATAGTGGGAATTGAAGACAAGTCAGACATGTCAGAAGATTATGAAATAAATATCCGAATTCCACCCTTCATAGTGAAGAAAGATCCAAGCATCATGTTAAATGATGAAGACACTCCATGGTTACGACAAGATCATAACCAAGGGTCATACGTCAAGAAGAAATTCACTATTGTGCTCGCATGATACAACGATGCATGTTTAATATATGTTTCAAATTTCACAAGTGTGTGACATAGTTTCAAAAAGTCTATATGAGATTCAAGAATTTGTGACTAGTGTTTGATAAAACTTTCTCAAATGAGAAAATGAGCTATGTAACAATTGTAGATCTTGCTGAGATGATCAAACTTGGTATTCAGAGTTTTTTCATCCGAGGTCATTTAGTGTCTCATTTGAGCAAGTTTGACCAAGTCAAATTTGGTTAAATGAAAAAACAACACTTTGACTCTAGTATTATGAACTCTAAATGACTTCAAATTGAAAAGTTTTGAATACCAAGTTTGTTAAACTCATCAATATATACAATTGTTGTTTTGGTCAACTTTCCATTTGAGAAAGTTTGGATGGTTCAAATTTGTGATTTTTGAATTTCGACGCCTACAAACTAGTTTTCGAAACCCTAGATTGTCTCAAATTGAAAAGTTTCGAATACTAAGTTTGTTCAGCTCATCAGGATCTACAATCTTTATATACGCCATTTTTTTATTTGAGAAAGTTTGAATAAAATGTAGTTCAAATTTCACAAGTGTGACATAGTTTTAGAAGGTCTATATGAGATTCAAGAATTTGTGACTAGTGTTTGATAAAACTTTCTCAAATAGAAAAATGAGCTATGTAACAATTGTAGATTTTGCTGAGATGATCAAACTTGGTATATTCAGAGATTTTTCATCTGAGGTCATTTAGTGTCTCATTTGAGCAAGTTTGACCAAGTCAAATTTGGTCAAATGAAAAAACAACACTTTGACTCTAGTATTATGAACTCTAAATGACTTCAAATTGAAAAGTTTTGAATACAAAGTTTGTTAAACTTATCAAGATCTACAATTGTTGTTTTGGTCAACTATCCATTTGAGAAACTTTAGACGGTTCAAATTTGTGATTTTTAAATTTCAACGCCTACAAACTAGTTTTCGGAACCCTAGATTGTCTCAAATTGAAATGTTTTGAATACCAAGTTTATTCAGATCATCAAGATATACAATTGTTGTTTTGGTCAACTTTCCATTTGACAAAATTTAGATGGTTCAAATTTATGATTTTTAAATTTCGACGCCTACAAACTAGTTTTCGGAACCCTAGATTGTCTCAAATTGAAAAGTTTCGAATACCAAGTTTGTTCAGCTCATCAAGATATACAATCCTTATATAGGCCATTTTTCATTTGAGAAAGTTTGAATAAAATGTAGTTCAAATTTCACAAGTGTGTGACATAGTTTTAGAAGGTCTATATGAGATTCAAGAATTTATGACTAGTGTTTGATAAAACTTTCTTAAATGGGAAAATGAGCTATGTAACAATTGTAGATCTTGCTGAGATGATCAAACTTGGTATTCAGAGATTTTTCATCTGAGGTCATTTAGTGTCTCATTTGAGCAAGTTTGACCAAGTCAAATTTGGTCAAATGAAAAACAACACTTTGACTCTAGTATTATGAACTCTAAATGACTTTAAATTGAAAAGTTTTGAATACCAAGTTTGTTAAACTCATCAAGATCTACAATTGTTGTTTTGGTCAACTATCCATTTAAGAAAGTTTTGACGGTTCAAATTTATGATTTTTAAATTTCGACGCCTACAAACTAGTTTTCGGAACCCTAGATTGTCTCATATTGAAAAGTTTTGAATACCAAGTTTGTTCAGATCATCAATATATACAATTGTTGTTTTGATCAACTTTCCATTTGAGAAAGTTTAGATGGTTCAAATTTATGATTTTTAAATTTTGACGCATACAAACTAGTTTTCTGAACCCTAAATTGTTTTAAAATGAAAAGTTTTGAATATTAAGTTTGTTCAATTCATCAAGATCTACAATCCTTATATAAGCCATTTTTTATTTGAAAAAGTTGTAGAACAAAAATACTACATTTTCTTTATTTTTATAAGTTCAACAAAAATTTTGTGTCAATTTTGGTCAAAAACCGAGAAAAAATTGAAACAATGACGTTACAATAATGTGATAATAAATTTCCTATCGAATAATATTAGTTTTATTAATTTTAAGTTAAAAATATATTTTTGCATTAACAAAATACTTAGTATTAGTAACATTTATATTCTATATTCATAAAAGAAATTAAAAACTTTAGGTTACAAATTTTTTTCCTATTTACAATAAATAATTAGTTAAGGAATAGTATTTTTTAAAATAAATATTGCAAAGTATTGAAGTTGCTATAGAATTAATTGATTAACCTAGTATTAAACAAGGAGAACAAAATCAAAATCCTGACCTTTCCAATTACTCAAGGCGGTCGCCAAAATTTTCGTGCCTTCATCCCTACCCAGTCGTCAGAACCAGGACTAAAGGGTGGACGTCAATTTTGGTGCCGCCATTAAAAATACCTTTAGTCCCGGTTGGTGTTATCAGTAGGACTAAAGGGTTGAACCTTTAGTCCCAGTTAAACTTTACCACCCGAAACTAAATGGCGTTTAGTCCCGGCCTATATATATCGAACGGTTCTTGTTCTGTTCATCTTCTACTTTTCAATCTACACGTCGATCATCGTCGCCACCACCGCTATCTTCGATCTCGCCTCGTCATCGCTTGCCCGCCCGCCTCGAGTCGTCGAGCTTGTCTCTGCCGTGTCATTGCGTGCCGTCGTCTACCCCACCCGGCCAGCGCCATTCGCCTCAGCCCGCATCATCATGTGCCTCTCTGCCAGATCCTGTCTCCGCCACCAGACTGAGCCCACCTCCGTCGCCGATCGCTTCCCGCCTGCCTCGTCGCCGAGCCTCGCTTCGGTGACTGTTGAGCTCGTCTCACCGCGCCAAGCACGTCGTCGTCCCTCCTGCCCAGCCAATCTGCCTCAAGATCGATCTCGCCGTGTCCGCCGTACATCGTCCTCGTGCGAGGTGCTCAGCTCGGTCCCATGGCCGGCCAGCACGCCCTGCCCAGCCCGCCATCCGCCCCAGCTAGCCTGCTAGCTAGCTGCTCTCGGCCATATTTTTTTTACAAAGTTTCTAGTTTTTTACATTGTTTTTGATATATACGTTAGATTAAAATGTATGTTAAATTTAATTACTAGTTTATTTAGATAGTTTTTTAGAAAGTTTTTAAATAGTTTTTGATATATATGTTAGATTAAAATGTATTAAAATTTAATTAGTAGTTTATTGTTAGTTTTTTAGTTAGTTTTTTAGATAATTTTTTATATATGTTAGATTTAAATGTATTAAAATTTAATTAGTACTTTATTTAGATAGTTTTTTAGAGAGTTTTTTATTATAGTTTTTGATATATGTTAGATTAAAATGTATTATCTATTACTAGTTTATCTAATTTCATGTTAAATTTATTTAATTGAATTTAGTAATTATATATTCTATCTCTCTATATATATGTTAATTAGATTTAATTTTATTTTAGTAATTCTATCTATATATCACTTGGATATTTTATTAGTAATTCTATCTATATCACATGCATATCTAGAGAGAGATTCTATATGTATATATATGTACTTAATTATTTCTATGTGTATATATACATGTACTTATTTCCATGTGTTGAGAGAGAGAGAGAGAAATTGTATCTAGAGAGACATTCTATGTGTTATCACATGCATATCTAGAGATATATACATATGCACTTATTTCTATGTGTTGAGAGAGAGAGAAAATTGTATCATTCTATGTGTATATATACATGTACTTATTTCCATGTTTTTGGATCGAAAGTGTTTTTGATTCGATTCCAAAACCTATACCTTATTATTGTTTATCCTTATGAAATATTATGTGTTATTATATTTAATTGGATTTAGTAATTCTATATGTGTTATCACATGTACTTATGTTATGTGCCATAGTAATTCTATCTATGTGTTATCTTGAAGATACAAATGGCTGCTTTGGATGATAACTTGAATGATGACATAATGACGGATATTATCAACGCCGACACCAATGCGGATGTAGATGACACGAGTCAGTACTTTGCTGATTATGAGGATATCCTGAATATCCCGGTGGTTGAAGATCAACAAATTATCGCGCAAGAAAATACTGGCGAGGTATATTCGATTATCTATCATCTCTTATAGATGCATGTGTACGTATATTTGTTGTTAATCGTTGTGTTTCTACTCATGTAGCCGGTCTCTAGATCTACATCAACCACCGACAAGAGTAGGAAAGTCCGAGGGCCAAAAAAGCCATTAGAGGGCCGTTTCATAATATCAGAATTCGACACCGACACCGGCAAACCATTGGGACCACATGCTCTGACATATGTCAATCAATGTGGGGTCATTGTAAGGGATAGGATCCCAGTTAGTGCTCGTGAATGGAAGCAGAAGATATCCGCTCCTAATGTTAGTTTTGTATCTGATCGTGACAAGAACCTAGCTTGGAGAGATATCACTCAGCATTTCACATTACAAGCAGATGATGCTTTGAAGGAGCTAGTGAGGGATTGGACAATGAAGAAGATAGCAACATTGTTCCAGAGTTGGAAGAAGACATTGTATAAAAAGTTTATCTTGAAGAATGATACGTCGGGTTTCAATGCTAAGGCGTTTGTCAAGTTAGAGTCCCATTGGGATGACTTCGTAGAATACAAGACATCTCAAGAGAGTGAGGAACGTGTAATGAGGAATCAACATAATGCCCGACAGAAACAATACCATCATCGCATGGGATCAGGTGGTTATAGGAGTGCTATTCCCAAGTGGCAGAACCTAGAAGCAGATATTACTGCCAAGGGAATCATACCTAAAACAATAGAGAAGAACTGGTCTCAACGTGAGAAGAATTGATTCTACACTCATGGGGGAAGCCTAGACCCAGACACTGGCAAGCTAATTTTTGGCCAAATAATTGAGAGAGCAACACAGAGACTAGCTCGTGCTAGGGAAGAAGATGATAGTGGTGTTTTCAAGCCCAATAGAGAGAAGGATGAATTGACATATGCCCTAGAGAATCCCGAACACTGTGGTCGAACAAGAGGCTATGAGGCGGTTCCGTGGCTACAAGCATTCCCAGTAGACAAGGATACCTATAGAAGCCACCAAAGAAAGAAGGATGAGGAGACAGACCAAATCCGTGTATTGGAGCAATTTGTTAATGAGTCACGACAAGCATTGCTTGAATCACGTGAACGAGAAAAATCTCTTGAGGCAAGAATGCAGGAGGAGATCAAGAGGCAAGTGCAGCTAGCAATGAGTCAAATGCAATCCCAATCAACGCCGGGAGTCACCATTAGCCCCGTTGGTCAGATGAAAAGCAGTTGTGCTTCTATGGAGCTGCCAGTTATTCAAGATGACGCTGGGTTGCGCTTCCCTGTTGATGACATTACCGAGCCTCTAACAACATGTGAGCTGCACATTCCAGATGGTAATAATGCATCAATCATGGTGGCTGTCGGGGTTGTATCTCCAATAGACCGAACGAAGACACCAAGAATCCATGGGTCAGTTATTCAACCTGGATATGCTAGCGTCTCGGTCGATAGAGTGCTCAAAGGTTACAGCAATGTTCCTCTTGACATTGAAGGCAGTGATGGGGATAAGACACTAGGAGAAGCAGAGAAGACATGTATTCAATGACGCAAACGCTTCATCATCATTCCTGGGGGCGCCACCGCTTCCCCTACCTCACCCTAGGTACGAATGAAAGTGAATGAAATATTATTTTCCATTAATTTTCTATTGGCTTCAAAAATAATTGACTCACAACTTGTTTTTGTAGTAGGGTCTCCCCCCAGCCTAGCCCAATCATTCATTCCCCATCTCATCACAGCGTCGCGGGGGGCGAGACGACTTCATCCCCATGGCGATCTCCAACTCCTACACCAGCCCCATCGCCTCCACAACGATCTCCAACTCCTACACCGGCCCCACCGCCTCCACAACGATCTCCAACGCCTCTACGCCGGTCTCCAACACCGGCCTCATCGCCTCCACGCCGGTCTCCAACACCGCCCCCACCCCTCCACAGCGACGCACTACAGAGATGTCTAAGGTCCTGGCGGCAAAGAAGACCCCAAAAAAAGAGTTATTTCTCGAGAAATACTTCCTGAAAAGACTGATGAGCAAATAGCAGTTGAAGAAGACAAAAAAGTGAAAGATTTTTTTATAGATATCAAAAAGTAGAGACAAGCAAAGCTTAAGGAGAAGCCTTACTTTTACATACCACGAGATCTGCTGAGGCAGAAGGTCGAAGCTCACAAGAAAAAGATGCTTGAACTTCGTAAGCCTCCGCCACTATCAGACTATGACTGCTCCCTCGTGAAGTCACATGATGCAGATAAGAAAAGAAAAAGAGCATCAGGGAAGGATGTCCCACAGCTCGGACAACAGAAGCAACCAATGCAAAATCTTGTTGTTGCTAATGAATATGGTTCCAACATAGAAGTCTATCGACCAGACAACTCTGGAGAAGTGTCGGTTCAAGACCTTAATGCTTTTTTTGAAGATACTGGTTTAACCTTGGATCAATTAACGGGCAAAGCTCCAATCCAGAACCTGGAAGTTGATACCTGGAAGACTTATAAATTTGGCAAAAGTCTGTACAACCCTGCGGCTCTGAATGAATTGGGTACGCAAATGTACTTGCTCAACAAGTGGTACATGCAGGCGTGTGGCAGGGGTGAGGAGTGGATCTTTGTCAGATTTAGAGACCATCATTACTTCCGTGGCGATGACATCTTACATATTAGTTTCGAAGAATTACATCAACTATACCACATGGATGGTCTGGACAAATCAATCATTAGCTGATTTTGTTTGTAAGTGATTCTTACTTTTATTTAATAAACTCACTTCCATGCGTACGTGTATATAATTATCCTCACATGTAACTTATATTTATATACAGATTCCAGATGTTAGAGCTCCAAAGAATACAAGACACCAGTGTTTGCTTTATTGATCCTTATATCGTATTCAAAACCGATATTATTGCCAAGGAGCAGTGGGTATCTGAAGCAGAGAAGAATATCATGAGGTTCTTCGTGAAGCAGCACGACAAGACAACAATACTTTTCTCGTACAGCTTTGAGTAAGTGTTAATAATAATGTAGTCTACACATTTTATGTAATATCAATACAACTTATATGCATGTACGTGTGTGTATAAACCAATGCAGGTTTCACTGGATACTCATTGTCATTGAGTTAAACTCAAGTCGGTTAGTAATCTTGGCCTCGTTGAGAAAAGAGCGGGCACTATACCAAGATATGATAGACATTATCTAGGGGTAATTTTGATCTCTCGCGCATAACTATTATTGAATAGACTTTGCCATAATTTATTAACAATCGTACATTATTGGTCGCACAGGGTTTGGAAAGAGTTTATTCAGCAACACTGCAAGGATTGCAAGGCACCACTTAATGTGGTTGAAATACCAGTAAGTTGTACTGTATATACTTCCCCATGTGTTTAATTACTATATCGTACTTCAATTTACGTGTGAGATGATGAGAATAATCTTCTTCTCGTACAGTGGTGTTTGCGGCAGCAACCAGGTAATAACTTGTGTGGATACTACGTTTGTGAATTTATCACTGCGCACATAAGAAGAACTCCTAAAGATGTCCTCAGAGTACGTATATATCAATTTTTTATTTATTTTTAAATGAATATATATATATATATGTATTAATACTTTTTCTTTTATTTCAAATGCAAGACTGAATGGTTGAAACAAAGGGTCATGCAAAAAGACCATCTGAAAGCAGTTAAGAGTCAATAGCAGGATTTTTTCTAGAAAAAGTGCTAAATCCCAACGGCGAGTTCTACTTTAATCCTAAGGAATAAATGATGTAAATTAAATGTTTATTGATATCGTTATTTTCGAGAACAAGATTATGAAAGTGTTGTATATATACATATATATCTATAATATATATAGTTTCATACTTTATTCGAATATAATAATACTCGAGTTGAGAATTAGATATAATTATATGCGTGCGTGTATTTATATTAGCAACGTAGAATACGTACATAAAAACATATTATATATTAAACAAATATGTGTAACTGAACTGAAAATAAATTAAACAAAGAAAAAGAAAAAGGAAATGAACCTTTAGTCCCGGTTGGTGTTACCAACCTGGACTAAAGGGTGCGGCCAGACCACGTTTGCTCGGCTGGAGGGCCTTTAGTCCCAGTTAGTAACACCAACCGGGACTAAAGGTCCCTCTTTAGTTCCGGCTCGATGATCCGGGACTGAAGCTTCCACCTTTAGTCCCGGAATCGTTGTCCCGGCGCGGTAACCGGGTTTAAAGGCCGTTACCGCCTGGGACGAAAAGGCCATCCTGTAGTAGTGTGTTAGCTCGAGTGACTGTTACTACATATGGAGTTTAACACATATATGCTCTCTGTGAAATATTTGTGCGCAGATACTTCATCGTAGTTGATGATTTGTGGGAAATGGAAGCATGGGATGCCATTGAATGTGCTTTCCCACAAAATAACTATTGTAGCAGAGTCATGATAACCACTCGGAATGATAAGGTGGCAAAAAGATGCTGCGGCACCAGCGGAATCATTCATAATATGAAGCCGCTAAGTGAGCAGATTCAAGAAAATTATTCTTTACCAGAATATTTGGAACTCAAGATGATTGCCCTTCTGGATTCGAAGAGGTTTCATGTGCAATCTTGAAGAGGTGCGGTGGCCTACCGCTTGCAATTATAACTATAGCTGGTATTTTAGCTTCCCAACAAACACAACTGAAGGAGGCATGGGAGTACATCCAGACTGCGTTAGCCCCAGAACTCGAATCAAACATCGACTATGAAAACATGATGTATATCTTAGATCTCATTTACAAGCATCTGCCTCTTCACCCACTGGTGCAGCAAGGCTTTTTTTCTCCCGGTTGGAAAACCCCTTTAGTCCCGGTTTCCCAACCGGGAGCACCAATCCGGCATTAAAGGTACCCTCCTTTAGTCCCGGCTTAACGCCCGGGACTAAAGGGGGATATTTAGTCCCGGTTGGAAACACCAACCGGGAGCAAAGGGGGCCTCTAGGCCTGGCCAGGGACTGCCACGGGGCAGGACTAAATGTCCCTCTTTTTTTTTCTTTTTCTGGTTTCTATTTTTGGTTTCTTTTTTCATTTAATGATTAGTTTTGATATTAAAATATATTTTCAATACGCTGCTAATAGTAATATATATGTGTACTTCGTACGCGTAAGTTTTCGTTTCAAACTTTGTACATAAATAACAAACGAATATACGCGTACATGCATATATATATGATGATCATATATATACACACGTTATTTTATGTACATATAATATGTGCATATATATATATATATTACAAAGGTTTGATATATAAATTGTTTATGTCCTTAGCAATTCACTCCTCCAGATTTGGCATCCACGTTTCGTTCGGGTCATTGTAGAACTCGCCGTTGGGGTTGATGACCTGGTCATTTAGAAATCCTCGTATGGTCTCTCGAATTGCTTTAAGTTGGTCAAGTCGTATGACTCTTTCCCTCAATCATTCAGTCTTCAATAAAAGTTAAAGGAAAAAATATTAATATATATATATATATGTATGTGTATTGCTCATGTAATTACTTATACAAATGAGAGCAATAAAGAAATTGTAAATATACGATCGAAATAATATAAAGGAAAAAGTATTTATATACGTACTTTGAGTTGGTCTTCAGGAGTTCTCTTTGAGTACGCCACGATGAACTCGCAAACATAGTATCCGCAGTAGTTGTTACCCTGCTCCTGCCTTAGAACCCACTTTTACGACAAAAAAATCAATTAGGGTGAATTGAAATCATCATATGGTGTTAATTGAATATAAATGTGTAGTTATAGTACTTACTTTGTGTACGATTACACCTAGTGGCGCTTTGCAATGTTTCATTTTTTATTCCTCAATGAACCTTTTCCAAACCCTGTTCCCAATAAAATAAAATAAATAATTTAACCTTTAATAATTATTGAGAGATCGGCGCCATTATATATATATGTTGTTATAGAGAAACTAAATTAATTACCCTTGTATAATATCTATCATGTCTTGATACTCCGTTTGCGGTTTTCTCAACGAGTCTAAGATTTTCAATCTACTATTGGCCATATCGATGACCATCAATATCTAGTGATTGCTGCATAAACATATATATATATATATATGTGTGTGTGTGTGTGTGTGAGAGAGAGAGACAGAGAGAGAGGTAACTAGCTAGTAAGGAAATTTTGATGTCCCATATATATGATCGACATTAATTACTTATAATAACACTCACTTGAAGTTGTAGGGGAAGAGTATCTCCTTCTTGTCGCGTTGGTTCACTAAGAAATTCATGAGATTTCTCTCAGGTTGAGGCTTATAATCCTTCGGGGGGGTTAGGGTGTTTGTATACGACATACGGATCAATATCCAGTGATTGCTGCATAAACATATATATATATATATATATGTGTGTGTGTGTGTGTGTGTGTGTGTGAGAGAGAGAGAGAGAGGTAACTAGCTAGTAAGGAAATTTTGATGTCCCATATATATGATCGACATTAATTACTTATAATAGCACTCACTTGAAGTTGTAGGGGAAGAGTATCTCCTTCTTGTCGCGTTGGTTCACTAAGAAATTCATGAGATTTCTCTCAAGTTGAGGCTTATAATCCTTCGGGGGGTTAGGGTGTTTGTATACGACATACGGATCAACGAACCCAACATCATTATCCTTTCTCTTTCTAAGGTATGTCATGTCATATCTGCATACATGAAAATTGTGAATATATATATATTGTGAATATATAATAAAGAAATTATGAATATAGTAGAAAATAATCACACTTACAGATAATAGCAGCTAATGAGACTTTTGTCGAGAGAGTACAGGTGGCATAGTTGATGTAATTCTGGAAGCTCGACATAGATAATGTCATTGCCACGGAAGTAATGGTGGTTTCTAATTCTGACAGAAAGATAGATTTGTCCCGCATCAGACGCTCATATGTACCACCCGTTTAGCAGGTATATTTACGTACCCAGTTCACCTAATTTCTCTGGGTTGTATAGACTCTGGCCTGGTACAAATTTCTCATAAGGATCCACTTCCGGAGCAGATGGTCTTTCAGCGAGCACTTCGGCAAGGTTCAAACCAGTGTCCTCATAAAACCAAACAAACGACCCATAGCCGCCTACCTCCTCCACTAAGTTTAAGTTTGAACCATATTCGTTAGGAACGATAAGGGGGGGGATTGATTGTTGCGATTGTTGTCCGAGTTGTGCAACACCTTTCCCTACTCTCTTCTTTTTTTGCGCCACCTCATATGACTTGGTGAGAGAGCGGTCATAGTCCGATATCGGTTGTTTCGCGGCGCTCTTAAGAGAATCCCGTTTTTTTGTTCCAACTTCTTTCATAGCTGATCTGGAGGTAGGAAGAAGTATGATGGCTCCGGGTTCTCCCTCGCTCGTCGTGCCTGTTTTGCACCTTCAAAGAAATTTGTCACTTCTTTTTGTACTACATCCTTTAATTCCTGTTCACTTTTCTCATAAGATAGTTTTTGGGGAATAACTGGATGAGTATTTGCTTTCTGCTTCTTTACCGGCGGGCAGGGCAACGGCTTCGTTTGCGGGGCGGACCTCTTAGGGGTTGGCTTCCTTGGAGGCGGGGGAGGAGTTGGAGAACGCCTTGGAGGCAGTGCAGACTTTGGAGGCGGCGGAGGAGTTGGAGATGGTGGGGATGCAGCAGTGCCTTCGAAGGCGTCATCATTGCCCTGAGCACTATGATGGTCGGGAGAAGCAACAACTGGACTTTGGTTGATGGAGGCCCTGCTTTGTGAGTACAAAAAATAATGAGATATAAGTAAATGCTTATTATTAGTCACGCCCATAGAAAATTATCAAAAAATTGTTTTGTTAACTTTTGTCCGCACCTAATGTCTGCTGGCGGTGGAGCAGACGCCCCAGGGATAATGATGTAGCGCTTGCGCCATAGTATATATGCCTTCTCTGCTTCTCCTAGAGTCTTCTCTCCATCACCTCTAGGAATGTCAAGAGCTAGATCCTCATAACCTTTGCTCACTTTATCCACTACGACCCTAGCATATCCAGTCGTATTGGTGCCCCATGGATTCTTGGTGTCTTGGTAGGGTCTGGAGGAGTAAAAACACCGACAACGACCTTGATTGTGTCATTCCCCCTTGGAACATGTAGCTCAATTGATGTCATTGGAGTAGTGACATCATCCACGAGGAAGCGCAACGCTGCATCATCTTGCTTTGGCAACTCAGTGGAAGCGCAACTGCTTTTCAACTGACCAGGGGGCTAATATTAACATTCATTCCTGGCTCTAATGCCTGCCTCTGGGCACTCATTGCTATTTGCACTTGCTTTCTGATTTCTTCCTGCATTCTTGCTTCCATTGCTTTTTCTCGCTCCTTTGCTTCAAGCACCAACTCCTCCAACATTGTCACCCACGCTGCTTGCTCCTCCTTGCTTCTCTGGTGGCCTCGGTAGGTTTCCCTATCATTAGGGAAATCATGAACCCATGGAGTGTTGCGTCCTAAGCCTCTGGTTCGGCCAGTGTGTTCAGCAGCCCCGATGGCATACGTCAGCTCATCCTTCTCTCTATTGGGCTTGAACACACCAATCTCTTTAGCTTCTATAGCAAAAGCTGATCGGCGTGCTGGTGTTTTGAGTTTTTGCCCATACACTGCCAGACCGGTCTGTGGGTCGAGTCTTCCCCCATGACCAAAAAACCAATTCTTCGAGTGTGGGGGCCACTTGGCTGATTCAGGTTCGATCCCCTTGGCAATAATGTCCGCTTCCATTTTTTGCCACTTCGGAATGGCAGTATCGTAGCCACCTGATCCCATGTCATGGTGGTATACCTTTTTTCGGGCATTCTCTTGGTTCCTTCTCACCCGTGCCTCACCCTCTGTTGATGTCTTGTACTCTACGAAATCATTCCAATAGGGCCTCTATTTCGAGATCGGGCCCGTAGCAGTATTGAAATTCGGTGTTTCGTTCTTCTTGATGCATGTGTTGTATAGGTGTTTCTTCCAAGTCTGAAATTGTGTGGCCATCTTCTTCATAGCCCACGATCGAACTAGCTCCTTCAATTCATCATCGTTGATATCATCAAAATCATCCGCTTGCAACGTGAAATGGGCAATGATATCATTCGAGAGCAAATTCTTGTCAACATCAGAGACAAAACTAACATCAGGCTCGTTGATCTTTTTCTTCCATTCACGAGATCTTGATCGAATTACATCCCTTACAAGGTACCCACAATGTTCCATGAATTTCCTTTTATGTGGACCAAGTGGTTCACTTTGTCTCGATGTTGAATTCGATATTATGTACCGCCCCTCCGATTGGTTTCTTCGGTCCTCGAACATTTTTGCTCTTCGCCGTTGTGGTCGCCGATCCAGAGGGCTACATATAAAAAAAATAATAAATAAATATCTTTTGTACACAGAAATATATACAATATTCACATATAATATATATTTAGTATATATACCTCGCCTGTATTTTCTTGCAAAACATTTTTCTTGCTCATTTTCAAGAGCTAGGTATTGACTTCAGTCATCAACATCCTGCTCACCAGCATTGGCAATAATATTCATCATTTCTTCCTCCATGTTGTCTCCCGGGGCAGCCATATCTAACAAATTTAACAAAATTTAAGTCACATATATAAACAAGTCATATATATACAATAAGTCATATACAAATTTATCTAAGTCACATATATATAAACAAGTCATATATGTAAACAAGTCATATATGTACAATAAGTCATAAACAAAATAAATCTAAGTCACATATATAAACAAGTCATATAAACAAGTCATATATATAAACAATTCATATATGTAAACAATCATATATGTCAACAAGTCATATATGTAAACAAGTCATATATGTAAACAAGTCATATATGTAAACAAGTCATATAAACGACGAATTCGCCCTAGCGAGAACGATGAATTCGCCCTAGCGAGAACAACGAATTCGTCCTAGCGAGAACGACAGGGCGAATTCGTCGTTCTCGCTAGGGAGAATCGTCATTCTCGCTAGGGCGAATCGTCGTTCTCGCTAGGGTATACAACAACGGGGCGGCGTTGCTCCGCATATACAACAACGGGGCGGCGTTGCTCCGCATATACAACAACGGGCGACGTTGCTCCGCATACAACACAACGAGGCGGCGTTGCTCCGCATACAACACAACGAGGCGGCGTTGCTCCGCATACAACACAACGACGCCGCGTTGCTCCGTATACAACACAACGACGGCGTTGCTCCGCATACAACACAACGAGGCGTTCTTCTGCATATATCACATACAAACACATATCAACGTACGTAGGGGTCGGCGGTGACGATCGACGTACGTAGGGGTCGGCGGTGATGGGCGTCCGGAGGCGGTGATGACGAGGGCGGTGTCGGTGGCTGGGCCGGGTGGCGTCGGTGGCGGCGCGAGCGTCGTGGCTGGCCGGGCCGGGGTGGAGTCGTCAGGGCCGCACGCGCGGCATCAGTGGTGGCATGGCGTCGGGCGCCAGGGGCGGCGTGGGCGTCGAAGCGCGTGGCATGGCATCGGGCGTCGGGGCGGCGTCGTCGGTCGGCGGCGTCGGGTGTGGGCGCAAGATCGGGGGTGGTGTGGCGTCGGGCCCGGCCGTAGTGTGGCGTCGGGTCGAGCGTCGGGCGGTGGGGCGTTAGGGCACCGGCCGGGTGGTCGGGGCGTCGCGGCCGGGGAGCGCGGCAGCTTAGTCGGGCGGGGGGGCGCCGGTGTGCGTCTGGGCGCTGAGGTGTCTTGGCGTCGGCGACGGATCGGACAAGCGGCGGCGGGTCTGTTAGGGCTTGGCTCGGTAGTGGGGAGGAGGAAGAAGAGGGGCCGGGGCGGGCGCAGAGGCTATATAAGGGAGAGGACCTTTAGTCCCGGGCGCCACCACCAGCCGAGACTAAAGGCCCTTTAGTCCCGGGCCCTGTTAATGCCCGGGACTAAAGGTCGCACCTTTAGTCCCGGCTGGTGGTGGCGTCCGAGACTAAAGGTAACCTTTAGTCCCGGCTGGTGGTGGCGCCCGGGACTAAAGGTTTTTGGCGGGCAGCCAAAGCTGCAGCGCGCTGCCAATTCATTCATTAGGATTTTAATATATTTCTTTTTGCACAAATGATAAAAGGATAGTTAATTGCATGAAAATTAAATAAAAGACATAAAAATATTTTAAAAAATATAGATTCTATTTTGCTTTATTGCACACAGAAAATTATGTGACCTAAAGTTTTATTTTTTTTAACAAGTTTTAAAACACAATATAGTGTTTAAATTACTATTTCGATAATGCAAAAATATAGTGTTTAATTAAATTCAGAAAAACTCTTGTGTTTTGACCGGAAATTTGTTTTCACATCATTTGAACGTGACATAATCCCACCATCAAACATAAATTTGTTTTCACATAATTTCAACGTGACATAATCCCAACATCAAACATAAATTTGTTTTCACATCATTTCAATGTGACATAATTCAACATCAAACATAAATTCACAATTATTACATAATATCTCTAATACACACTATTGAACATCAATATATATATATCAAGCGGACATAGTAGTGAACTTCTTCTTGACGTATGTCCCTTGGTTATGATCGCGCCGTAACCATGGAGTGTCCTCATCGTTTAGCTGGATGCTAGGGTCTTTGTTCACTGTGAAGGGTGAAATTCGGTCATCCTTTTCATAATCTTCTGACATGTCTGACTTGTCTTCGATTCCGACGATGTTTCTTTTTCCTGAAAGAACTATGTGGCGCTTTGGCTCATCATTGATTGGGTGGTTGTCGTTTTCCTCTCTTCGGTTTTATAGACATGTCCTTGACATAGAACACCTGAGTCACATCCTTCGTAAGGACAAACAGTTCGCCTTTGTACCCAATATTGTTGAGGTCCACTGTTGTCATTCAACACTGGTTGTCGACTGCTACACTGCCTCCAGTCGTCTTTACCCACTGGCACTTGAACAAAGGTACCTTAAAATGAGATGCATAGTCTAGTTCCCATATCTCCTCTATGCGGCCATAGTATGTTTGCTTGTTCCCACTAGGGTCGGTGGCATCTATGCGGACACCACTGTTCTGGTTGGTGCTCCTTTTATCTTGTGCTACTGTGTAAAATGTATTCCCATTTATCTCATACCCTTTGTATGTGAGGATATGCGACGATGGCTGCCTAGCCAACAAATACAGCTCCTCATTAATACTCTCATCACCCTTACATTCTTTTCGCAACCAGTCGCTGAAATTTTCCATGTGCTGACGCGTAATCCATGCTTCAGACTTCCCTAAGAACTCAGATTGGAGGAGGTTCTTGTGTGTCTCGATATACGGATCTACCAAGGAGGAGTTCTATAGAACTGTGTAGTGTGCTTTATTGAAATAATCATCACCCTTACCAATATATGTTTTCTTCCCTAGTGTCCCCTTTCTACTTAGTCTCCCCTCGTGTCGCGATTCAGGAACACCAATCGGGTTAATATCGGGAATGAAGTCAACACAGAACTCAATGACCTCCTCTGTTCCGTAGCCCTTGGCGATGCTTCCTTCTGGCCGAGCATGGTTGTGAACATATTTCTTTAGGATTCCCATAAACCTCTCAAAGGGAAACATGTTGTGTAGGAACACAGGACCGAGAATAGTAATCTCCTTGACCAGATGAACTAGGAGGTGTGTCATGATATCAAAGAAGCAAGGAGGGAACACCAACTCAAAGCTGACAAGACATTGAACCACATCATTCTATAGTTTCGCTAGATCCGTTGGATCGATTGCCTTCTGAGAAATTGCATTGAGGAATGCACATAGCTTCACGGTGGCTAGACGTACATTTGGCGGTAGAATTCCTCTTAATGCAACTGGAAGCAATTGAGTCATGAGCACGTGGCAGTCATGAAACTTTAAGTGTCCAAATTTCTTCTCTGGCACATTTATTATACCTTTTATATTCGAGGAGAATCCAGACGGTACCTTAATGCTATCTAGGCATTCAAACAAGTTGTCCTTCTCTTCTTTGCTAAGAGTGTAGCTGGCAGGACTTAAGTACTGGCGTCCATCATTTGTCTTCTCTGGATGCAGGTTGTCTCATTCTTTCAAACACCGCAGGTCCTGTCGTGCTTCAATTGTGTCCTTAGGCTTCCCATACACGCCCATGAAGCCTAGCAGGTTCATACAAAGATTCTTCGTCAGGTGCATCACGTCGATCGCGCTGCGGACCTCTAGGACTTGCCAATAGGGTAGCTCCCAAAATATGAACTTCTTCTTCCACATGGGTGCGTGACTGTTGGCGTCCTTCGAAACAGGTTGGCTGCCAGGTCCCTTTTCAAATATTACTTTCACATCATTGACCATATCGAGGACGTCCTCACCTATTCGGTTGCGAGGCTTGGTCTGGTGGTCTGCCTTATCTTTAAAATGCTTGCCTTTCTTTCTTACAGGGTGATTTGCAGGAAGAAATCGTCGATGCCCAAGGTACACGACCTTGCGACACTTTTTCAAGAATATACCTTTCATGTCACCGAAACAAAGTCGTGCATGCATTATATCCCTTGTTTGATTGTCCCGAAAGATTACTTAGAGTCGGGCCAATCATTGATTGTTACGAACAACAATGCTAGCGGTCAAAGTGCTCTGCTTGTGCTCATCCCACACGCGCACACACCGGCTTGTTCCACAAAAGTAGAAGTTCTTCAACTAGTGGCCTCGGTACACATCGATGTCATTGCCAGGTTGCTTTGGGCCTTGGATGAGCACCGCATCATAATAAACTTACGCTTCATGCATAACCAGGGAGGAAGGTTGTAGATACATAGAGTAATGCATCACAGTGTCTTTGTGACTCTTCCTCTGCTCCCCAAAAGGATTCATACCATCCGTACTTTAAAGCAAACCTTAAGTTTCTTGCGTTACTTGCAAACTCGGGTATTCTCTATCGATTGCTCTCCACCGGGACCCATCGCCAGGTGTCTCAACATATTGTCTACCTTACGGTCTTCTTTGTGCCAGTAATAACTTTGCATGGTCTCAGTTTCTAAAAAGACGTTTCAAGCGTGGTATTATAGGAGCATACCACATAACCTTGGCAGTGATTTTCTTCTTGGGACGTTCGCCCTCAACATCACCAGGGTCATCTCGCCTGATCTTATACCGCGACGCGTGACATACAGGGCATGCATCCAACTTCTTGTACTCCGTGCCACGGTAGAGAGGATGTAGTCATTAGAACATGCATGTATCTTCTCGATTTCTAATCCTAAAGGGCGATCTACTGCTTTTGCTTCGTGCGTAGTCTTTGGGCAATTCGTTATCCTTCGGAAGCATCTTCTTTTGGATTTTTAGTAACTCCGCGAATCCCTTGTCAGATACACCATTCTTTGCCTTCCATTGCAGCAATTCCAATGTGGTACCTAACTGTTTCTGCACCGCATCATAAGTTGGGTATAGCAATTTCTCGTGATCCTCTAGCATGCGGTCAAACTTGATCTTCTCCTTTTCACTTTCGCATTCTCTTCGTAAGGCCACGAATGGCCCGACCAAGATCATCGATGGGGCTCCTCCTCCTTCCTACCTTCTTCTTGGCCGGGCTTCTCCTCTGCCCCACCTCGTCTTCAACCGGGCTTCTCCTTTGCCCCCACCTCTTCTTCACTTCCCCCATTGCGGTATCATTGAAGGCACTATATTCAAAGAAAAATGTCATCATCGCCCCATTGTTCTTCTTCACCTTCTTTCATTACAACTCCTGCTTTCTCCGTGCTTTGTCCAACAAATATAGTTTGGCATGAAACCCGACTTCAATAAGTGTGAATGAAGAGTCTTTGAGTTAGCATATTCCATTGTATTCTTACATACGGCACATGGGCAAACACATGAAACCATCGTGTTTGTTTGCCTCGACCGCACGTAATAAAGAATGCACGCCGTCCATGAACTCTTGGGAGCGACGATCAGCATTGTACATCCAATGCCGACTCATCTGCATTACATGACATAAATACCGTATTAAAATCTAGAACATAATTAGTTAATTATACAACATGTATACCACCACAAAAGCTATAAATTTAAGAAAGCATCGCTACAATGTAGACAATCCCAGCTACCACTAAAAACACTAAAGCTAAAATACACTTCAGCAGCACAAGGATTTTGCGACCAATCCCAACTAAAATAGACAGATCCCCCATTTGTTCAACATCTTTGGGCTTCTTCGGCTGGATCACTGCCTCATTAGCCGTCATATCTGCCTGTTGTGCAAGATATTTTTGCACGAGTTCAACATACTCTTCCTCCCAATAGAAGCCTGAACATCCAGTGCCATCCCACTGAAATTAAAACAGAAAATTAGAACTTTAATCACAACCATCATGAAAATAGGTATAAACTAACCATAGTCATTAAATACGATAAAATAACTCACATTGCGATCCGGACACTTGTAGAAAATGCGACCCTTGTTCGGACCCTCCTTCTTCACTCGGTACTCCATCACAATCTTCGTCCTCATCACAACACTTGCCGCATGCAATGAGTGGGAGGCCCGCCTAAGTCGTTTTGAAACCCATGAGAGGCCGAGGACCCGAAGCAGCTTGCCATCTACTCTCTATACTCATTTTTTAATACACTATAAATTTCTCATTTTATAAACAAATAAAATTAAAAAACTCTAAAATTCTCTATATCTCTAAACAATAAAGTGTGCTATGCATGCTACAAATGAACGGTGAATACTAGTTTTAATAGCTACTTTAACCTTCCTTCATGTAAATATGCAAGCTTGAAGTGATTTTGAGCTCAAATTGCTTACAAATGAAAAAACCACAATAAAGAACCATATATATATAGTGAATAAAATGAGATAAGACAATGGTGAAACATGAGAGTATGAAGTTGGTAGCCTTTAGAACCAAGAATCGACGGAGGAATCAAGAAATCGACGGAGGAATCAAGAAATCGACGGAGAAAGAGCAAGAACACTGCTTAAATTTGAACTCAAGCTCTCAAGGGCTCGGGAGGAAGAAGACGGCCAGCAGGATTTATAGGGGACCTTTAGTCCCGATGGTGGATCCAACCGGGACTAAAGGTCACTTTCCAGTCCCGAGCCACGCCACTAGCCGGGACAAGAGCTTTACTCCCGGTTGGAGTCACCAACCGGGAGTAAAGGTCGACCTTTAGTCCCGGTTGGTGGCTCCAACCAGGACTAAAGGTTGCCTGCCACAACGGTCTGGCGCAGGAGCCATTGGGCAGGGACCTTCAGTCCCGGTTGGAGCCACCAACCGAGACTAAAGGTCTCTCTAGTCCTGGACGTAATATTTTTCAGGACTAGAGCCTGGTTTGATCCTTGAATCAAAGATCTGTTCTCTACTAGTGACCTAAATATATGTTTTTTTTTGTACCTTGGTACTTACCCAGAGGATCACGAAATTAAAAGAGTCGAGTTAGTCAGACGCTGGGTGGCAGAAGGCTTTGTGAGTAGCTGTGCTGGGCTAAATGTATGGGATGTTGCTGAGAGCTATTTCAATGAACTAGTCAATCGGAGCATGGTCCAACCTTCGTATGGATATGGATATTTGATTTCACATTGTAGAGTACATGATATGATGCTGGACCTTATTCTAAGGAAATGCAAGGAAGATAATTTTCTCATTTTGGTAAATGATCCGCATGAGGTGGCAGCCGGGCAAGACAAGGTTATTCGTCGACTCACTGTCGACTTGAAAGGCGTAGAGGATGGCAGAATGGGTATGACCAGTGTTGGGAACCTTGCACATTTGCGTTCTCTTACTGTATTCACCGGACCATCAAAGTGGATACATTTGCGGGAGTTGAAGTTTCTGCGAGTGTTATTCCTTCGTTGGGATGAGGATGAAATGGATCTTTTCGGTATCATCAACCAGTTGTGCCATCTGATATATTTAAAGGTTAAGGCCGGTTACAGAACATTCTCTCAGCAAACAGCTCAGATAAAGGGTCTGCGGCTTTTGGAGACTTTAGATTTATCTGATCTGGTTTTAGAAAAGAATAGGATTCCATTTGACTTTGTTGATCTGCCGCGGTTGCCCCATCTAAGTGTTCCAAGTGCTAGTGGTACCGGACTGCCTCGTGGGATTAAGGACATGAAACAGCTGCGCACTTTGCGTGGCTTGGATCTGGAGCACAGCTCGTCGGAAAGTATTATAGGCCTAGGCGAGCTGACAGCTTTGGGCTTTGTCAAAGCTGTCTCTCGTTTGCGACAAGGGCGTGCCAATAGAATCGCTGCGGAAGCCGATATGGATGTCTGCTCTGCGTACTTCTCTGGAGAAACTTGATAAGCTCAGATCATTTGACGTGACGTCCTTTGGTGACGTTGCCCACTGCGCTGATGCGCTGAGCTCGCTTTCCCCTCCTGGTGGGGGTAGCCTTGAGCGGCTGAACCTGTGGAAATGGTCCTTCTCCATTGTTCCTAAATGGATCGGCCATCTGCGCAGCCTCTGGCTGTTGTATCTTGGAGCGAAGCAAATAATCCAGGACGACATTGGCATCCTTGGAATGCTACCCTCCCTTGTCGAACTCCACTTGCGCATTGTACAGGTGCCGACGACAAGGATCGTGATAGGAGGTGGATTATTCACTGATCTCAAGTGGTTTTGGTTCAACTGTGATGGGATATCATCCCTGACGTTTGAGGCCGGGGCAATGCGCAACCTAGGACACCTCATCTTGGCAATCAACATTGATGACTGGGACAGGGCTACGCCTCAGGGGCTCCAGCACCTTGTGGGCCTCCAGAGAATCATTGTATACCACACACGGCTGCGCAGCGACAGGAGACACTACGAAAGAGATGATGCAGTGCTGATGACGAGCGTGTTCCAGGATACTGTCGACGTGCTCCCATCTCGCCCAGGATTTACCAATGAAAACACATGGTTTCCTAGGTAAAAGCTTTTCTACCTTTTCGTGCGTGCTTACGTTTTCTACATTACTATATATAATTCTATCCATCATGCTAGCAGCTCGTGCTGGTGAACCAATTAACCTTCTCTATTAGAAGATGCCTGGCAGATCCTCTGCTGATTGCTTTTGAAAAAAAAATAATGAAATGCTGATGATGAACTAATTACAACTGTATTGATCTGCGTGCACGTGCAGACCGAAGGAGTGTGATGAATTAGAAGAAGATCCATGCATTCAGGCTATCCACAACACGTGAAGACATGCATATATACTCCGATCCAAGAACCATATATATATGTTGCTAGCTTACTGTTGTTACACTCATCGTCGACGTTTATTCATTACTACTATTATTGTACTGTACTCTACTTTACTCTACTCGCCGCGTGTAGAGTAATATTTAAACACTCTGTTGTTACCTTTTATGTTGCCTTCAGACTGCGATGTAATATTGAGGCCCGTATGGCATTGCTTCATCTATATCCAGCTACGTGTATGGATCTTTTTTATAGGAGGAATTGAATCAGGACGGGTTTGTTACGGTTTTTGGAAGGACTCAAGGAACCGGTTCCTCATCGATTCTTTTTGAACCATTGATCTTGAAAAGAAAAGAATTATTGTAATCTATAAAAAATAATGTTTAGGGTCTTGTTGGCCGCTGATGTGCAAGGGCTCACCGCTGTCCTTGTAATCACTGCGGCCGCCTGCAGGGCTCACCGCTACCCTTCCAAAAACGGAGGAGTTCCTTCCCCGTAGTCTCCTGCAGCTTCAGAAGCCTGGCCATCGCCCAGAGCATCCCGTCCTTGACTTTGCTTGCAGGTCAACGTGTACTCGTGCAGAAGACTAGTTTCAGGGAATCAATTGTCCGGGCCAGCAATGGCGAGGTGTCCCTCATCCTCGGCACCATTCGAGATCGATGGTCGCCGGGCGAGAGGGGATCCGGCATCTCGGCACGGGTGACCGGCCATCTGGTCTCATCACGCCTGTCTTGCTCAGGCATAGTACCGACTCAGAGACTCCCCGCTCCTGCACTAGCTAGGCACCCTCCATGACTCATCTGCCATTGGGATCCTTGGGATGTTTATTTCTTCGCTTGGCCTGCTATGTTCCTGTGTCTTTGTGTCTACTTTGTCTCTAAGAATCACTATATATGTTAGCGATCATATTCTATTATCGAGTCAATTCACTTGCGCTAGGTGACATGGCAGGTGCAAGCTCGGCAAGGCGTCCAGAGCGGCGCTGGAGACTCCATGGAGGAGCATGTTGCTGTGGATTTCTTGTTACTGGGTTTGGATTGGGCCAAAGATTTTGATCTAATATTTTTTCTGGCCCAACCTGAACCCGACCCCAATTGAAAGTTTGTCCATGGTCACTTTGTCATTAGCCACGCACTGACTAATTTAATCAGCATCAGTGCTCGATGATGCATGCATTAGATAAAGGCGTCCGTCCAACCAAATGTGAGGATCAAACTCTCACTCGGGTGATTTATCCCCTGGCGTCACTCGATTTTTAGGCCGTTGGATGGGCCATCGTTCATCTGCCTCCTCTCAGATATCTCCTCCGTCTCCGCAGTCCTCCTCCATCTCCGCGGTGCTCTCCGCCGCACATGGCACGCCATCCGCCTCCCCACCGAGCACCCCCGCCTCCTCGCCGCCTCGGGCGCACGCCCGCCACCTCGCCACGGCCCGCCTATCTTCCCATCGTGCTCGCCCACCACTTGCCGAGCCCCCGCCCGCTTGGCCGTCGCGGCCTCCCTGCGACCTCCCCGGCGTTGCCCGACTCGCGGGGGGCTGGGGGCTGGGGGATGAGGGGCCAGCCGGTGGCTGCGACCTCACCTGGCAGAGCCTGCCTCCCCAGTCAAGCAGAGAGGCCAGCCATGGTTCCCTCGACCGACCTCCATTCCACAGCCTTGTATTTGTAATTTGTGTGAAGAATTTGTTTTTTCCTCTCATATTTGTAATTATTTGACATATGCTACGTGCAATTCATAGAAATAATTTGTCATTTATAAATTTTTTAAAAAAAAATTGGCATATGTTTCTCAGAAATTGTCTTATCCATAAATTACATGGAATAAATTACACTAAGAAAATCAGTGTAAGTATAGTAATAAGATAGTGTAAGTATAGCTAAAAGATAGTGTAATTATATGAGCAAAAATCAGGTGTCAGGAGCTATTAAATCACTCGATTGTTGGCTAGACAGACCCATTCAATATTGATCGTGAGCAGGGACGTAACCGTTCAATATATGGCACTAATACGCATCAGTTGCAACTTGCAAGAGGATGAAAGCAGAGCGTATGGTGTGTAGCTTTTGTCCGGTAGCAGTTTATGTTGTTCACGAGTGAAAATTAAGCCCGGATTTTGGTGTCCTGGCCGGCTAACCATCGCTTTTTTTTTGTTTATTTTGACGTGGAGTGCACGCGTTAGTGCCAACCTTTAGGCCGAGTCACATATGCCGACGCTTACATGGAGTTAATTTCTGGGTCGTTTCCGGCGGCCATCTACTCCATTGGTTTTTTTCCCTTTCCTTTTCATCAGTACTAGTTCATCAGCCCATGCTTTCGCACGGGTTAGAATCTTAGAAGACACGGACTAATAAAAAGTACTTGTATTAAATATTTTTCCTTTTTAATAATGTTCTAAATAATAGCTATAATGGGTACTCTAAAGTATATACTCAGTTGTGATAATCTATTTTATTTCTATGTATTTTCCATCACTTTTCCTATAGCGCAGTCGCCTGAATTTTGTCTCTGTTTCAAGCGATGCCTCCTCCGTTGGATGGAGTTTGCGATCCGTGCGCTGGGATGGTTTCCATTGGGTTCCTGTGCTGTGTTTGGTTCCTATTGGGTCCGGGTGTGATCCACTGCACCCGCTAACACCGAACGGAGCAACGAACCGGCCAGAATTCTCAGTATATACTGTTTGTATTCCTCGAACGGCTCGAAAGGACTCGGGGTTTCTCGAGCTCGTTACGGGTGGCGATTTTCCCGTGGTCCTCCCCATCCCATGCCACGGCAGCGCCTACTGCCGCCCGCGCCGGCATCTCCCTCTCTCCCCTTCCCATCTTCTCGCTCGGAAGCCGCCGCCGCCTTCTCGGTCACTCGGACGAGCGCGCGCCGCGTGTAGGCCCCGCCCGGCCTCGGATTCCGTCGCTCCACGACAATCACCCTAGCTTCAGATGCCGCGCCCGCGCCTCGCCTCAAGATGCTGCCCGCAAGATGCCGCCCGCGGCTCGCTCGTCTCTGCCATAGCTTGAGGTCAGCAGCTAGCTGCGTTCTGCGCTTGCTTCGTCGAGGTTTGTTGTTTGAAAACCCCCTGTCCCTGTTGATTCGATTTACTTCTCTTTGATTTTGTTAGGGGTTTCGGTTTGGATTGCTTGTAAGAAGTGGATTCGTAGCCAAGTTGAGCAATGGTGCTTGCTCATCTGTTTTTAGTGGTCAGCTCAGATGTTTTTTAAGTTTGGTGTCGATCTGTAGATCTGGTTTTGAAGGATGTGGTTGTTTCTGTAGTTGTTCCCATTAATTAGGTTTTGGTTGTTTACGATTTCATGGTTTCTGGGTTCGATTTGCCGTGTGTGCCGTGGCTTTTTCACGGCCGCGGAGCGACCGGGCGCTGGTTGGTGCAGGATTGAGACCAGCAGCGCTGCTGCTGCGCTCCTAGGTAGCACGACGGTTTCTGACAGGGGCAGGCGTGGATGAGGCCGTCAGCGCCACGGGCGGAGCTACCGGGGCTGCTCTGTTCTTTCCATTCTTCATAAATCTCTGAAGGAAATTCATCTCGAGTTCTGAAATGCAGATTGAAGGCCTATCAGAAATTGTGAATGCACTTGTGATGGATGGATGGATGCCTGCTGGAAATCAAAGCAGCGATAGACCATAGATGTACAGGGATGTTGCAGCAGCAGGGCTGGGTAAGAAGGCGCAGGACCAGCCATTGATGGCTGAAAGGGAGCTTTTAGCCCATCTCTGTCCGGCCTCCGACGTGAATTGCAGTTAGCATGAATGGTGGCAGGGCAGGTGGTCCGGTCACCGGTGGTACTGAATATTTGCACAGGTGACCTGCACATTTTCTTGCACAAGTCACCTGCAGCTGCTAGTGCAAATCTTTTGTCCAGTCCATAGGGGGCACTTACCTGCACCTGCTGTAAACTATTGCTCATGCACTCAACCATTCATTCATTCTTCACCCTTTTAGCTTACTGTGTTCTGCAATCTCACCAGCTTGCAACTCAGCAACTGGCTGCTAGCTAGTAATTTAATATACATGATTTGAGGCTTGTCTCAGCAACTCAGCAACTGTTGCTCATGTTTTTGAATCTGATTGTTTGTTTCTATTTTTTTCTTTCTCAGGTCTCTGGCAATTTGAATCAGGGAGCATGATTTGAGGCTTGTCTCTAGATCTTGCGTTTAGGTCAATATAGGGTGTAGGTTCTTGCTATGAGTGCATGCCACTTTGTAAAGAAGTAGCTAGTTTGGTGAGAGCATTCGATGCTAAAGTGGTTGTAAATTTTAATATACATTGAAGAGGCTAAAGTAAACAAGATGATAATATTCTGTTGGATTGCTGATGTTAACACTTTTGTACCCATTATTCTAGCTTTATGGTTTTCTTTATAAGTGTTTTTTGTTGTGTACTATTAACCTTTTATAGGGAAGACAAGGAGAAGTTTGAGGGTTGTGCATGTTCCTCTTGTCTTCTTGTTTATAGATAGTTCAATTGGGTCTTATTATATTATTATGAGTTTGATTTTGTTCTTACAGAGCAAGATGTTGAAGTATGACTTTTGTGCATGGATACTAGAAGCACCATGAGGGTACGCGGTCAGTTAAAGTCCAACCAGCATTTTATTGAGATCCTTTGTCCTCAGTACCATGGCAACAGGTGAGTTTTGCATTTTTTAAATTTAATCTGTGTAGCACTTGCTTTTTAACTCATTGATAGTTATTGAATTGATCATATGATGACAATATGAGTTGCCTTGTTATATGTTTCTTGTGATTTCTTTGTTATTTGTGATTGTGCTTACCCTCACCAAGTTTTTATCCTTGTCCTTCCATAGAAAGAAATTGTCCTTTGTGATTTGTGCTAACACACCTTGTCTTATGTTTGTTGTGTTTGTGATTTCTTTGTTATTTGTGATCGTGCTAATCCTCACCAAGTTTTTATCCTTGTCCTTCCACAGAAAGAAATTGTCCTTTGTGATTTGTGCTAACACACCTTGTCTTATGTTTGTTGTGTTTTGTGTCAGCCCACACCAAGTTTTTATCCTTGTCCTTCCATAGAAAGAAATTGTCCTTTGTGCTCTGTCCTATGTGATCTGTGTTTGTGTTAGATGAAGGTTTGTGGAGGTAGGCCAAGATGTGGGGGCTGTTCCATCTGTGTTTTTCAACAAATTCTATGCTTGGTCTGAATATACCGTATTTATTTGTTACCGCATAGTTCACGGGGAGGTTCGATGGCCTCATCAATAATTGTTACGTGTTTTTTGATCTAGAATGATTTCATCATTTAGTTGTCTTTCCCATTACTCAGATATTACATGCAACCATTTCTTGCATATTGATTATGTATGCAACCATGCTTTTCTTTATTGGGCTGTTTTTGTATTTTATTTAATTTGGTTGTTTTCTTTAGGGGTTTAAGAATTTTTCCAAGTCTACAAGAGAACTAGTAGACCGAATGCAGAAGATTGATAGTCCATGAGGAAGTAAGTTTATCCATTTGCCTTTGTCGTTATAGTTGGATCTGATTTTCCCTTTGCTTTTAGTCTTATGAACTGTATTTATCATGCAGTTCTACTTGTGTCCGTGGTACCTTGTAGTATATTATATTGTAACCATGCTGCCATGCTTGCTAATATTTCTGTCAACTTTTTCCTATGTATTGTGATTTGACTACATTGTCTTGTTTATTGGGTTTGTCTGTACAGGACGATGGGAAGGCCACCTAGCTCCAATTCTGCCGATATCAGGAGTGGGAGGCCACATGAGCAAGTTAGAGCAGAACATGCCATTGCTCAAGCAGAGGGTCGCCTTTCTTGATATTGCTAGGATTTGTGAACTCTTTGTGTGAGTGATTGAAATATTTATGTGTTGATAATTTTAGTTGTGAAACGTGATGGTAATTTTCATAACAAGGATGACTCAAAAGTTATTATTTTTTTGCAGCTTGCAACAAAAAAGAAAAATGACAATCCAATTGAAACCATGGATGAAGCATATGGCAGATATGTATGTCTGCACCAAGTTCTCTTAGCAGTAGCAGTAGCTGTAGGCCACTCATATGTAAACCAAACAACTTAAATATTCAGTTATGTAATTGCAGTTTGATGTAATGTAAATTGCAAGTGTAGGGCACTCGCAATTTTAGTTATGAGCACGCATAATCCATATTTTATCAAGTTATGCCCAATAGTCTCTTCCAAAGAGCCTCGAGATAGATACATTTCATTGTAGGTCTAAAGATATAATAGTACCGAATTTACAATTGCTCTATTACTAATAAATTACATAAATTATTTGGCCACCGTAATTGCACTATTAGCATTCCATCTCTTGTTTTTGGTTTTCTCAATTCTTGACTTTCCCCTTCTTTGGTTTGCTTGTTTTGCACTTGCCTTCGCTACTATTTATTGGTGTTGTCAACATCTCTCACATGATAATATCAACAACATTAGATGAATATACATATGAAGAAGTGACATCTGTTGTTGTAGTGCTAACATTTACTTTTTACCTATGTTTCTCTATGTTACCCGATTTCCTTTTCTTTGTTTTTTAGGCACGGGGAGGAAGATGCTTTTTTGGCATATCTTGATGTTATGCCCTCCTTCACGACAAAGTGTGTACAGTAAAAAGTTGCTTTTGCTTTGCTTCGATGTCCTCAACTATTCCTATTTGCCCGGTCACTTTCTTGGGCCTTCCTCTTTTACGAGCATTATTAGGGTCTTGCAAAAGCATTGTATCACTTTCTTGAGCTGATTCTGCTTTGAGGTAGTCTGACCGCATCATTAGCATCTTGCAAAACATTAGTACCACTTTGTTGAACAGTTGTGATTGTTGCGGTCCGACTTCATCTCTTCAGTTCATTGAGTTTTCTTTGCATTCGCTTTCGGCTTCTTCAAGAACATAGTTGAATGTTTCCATTGTTCTTGATCCATCTCAAGCAATATTGCTCAACTTGTTTGACAATATGTTGTGCCTCAATGGCCTCGCTTCTTCTCAATCTCTATTTCGTACAATGATTCGCCTTTTGTCAACTGCTTTTCTCTCTTTAGCCTCCATCTTTCAATGAAATAACTATCATCTAGCCGAGATATATTTAGGTTTGTGAGCACCTTTGATGATATGGCAGCATATTATACCATCATTTTCAAATTTGCAACACGAGACATCTCAGTAGTTTTTCTGTCAAGTCTCATCATCACAATGTATCTCCTTGTTCTGAACTCAAACTGCCTATGGTACTCTGATTTTAACACTGCATAAACTTTATCTTTCTAGAGTTCTTGAGCCTCATACTTTGTTGCCAATATGAGCTCCTTTTGAAACTTGAAGAATATCTTTTTGTTGTACAGCCTTGCAGCCTGCCTTTCAAACTCATATGCCGTACTCAACCAAGGCATTGATCCGGTTTCAAAGTCCCATTACCTTGATTCTTTTCTGTTGTATCTAAAATTCTTTGGAACTCATTCATAAATCTCATAATACTATACCTTGGTGTGACATCCAGTTTGAATAATGCATTTGTGCCTTCACTTCTCGCTGTAGAGTTGATGAAAGGGAAGAAATGCTTCTTGAAGTAACATGGAACAAGATTTTCCCTATTAAACCACATGTCATCAAGGTATCTGAAGCCACCGACATCATATGTTTGTGGCAACTTCTTGTACAAGTACTCAAACTCTGTTTCGGTCAATGAGTTCCTAAGAATGTCAAAGAGATCGTCATGCAACTTCTTGTTCCTTTCCAATGAAAATATCCTGCCACCTTTCTCCTGAGCTTTCTTCACAATGTGGAAGAAGCAGTTCCGATGAATAGTGTCCGATAGAACGTTTCTGATAGCAGCCTTCATTGCTAGGTCCTGGTCAGTGATTATAGTTTTAGGGTGCTTTCCTCCCATACAAGTCAGCATTGTCTGAAACAACCACTCAAAAGTTTCTAGTTTCATCCATTATGAAAGTGCGACCAAACGAGCAATTGTCCCCATGACTGTAATACCAACAATTGGTGCAAACTTGAGGGAGTACTTGTTTGTGTTGTAGGTTGTATCAAAACCGATGCAATCTCCAAATTCCTCATAGTACCTTCTCTTGTACCATTGGACCGAAAAATGTTTTTCACTTTGTTGTTTTCATCTATGGAAAACTTGTAGAAGAACATTGGGTCCTCACTGCTTTCTTAGAGAACCACCATACACTTGCCGCATGTCATTATCCGATGTTGCCTTATTTATCTTTGTCTTCTCGTTCTTGATATGTTTCTTGTTGTATGGAGTGACATCCCCTCTTATATAAGATAGGACCGCCATAATCTTTCTATCTGGTAGGTTCACTTTGTTGAATGTTGCAATAAGTTCCTTCTCCATTTTAGTCATCCTAATCAGAAAAACAGTTTATTCTTCCGATCCTTGCTTGCAAACGCATGATTATGCTCAAGATTCAACCTGGTTATTGTCCATTCTCCATTCGTAGTGTGAGAACAAGTTCAATGGGGCTTTTCGGTTGGTACAAGCGCATTTGTTTTCCTTTTGTTTGTACAGATTAGGTGTTGGCGGTGTACCGAAAATCTTCTTTTGTTCTTTCTTGCGCTTTGGACTCTGAAATAGAAATCTTCCTTTTGTTGTTTCTTGTGCTTCGTACTCTCAGAAACATCGCTATTATCATCCTCCTTTCTCTTACCGACAAGTTACACTTGTATGTGACCCTTGTTACTGGCCATAGTTGTGATCTTTCTTGTCTTGGCACTTGTATGTGTGCCATTTGACCAATGAAAACCCGACTATAAATGCGTAGTCATTGTAGAAACTGTACGCATCTTCTGTTGTTTTGAATTTCATGCCTAGCTGAGGAACATGCCTGCTTGCATGTTCATGAGACAAACCCTCAGCTGCCATAATACTTTGGCTTTCAATCTGAATTACCCTGAGCTCTTCTTCATCTTGTTCTTCACTTGCTACTAGATGTTGTTTTGTCATGTTGCCCTCTGTATCTTGCTCCCCTTCACTGCCTTGTTCATCTTGTCTTTCCTCATGTACCATGTTTTCTTCATTTGCAAACTCTGCATCGCTTCCGATTCTTCATTTCATGCCGTCTCAGCATCATCTTGTGGCGGCTCATAGATTCTCACCGTAGTGATGAACATCCGGTTCTGCTTTCACCGGTAAGGAAAAAAAGGTACTTTGTTAGATATTTCATCTTGTATTGTAGCAAACAAAGTAATTTAGCAGTATATGTAGAGAAGAAGTAAATACCTCTAGTGGAAATGGCTCATTGAGTATGTCCATGAAACTTCCCGTCATTTCGTGATGACAAAATTCTTCATAATTTTGATTTGAAGATTTAGCCTGAGCTATGACTTGGTTCATAAGGCTTGTATGGCTTGATCCGCCCTGTGATAGTACATAACTTGTTCCTCCTGGTGACATGATCACCTACAAATTTTGGGGTTCACCATTACAATAAAATATTAGTTCTTTTGTTAGTACCCATTTTTTGGACTTCTTGCAGCTATTACATTGTTCTACATTGAATCATGAAATGTGGATCGACACTAGGAAGAGCACATGCTTTATTTAATTTGAACATTACGCAGAAACATCCAAAGACAACAGATTTGCCTTTTCGTACTTGTAGTGTCTTCGATCGATGGGTAGGACATACTAGCTAATTACATTGTTCTTTGTGCAGACGTTTGCTTTTCGAATAATGGACTTCTCAAAATAAGACCCAAGGGCGGTGTGCATCATTTCAACAATCTGAGCTGTTTTCTACAACAACTCTTCTCTAAGATTCAAACTCCGGTGGTGCGATTACTTATATGAGGTATGTTGTTGTTGGTTATCCCGTATCTTGATGTTGGATGAGACAAACACAATGACACTTGTATCTTGAATATGTAAAGTCTAAATTCTATCTCATTCAATTACTACCTACTTTCAATTACTACCTGCTTGCAATTACTACCCCTTGTGTGAATATCTAACTTTGGAATGATACCTGTATGCACATAATTGTCGATTCGTAATTGCGGTCAAAGAATAATGTAAATTGCAAGTATCCGGTTGTGCAATTTTAGTTTTGAGTATATGTAATATGCTAGTGTTAAACATCCTGAACTATTTGTTTGTTGTGATTTGTGCACTAGTGTACTAGTAATTCTTTAGAAGTCTTTTTACAATACCAATTCTGTCATAGTTACTTGTTGATCCATAGTATGAGAAAACGCTTTTAGTATTCGATACCAGTCTTGTAGTTTGGGATCATTCGGATGTTTCAATGATATGCGGTGACAACTTAAGTTACTTAAAGTTCGAGAAAACAAGATTGGGTGCCTTTTGTCCATGGGCACTTTGGTTTTATCGATGAGTGTGCTTTGCTAATGATTTAACTGTAGTTCATGTGCCATGGCACCACTCTCATCATTACATTTTGTACTGAGCTTAATGCAATCAAATGTTGGTTTGGCTTGTCATCATTACTTTAGGTTCCTTGGTACCTTGTAGATTGTAATCAACTTTAATCATTGAGACACATAGTGTAGTTTGTCTAATGTAAGTAATTGCACTTTTAAGCACTTAAAGTTGCACTAATTCAAATGTGCACTTTGTTTGCTTGTGCTAGCAACATTGCAAGGTTGAGTTTCATACTGAAAAAGGGTCATACTCTAGGTATTTAGAAAGGTGGACGCATGCTTACGTTGTATTCATTTCTTAAGCGAGCATTTACATTGTCGAATCTTCTAACCTGCTCTTGTGTACCTGTGTTAATCACTTGATATATGGTTCGGTATAGAGGAGGATGGCTTGGTTTGGTTATTGTCAAGAACTGTGGCAATGATTTCCTTGTGTGTTGTTGGTGATGCCACACAACCTCTCAAGATGGTGAGGCGATCTCAAAGGGATCTGATACCCAAGCATGTGGCAATTTGAATGGTAGGATGATGAAGAATGTGGACTGATCGTAATGGAGTTCCTATGGACAATAGTTATACATCCAGAGAGCTAAATTTGTCCTCTCAACATGCTCCTACTCATTTTGAAATATAGTCTAGAACATATAGATACTTTGCTTTTAAGCATTAGTGGGCTTCTATAATTGCACATATACCGTCGAGTCTTGCTATTTGCACACGCATGCAATATAATTGCATTATCGGATAGTAATAGTTGAAATAATACAAATGTACAATTATCTTGTGTATGGTCTGAATATTTCAAATCATTTATAATCGGAGGTTGCAGGTGGCGAAATTGTTATTTTCTATGTATGCTTGTACGTCTGCTTATTGGGTGATAGTTTGATTTTGGGCCAAATGATCTATAACGGTGTCGGATCCTCGCGCCCGTTAAGCTTTAAGCGAACCCGGTAGCATCTGTTATTCCAAAACGGGTTGATTCGTGGACCCGGTAAGGTTTGCTAGCGTAGATTTGAACTGGGACAGATCCTGAGCGTTGGATGCTGATCTGATGATTCACAAACGTCGACTGAAAAAAATGCTAGATTTCAGTCGACTGGGATATAGCATCTCCCATTTTCCATCCATATCTATCGGTTTTATGCTCGACACAGAACCTCTTTGTATCTCTAATATACATTTAGTAGAAACATTTGCTTAAACTATGATGACTTTAGCTGCAATCTATATTTGGAACCTGAATTTCAATTATTTTTACCAAAAAATTGAGTTTATTAATTGATACAATGACTAATATTTACAATGGTGATTATAGTCTACCAATTTGATGGCAAAACGTTTTTGGATTTATGTAAGAAATTGAGGATCTAACTTTTTTATTTGCATCGTTGTCATGAGTGTTATTTCTAGGATTAATCTTTTTCTCTAGCATGATATGTATTTCATTGAAACATGAAATTGAAGTATTAATAAACTCTTATTTCATCCCTTTATGTGATACCCAAAAAATCTATATTTTAAATTTATCTTTTGATCTAACTCCTTCACCGACCGAAAGACCTGGTTGATGGGACAGTGGCTGGGAGAAATAATTTTTGACTCACATACACTGGTAGAGAACCGAGCTTTACTCCCGGTGGGGAACCCCCTCTAGTCCCGGTTCCCCACCCGGGAGCAAGCATCCGGGACTAAAGGGGGGATCCTTTAGTCCCGGGTCAGGAACCGGGACTAAACGAGGACCTTTAGTCCCGGTGGGTAACACCAACCGGGACTAAAGGTGCCTCCTGACATGCCACGATGGCCGGCACCTTTAGTCCCGGTTGGTAATACGAACCGGGACTAAAGGTTTTTTTCTTTTTTCTTTTCTTTTCATTTTTTTGTTTTCTTTTCAAAATAGGTTTTCGAAGTCGTATTGTACGCTGCTAATTATACATTTATACGCGCATATAGTATGTTTCGGTTCAAGCACAATGAACGTATTAAATCACACAATTCAAGCATAGAAATATATATATATATATATATATATATATATATATATATATATATATATGAATGCATGCATTTTATATATATTTACATGCATGCATGCATATGTGTATTTTACATTATATTATTTCATGTGCATATATTACAAAAGATTGCATTACAGTTGTTGTGACATAACAAGTTTCCTCTCATCCTCTAGCTTGGCTTCAATGGCAAAGTGTTGGGTCAAGTAGAACTCGCCCTTGGAATCGATGACTTGCTCATTAAAAAATCCGCTATAGACTCTTGAATTGCTTTGATTTGGTCTTGCCGTATGACCTTTTCCTCCAACCATCGAGTCTCATGTGTTTGAATTAAAGGAAAATAAATTAATATATGTACATATATATATATAAAGACATAGTAACACAATCAATAATAATAATTAAATGAATATATAGTGTATTTTAACGTACTTTGAGTCTCTCTCAAGGAGTTCTTTGGGAGAGCACCTTGATAAACTTGCAAACATAGTAACCACAGTAGTTGTTCCCTGTTCTGCCTTTTTAGACACCACTTTACGAGAAAAAGATTTGTCATCCAATCTGTGATCCGGTGAAAGCTATATGTTTAATTAATAAAGATGATGCGATTCGTGGGACTTACTTTCAAAGGGATTACATTCAAGGGCGCTTTGCATTTTTCCATGTGTTGCTTCTCAATAAAGGTTTTCCAAACACCGCCTAATAAAAAAATTTGCCACGCCATCGATATAGTTAATCATCATGTTTGTGTGTATATATAGTTGCTAGAGATCCCAAATTACCTCTCGGATAATATCTATCATATCTTGGTAGTCTTGTTGTGGTTTTCTCATCGAGTCATAGATTATCAAGTGACTTTTCACCGGATCGATGTCCATCAATATCCAAAGATTGCTGCATGTGTTTATAGGATATAACGCATAACACTCATTAATTAACTAGAATCAACATATGAGCCATTAAGGATATGATCGACATGATTAACACTCACTTGAAGTTATAGGGAAAGAGTATATCCTTCTTGTATGCGTTGGTTCACTAAGAAGTTCATGAGGTTACTCTCGACTCGGACTTCCAATTAGTCTTTGGAGTAATTGGGTCTTCGAATACTATATGGGGATCAACAAAACCAATTTCATTGCAGCCTTCCTTTCTCGAGCTCATCATTGTAAATCTGCATATATATAGTACTTGTTAGGATAATTTATATGCATATACACACATATGATGAGTTTAATAATAGATCGAAAGAATTATTACTTACGGATAATAGCAACTAATGATAACTTTGTCCAGAGAGGTCGTGGCATAGTTGATGAAATTCTGCAAAGTCAACATACATAACATCATCGCCACGGAACCAATGTTCGCCTCTAATTACGACACCAACGAAAGTCTCCATCGGTAGACGCTTTGCATGTACCACTTGTTTAGCGGTACATTTGCGTCCCCGGATCGAGATAAGGCTTGAGGGTTGTATAGACTCGCCTAGTACAAATTTTTTTTCTTCCAAATATCAACCTCCGCCGCACTCTCAATGTTTCCATCACCAAACATCCGGTAAAGGTCGAGACCAGTCTCATCAAGAAATTCACCAAGGTGATCCAAATCGACATCCGGAGGTATGTTTGCTCGATGCATTAATCCTAAATTCGAACCATATTCATTACCAACAACTAGCGGGGGATTGATTGCGCGCTTGTTGTCCGAGTTGGGCAATGCCTTTCCTCGCCCGCTTCTTTTTCTCGTGCCACCTCAATTGACTTGGTGAGAGTGCGGTCATAGTCCGATAACGTTGATTTGGACGGCTTACGAGATTCCCACCGTTGTTGTTTTGGTAAGAAGTCACCTTTTTCTTAGAATATCTGGAGCTACTGAAGAAGTACGGTTTCTCCGGGTTTCTCCTTGCTTCTTGATTCATTTTAAGTTTGTCATAGAATTTAGACATGTCTTTTTATATGCATCGTTCCTTCTTCCTTCTCTTTAGATATTATTTTGGGAATAGCCCTTGGTTTCACGGTGGCTTTCTTTGCAAAGAGGGACTGGTTCTTCATTTGAGGGGTTGGCCTCTTGCTAGGCTTCTTGGTAGGCGGGGCGGGGAGGCGTTGGAGACCTCCTTAGAGGTGTTGGCGTGGCGTTGGAGACCTCCTTGGAGGTGGCGGCGGTGCGGCGTTGGAGACCTCCTTGGAGATGGTGTAGATGCAGCCTCGTCTTCCAACATAATGTCATCGTCTGAGCACTATGATGATCTAGTGATTGAACAATTGGATTTAGGTTGGGGAGGATCTGCTACAAAAAAAGGAATGACATATTATTATGAGCGATTGTTAATTATTTAAGCCAATACAAATTAATGATGTAGTGTTTTCATCCGCACGCATTCCTATGGTGAGGTAGTTCAGAGGAGGTGGAGCCGACATCCCCGAATGATGATGTAGCGCTTGCGCCATAGAATGAATGTCTTCTCCGCTTCTCCTAGAGTCTTCTCGCCATCACCTCCAGGAATGTCAAGAGGCAAATCACTAAAAAAATTTTCAGCTTTATCTACCGAGATGGTAGCATATCCTTCTTGGATTATATTCCCATGAATCCTTGGTGTCTTGGTTCGGTCGATAGGATTAACAAGACCGATAGCCACCTTGATTGTAGAATTCTCCTTAGGAATGTGTAGCTCACATGTTGTACAAGGTTCAGTGACGTCATCCACAGGGGAAGCGCACTCTGTGTCCCCTTGATTTGATATCTCCGTGGAAGCGCAAATTGCTTTTCAACCCAAGCAGATTGGCTAATGTTGATTTAAAGCTCGCCCGCTTACTTGCACTCACTACTATTTGCACTTGCCTTCCGATTTCCTCCTGCATTCTCGCTTCAAGGTTTTTTTTCTACTCACTGCTTCACGCACCGCTTCCTCCAATCTCTGGAGCCGCTCGCTTCTTTCTTCCTTCTTTCTCTGGCGACTTCAGAAGAAGGTCTGCATCTGAGGGAATCCATGCTCCCACGAGACACTTCCTTTGCCTCTAGTTCGCCACCATGTTCAACAGATCCCGATGGCGTATGTCACTCATCCTTCTCTCTCATGGCCTCAACGCATTCACCACTAGCAATAGCTCTCTGAGCATAAAACAATCTTTCTGCCGCTTCTTGCGCCTTGCGCCATAAACGCACTTCCTGCTCTCCTGGTCTAGTGTTCTCCCATGACCGAAAAACCAATTCTTTGCACGTTCTCCCCTCGAGTGATTCTCGGTCTCGATACCCTTGGCAAGAAGGTCTGCTTCCATTTTGTTCCACTTCTTAATGGCAGTTGGGTAGCCACCTGATCCCAAGGTATGGTGGTATGTCTTCTGTTGGGCATTACGTTGGTTCTTTATCACCCGACTCACACCCTCTTCCAAAGTCTTGTACTGTACAAACTCATCCCAATAGGGCCTCTCGCTTTGAGATCGGGCCCGGGACAATAAAATCTGTGCTATGTTCTTCTTGACATACGTCGTGTATAGGTGTTTCTTCCAAGTCTGAACCTGGGTGGCCATCTTCTTCATTGCCCAATCCCTAACTCGCTCCTTCAATTCATCACCATCTATTATATCATCATAACCATCTGTTTGGGCGTGAAATGTACCAAGACATCATTCCAAATTAACGCCTTGTCACGATCGGAGACAAAACTGATATGAGGAGCATTGGTCTTCTTCTTCCATTCACGGGTACTAATCGGGAGCCGGTCCTGCACAAGGTAACCACAGTGGTGCACAAATTTCATTTTATTTGGCCCCCGGTTCTCTCTGTATCCACATTGAACTCCGAGATGATGAAGCGGCCCTCCAATGGCTTTTTGGGACCTCGAACATTTTTACTCTTCATTGTAGTTGTTGATGTCGATCCAGAGGGCTACAAAACATAAACATTATTTTTAATGTCATGAGCACACATAAAGACATATGATAATATATATAGCTAATAATAAAAAATATATACTTGGCCAATCTGTTGTTGCTCATTTTGTTCAAGAGCTAAATCATCGACTCCCGTCATCTCAGATCCTCTTGCACGTTATTTTTAGCACCATCATCGCCGACAACTTGAGTTCCAAAGTGTTGATCAAATTCATCATCAACTCCTCCTCATCCATGTTTCTCGGTGACGGCCATCTAGCTTCAAAAAACAAAATCAATATATAGTACATCAACAGCGCGGTTCGCCCTGGTGTGATTGTTTAGCATTAACGATAACGATAATACGAATGTTGATCAACTAGGCCACGAGAAAGGGCGGTGTGACAAGAGTGGTGGTGCTCCACTCCGCCCAGATATATGTCTCATACACATGGGTGAACGAGGGCGGCGGTGCTCCGCCGTATACATATAAACGCATGGACGAACGAGGGCGGCGGTGCTCGCGACGATATATATACATGCATATGAATACAAATGACGATATATATCGTGTCGGTATGGTGGCCGGTGTGTCTTGGCGACGACGACGACGTGAGGCGGGCAGCGTCTTGCGATTTATTTACGGCGACGAGGTGGGCGGGCGCGGTGTCGGTGCGTGATGTTGTGATCCTATGTACCATGTGAACCATGTAGTCATTCATCATATGAGAAACGTATAAGTCATTATGAAATGTAAGTATATGTGTCATTCATCATATTACTTTAGCAACATTAATATATTATATCTGTATATTCAAAGTTCACAAATGAAGAAACGTTGAAGTTTTCCTTCATTTGTCTGTAGCCATGCATGCAAGTCCAACCAAAACTGCTTACATCATCACATGTGATATTTTTTATAAACTAAAAAACGCTTAGTTTACAAACTGGGTATCAAAATTGAGTTCCTATTTGACCATTATATATCCTACAACAAATCCTTCAAAAAAAAGACCCTACATGAATATATTTGGATAAAATTTCATTAACAAACATTGATCTATGAAGATAGAAAAAATTCTTCTATTGAAACTGCATCTTGGAATAATGGCATATCATATAGTGATGAATATATGGCGGTTGATTGGCTGGATCATTTTCAGCTTTAGTGACAACGACAATGGTTTCCAAATAATATATAGCGTGTTTATTATACAAGCCATGGATTTACATCGATCTAATTAATTTCTAAAGTAATTTCATTGGTGGTCCTTAATTAAACTTGTCACGATTTTGTGATTAAAATATTCATTTTCAGTTCCTCGCTCGCTGCATATATAGAGTTCCAAATATATAGAGTTCCTCGCTCGCTGCATATATAGAGTTCCAAATATTCATTTTCAGTTCCTAGATTTTGTGATTAAAATATTCATTTTCAGTTCCTCGCTCGCTGCATATATAGAGTTCCAAATATATAGAGTTCCTCGCTCGCTGTATATATAGAGTTCCAAATATTCATTTTCAGTTCCTAGATTTTGTAATTAAAATATTCATTTTCAGTTCCTCGCTCGCTGCATATATAGAGTTCCAAATATATAGAGTTCCTCGCTCGCTGCATAGAGTTCCAAATATATAGAGTTCCTCGCTCGCTGCATATATAGAGTTCCAAATATTCATTTTCAGTTTCTAGATTTTGTGATTCAAAATTTGGAATTTTCAATCGACCTCGAGCGTTGACATGGCTTCCACCAAAGTTTTACGTAGTTTTCGACGTGATCTATAATTCGGCAGTGGAGGGCTCGGGCGAATGTACAAAGACATCGACGAACATATCACCTCGAGCTCGGCAGTGGAGGGCCTTGGGCGCGGTGGAGGGGCCTCGGGCGCGGAGGAGGGCGCGGTGGAGGGCCACGGGTCACGCGGAGGAGGGGGCACGGCCGCAGCAAAGGAGGCCGCACGAGGAAGAAGAGGGCGGCGCCGGTGTCACGGAAGGCGCGGTGGGGCCACGGGCGCGGTGGAGGGGCCTCGGGCGCGGAGGAGGGCGCGGTGGAGGGCCACGGGTCGCGCGGAGGAGGGGCACGGCACGCCTGCAAGGAGGCCCGCACGAGGAAGAAGAGGGCGGCGCCTGTGTCACGGAAGGCGCGACGGACGCCTTGGTGGAGGCAAACGAGGAAGAAGAAGAGGGGCGGTGTTCGACGAGGAAGAAGACGAGCGGATCGATCTGCGCCCAAAGCGCTGGAGGTTATATATCGAGAGAATTACTCCCGGTGCCACCCACCAACTGAGTAAAAACCCTTTACTCCGGTCGTATTACAACCGGGAGTAAGTCTCTTTACTCCCAAGCGTGTTACCAACCGGGAGTAAGGTATACTTTACTTGCCGGTTGGTAACACGCACCGAGTAAAGGAGTTTTAAGGAACCCTGAATGCAGCCCACCTTTACTCCCGGGTGGGATTCCCACCCGAGTAAAGGTGGGCTATAGCTCAATTCCCGCCAGCTTTTAAGCAATAGTCTTGTTAAATACAATAGAAATGCAATAGTTTTTGTTAAATACATAGTAAATTAAATAAAAGGCATAAAATTATTTTGTTAAAAATATGAATTTTATTTTTGTTTATTGCACATAGGAAAAATCTATAACCTAACTTTTTTTATTTTTTGTTAGAATTATAAAACATAATGTAACTAATATTTATTATGTCGTTAATGCAAAAATATAGTGTTTAATTAAAATTATTAAAACTATTGGTTTTGGACAGGAAATTTATTTTCACGTCATTTTAACGTTAATATTTTAATTTTTCATCACTCGGTATCCTAATTTACCTTTTTGAGAGAGAAATCCCACCAAATCAAACATTGATTTAATTTGAAACATGACATAATAAACATCCGAATTCACAATTATTACATAATATCTCAAACACACACTATATTAAATCACTATATCATCAAGTGGGCACAAAGAGTGAACTTCTTCTTTACGTATGTCCATTGGTTATGATTGCTTCAGAACCATGGAGTGTCCTCATCATTTACCAAGATGCTAGGGTCTTTGTTCACTTTGAAGGCGTAATTCGGTCATCCTTTTCATATTCTTCCGACATGTCCGACTTGTCCTCAATTCCCACGATGACTCTTTTCCTGAAAGAACTATGTGGCGCTTTGGCTCTTTGGTTGAGTCATTATCGTTTTCCCTCTTTTTGGTTTGGTAGACATATCATTGACATAGAACACCGATTCACATCCTTGGCAAGGACGAATGGTTCGTCTTTGTACCCAATATTACTAAGGTCTCTGTTGTCATTCCATACTCGTTGTTCATCATTACCCCGCCTCCCGTCACCTTGACCCATTGGCACTTGAACAATGGGATCTTCAAAGTAGGTGCATATTCTAGTTCCCATATTTCATCTATGCGTCCATAATATGTCTGCTTATTCCCATTCGGGTATGTGGCATCTATGCGGACACCACTGTTTTGGTTGGTACTCCTTTTATCTTGGGCTACTGTGTAGAATATGTTCCCATTTATCTCGTACCCTTTGTATGTGACGATATGCCATGATGGTTGCATAGCCAATAAATACAGTTGCTCATGGATGCTCTCATCACCTTGACATTTTTTTTCGCAACCAACCGCCAAAAGTTTCCATGTGCTTATGCGTAATCCAAGCTTTAGTCTTACCAATATATGTTTTCCTCCCTAGTGTCCCCTTTCCGCTTAGTCTCCCCTCATATCTCGATTCAGGAACACCAATCGAGTCAAGGTCGGGAATAAAGTCAACACAGAACTCAATGACCTCTTCTGTTCCATAGCCCTTGGCGATGCTTCCTTCGGCGAAACACGGTTGTGAACATATTTCTTCAGGACTCCCATGAATCTCTCTAAAGGGAACATGTTGTGTAGGAACACAGGACCGAGAGTGAAAATCTCCTTGACTAGGTGAACTAGGAGGTGTGTCATAATATCAAAGAAGGAAGGAGGAACACCAACTCAAAGTCGACGAGACATTGAACCACATCATTACAGTAGTTTAGCTAGATCAGTTGGATCAATTGCCTTCGAGAAATTGCATTGAGGAATGCACATAGCTTCACGGTGGCTAGACGATATTTGGAGGTAGAATTCCTCTTAATGCAATCGGAAGTAATTGCGTCATGAGAACGTGATGTCATGGGACTTTAAGTTACGTAATTTCTTCTCTCTTCTGGCACATTTATAATACCCTTTATATTCGAGGAGAATCCAGATGGTACCTTGATGTTGTTTAAGCATTCAAACATGATTTCCTTCTCCTCTTTGCTTAGAGTGTAGCTAGCGGGGCGTAAGTAATGGCGTCCATCATCTGCCTCTTCTCTGGATGCAAAGTTGTCTCTTTCTCTCAAACAACGCAGTCCCGTCGTGCTTCAAATGTGTCCTTAGGCTTTCCATACACACCCATAAAGCCTAGTAGGTTCACACAAAGATTCTTCGTCAGTGCATCACATCGATCGAAAGCTACGGACCTCCGTGACTTGCCAATAGGGTAGGTCCCAAAATATGGACTTCTTCCACATGGGTGCGTGACCGTTAGCGTCTTTTGGAATAGGTTGGCTTCCATGTCCTTTTCCAAAGACAACTTTCACATCATTGACCATATCGAGTACATCCTCACCGGTTCGGGTTATGGGCTTGGTCGTGTGGTCGCCTTCCCTTTAAAATGCTTGCCTTTCTTTCTTACGGGGTGATTTGCAAGAAGAAATCGACGATGGCCAAGGTACACGACCTTTCGACATTTTTTTTCAAGAATACACCTCTAATATCACCGAAGCAAAGTGTGCATGCATTATATCCCTTGTTTGATCTGTCTGAAGATTACTTAGAGCAGGCCAATCATTGATTATTACGAACAACAATGCTCGAGATCAAAGTGTTCCTGTTTGTACTCATCCCACACACGTACACCTTCTTTATTCCACAAAATGAGAAGTTCATCAATAAGTGGTCTCGTGTACACATCGATGTCATTGCCAGTTTGCTTCGGCCTTGGATGAGCACAGCATCATAATGAACTTCCGCTTCATGCATAACCAAGGAGGAATGTTGTAGATACTTAGAGTAATGTGCCAAGTGCTATGACTACTGCTCGCTCTCCAAAAGGATTGATACCATCTGTACTTAAAGCAAACCTTAAGTTTCTTGCGTCATTTGCAAACTCTGGAAATTCTCTCGTCGATTGCTCTCCACCGGGACCCATCGCCAGGTGTCTCAACATATTGTCTACCTTACGGTCTTCTTTGTGCCATCGCAACAATTTTGCATGTTCTTTGTTTCTAACAGATGTTTCAAGCGTGGTATTATAGGAGCATACCACATAACCTTGGCAGGATTTTCTTCCGGGACGTTAGCCCTCAACATCACCGAGGTCATCTCGCCGATCTTATACTGCATGACGCATGGGCATACCGGGCATGCATCCAATTTCTCGTACTCTTTGCCATGGTACAGAGGATGCGATCATTAGGACATGCATGTATCTTCTCTATTTCTAGCCCCATAGGACGGACAACTTGTTTTGCTTCAGAGGTAGTGGCGGGCAATTCATTGTCCTTCGAAGCATCTTCTTTTGAATTTTAGTAACTCTCCAAATCCCTTGTCGATATACCATTCTTTGCCTTCCATTGCAGCAATTCTAGTGTGGTTCCCAACTTTTTCTCGCCTCGCATCACAAGTTGGGTACAACAATTTCTTGTGATCTTCTAGCATCCGCTCGAACTTGATCTTCTCCTTTTCACTTTCACATTCTCTTTGTGCGTCACGAATGACTCGAGAAAGATCATCACCGCTCATCTTCTGCAGCTACCTCTTCTTCAAATTTTCTCCCATTGCAAAGATATCATTGAAGCACGCACCATCGGAATAATATCATTGTCGTCCCATTGTTCTTCTTCACCTTCTTCCATTACAACACCGGTTTCTCCGTGCTTTGTCCAACAAATATAGTTTGGCATGAAACCCGACTTGAACAAGTGTGAATGAAGAGTCCTTGAGCAAGGATATTCCACCGTATTCTTACATATGGCACATGGGCAAAGACATGAAACCATCGCGCTTTGTTTGCCTCGGCCAAGACGTAACAAAGAATGCACGCCGTCAATGAACTCTTGGGAGCGGCGATCAGCATTATACATCCAATGATGGCTCATCTGCATTACATGACATAAATACCATATTAAAACCTAGATCATAATTAATTATTTATACAACATGCGTGCCACCACAAAAGATACAAATTTATGAAAGCATCGCTACAATGTAGACAATCCCAACTACCACTAAAAGAACTAAAGCTAAAATACATTTCAAGAGCGTGAGGGATTTCACGACCAATCTCAACTAAAATGCATGATCCCCGATTGTGCAACATCTTTGGGCTTCTTCTACTGGATCAACGCCTCATTAGCCGTCAGATTCGCCTGTTGTGCAAGATATTTTTGCACGAGTCCAACATACTCTTCCTCCCAAAGAGAAGCCCGAACATCGTCCACCGCCATCCCAATCAAATTAAAACAAAAAATTAGAACTTTAATCACAACCATCATGAAAATAGGTATAAACTAACCATAATCATTAAATACGATAAAATAACTCACATTGCGATCCGGACACTTGTAGAAGATACGATCCTTGTTGGGACCCTCCTTCTTCACTCGGTACTCCATCACAATCTTCGCCTCATCACGACACTTGCCGCATGGAATGAGAGGGATGCCCGCCTAAGTCGCTTTGGAAACCCATGAGAGGCCGAGGACCCTAAGCGGCCACCATCTACTCTCTATACTCATTTTTAATACACTATAAATTTCTCCTTTTATAAACAAATAAAATTAAGAAACTATAAAATTATCTAGATCTCTAAACAATGATATTTTTAATGGTCATTGTGTTCTCGCCTTTTTCTCATGCGCAAGTAAGTAATTCACATGATATTTCCGCAAATTAATGTAAGAATGGGAGTGTACACACATAATGATCATCGCGATTTATATCGGGACGTGTGAATAAATAACCATCCATACTAGTTGACCTTGCTTACATGATCATCTCGGCGAGCATTTCTCCACCGGACGGCACCAGCATTTGGCCACGGAAGAGCTCCAATTCTACGAGGAAGGAACACGGTCTTCCACGACCGCTGCCGCTCTCCCTCGTAGAATCAAAGCTCCTCCTTGACGTCCGCTACATTTCGGCAGAGAACGTGCTTTCGCCGAGATGAACACGGTCCGCAAGTTCAACTAGTATGGATTTTCTATAATTTTCTAACTATTTTCTAAGTTTATATTTATATATATACTACGTTTGGGTACGGTGATTGATGTATCATCATGATTTATATCGTGACATGTGAATAAATAACCATCCGTACTAGTTGACCTTGCTTACGTGATCATCTCGGTGAGCATTTCTCCACAGACGGCACAGATGCTTGACCACGGAAGAGCTCCAATTCTACGAGGAAGGGAACACGGTCTTCCACGACGACGCGCTGCCGCTCTCCCTCGTAGAATCAAAGCTCCTCCTTGACGTCCGCTATCATTGGCGAGAGAACGTGCTCGCCGAGATGAACACGGTCCGCAAGTTCAACTAGCTACTTTAACCTTATTTCATGTAAATATGCAAGCTTGAAGTGATTTTGAGCTCAAATTGCTTACAAATGAAAAAAAACCAAAATAAAGAACCATATATATATATATATAGTGAACAAAATGAGATAAGACAATGGTGAAAAAATGAGAGTATGAGATTGGTAACCTTTACAACTGAAGAATCGACGGAGGAATCAAGAAATCGATGGAGGAATCGAATAATGGATGGAGGAACAATGGAGGGAGGAGGAAGCAAGAACACTACTGCAGTGAGCTTCAAAATGTGCCGAGCTCGGGCTCGGGGAGGAAGGAGGAGACGGCCGGGATATAAAGGGGGACCTTTAGTTCGGTGGTGGCTCCAACCGGGACTAAAGGTAACTTTCCAACCCCGGCGCAGCCACGGCCCGAGTAGACCTTTACTCCCGGTTGGAGCCTCCAACCGAGTAAAAAGTATACCTTTAGTCCCGGTTGGTGGCTCCAACCGGGACTAAAGGTCCCTGCCACCTCCGTCTCGGGCGCAGTGGCCGTTGGGGCGGGGACCTTTAGTCCCGGTTGGAGACACCAACCGGGACTAAAGGTATTTCTAATCCCGGGCGCAAAAAATTCCGGGACTAGAGCCCATTTTAGCCGAGGATCAAAGGCCTGTTCTCTACTAGTGATACCATGAATTTTCTTAAGCATGAACATCTACAGTAGAAACATTTTTTATCACGCTTGAGATGGCTAGTTTTTCACTGTATAAGCATGATCAAAGAGTCATAGCTCATAAATATATGGACACTCAAGCAAGCAAGCAACCAAAGGTTTGTAACTTCAACTACAGCATATATATGGCCAAATATTTGGACGGTTAATCACATGCATACTGGACTTGTTTTGATTTTTTTAAATGGTAATTTTTGTATCATATCATTTGTTACATTTTTTTAAAAAAAAATCTAGTGGCCCATGTCATACCATGTCCATTCATAATCTCGAAGCAAAATAACACAATAATTACTACTCCCTATGTTGCAAAATGTAAGTCATTCTGGCTTTCATATGTACATAGCTTCTAGATATACATTATGTATAGATATATATAGTACAAACTGTGTATCTAGAAACGTCAGAATAACTTAAAATTTGGAACGGAGGTAGTATGTATGCTTTGTGGAATTTCATAAAGTGATTTAGTTCATGCATGTTGTAATTTGAAGCCATCAATAAAAAAAGGATAAGGTCTGTTTGGATCCATTGTGATAATGATAACAATAATAGTTAGCTAAAAGAATCAATTATGACCAAAATAGCTAGTTTATCGGTGGATTATTATAATCATAACACCATATATTACAATAATCCTATAATCTATGGCAGACCTACTTTTGAGAGAATATGTGTATTTGTCACTTTAACCAACAATAATCCACCATAATAATCTAGGGGTCTCAACTCTCTGATTATTATAACCCATAATTCAACTCTCTAGATTATAATAATCCAACTATGATCAGCCTAGCCTTGGATCTCCTTAGATTTAAGAGCCCTCAACCCTAAATTATGGGATGCTTCCTCACAAAAATTATCATCAAATATTCATGTCCTTGAATAGTTCTCCCTTGCTATCACAGATAACATATATGGTGGACAATGTCATCCTAAATTTAGGGGAGGGGGATGATTAGTGTATACCACTAAATATAGGATGTTACACGAGGAACGGTTGGAGACCAGAGTATTTTTTATTACATAAACCTTAATTTTGGTTGGATAGAAAACTCTTGGATGGAGATGCTCATCTACTCTCTTGGTTCCGTGGACCTGGCTTGGACTAAGTTTTGACTTTTTGATAGGAAACTCTTTGTTCTAGCCTTGTAGGATTGGCTTGACCACTGGTTCATGCGGTGAATCGAAAACACTTTCTTCCTAGGTTGTGTAATTTTAAGAGATTATATATTAACTTACAGATAACTTATACATATAGCCTTTTTATTCTTTTCCCGAAAAGTAAATAGGTAGGAAATTGAATACTTACATTGTTTATGTAGAGATATATGGATGCATTGTGACATACCTTCATGACTGTGTTGACGTTGGAAGTGATCCGAATCAAATACCAAAGGGCATTGGACGCCCGGGCCGCTACGAGCCGAAGAACGCAGCGAAGATATCGCTCTTACGTGGCGTAGCACGGAGAGGTTTACAAGCAAACCACCAAAGGATAACCAATCGCGCTTACGGAGCGAAGAACCAGCTAGTTTTCGGGCAAACTAGCAAAGGAACCGCCGAAGCTCTCGCCCGGGAGGGACCCCGTCAGGGCAAGGACGTCGCCGGGTTATCCTAGGTCGGCCAGCAAGCCTAGGACGCCATCCTTGGTCGCCTGGATCAAGAGATGAACAGCATGGAGAAGGTTGAGAGGAGAAATTGGGGTAAAGAGAGGAGATGGATTGGTTTTTTGTCGATTGATTGGATGGGATCAATCGGCCATGATCCTCTCATATTTATAGAGGGGGTGGTCTTATCCCAATAGGAAACATCTCCAAGGCTTAATCTTCAAGTTTCCCACGTCAAAAACTTACCAAAAACCGATTTAGAAACAAACCGGTTCGATATCTGAAAGTTAGATTCGGAATAGGCCTTTTCGGTAGTACTACCGGTAGTACCGGTCAATCTACCGGTAGTACTGGTCTGTACCGGTAGTACTGGTAGTTCATTTTTGTGCAAAACTACGCCAAATACTCAATAACTACCGGTAGTACCGGTCTCGGACTAGTAGTACCGGTAGTTCATTTTTTCGCCAAACTTCTAGGAGCCATAACTCTTGCATCCGGACTCCGATTTGAACGTTCCATATATGTTTTTTGATCGTCTCAACGAGAGGAACGCATCGGTGAGGTCCGTTTCTTATTTTGACAACTTCATAAAATATACATTTTTTAGTGTCAACACATGCCCCCCTGTTTTCAGGTGAATGATGAATGAACTTGAAAACACTTCTCAAAATACATCGAGCAGCAACGATTCCCATCACATCGGCTGTTCAGCGACTAAGGGCGATGTATACATCGGCCATTTTTTTCTAAGGGCGATACATGTATCGGCCATTGCTTGGAAAGCACTTAGGCTTCTTGCCGAACACTTGGAAAATACTGTCTTAAGCACTTTCCGTTAATTGCCTTATGAGACGTTCACCCTTCAATGTCTCTAGCAGATATGAATTTCCATATATTGCCTTGATCACTTTGTAGGGACCCTCCCAATTCGGTGACCACTTGCCAAACTGATTGCTCTTCGATCCAATTGATAGTATGGTTTCACACTAAATCCCCAACTTAAAACAATTTGCTTCTCACCTTCTTGTTATATGGCTTAGCAACGCGAGCTTTGTCTTTCTCAATCTCCTTAAGAGCCTTCAATTTACTAGCTCGAAATGAGTAACTTTAGTGGCACGATGCCTTAAAATGCGATGTGCCCAAAGAGCTTCAAACAAAAACCTCATGCCACCTCTTTGGATTATCCTTAGTCTTCTTCTTGATAAGCTTGATCAAGGTCTTGTTACTAGACTCAGCTTGACCATTAGCTTGAGCATAGTATGGAGATGAATTGACCATCTTAATTTTATATGATTCGGTAAAGTCCTTTACCTCTTTGGACATAAAAGATGTCCCTTGATGTTTGAGGAATACCGAATTTATGAATAATATGCTCAGTGATGAACTCAATCACCTCTCTTTGTGTCATATTCATCAAAGGAATTGCCTCACACTGCTTAGTGAAATAATTTGTAGCAACCAGGACAAATCGATGTCCCTTTGAAGATGGAGGATGAATTTAGCCAATGAAATCTAGCCCCCAACCACGAAACGGCCATGGTTTGATAACAGAATGAAGCACAGCTGAATATTTCCAAACCTTTGGCACTCTTCACAACCTTTGTAGTAGCAAAAATAATCGGCCATCATAGTAAGCCAATAGAAACCGGCTCTACGCAACAACCATTTCATCTTCGGGGCCGATTGATGCGTACCACAAATATCTTCATGGACTTCTCCCATAGCCACTCTTGCTTGATCAGATCCTAAACACTAGAGCAACAAATCATCGACAGTTTTTCGATATAACTCATCATTATGCAACGTGTATTTTGAAAGCAATCCGCCGAACACATCTTGTCAACTTTAGTGTTAGAATTCTGCAAATATTTCAACAAGGGAGTCCTCCAATCCTCCAAATCGGCCTCGAAATTATTGCGGATCGAGTTAGGACGATTTGGGATGCTCTTAGGCAAAGTGTCCATGCTGATCACAGGGGAATTGGCTAGGCCGACTGTAGCAGTCGATTGAGCCGGTTGTTTGTACATGCACGGAAAAATTAATATCTTCATGCATCGGCTTTTCTTGTATGTGAAAATTATGCCCACCGACGTCAAAGCCTGATGCGTGTTGAGCTAACATGTTGGCCTTTTGATTTTCATGCCTCGAAATATGCCGAATCTTAAATTCGACAAATTTAGAAATCATATCAAGGCAATCATCAAGACAAGCACATAGTAATCCATCTAAACATTGAGATTCACCAGCAACTTGTTGCACCATCATCAAAGAATCACTACAGGCCTCCACATGTTTTATCTGCATGGAGTGCAATGTTGCTAAACCCAATAAAAGCATTCGGCTTGAATATTGGTGAAAATATAATTCTAATCGGCTTGATGTCTCAAATAGCGCACATTATGATAAACAATGATTATGCCAACACCTTGACCATCTTTGCAAGCCGATTAATAAAACCTCCATAGGTAAGAACAAGTAATTGATCTCATATCATAAATCAATTACATACTCAACAATAAAATCAGCAATGACTTGACATTCAAACATTTTTAATGGTTCAAAAAATCAAGTCATATTCAGCAAAAGCATATGCCCATGTGCCTACCCTTCAGCGAGGATTGGTCGATATAAAATATGCTTTATCACATCGGCCTGGCATGTATACATACATTTTTTGTAATATGGGCATACCTTATTTTGGGATCAAGAAGACATCAATCAATATAGATGAAAACAAATTCTTTCCTTTTGTCTTCTTGAATCAAAGCAACACCAATGCACCTACTTCGGCAATAGTATATAATGTGAATGGAGCCCCACTCCTAGATGCACGAAGAACTGATGGTGTTGATAAAAAATCCTTGAGAAGCTCGATTAACTCAATTTGTAATCGGCTTCTAAGTTTTGTCTTGCATGCACCAGCCGTAGTGTAATGCCAATTATTTCAATGTGCTCACATGGGTTGGCCGATGCAAACCTTTGCCCAAACATAATTTACACTTCATGATGATGTGGAGTTGATCATCAATCGACTCTAGAGATATAAGAACAAAGCCCTGTCTGTTGCCAAAACCAGTAAGGTTTTCTTGATAAGCAAATCATATCATCATGCCCCCCAAGCAAAGAAGCATCGGCCATGGCATAGGCCGATGAGCCTGCTTGGATGATCTGGCTTTTAGAAAATCGTACTCTGAGGTGTAAAGTCATCTTGGTTTTCAGAAAGCTCCCCAAAGTTAATAATAGCAACAACTGTGGAGCCAAATCAACTGGAGACACCTCAAAAGCACTCCGGGCCTGAGAAAGTCGGCTTAGCCGACTTTGAAGTCGGCCTAGCTGACTTGGGGTCAGCCAGGGCAGCAAGGGCAGTGCTGAGTCGGCTTTAGCCGACTTGAGAATCGGCTTAGTCGACTGGTCAGTCAACTCAGCCAGTTGTTGAGTCGGCTCAGCCGGCTGGTAAACCAGCTCAGCCGACTTTGGTAGGCAACTGACTTTCCAACAGTTCAATGTTTGCAAGCACTCATCGATCATGTTTTATACTAAGGGCGATAACAAAGTATCGGCCATATGAATTCATCCACATGAATATACATAAACGAAATAGAATATTTTGGCTCTTATCATTGGTAAGCATAATAATTTGGCAACCCTTCATAACATAAAGATCCACGCCAAGGATCAAAATAAGGAGCTGAGGGATGACTATACATACCATGGGATGAATTCCGGATAAACATAGGCGTAAAATATGGATGATGCCATGACCAATCATTTTGATGATCCGTGCAAACTTCCAACTTGGCAATTAAGCGCTTGAATCTTCTTCTTCTTTCTTTTGCCTTTGTTGCACCACTTGCTTGAGCATCACCCTTTTGAGCTTGAATACTTTCTCTAGGAACCCATGCTAAGCCCCTTTCTTTCAAATTTCTTCTCTCGCACTAAACTTTTGTAACTTCTTTTCTTGCCACTTTGGTAAACCGATCGAGCATCTCGGTTTTGTTTCTCGCTTTTGGACAGCGGCAATTCTTTTCCGGATTTTAGGCACTTTCATCTTCTTTTGTTCAGATGTGGCACCTACAATATCAATAGATGATTTTCTCACTTCCTTGCCATCAATAGCCGGATTTTTCAAATGATGTAATCGGCTTTTTAATAGTTGCATTCAGATCTGAACTTTTGTTCTTTCGGCCATCATATTTCACACGGTAAACTTGCTTTACCACTTTCTTCTTTGGTTGAGCTCCGGACCGATTTTGATCAAATCGGTCATTATAAGATGATGATTTCTCTGAATATCTAGGAGCTGCACACTCTACATATTGTGGCTCAAAATATGATGGAACATGTGCCTCTTGATCAAACCAGCCCAAGGTGAATAAGGATGAAAATATGTGGGTTGTGGTTCATAAGACACGAGAATTGGCTGCTCAAAAGGAGAATATGTTGTCACTGCATGAGACCTACTCCCTTGCCAATTCCTCTTTTGAGATTTGTGCTTTGGAGGTAATTTTGATGGCTGGACTTTCTTTGACCGATTGGCAATATTTGTTGCGCCTATCTTCTCATATTTAGCTAGAAGTTCCTCGAAGCTAAGCTTCGGCCTTCTAATCTTTTGCTTGTCATGAGCTCTACCTCCATTAGCATTATGAGAATCCTTCTTCTTTTCTTCATCTTGATGGACATGCTCCAAAGAAGGATCCTAAGCCGATTCTCCTTCTCAATGTAATCAATCGGCTTTTGATTTGGTTGGAGAGATTTCACCGCCTCCCAAAGGTGTCTTGAACTATAGAAACATTGTTGTCCTCTGAAACATCTTCAACTTGCAATTCATGGACAACAACCTTGTCTTCACTTGAGGGCTCCACATCTCTCTCTTGAGCACTTAGGCTTTGAACTTTTAGTGAATCGGTTAATTCAAGCCGATTTGAAACCTGTTTGCCATCAAGACCGATTGAATCCAATTGGTCTATTTGTTGAGCTTCAGAAAATCTCAATCGGCCTTTATCAATGGCCGATTGGATCACACGACGAAACATATTGCAATCACAAGTATTATGATCAAATGAATTATGCCATTTGCAATATATAAGATCTTCTAAGTTATGAGTTGATAGCAAAGCATTGTGATCAATGATTCTAATAAAATTATTCTTAAGCAAAATATCAAAGACATGATCACAAAAAGTAAAGTCAAAGCTGTACTTTAATTTTTTAAGCTGATTCTTTTGTGGAGTCGGTTTTAAAGCGAGGCAAACGAAGGGATCAGCTTTATTATCAACACATTCGTCCACAGCTTTATAATTGCTTCTAGAAAGCTTTAGCTTTGACAAATTAGCACTATGGGTCTTACCAGCACAATATGTTGGCCGATAGAATCTGATTTTATTTTATCTTTAACAAATACAATGCTATTCCTAATCGGTCTTTGATAACTATTTTCAAGAATATCTCTAATATAAGCAGAAATCAAAATAGTATGACCGGATTGGAATTTGAGCAAAATATTTGTATCTTGTACCTTGTTGATCACGTCAGAGAGATGTATGTCTTTGATTTGAATGATGTGGTTCTTCTTCTCCTGAGGGTGATCAACAATATGTGCCGAGTCATCTAAAGATGCATCAGCAGCTGCAGAAACCGAGGGAGTCGGCTCAGCCAACTCAATGTTGGCTAGGCCGACTTGGGCACTAGCAGCAGGGGTAGTCGGCTTAACCGACATGGGAGTCGGCCTAGCCGACTCAAGGAAGGTAGCAGGGGCAGTCGGCTTGGCCGACTGTGGAGCCGGCCTAGTCGACTCGGGAATTGGTCGCAGAGGCAAATGGCTTAGCTTAATCAGATAGTCGGCTTAGCCGACTTTGAGCAGGCAAGCAGTCCTTCCTTCTTGTCTGTAGGGCTTGATCTCCATCGACGATGTAATAATCGCTAGATAAGTACACGACCCCTTTAGTGCCTGAAAAGTCAAGTCTAGCTGGTTTCTGGCGCTTTTCATGCTTTTCTATAGCAAGACTTGCTTTTTGAGCATCCACTAGCAATTCACTTTTAGCCGATGATTCAATTATAGTCGGCATTTTTTTATTGGTCTTACCAAAATATTCATAGAATTGCTCCTCTCATTCAAACCACCAACTAATAGTACACTCGCGCAGAGATGTAAACCATGCAAAGGCAATACCGGTTAAGGATAAAGGAAAATATCGTACTCTCAAATGTTCATCATTACCGCAACACCTAGTCATAAGAGATATATATACTGAATATGTACTACAAAATGATCTTATCATTTTCACCACTAAATTTATAAAATTTGGGTACGACCAACCTTCGTGAATTCTCAAGTAATCAATGGCTAATGGATATGGTCTATGATACGTAGGCACCTTCCATTTAGAGGATCCATGTGGATTTCTAGCATGAGCTAAATCTTCATTGATTCGGCTTGTTTTGAGATCAAATGAAGTTTAATAAGAAGTTTTAACAACTGAATGCCTTGCTAAAATTTCATTAATTCGCCTCGAGTTAGTAGTAACATATGAAGCGAATTATGATTATGAGAATTGGTATATGGTACTGAATTTTGAGAGTAATTGGCTAAATAGTTAGCATTGTCATAGTCAATTCTCTCATTCATCGGCTTGCCTTGCAAAGGAATCACATATTGTGAACTTACAAATTGATGAATGTGGATTTACATGTTGTATGTTGCTAGAAGAATCAAAACTCAATGAATTTTCAATAAACATCGGCTCTTGATGATGATATTCATCAAAAGTATTAGGCGATACAACATATCTAGTGTTATCATAACTAGCAACACCAACATGAGAATTCATATTACTTGCAAAATAATTATTATAATCATGCGATGTATTTGTAAGTTGTACCTTGGGGTAATTGTAGTAGTATTGTGATGAATCGCCTTGGTACTCCATGGTTTTGAACTTGACCGCCTTGCTAAAATTTTTGATAAGCAGCACAATACGTTGCAAAATAGCAAACGGGATCAAAGGGGTCAAAACCGAATGAGATCGGCCTTTTGGGGCCGATCGAACGGTAATGGCGAGCACAAAAAGATAGATCAGTAAAGAATATGGCTAGGGCAAAGAGATTCGGCTACAAAAATTGGAGCCGAAGCAATCTTCGTCCCCAACGGAGTCGCCAAAAAGTATGTTGACGTCGGAAGTGATCCGAATCAAATACCAAAGGGCATTGGACGCCCGGGCCACTACGAGCCGAAGAACGCAGCGAAGATATCGCTCTTACGTGGCGTAGCACGGAGAGGTTTACAAGCAAACCACCAAAGGATAACAATCACGCTTACGGAGCGAAGAACCGGCTAGTTTTCGGGCAAACTAGCAAAGGAACCGCCGAAGCTCTCGCCCGGGAGGGACCCCGTCAGGGCAAGGACGTCGCCGGGTTATCCTAGGTCGGCCAGCAAGCTTAGGACGCCATCCTTGATCGCCTGGATCAAGAGATGAACAGCATGGAGAAGGTTGAGAGGAGAAATTGGGGTAAAGAGACATACCTTCATGACTGGCACCTTGTAGTTGTACAGTGTACACACGTTTCTCGGTCAAACGTTGGTTGCGTTTGCCATTGGTGCATATCTTGCCGATCTTGGATTCAGCATCTCAGTGATCAACCGAGAGGAGGCAATGCATGGAAAATGATTCATCCAAGGGCCACACAGGATGCATGCCATCAGTTATCATGCAGAGATGCACGCACATGCACATGTACTAAATTATGATCAACTGTCTCATGTACCTTGCAGTTGGATCGGGATCTGCCACCACACCCGGCCCTGAGGCCATGAGATAGATTTCTTCAAGCAGATTATGATGAGTGCATGGCGGTGTGTGCCCTCCAAGCGCAGGAACACACGACAAATCATATCTTTGCCTTCCAAGCAGATCATATTTTTTTGGCATTGCCGACTCGCAGAAACCAATCGGCTGCTTCTCGTACTTGGAACTTTAGTTAGAGGTGTCACATACGGGTTAGTATTTGGTGCCCCGATTCGATCCTGCTTGTCTTTCCACATCGATCCTCAAACTCTGGCAGGAGAAACTAATGCAGTACGTCGTGAGATTCTCATCTCATGCACAGAGGAGTCACCGATGACAATAATCTTGCCTGCATGCCACCATCGGCAACATATATAGCTATATATTCACGAAGCCATCCTTTAATGGTATGCACGTCGTGCGCTACTGGACGCTGCTAGGAGAATTGGAGTGCCAGGAGGAGGAATGGGAGAAGCTCGCTGAAGGCGATAAGCTAGATGAGATTATATTAGATTGGTAGTCTTCACGGGTTAGCCTAAAATATCATTGCCAACAAAATTTGGCCACACAGGAGGAGCCGTTGATCAATAATATCCTAAAATATATAACAGATAAAAATCAATTGATATGAGGGTAGTAGGGTCGTTGCATTACTCACCATTGGAACGTGATGGTGGGCTCATCAGATATTAATTTATTAATGAATTATGTGCATGTCGATACAAAAATTCAAGATTTTGCCTGGCACGCAAAGATTTAGGTTCTTTGTTTTATTATTATCTATTTTATATATAAAATAGCAGTGGTGGGTAATTTCTTCAAAAGTTAAGTTAGATCTAACGGTTATAGATAGCACCGATTAATGGTTTGATGACAGATGTTTCTGATTAACGTGAGAATTTCTAGTATTTTTTTTTAACACTTAACGTGAAGCCTCCGTTGAAGAATCCAATTAGTAATACTAAGATACGCCGGTCTGTTGTGCTGGACTTTGGTGGCCGGCCATCCGTCCTCCTTTTAATTTAGGGCGCTGCTAGCGCTAGGACGTCCTATGGAAGTGATTTCCATCGGACGCTCCACCCCCTCCCCGTCCGTACGCCTCCGCGTCTAAGATGCGAACCACCTCCATATCCACCAGGTCTGCGTGCACTGTGCGAGCCTCCACCTCTCCCCTCGGACGCCATCCGCCCCGTGGGTCGTGGTCCGCCGCCCAGCAGCCGATTGCCAGCACTAGCACCCGTCCCGCTGCTCCGTTTGGCAGCTCCCTCGCCACCGCATCCAGCACGAGCGTGGAGATCCGCGACTCCCCACACTCATCCTCATCACCATCCCCATCCCCCAGGAGCACCCACCGCGCTGCTTCGTGCCCCCTCCCCATGACGACGAAAACATATTGCGACATCTCAAGCATTACTGCTGCAACAACCTAGAAACATCTGTTGCAACACCAAAAAAATATCTGTTACAACGTCCCAGAAACATCTATGAAACAACCCAGAAACATCTGTTGAAACAGCACAGAAACGTCTGTTGCAACAACTAAAAAACATCTGTTGCAAACAACCCAAAACATCTGCTGAAACACCTCAGAAATATCTGTTGCAACAACCTAGAAACATTTGTCGAAACAACCCAGGCACATCTGTTGCAACAACTCAGAAACATCATTGCAACAACACAGAGACATCTGTTGAAACTAACCGGATCTGACATGGGGAAGCACTCGCACCACCGACCGCCAGGGGCTATCGAGCGAGCCGAAGGGGCGCCTCCTCCTCTGCACCCACCGCCGGATGCACTCGAGGGGCCTTGAAGCCACCGCCACCACAAGAGGCGGCAAGGGGAGCGCCACACGCGATCCATTTGCCAGGCGAGGTGGCTCGCCGCCGCCGGCACCACCACCAGAAGGGGAAGGGAAGGGTGCGCCGTAGTCCGGGGTGCAGGCCTGCGGGGCGCCGTTGCCTGATTGACGTTGCAGGCGCTCGCGGGCTTGCGGCTGGAGGCTCCCACGGCGCGGCGGCATGACGTGCTCGGGAGAGGATGGCGTCGAGGCGGGGGCCAGGGAGTCAAGCAAGCACGGGTCCTGCGAGCTCTGTGAAGGTGGAGGGCAACGGCTGCCGTCGTCGCCGTGAAGGAGGAGGGATCAAAGCAGTGAAAGCAAAGACCTGGGCTGGGGAGCAGCGGAGCAGGTGAGACTTTTTCCTATAAAGAATGGGAGAGGAGTGGGTGGATGAGGAAGAGGGGATAAGGACGGGAGAGATGTGTGTGTGGCTAGAAAGAAGCGGCGTGGGCGGCCGAGTTTGAGACGGACTAGTCCGTCCGATGCTATAGGACGTCAGACGTAGAGCATTACCGTTTAATTTATGGCCATATACAATAATACCATATACTCCTGTGTCCTGATATGAGATGATATTAGCACTGCCATGCATATCTCCGGTCAGCTGCCGCTGCTTCCTAATCCTCCTGCATGCTCTACGTGTTCGGAGCGAGGAGATAACCGTGGTGCGTGAGTGAGTGCTTCCTTACAAACGCAGGTTAATTCTGACACTACTCTGTAGCTAGCTCGATCGCACGCATCATATCCCTCTTCGTTCGTGTGCGCTTCATATGCATGGCTTCCTTTTTCTTTGTTGCCGCAGATTTATTGGAATTCCTAGGGACACATACTCTGAGCAGATTTTGCGTCCGCCGCTCATCTGGTGTGATTTCACTCATCTCTTGTGGATCTTAGAGCTCTGGTAGTCTGGTTCAGCACGGTGAGTTTTAGAATTTGTCCTTGTTAGGATTTTTCCTTCCAGTTTGCTGTTTTCAGAGAACTTTCAGTTAGAATTCAGTAAGGACAGACTCAAGCGAACGCGTGACAGTGTCCACGATGCGCGCTCTCCGCGGCACATCCCAGAGATGAGGGGTGGCACTTTGTGAGCACGAGCGTGCCACCATAATCCCCCAGCCATCACGGCCTTGTAATTCCCTTTTATATTCAGCATCTAAACCCAGAAAACGCTGTCAGTTGACAGCACCAAAACACCGCGTGTTTTCTGTTCGATCATCTTTCTGCTTGCGCGTGAGAAAGAGATCGCCGGCGACATTTTGTTCCCGGCGAAGTTTTGACAGATGAATCTGAAGCTCATGCCGATGAAGAATTTCGCAAACGAAAGGCTCCAACAGGAAACGCAGACCAACGACGAAAAAATCATGAAACACAACTGCTTCGTAGGCCTCAGGAAGAGGAGATTTCTCGTTGCCAGGCACCCGACAGTTCGACCGAGTAACGGCACTCATCAAGCCATCCGCGACGCATTTGTCAAGTTTCTTCTCGGTCATCAAGCTGCGACCGAGGTAGTACGAAGGTGGATATCCTTCTACCAAGGGAGGAGGTCCAGATTCAGCCTCATCCTCCTCTTCGTCAACATTTATTATATCGACGAGTTCATCTTCAGCATCTTCTTCGGCTCTCGGATTATCGGCCGCTGAGCATGACGGAATTTCCTGAACGGCAGCATACCCTTCGGCTGTGGCCAGGAGTGGCTTGTCGCAAGCGCGCTCAGAAGAATCTCCCGAACCAGAAGAACTATCGCTGGTATTCTCGCTTGACCGATCGTTCGACATTTTAGACAAGCAAAGTTAAAGAAAATCCCCGAAACTAAGAAGAACAAAGAAGCAAAAAATAAGCAACCAAGCAAAGCCGAAACACTCCAATAGTGAAAGGAAGATTGCAAGCGAAATAATAAAATATCTACATTAGCGAAGAACGAAAGGAGACTTACCGAAGTGACCGGTCCCTGAGGGCTAAAAGCTCCAAGCGAAGGCGGAAAGCTGAACAGGCGAAAGGCAGCTGGAGGAATGAAACGAGAAGGCGCGTGGGCTACGCCGGGGCTCCCACGCCTTTTATAGACGTCCAAGGGTGACATCGGCAACACCAACCGTCGCTCCGCACACCGTCCGAGGCAGCGAAGCGACGGTTGCTCCACGCGCCGTTCTTGCAGTGCAACTGCACCGCGCCACGAGCAGCGCGCCAAAAATCATTCTCCAGAATTTAAAATTTTTCATACAAAATCAAAATTCAAAAGTCAAAAATCAAACATTCAAAAAGTTTACGCCCTCAGCGGGGGACGGCGTGTGGCACGATCACCAAGCGCGAGGAGGATCGACGAAGGTACGCAAACCAAAAGCGGATTCGTGACCTTCGCCGAGGGGCTACTGTTGGGGGCAAAGCAGGGCGTTGGCACCCTAGTTGCCCCTGCGCTTCGGTGTAGAAGCTGCACTGCCGAAGGGGGCTTCGTGACCCTAGCTGACGAATGTACATTCGGCAGCGCCGAAGGTATTTTCGACTGTACGATGGGCACTCCGGTATGTCCGGAGGAGGAGAAGCGCCCAGGGCGAATGTGTATTCAGCAGCGCGAAATACACCGCTGTTTTGAGGACAGACGGACCTGCTGTACAGGCATGAGGCGCTATCGTTGTGCCGAAGGCATTTTCGTCTGGTACTCTGGAGTGTCTGGAAGAGGTGAATCGCCCGTGCCGGCCTAAGCCGACATCGTTCGGGCGAAGAGGTGTTCGGCTCGGCGAACACGGCGGATCCCTTTCCGTTGTGACGATGTGACTTTCGTACCAAATGCAGGTCCCAGCTGTCAGGTGAGGAGCCGACACCCCCGCACGGAGGGCCACATGCTGTCGGCGGTTACGGGGACCTGAGTTGCAGGGGAGCCAAAGGATGACTTCCGTCTCTGCGCCAAGGAATATTCTAAGAATAGGCGTTAGGTGGGAGGGTAGTTTGGTCCTTGTAGAGGTGACGAATGAGTATAAAAAGGCCCCCAAAGGGCATTGTAAAAGAGGCTCCCCCCAGAATGGGAAGGGACTGAACACAAGCTTATTTCGTGACCATAATTCGAGTTGTCCATTGAGCACCGGGCTTCGTTTGCCGTTTCGGCCACAGGGGGTACCTTGACGTGGGCCGAAATCAACAGGGGCCCCTGTGGTGTCTGCTCCCTGTGGTGTCTGCTCCTTTCAAGTCAGATGGTGACAAGAAGGAAGATGATGATGAAGCCTGAAGATTTGGCCAAGAGGCTGGGTGAAAAGCCATGTCTGTTATGGCTTGTTCACCTTTATCTATCTTATTTTTCTATTCCTGGGCTATGTAGCCCTTTAAACTTTCTATTGAGTCACTGGAAGTTATCTATGTTTAAACTATGTGGGTTTAATCTGTGTCGGTCTCTATCTTTATTTAAAGTTTTTAGCTGCTTGATGCCCTTTGTTTGTACCTGTGCTATGCATAGTAGTACTAGGGCTCTTTCTTCCTATTTTGTTTCCCATGGATAGTAGACCCAATGGAAAATCATGGAAAATCCTCTGTTGGAACATCAGAGGTATAAATGCAGAAGGCAAGTGGGAATCTCTTAGAAACAAAATCAGTGAAAGCAATTGTGACATCATCAGCATTCAAGAGACCAAGAGAGAAATGTTTGGCATTTCCTATATTAGAAAGTACTGTCCCAGAGTTTTTGATAGCTTTTGTTTCCTTCCCTCTGTTGGAGCCTCAGGAGGCATTTTAGTGGTCTGGAAAGGCTCTATGTTTTCTGGGTTTGAGGTACTTCAGAACAGCTATGCTATATCTGTTGAGTTCTCTTCTGTACACAACAATGCCCTTTGGATTTTGACTTCTGTCTATGGCCCCTGTGAAGATGAGGCCAGGGTTGCATTCATGGAGTAGTTTGAAAACATTCATATGCCTGTTGACATAGATTGGCTAGTAATTGGCGACTTCAACCTTTATAGAAAGCCTGAAGACAGGAACAGGCCAGGTGCAAATGTAGGAAATATGCTGTTATTCAACAATGCTATTAGCTCTTTGGGGATTGTGGAAATACCTTTGCATGGAAGAAGGTTCACCTGGACCAACAAGCAACAGCCTCCTCTTCTTGAAAGGCTGGATTGGTTTTTTTCTTCACAAGCCTAGACTCTTTCCAATCCCAATACTACTGCTCATTCCTTGGTCATGGAAGTGTCTGATCACTGGCCTTGTGTGTTGGAAATCAAAACTTCAATTCCAAAAAGCAAGGTTTTTAGATTTGAAAACTGCTGGATGGCTCATGAGAGTTTTATGCCTTTGGTAGAGAATGTCTGGAATGGGGATTTTCATCAAAGTGATGCAGCAATGTTGCTATCTGCTAAATTCAAGGCACTTAGAGGGTCTCTTAGAGCATGGCAGTCTCAGCTCTCCAATCTCAAGAACACCATTGAAAGTGTCAAGTTAGTGCTATCCTTCCTGGATGCCATTGAGGAATGGAGGGACCTGTCTCTCCAAGAATGGAATTTAGAAATTTTGAACAGCAAGCTTTCTAATCTTCTTCATCAGTAGCAGGTCTATTGGAGGCAAAGAGGTAAAATTAAGTGGGTTAAGCTTGGAGATGAGAACTCTAGTTTCTTTGATTCTATTGCAACTATCAGACATAGGAAAAGCCTAACCACCTCCCTTACCAAACCATCGGGAGAAATTGTCTATGATCATGAATCCAAAGCTAACCTAATTTGGAATGACTTCAAAGAAAGACTAGGAACATCCAATTTCGTGGATATGCAGTTTGTTTTAAGTTCCCTCCTTGATAACAGCCTAGATCTGAGCTCCTTGGAAGTCCCTTTCAGCCCCCAGGAAATTGATAATGTAATCAGACAGCTGCCCAATGAAAAGTCACCTGGCCCTGATGGTTTTAACAACGAGTTTCTAAAGAAATGCTAGACTTTGATCAAGCAGGATTTCTATAATCTTTGTGCTGCTTTTTTCTCTGGGGATTTGTGTCTGAGGAGTATTAATGGTTCTTATATAACTCTTATTCCGAAGGTTGATGGACCAACAAGAATTAATGAGTATAGGCCCATTTCTCTCCTAAATTCTTCTGTCAAGATCATTACAAAGCTTTTGGCAAATAGACTCCAGCCTTTAATCACCAAGCCGATTCATGCTAACCAGTATGGTTTTATTAAAGGGTAAAGTCCACTTTAGGACCTCCAACTATCGTAGAAGTATGGATTTCAACCTCCAACTTCAAAACCGGATAACATTGGCCCTCCAACTCTCGAAAAAGTTCACTTTAGGACCCTGGCCGGTTTCCCAGGCGGTTTTGCATGGCACTGTAGCAGTGCTGACGTCAGCGATGACGTCAGCACTCCTTTTTAATTTGCAAAATTGATATCTTTTTATTCGGAACTCCAAATATAGCAAATAATATATCAATTTTGATCGTCTCGACGAGCTCTTTGCAATGGTGTACTCCGTTTTGTTGTTTGAGATAATTTTATTTCATGAAAAATAAATATTTCTACAAAACAAGTTATGCAATTAAGTCGATTGTATGCAAGTATTTTATATACTTTGTATATTTATATATGTACAACACCAACGTAGTCAGTATATAAAACAGGGAGTTGGACGATCAATCGACCTCGCCACGATCGCTAGATATTTTTTTGAATTAACCTTCCCTAGGCTGCGGTTAACTAACTCACAATATGACACGATCAAACGATATGTTTATGCTCCTAGTGTAGTTTTTTTTTTCTGCTTTTGTGGTGAAATTAAGTAGCTAGTGGTAGTAGTAGTATTATATTTATCTTGTACCCAAATCCGATACAGTATACGATTCATGTACACCTGTCCTTTTTCCTTTCCTATGGCTACTATTGCAAAGACACAGAACTGGACGACCATTCGGCCGACACAGCACGTGATCTGCTTCTGGGCCGGCATGGCATGAGTATGACCGCATGAAGTGGCGGTGGATAGCTAGATTGAATTGAGGGAGCAGGTAGCAGCAATAGTGAGTGGCTTACTCGTGGTCTAGAATCTTGTGCGGCATCGGTAAGTTGAGCGCGTGCCCCCGCGGGAAGGTCGTCCGGGCGAGGATCTCCGTGGCGTCGGCGTTGCGGTGCGCCTCGTTGCCCTCGCGCCCGCCCGACGCGAGGTGGCAGCACATGAAGCAGAAGCTCGTGTCGTGCAGCCAGAACCGGACGGACACGGCGCCCTTGTTGAATTATTGCGAAATATTTTGAATTATTGCGAAAATATTTGCGGACCCAAGTGACACGGCGAAATATTTCTACAAAACAAGTTTTGAATTATTGCATTTCAAAAATGGTCAAACTTATATATTCTATGGTCAAATGAACCTAAAAAGACAACATTTCGTGTTACATAATAATAAAAATATTATTTATCTAACAAATTCCACGAGTTCTCATTATTCTAACTTGTTTTGTAGAAATATTTATTTTTTCATGAAATAAAATTATCTCAAACAACAAAACGGAGTACACCATTACAAAGAGCTCGTCGAGACGATCAAAATTGATATATTATTTGCTATATTTGAAGCTCTCAATAAAAAGATATCAATTTTGCAAATTAAAGAAGTGTTGACGTCATCGCGCACGACGTCAGCACTGCTATCAGTGCCATGCAAAACCGCCAGAAAACCGCCAGGGTCCTAAAGTGAACTTTTTCGAGAGTTGGAGGGCCAATGTTATCCGGTTTTGAAGTTGGAGGTTGAAATCCATACTTCTGTGATAGTTGGAGGTCCTAAAGTGGACTTTACCCTTTATTAAATACAGATCCATCCAGGACTGTCTTGCTTGGTCCTTTGAGTATCTGCATCTTTGTCACACATCAGGAAGGAAATAGTGATATTAAAACTTGACTTTGAAAAGGCTTTTGACAGAATAGAGCATGGTGCAATGCTACAAATTATGAAGGAAAAAGGTTTTGGGGATAAATGGATATCATGGATGAGTATGATCTTTAGCTCTGGTACTTCTGCAGTTCTCTTAAATGGCACTCCTGGGAAAGTCTTTCATTGCAGAAGAGGAGTAAGACAGGGAGACCCTCTCTCTCCTCTTCTCTTTGTTTTAGCAGCAGATCTCCTTCAATCAATTGTTAACAAAGCCAAGGATATGGGGCACCTCAATTTGCCAATTAAACTGCAATACACAAGTGATTTTCCAATATTACAATATGCAGATGACACTCTGATCATCATGGAGGGGTGTGCAAGACAGCTCTTTGTTCTGAAAGCACTCCTCAACACTTTTGCAACATCAACTGGGCTTAAAGTGAATTTTAGTAAGTCAATGATGATCCCAATAAACATCACTGATGAAAAACTTCAACAACTCTCTGCTACCTTTGGCTGTGCAGTGGGGCAGCTTCCTTTCACATATCTGGGCCTTCCACTTGGGCTCACCAAGCCAAAGATTGAGGATTTTCTGCCACTGGTTTCTAGATGTGCAAGGAGGCTTGTCAGTACATCTCTGTTTCTTTCACAGGCTGGTAAATTACAGATGACCAACTCAGTCTTTTCCTCTCTTCCTACCTTCTTCATGAGCATTTTTCAATTGCATTCCACTGTTAGAGAACAAGTGGATAAATACAGGAAGCATTGCTTGTGGAGGGGGTCGGATGAAAATAACAGAATTAATACAAAGGCTGCTTGGCCCATGGTAACCAAGGCCAAGGAGGAAGGAGGTTTGGGCGTCTTGGATCTGAAAACTCAAAATGAAGCTCTTCTTTTGAAAAATTTCCATAAATTCCTTAATAGAGCAGATATTCCTTGGGTCAAACTAATCTGGGAAAAGCATTATAACAATGACAGACTTCCAAGTCATGTCAAGAAAGGATCCTTTTGGTGGAGAGATATGCTTAAGCTTTTGGACAAGATTAAGGGAATGGCCTCAGTTCTGGTTGCAGATGGTGCTTCATGTCTCTTTGGGGATGACTGTTGGCAGGGTCCTCCTTTGAAATTAGCTTTTCCTGAACTGTATTCTTTTGCTAAGAAATCAAGCATCTCTCTGAAAAGGGTGGCTGCAGTGAATGATGTGTCAAGCCTCTTTAGTCTGCCTCTGTCAGTTGAGGCCTATGGTCAATTTCAGCAAGTTCAAGTTATTCTCCAAGACTTACAGCATTTTGATGGCATTGACACCTGGACATATATTTTGGGTAACTCCAATTTCACTTCTAAAAAGGCATATGGTCGGTTATCAGGATCTAGCTGTGCTCACCCAATTTTCAAATGGCTTTGGAAATCCTCTTGCCAACATAATCACAAGGTGTTTTTTTGGTTACTGCTTCAAGATAGACTCAGCACTCGCAATATCCTAAGAAGAAAGCATATGCACCTTCCTTCTTACAGTTGTGTCTTGTGCTCCATGGATATTGAGGAGACTGTACATCATCTATTCTTTGAGTGTGAAATGGTCAGAAATTGCTGGAGTCTTATTGGTGTCACTGTTAATAGTGACCCTGACCCTTTTCGAAGATTTGAAAGTTTCAGATCACAGATTTCAGTTAGCTTCTTCATGGAAATTATCATTGTCATGTGTTGGAGCTTGTGGACTGTCAGAAATGAAGTCATTTTCAGAGGAATCCCAGCATCTAGTCTGCGTTGTCTAGAAATCTTCAAGATTACTTTTAAGCAGCTCCTATGGAGAGCCAAGAAGAAATATTTCCCATCAATTGAAACATGGCTAGATCAAGTGTAGTTATTGCTTTAATCTTCTTTGTCAATTTTTTTGTTTCTTGAGCCATTCTCTTGGCCCCCTGCTTCCTGCTACCTGCTCCTCCCTGCTCTCTGTTCTTTTTCTTCTTGAGTGCTGTAATCTTTGAATTGTGGTGTTCTGTAACCTCCTTGGTTGCAGTTTTAATAAAATTCCAGTAGAGGCTCCTTGAGCCTCTCCTGTTTCTTCAAAAAAAACATAGAAGTGGTGCCGGAGGACGGAGAACCCATGTCAACCCTTGTGGCCAGAGCCAAAGCGCTACTAGTTCAGCGTACAACTCAAACTAGAGAAGCTCAAACAGGCGATAATTTATGATTCCTCGTCATCCTACTTGGTCGACCAGTGTGGCAGTGTCCCACCCCTTATATGATACATTCAGGCTATGGCCATGTTGTAATAGTTTATTATGTGTTGTGTTGTGATAAAGATTTTCTATATTAGTGGAAGTAGAATTTTTTAGTCTACACAACATATTGTGTATTTTTCCTTTGTCAAAAGTAGTAACAAATTACTATTTCCACGTATAAAGCTAAACGTAACAAATTTATGGGTTTCCGTGCTGCGCGACGCCAGTACCTGCGCGCCCACTGCACCTTTGGATGGAGATTGCACTTGGTCGCCTGAATGAATCAAAGATTTCAGACGCCTGAAAATTATTAACGCCCAATTTACGGAACTTGGGATTGATTTCTGTGGAAGCCCACATAGCACGGAACAAAACATATTGGGCCGTTCAAGACTAGCACAAAACTAGGGCCAGGCTTTTTGCGCGTCACAAAAGTCTCTTTTTTTTTTTTTTTTGACAACTAACAACTTTATTAAACTTAGCAGCAACGTGCTGCTAGAATTGTTACATCTTTCAAATTTACATCGTGTAGAGCTTGTAACCAAAGGCACTCTGGTACATGTCGGTCATTGGAGCATGAGAAATCTAACATTTGGACATGTCCCGGGTGATGTAAAGCCTGCCGAGCAAGTAAATTAGCAGTCATATTTAACCTGCGCTGGACCTTGAAAATTTTTGAAGTCGTGGCTGCAGTTTTGTTGATGAAGAGCTGAGTGAAAGGCTTGATTTGCCAGTCAGGTGGACTGGTGCAATCCTGCTTGCTAATGAAGTGAACAAGTTGTTCACTGTCTGACAATAAGCTGATTCCTGTGAGGTTGAGTTTGTCGACGATGACCGCTGCCAGTGCAAGGCTTGCTGCCTCCGCCATTAGAACTGAAGTGCAGGCAGATAGTGTAGCCCTGATGTATAACGCCTTAGCGGGCTGATCCTGCACATTCAAGAGGAAAACACCAAGTCCAGCAACTCTTGGTAGCTGGTTTGGCTGATCCGGAGATGTCGAAGCATCTACATAGCATCTGCATCCTTGAAGTAGAGCAGGTAAAGGAGCATGGTAGTTCCGGTTGCTTGAGTCTTGCTGGACTAAATTCCTTGACGGCGTCGTCGCTCCTGTGTAAGAAGTTGTCATACCTTTGCGAGGCTGGGAATGGGCAGCATGTTGATGCGGTTGCTGGCCCCTGTCGTTGATGCCTTCATCTGCAGAATTTGACTGGATTGAAGATGTGAGAAAGGCCGCCACTGCATGGTGTACCTGCATTGGATTCCAAATTTTTCTTTGGAATCTATGGTCATTTCTTGCCTTCCAAATGTACCACATAGCTAGTAGGATTTTGATAAATAAATTTTGTGGAAGATTGGTTGGAAGGACAGATTGTAGTATGAGTTGAACACCATCTTGCTCTTGTGGGAGGTCATCTGTTCTCAGGGCTGGGTTAGACGAAAACCAAACTGCCCTTGGTAAGTGACAGTGGAAGAATAGATGGGCATCATCTTCCACTTGTCCACAGACAGTGCAGAGGGGGTCTATATGAACCGAGTACCTGGCTGCTCTTTCTGCCGTCGCTAGCGCCCGCCTGATTAACCTCCAGGTGAAGGCCTTGATGAGTGGTGGGAGGTCCTTAGCTTTCCACGCTCTGTGCAAAATTTGGTTAGCCTGTGGAAGAAGACTTCTGGAGCCCTGAGGAGGAAGACTGATTATGTTTTGGGAAGACAGATGATTGTAAATGCTTTTAGTAGTACAGACTCCGTTTCTGGCCGGCTTCCACCGAAGGACATCCCGATTGTGTTGAGGGACCGGACGCAATGCTTCGATTTCCTGTACTGCATGAGCATCAAAAGTATTGGTTAGTAGATCAATGTCCCAGGTTTGTGTGTCTTGAATCCACAAGTCCGAAATAAGAGAAGGCAAAGGGACTGTGGTGACTGGAAGCCGAAGATGGTCATGAATGGTTTTCCACATAGGACCAAGGTTTTCATTTTCGGAAATTAAAATTTATCGGGAGTCACAGATAAAGAGGATAAACAGGATATATTGGAAATATTGGACCAAATTCAAATAAAATTCGATTTGAATTTAAGTAAATTTAAATAAATTTAAACAAAATTTGTACGAAAAAGATAGATATTTTTTTTATCGGCACCTACGGATAAAAAGGATATATTGAAAATATCAGGAGATTTCGGCCGATAAAGGAAACCATGCATAGGACACCATGGTGTGGACCAAATGGACGAGTTCCCAGCATGGATCTGATAGGTTACATTGTCATGCAATTCCTGTTTTACCTGCAAGACAGAAGACCAAAAAATGGATCTAGGTCCACTGTTATTAGCAGTCCAAAAGGATGAGCTGTGAAAGTATTTAGCTTTAAGGACTGCAGTAAGGAAGGGATTTTTGTTGTTAGCTACATCATAGGCAGCATGAATAATGAGGCTTTTGTTTACAGTGTGTAAATCTCCAATGCCCAGACCTCCATTTTCCTTCGGTTGGCAGATGTCATCCCAAGATTTGTAAGCAATAGGGTTAGTAGGGTTGTCCTCCTGAACTCCTGCCCACCAAAATCTCCTAATAATAGAAGTAATTTTTTCAACAAAACATTTAGAAAATAGAACAGTGGACATGTAGTAGACAGGGATTGAGGAAAGGACAGATTGGATATATGTAAGCCGACCTGCATGGTTTAATTTATTTGCTTTGACAGTAGTAAGCTTGGCTAAGAATTTGTTGTAAATGAATTCATAGGCCTTGTTTCTATCCTTGTGGTTGAAAATAATTGGGTGACCAAGATGCAAAGTGTTGGGAAGAAGGTCAGGGACAGGGAAAATGTCCCTGATTTGGTCTTTGGTAAGAGTGTCCACATTACAACTGAAATGGATAGAAGATTTAAGCAAGTTGGGAGTCTGGCCAGAGTGAAGGCAGAAGTCATTCAGAATGTTTCTAAGGCAGGTGGCCTCTTGGATGGTTGCTGTCCCACAAAGAATAAGGTCGTCTGCAAAGAGTAGAGAGTGGATAGGAGGGCAATCAGGACCCAGAGAGATCCCAGTAAGGTTAGAATTATGCGAAGCCTGTTGCAAACGAATTGAAAGTTCATTTATGGCTATGGCAAAGAGATAAGGAGATAGAGGACAACCTTGTCGTATACCTTTTTTGGGGGAAAAATAACCCGTGGGTTCTCCATTGACCAAAACAGCAAGCGACGAGGTGGAGTAACAAGCTTGGAGGAGTTTGATGAAATTGTGGTGAAGTCCAAGACGTTGAAGAGCTTCAGAAATAAAATTCCACTGTAATCTGTCAAATGCCTTGGCTAAATCGAGCTTGAGTATAAAACCTCGGTGGTTCCAAGTCTTTAGGCTGAATGAGTGGATGATCTCTTGTGTGACAATAATATTAGCTGAAATGTGCCTGTTCTTAATAAAAGCAGCTTGAGCATGGTGAATATAATTTGGTAAGTGAGGTTTTAACCTGTCAGCGAGCGTTTTAGCAATAAGTTTGTAAATAACATTGCATAGACTAATTGGTCTGAAATCTTGAGGTACTATAGGTTGCAGTTTCTTTGGAATTAGAGTAATAAAAGTCTTGTTCAGCTCCGGATTTAGAAACGCAGTCTTGTAGAAATCACTTACTAGGTGGTGTACATCTGATGAGATCCATTGCCAGGCAGATTTGTAGAATGCTGCATTGAGTCCGTCCGGTCCTGGTGAGGCGTTATTGCGCATACTTTTGATGATGGCATGAAGCTCCTGAACATTTGGAACTGAGTTGGTGAACCTGCTATGGTCTTGCTGAATATCAAGTTGATTTCGCTGAGCGCTTCCTTGTGGGTGCCACCTGATAGCCTCGTTGTTCATCTGTTCGTTAGGCTGACTTGAATATGAAGGGACAGTAACCTGCATAGAAGCCTGCTGCATAGAATTAGGGTGAGTATTATTAACATTATTATTTAAGGAATTGTCATGGTTGTCATCCGATCCAAATATGCCCTGAAAGTAGTTAAGAAGGGTGGCTGCTAGCTGTTCAGGGGTGGTCGAATCAGTGCCATCTGGGTTCTGAAGATAGTTGATGGTGTTCTTCCTATGCCTCTTAATAATGGATTGGTGAAAGAAGGCAGTGTTACGGTCACCAAGCTTGGCCCAACTTTTTTTGGCTCTTTGGAGGTGAAATTCTTCATCTTTGGCTAGGATTTGATGGTGCTGGTGGGTGAGGTGGGCTTGCAGCTCGAAGTCTTGCTGTTGGGGTGGTTTAGATTGTTGTTGGAGTAGCTGGTTTTCAATGGCCTCAAGCTGATCAGTGATTTTGGGTTTGGCTTTACGCCACTTGTGGAGATCACTTGCTAAGTAGCTGGTTTTTTGGGAAAAGGATCGATGGCCTGATTTTCTCCAACTTTGTTGTACCACAGAGTTGTAATCCTGTTCCATAAGCCACCAATTTTCAAACCGAAAAACTTTGTTAGCATGATGACGAGAATAATTTATAATAGTGAGAATCGGAGCATGATCGCTACGCATCATCGGAAGATGATAAACCACAGTTTGTGTATAAGCCATGCACCATTCTGCATTTGCCAAACACCGATCAAGACACTGGAAAGTCGGAGTTGTGCTGAAGCGCTTATTTGTCCAAGTATAAGCCGGGCCACTGTACCCCAAGTCAAGAAAGCCACACTGTTTCACATGATCACAAAACTGATTAATACGTCTAAGATTTGGTCTACATGGACCAGATTTCTCATTAACATGCATAAGTTCATTCATATCGCCCATACAAAGGATTGGCAGGTTGTTATGGTTAACAACAAAATTAAGCACACGCGTCCATATGGCAGTGGTGTTTTGGTGATGTGGATCACCATATATACAGAGCAGGCCAAACATTTGTGAATTAATATTACTAGTGCACAAGCCAAACATATAGTGATGTGAATGATCTACTACACTAATGGTAACATCCTGAGTCCAGAACAACCAAAGCCCCCCGGATGGCCTTGTGCAGGGACTACGAAAGCATCAGCGGCATTAAAGCGGTTAACAATAGAAGTGCGAGAAATTGAAGAGTTACGAGTTTCCGAGATAAAGCAAACTTGGGATTTTGTGGATGCTAGGAGGCGGGCGAGGTGGCGCATTTTAGAACTGCGCAGGGATCCACCCGATCCCCGGCAGTTCCATGCCAGTAGTGTCATGGTTCACCCAGCGCCCTTGAGGCTGGCGCCCTAGCCTGTCCCAAAGCAGAGGAATGTTGTTGAAGACGAAATTGGTGAGCCCGAAAGTGGAGGTTCTGGAGCGTGACGCCCAACAGTAGGTCCCTGGCGTTCACAAAGGGGATGTTGATGCTGCCGTTGACGAGGTTACCGCTGTTCTGGATGACAACGGAAGACGTATTGCCGAGGCCCGCGACGTAGGGCACATTGTTGCTGTTGATGAGGTTGCTGGCTCTCTGCGGCAGCGGCATGGCAGTCGGGAGGATGTTGATGTTGGGGTGCCTGAACGGGAGCAGCCCGTTGACCTCCGCGCTCGCCACCATGCCGGACGTGATGCGACCCGACAGCTGCGAGCCCATGCCCGCGCCGGCAGCTTCGGCTGGGCCGGATTCAGAGAGTCCCACCGTCGAAGAAGACGAGCGAGACCAAATTGGGATGGGGATTGAGTAGATCGGAGGTGGGATTGAAGAGATTGATATAGATCAGGTGGGGAATAGGATTAGGATTGGAGATTTGGGGGGATTGGGGATTAAGGGGAGAGAGGAACACGGAAGAACTTGCTTGACAGCTTACAGCCTGTTCGGGAGGCCGTATCGTATCGTGGATTATTTACTGCTGGCTGGTTTGGTGTGAGAGAAAAACACTGTTCCCGGCTGAAAATTTACGATCGTTTACGAGCAAGCGAACAGGCTTACCACGACAGAAGAACGGGGGCACTTGAGCAAGGGATGAATCAGATGGATGGGGAGGAATCGACGAGAGGCAGGAACGAGCTCAGAGGTTAGGGGACTTCAGTTTGGAGGAGAAGATTGGGGGAAGGGGGATGTCGCCATTGCGGCACTCTTCGCCATTACGGCACTCTCTCCCATTACAGCACTTTCTCGCGAGAGACCTCCTTTACTCCTAGCCGGGCAACGGCGGCGGAGGCGTGTCACAAAAGTTGGGCTGTGCTTAGACCAGCCCAGCATAAACTGGCCCAAAAAAAGTTTCTTAAAGCTTCCTGAACTATTGCCATGTTATTATTTTTCTACTCAAACTTCAAAGCCGGACATATTCCCTGTTAACTCTTAAAACTATTTAAATTCCTTCCCAAATCTGGGCAGAATTGGTTTTTTATATTTTAGTTTAAAATCGGTTAAATACGTAGGTTTTTTAAACCACAAATATGTATGTATGCTTGCAAAAATTCTGAGAAAACACTACAAGATAGATTGGGACTTCATAAAACCAAATAAAATATTTTGATATCACAAAAGTATCTTTGAAATCATCCAAAATTAGATTTATCTATAGTAAAATGGAAAAGATATCCAAAAAAACTTGAAAATTTTCCAAAACATTTAGACGTTGTCCAAACATGTGTTCTCAAACATTCCACAATGAAAGCATGGGATGCAACTAACATATATGCATTTAACATTATTTTTATGTTGCATTTGTTGTGGAAAGCTTTTAAAACACATTTTGACTTCATTTTGAATTTTTCAGATTTTTCTATTTTTTTCTAGAGCTAAATCAAATTTTAGAATCATCTGGGGATATTTTCATGATATCTAAATATTTAATTTGGGATTTTTAATGTCCCAATCTCTAGGATTTTTTATTTTTTTATAAGTTTAGAGACATTGTTCATGGTTTAAAAATCTCATAAGTCATTTATCAGATTTGTTAACTGAAGAAAGATGAAAACAACTTGAAAACCAATCTAACCGACCCGGAGAGATAATTTAAATGATTTTTTTACTACAAAGATCAGAATAGATTTTTTACTAGCCAGCAACTTCATGCATCCCAGATTTAATTGTAAGAGGCTATAACAGTCCAATAATAACATTTAACCAGCTTTGCATATCTATGGACACGGACTAGCCCATAAAAGAAGACCACCGAAAGTGCTTTCCTTACTACTCGCAGTCCGAGTCTAAACTCCCCTAGCTCATTTGCTTGTTGCTTCTTCCTCTGCTTGAAAAAGACTACCCACAAAATACAACTAGCCGGACCACCACGAGTTTTGGGTTACAAACAAAGCTGGGTAGTTAGGCTGAATGGCTGTAGCTCCTCGTGTGGAGCAGTTTCTCTAGTGGATATAGAGCAATTTTGGAAAAACATTTAGCAAAAATTAAACATGTTACCCAATTGACCCCATAATTCAATGTGTTGTTTTTGGTAAGCATGTTACCCAATTGCAAAAGCTCAACATATTTACGAACTTTTTGCTCAAGGGGTGTAAACGGCATTCTAGAGACAAGACGGAACCTAAGGCTAGGGAAAATAAGACCGACATCGCTACGTTATGGTAAAATGGATCGAGCATGTCATCAGCGATTGCGCCACCCAGCACCGACAGGGCCATAGAATGTCCCGGGAGGCCGGCAAGCGGCACTGGATCAGGTCGTGCTGCCGGTCACAGCGCTTGGGCTTGCCCTTGCATACCTCACGAGAGAGATGAAAGAGAAAGCTTGGAGGTTAAAGAGAGGAAGAGGTGAAGACAAGGAATAAGAAGAAAAGATTGATCTTTTTTTTTTATCAAACAAAAGATTGATCTAATGACATATATATGGGGTCCCTTGTATCAGGGGAGGTAAAAAGGATGCATGGGAATTTTCTTGAGCTGTTGCAGCACTCCTCTGGTATCCTGATGAAAAAGGGAAAAAAAAAGAGGAATTAGCTGGGGGAGAGAGTCTAGAAGTCTATACAGGTTCGAACATGGGTACACCGCGTTGCACGCGGAATGCCAATGCCACAGTACTCTCCAAACACTCGAAGTCGAATAAAAATCCACGTCAGGAACAGGAATCATATCTTGGACATGCCGGCCAACTTTTATTCTACGTCCTATCTCTCAACTTTTGCTCACTAAATTCGACATCAGGGCATCTACGTTGTACCCCATCCACATCCATCTCTGGCTTTTGTAACTCTTAAGCTAATCTTTTCATCAAAAAACTCTTAAGCTAATCCAGCGAGCTAGCTGTCGCCACAAGCTAGGCATATGTCCTTGCACGAAAAAGGAACACTGCATTCCATCCATATAACTGATACAATACGTCTGCTTGCGTGGCGGCGCGTGCGTGTATATATACTTGTGTTCTTTACCCTTCTTCTCCCATACTAGAGACCCAAGATATGGTTTTGCAGTTCTGAACCTAGTACCTGGGTGCAGTGACGTCGTCTCGATCCCTCCATCTCCAAAGCAAGCTAAGCCTGCGGCCATGGTAATCACGCTGCAACACCAATAACATCAATTTACTTTTGTTGTCTACCAAGAACATCGATGCATATAGATATATCTGTATATACATTTTAATTATTGTAGGATCTAGCAGAGAAGTCCCAGCGAGCAACCTTCTTGTTCGTCAAGGAGGAGGAGGAGGAGGAGGAGGAGGACGATGAGGAAGAGAAGCAGCAGAAACAACAACAGCAGCAGCAGCACAAGGAGGGAGAGAAGCAATCCAAAGGCAAGGACAAGAACCCAAAGGCCCCAACAACGACGACGCATCCGAAACAGGCAGCCACTCGTTCCATTTCCGGCAGTGGGGAAGAAAGGAGCAGGTGGTGTACCATACTGTAGTGCAGCCGCCAGACACCTGTATCTGTATGTGGCACTATATATAATCGTCAAGTAATATTACTGTGCTTTGTACCTTGCTTGGTCCAGTTGATCCATGCATCATACCCCTGATCAGGATTTGACTGAGATGCATGTTGGATCAGATCGATTGAACCGGGGGCCTCTTCTATGAAGACCCTGGTTATGCCGCGCACAGGGTCGTATCGTACGTGCTGCCCGCTGACTCTCAATCATCGCTGCCTCCGCCACCGCCAAGGCGTGCCCACTAGACTCATCGAGACAAGTTGTCGTCTGACCTCTGTGGTGGCTCACCCTCCAATCCATGTCGATCGATCCGTTGGGTGGGCAGTCCGACGGTGGCTAGACGGAGATCAAGAGTCATCAGCGTTGGCGTCCGGGGCGGCAGTGCTGCTCGACCTTGTGGTTGTGAGGTTCTGCTTCAACTGCCTCGTGCCCAACCATGTGTGTCAAGTGCAACACCTTTTGCTAGGGCTCCCTTCGGTCACCGTCGTTAAGTAGTAGAAGTCCACCTATTTCGGATTCTTTCTCGCAGGGAAAGATGTTTGTTTTCGGTATGGGAGAAGAGGAGCAAAGTGGCTGGTGAAGAGGGCGCTTCATCGGCGCTTCATTTGGTCCCAAGCGTGCTCCATTGCCCTCTTCACCAGCCACTTTGCTCCTCTTCTCCCATACCGAAAACAAACATCTTTCCCTGCGAGAAAGAATCCGAAATAGGTGGACTTCTACTACTTAACGACGGTAACCAAAGGGAGCCCTAGCAAAAGGTGTTGCACTTGACACACATGGTTGGGCACGAGGCAGCTGAAGCAGAGCCTCACAACCACAAGGTCGAGCAAACCGCCGATCCGACGAAGACTTAGTGCCCCGGAGGGTCCCAAGCAACTGAGAGCGGATAAATGGCTTTTGTATTCTGATATGAATTGGACCGTATGGCCCCACCGAAAAGGGATATTCTTGCTATCTATGATAGATTCAGGGTATTATGGTCCTCATGCTGTAAAAAAAGACCCTATAATTGTATCTTGAGGCAAACAAAACAAAGCAGGACCTCAATATATCTGAAATGAATGAGCCCTTCACTACTGTTCCTATCTTGTATTTTGATGTTGTGAGTTTGACTACCCACTGTCTAAGACTTCGTTCGAGGACAACATTTGGCGCCCACCCGTGATTGTCGCTCAAACTATCCAATGGCTCCTAGGAAGCGCAACACAAGATACCACTGGAAGGTCCGAAATCGTAGGTACCTCCTCATAGGAGATGGATTGAGATTATGGTGTCATAACACTAGCAATCCTCTCTACCAGACGAGCACATATTCGCATCTCTTCCCAACGGGTCAGATTTGGCTCGAACGCAATGTGGCCTAGGCTCTAGTTATGCTAACACGGTATCTTCCCCCTGATTGCCCAAATCCTCAAAGGGATTGATCGTAATCTGCATCGCCATCCTTGTTCATTCCATTCCAGGCTCCACCCACTCTGAGCTCTGCAACCCACCTGAGCCTAGCGATCCCCTCCCACAACAGATGCGCGAAAAACTCGACGAGAAAGCAGTTGATTAAGGTCACTGATTTGAGATCTTTAGGTCAAACAATGTGCCGCCGACTCATGAATCCTTTCTCCTACTTTCTGTTTCTGGAAAAGCCTTGTCCTCACCATAGCCTGTCATACTCATTGTCAGCTTTGTTGTTGCCCTTCACTGCCTTTCAGCTATTTTTGCAAAAAGTTTCCTTCATATTAAAGTGTCAAAAATACTAGACTTGATCAACATTGTCGGAAATGGTGATATCTTACTATGGTGATTGCAAATGCTCCGAAGTTGTCGAGAATGGCATATATCCACGTAAGAAACTTGAAGGCTCAGGCACAAGCAGATCCATATATGGCTAATCTGGATATTGATGGATCTTATAATGTGGTAAAAAATATGGCAAAATAAAACAGTAAATTCAAGTAAAAACAGTGAGAATAATTATGAACTAAATAAAGCCTCGATGTTACCTCCAATCCTTAGCTTGCAAGAGTGCCCGCACCCAAGAGCTGGAGAGACGGTTGGGCTCGCGCGCTAGCTAGCAGTGAAAAAACCAAGAGCTTGTGAATGAGCCGAAGAGCAGCTCTGCTCACCACAGCGCACTTGTATTTAAGGCTAGATCTACAAGCATGCATTGCGCGGTCGTGAACATACAGTGCACACATGAAGAGAAGGTACGAAAAAGACAAAAATGCCAAAATTATTTCAAGTGGTTTACCTAAGAAAACCACCATGAAAAGGTCTTCATTTTCACAAGCGGTTTCCTTATATATATGGACCACTCTAGAAAATGATCGTTTCACAAGTGGTTTCTTATTATGCAAAACAGCTAGTGTACGTAAATGTCATGATTTACACTAGTGGGGCACTTAATGAAGTCAACCACTTGCGAAAATCAATTTTTAACCCTGCTAGTGGTTCTACTTATGGAAGTAGATATACAATTGTAATTCCATTTAAAATCTAAAAGTTTATCTGTACGCATTTGCACGTGAAATTTGTGTTGCGTAACATAAATATGGCTAATATAATTACGGCCTGCACAGGAAATGGTGGTCGGCTGCTTGCATTGTGTGCCATGGATCGGAGTATATATGCTCAAGAGAAAAGCAACTGGGTGGCTTACAGCCAACCACAACGAATGACTTTGCTTTCGTTGCTGGCAAACGGAGCCGCAGTACGCGCTTCTCGCTTTTTCTAACGCGGCATACTGGTGCATCTTTTCTCCTTCCTTCCCTAATTAATAATTATATACGTTGATGTCGACGGAGGGAGATGCAAGAAAACTCCCTCCCTCCTAGCATTTAAATTTTGTCACATAAAAATTCAGTCCTCCAAAGAATATAATTTTAGCATTTAAAATTTGTGGTGCATGCTAGGCTACCATTAGCTATCTAAACTAACAAACCAAAATCAAACTCATAGGAATACGTAGAGAGTAGGGGGCATATGTGTGTTATTTTTACTATTCACTAATTTGTTCTAATAAAAATCTAAAATTGTTTTTTTACGTAACTTGATATCATCTGTCGATTGTACTTAGTCATATGCAACTCTTTATTATTGTAGTAGGACGGTGCAATTTTTCAATTTTGATGAATAATCTAATAATGAACCTATATTGCTTAGTTCTTCTTGTTATTCCTGTTCTCTTCTCCTTCTTCACATGCACCCTAATGTTGTTGTGATACAAATAAAAGCATATTATGGGACTAATTGCGTGGCACACACATGAAGGTCGATGCAGAGGAATAATCATCCCTGAAAAGCAAAGGCACGTCACTGTCGGTTCAGTTACTCAAATTGCCATGGTGATTGGCCGATGTTAGTTTGTGGCAATAATAATAAATTAAAAGTTGCACCGGCAAATTCTGCTCCTATAAATAATGTGTGGCGGCGGAGGTTTACGGCCCACAGTTGAGCAGGAAAATGGCTGGCGCGCGTCGAGTTCAGGGGCGCCGTCTGTTTGCACATCAAGGAATATGTGCTCTCAATGTGAAAGTGAGACTCTTTACAGCCAAATGCAAACGCAACGAATATAACACTTTGCTTTCTTTGCTGGCAAATGGGACGGCAGCATGAAGAAGCAAGATGCATGTACTACCACAAACTCCTTCCTCCAGTCCATTCCCTATATATAGGTAATGTAACGCGGTAGTACTTTATCAATTGATTCATTCATCGCAACGATAGAGAGCGCCAGTGTCCGGCGCTACACAAAGCAATTAGTCCATATACAACGCAGCTCAATCCATCAAGTTTCTAGATCATGGTAAGTACTATAATTCAGATTTGCATATAGTTTATATATTTACACATATACATATCCTCCGATTCATGCATGGGCATCGATGAATTCTAGCTAATTGGCGCATATCTATCTGTCTTTTTTTTTTGGCAGGACCTGATGGAGAAGTCACAACGAGCTTATTTCTTGTTCGAGGGCGATCATGATCATGAGGAGGCCCCTCTTTCTGGCCGCCACGCCGAGGAAGCCAACAAGGCCACCTGCTGCGCCAACTGCGGACTTGCACCGCCACCTAGGGACAGTAGTCGTCGGTCGCCGACACAAGAGGCAAAGCCGCGGCGGACATCATCTCTGGCCTCTTCATTCAGCAAGCTATGTAGCTAATTAATTAAGCTCCTAGGCATCATCCTGTCAAATTGACCAGAGGAATGAATTATTGTCGAATAATTATGTTGATGATGATGTCGATCCATTATTTAAGGCTCAAAGGAATAGGGAAAATATGCCATAACTTTTTTTTAGATTAAAATATGCTATATATCTGGTTGTTACTCAGATGCATTTCTTTCTTTCTTTATTTATTTATTCATGGACATAACAGGGGGTGTAATTTTTCATTGCGAGGAACAATGTAATAGATGATACTTCTTCCGTTCTTCGTCATGCTCTTCACACACAGCCCAACCATGTGATGCAGAAGCCAATACGGGAATAATATCTAGTAGTTGCAAGGCAATGAAGATCGATTCGATTCGAAAGTGATATGTCGGTAGCCTCATTGTAACACACACCACAAAATTGTGCCCTTTTTATAGCATGCAAAAAGCCTAAAGTTTTAAAACTTCTCCATACATTGAGTTTCAGATGTGCGATTCTGATAGAACTTGACATTTAGTCTTAGTAAACATAACCCAAATTAAATGGAATTAGGAGGAAGTAAGTTAATTTTAGTTAACAAACATGAAAATGTTATGTAGAATAATCACATTGCATGTCAATTATTTGGTCTATCGGATTTTTGGTGGGGTTGAATTAGAATTGCTTTAACCTATCTATACTATAAAAGAGTGACTTTATAGTAAAATAGAGTCTTGTCTTATACCAACTTCTCCTTTCACTAGATGTGTTTAAAATCCAATCTATTGCTTCTAACACTACGCCAGAACACACAATCACTATTGCACCATCACTGCCAGTTGTGCTGGAGCCATCAATGATTAATTATCATTGCCAGGTCATAAGCCTAGGATGCAGATAAAACGGCAGTGGCATTTTCATATCATTACTGGTTTTGTTACTGACCCATCAGTATTCTTTCCGACAATTGAATCTACCTATAAGTCCTAATATATTGATTCTCCACTGTTAATCGTACATACCACCATTGCTTCCGATTATAAAACCTGTGTCTGGATGCCTCCATGGGATAGAGGAGAGACTAGCTTAGCTAGGTCCCCATCATATATTGCGCCATCACGGGCTCCAAATCCTTATGCACCTTGTTTGCCTCTATCCACCCCCTCCGGCATGCTCTTGCAACTCTGAAACCCCCACTACTACACAAAAGATTATGCGCAGCGTTGCATTTTTGCACTCCGTGGCGGTCACCTATTTTCGCCCGCTGCGGTAAATGCCACGATTTACCGCGGCGGACATTTTTTATTTACCGTAGCGGGCGTCTTAAGATGCCCGCCATGGAAAATATGTATTTTCCATGGCGGACGTGTTAAGACGCCGGCCACGGTAAATCGATTTTCCGTGGCGGGCGTCCTATAATGCCCGCCACGGTAAATAGCCGAGGCCCAACAGGCCCAGGGCGAGGCCCAATAACTGGTCTCCATATAAAATGAGCACTTTAGGAGTTTAGGGTTTCAGTTCACTCACTCCTCTCCACCGATAGGGCCGCAGTCACTCCTCTCCTGTCACGAGCCTCTCTCCTCCCATCACCATCTCCTTCCAGTGCATATCCACCAGCACGGCGCTCTCCCTCCCTCTCTTCTCTCCCACCGATCCCTCCCTCTCCCTCCTCTCTCTCTTCCGATCCTCTAGCACGGGGTGTGGAGCGTTGAGCGCGGTGGCTCGTGGGACGGCAACGACGAGCCCGTCCTGAGGCGGATCTGGCCGGTGGCGGCGCGCGGTGACCGGATCCGGCCGGTGACGGCGTCCCGAGGCGGATCCGGTCGGTGGCGGCGCGCGGTGGCCGGATCCGGCGGGCGAGGACGGTTTGGCGCGGCGGCCTCCCTCCACCACGGCGGGATCTCCACCACGGCCACGACGCCGGGATCCACCACGGACACGACGCCAGGACCTCCACCACGGCAGGCGAGGACACGTTGGCGCGGCGGCCTCCCTCCACCACGGTGGGATCTCCACCACGGCCACGACGCCGGGATCCACCACGGCCACGACGCTGGGACCTCCACCACCGCGGGCGAGGACGTGTCGGCGCGGCGACCTCCCTCCACCACGGCGCGGCAGGATCTGCAAGGAGGCACGGGGATCCATGAGGAGGCGCCGGCGTGGTCCCCTGTGAGCGACTGGTGAGGTGGTGGCGGCCCTGCAGTGGCGTCGGCGTGTCTAGCCTGCTTCTCCAGAGACGCTGGGGCCCGGCCGGCTGCTCCTCTTCTCCCTCCCCGAGCGGCACGGATCTGCAGCCGTGGGAAGCCCGGATCCGTCGCCGGTGGGCTCGCCAGTGGGCTCGAGAACGGGCTAGCCGGCGGGCTCCTGTTTTTTTTTTGTTTTTTTAAATGATTAACCGCAGCGGGTATCCTAACGTGCCCGCCGTGGTAAAAGTATATTTACCACGGCGGGCACGTTACACCGCCCGCCGCGGTAAATCGGTTAACCGCGGCGGGCAAGGCCGCCTGGCGCGGTTAAGCCATGATTTACCGTGCCCTCTAGACCGCGGCGGACGGCTTTGCCCGCCGCGGAAAACCAAAAATGCCCGCCTTCAGTAAAGTTTGTGTAGTAGTGCCCGCTCTTGTGCTAGAAGAATGTTCCTGAGATGGTTATATTGCAATGCGCTTGTAGACTTTGATTGCAACAATGACTTAGTTGGTAAAAGGTTGTATGTTTGTAGTCTTTGTACTGTGTTTATAGACTTCGAATAATTCATCACTTTCTATAGTTTAAATTAATTTTTGCATGCCTAGCGTCACTACTGCTGTTTTAAACTTGGATGTGAGAACATTTAGAGTCTGGATACAATGTACACAATCCCAATTAGCACTAAGAAAACAAGAACTAGAGTGCACTAAAAATAGAAAAAGGATTTCTACTCCAATTCTAACTAAAGAGACAAATTCTTCATCCATGGCCTTCTTCTAATTCACCTCTCCATGCATAGGTGCACTGTCAACCTCCTGATCGGCCAAAGTTTTTAGCATCTCAACATATTCTTGCTCATAGTACTAGCATGAGCATCCACTACCATCGCACTCAAAGAGCACCAAAACATGAAGTTGGAATCAGAATTATCACAAAGAAATGGCCATAAATAATAGAAAACGAGGCAAACAAGACGTAACCTTGTGATCTAGACACTTGTAGAAGATGCAGCCATAATTGGGATCTTCCTTCTTCACCCTTACTTCCAACGCAGTGTGTTGCTTCATCTATTGCATGTAATGAGAGCTAGGGAGCTTTGGTCTGAGTCCTAAGCATCATGTGAGGTTGGGGACCCAGACGGTTATGCCATCTATACAGCAAGGACTGGCTTTGAACTGGTTGCAACAATGGCGACAAGGACAGGAGATTGGTGATGAATGGGCTGGGAACTGGTCAAACCCTGTACACATCTAGCAAAATAAAGGCTTGGACCGGAATCACTACTGGTTCAAAACATCACCAAATAGTGATCCTAGAGCATCACTGCTTGTTGAGTCATTGACCTAGCAGTGATACTAGAACATCACTACTAGGTGAAGTTTTAAACCGGCAGTGATAGCGGAGCATCATTGCCGGGTGAAGCTTTGACAGGGCAGTGAAAGACATTTATCAAATTGTCTTTTCAATTGAAGATACATTTCATCACAATTACACGGTTTGGGAAATGACTCTAGCTACAATTACATAGAGACAATATAGAATGTCTCTGCATGACTAAAATAGTGTATGTATGCAAGGAAAGCTAATGTAGGAGCCTTCTAGTACCACCACTTGGGATTGAAACATGGTCGTCATCACCGGCTTAAGGGCTAGCTAGCTTATGTTGTAGTAGAATCTCCATATGAATATGTTTCTTTGTAATACTAAAGATGTCACATTATCTTGTACTACTACAAGATTGGAGTAAATTATCACATATTTTTATAGTATATTAAAACAAAACGGGCACTACTTGTAACAACTTTAATAACATATAGTTTTGTGTTTCTATGAAATTTCTTTGTAACACATTGATGAATGTTGAATGTGTTGCACGAGTGTGTTGTAATATGTATGTTTTGTTGTAATACTGGGTGGATCAGTGCCCGGTTGGTGGTCGGATGGCCATAAGAGCCTGCATGACTGTGGACAATGCAACCATGGCAGAAATGATGAGTAGAAGTATTTTGACTGGGCTGTTGATGTAATTCTTCACCTCTGCCAAATCACGGTACACATGCAACACTCTACATCTCCTCAGATCTTTCAGCACCTTGTCAATGGGAGTCGATCCGCTGCGCCGGTTCCACACACACAAGTTCTTGAAGTAATTGATGACCTGCCATGAACATATAGAAGAGTAAAATTCAGTTGCCAAACACTTCCTATATTTATCCAAAGTCCAAGTACTTCCTTCTTGATCCAAAAGTGCACTTTTTTTTTTGAAATATGGAGTATTCAAAATTTGTACCATAGATAATACTACGAGCAATATCTAGACCAGGCCCATGTAGTTAAACGCCAACTAAACCGTGCAATGCACACACACTTATTGTCATTTAATGAAATAATATATCAGCAAAAATGGTGACATAACAAGGAAATTATGAGGGGAGACTAGAGACGAGTTTCATCTAGATGCATGAATCCCCGCGCATCTTATTTCTAGCGCATTGAAAATCATGTGAAACTCCACTGAAAGCATTTCATTTCATCCAAGCCAAGTGAAACTCAGAGTTTAAATGCATCGCATTGATGGTGAAAAAGTTGGGTGAGGACCATCCTACCAGGACGTGATACGGACCGAGCGAGGAAAACATTGAAATGAAATTGCAGGCTGACCTTTTTATCACTTCCAAAGTTGTTGTGCAGTATGCGCAAATCCTGCAGCAGGGTGATGTCCTCCCGCGTGCTGACGAGGTTATACATGAGGAAGGCGTACGTGGTGTAGTGGTCGCTGCCGTCGACGCCCACCTGCTGCTCGAACGCGATGAGGTTCTGCAGCAGCGGCGCCGTGGTCTGCTCCACGTACAGCGTCGGGATCTCGAGCCTCACGCGGTCCTCCATGAAGCGCACGTCGAGCAGCGTCCCGTCGTGGTGAGGCCCCGTCGTCCCCGTTGTCGTCGTCGTCGTCGTCCTCGTGATCCAGATGCCCATGGCCTTCAGCTCCGCCGCGGACGGGACATTCTCCGTCATGTGGCCGTCGTTGTCATTATTGCCGCCGGGGCCGGGCTCATAGTCAAACATGCACAGGCACCGCAGCAGCCTCATCAGCCGGATCGGCACGGTGGAGACAAAGCCCCGCAGGTCTCTCTCCGGTGGTCGTCGTCGTCGGCGCTCCTGCGTGGCATTGAGCTGGGCACAGTGTGCTAGGTGGAGAAGGTGCAACAGGTGCTCGACCGGCGCCTCGGCGTCAACGCCCAGCTCGTCCGTGGGCCTCTTCCCCGGGGGCAAGGACCCTTTGAACATGTACCAGAGCGCCATGTCCAGCAGCCTGCGCCTAGTGTCCCACGGGGAAGAGGCCATGTCCGTGGGCCTCTTCCCCGTGGGCTTCTTCTTCTTGTCAGCGCTGCGCGGCAGCAGGTCCCGTGGCGCCAGGTGGTTGAACAGCTCGAACAGCACAGCGAAGGGGATCTGGTTCTCGAGCAAGGTGAGGTCGCTGCGCAGCTGCGCTGGTGCCCACCTCGACTGGTGCAGCTCCTCTTCGTTGGTGCCTCGCACATAGTTGCACAGGTGCTTGAGGATGAAGCACCCGTCCAGGAACATCATCTTTACCCACGCTTCTGTTGTCATTTCCGCGGCCTCTGGTGGGCCAAGATCAGCATAAAACCTAAGCAAGGATATGACGCGCGCACATAATTAATATAAAGGCTCATTTGGATCCCTTCATTTTGCAAGAATTGAAATCTCTATATATATAACAAATTAGGCTATTTGGCTTTGAGTTTAACATTCCACCACTTTCCAAACTTGACTTTTAAGATTATATATCTCAAATTCATAGGGTGAGAGATTGAAAATAGATTCTATAGATCATCATGCTATGTTTGCACTCTCTAACTCTATTTCTTTTCATTCCAAGTATATAACTAGCTCAAATATGTGTCTAAACTACAAATAAATTCAATTCTTTCAATTCCAAGGATGCAAACAGATCCTAAGATATTTCGTGTGGGGTTACTGGACTTATTTGGATCCCGATCCCATCCAATGCGCACAAAAGTTAATTCTCAAGACTACATAGTAAAACCATATATTGTTAGGGAATGTAACTACTAAAGGCACGTTTTAATCTTTTTATTTTGGAGGAATTTAAGCTATTTGGTTTGTGACCTGACATTTCAGTATTCGACAAATATATAAATTCAAAGTTTGACCACTCGTCTTTTAAAAAAATTATGCAAATATAGTCAAATTTAAGTTATTCTCGAAGAATATATATTAAGAAAGTAAGTCACAACAAAAGATGTAATATTTTTGCATAATTTTTTGAATAACACGAGCGGTCAAACTTATGGTCAAAAAAAAAAAGTTAAACGTCTTATAATTTAGAATGGGTCTAGTAGTACATTACTTACTCGCGAATGTCACAGATCATTTCTGTGAGCCTCTGCTCGCAGATTTGCCGGAGCTCGTCATGGGGCTCGGCGGCAGCGGCGTCCTTCAGGAGTTCAGCGGCGTACCGCCCCTTAAGCTCCTCGTGGCGGAGGCCGACATGATAGTAGTAGTGGTACGGCCCGAAGCACATGAACTTGGGCGCGTACGCCTCCTTGTGGGCCTCGCGCACCCACTGGGGAACTCGCCGGAGCCGGTAGCGGCCCTTCGCCGTCATGGTGATGGTCTTGGCAGGCGGCCCGGTGTTGCCTATGTGCAGCCTCACCTCATGGCTGTTAGCGGCGCTCATGGCCGGCTGCGGCTGGTCCTCCTCCGCTATGGCTGCTGGTTCCATCGATCGGTGAGGATGCATGTATGCATGGCGTGGACGACCGTCGCGTCATGGAGCCGGCCGGCTCATTTTATAGAGACACTACCGATCGGTCGAGCTGAGTGGCTTACTGGCTGGGGTTGGCCGGCTTCCATGAATGGATATGGTGTGGTGTGGATCGCCGTCGTCTACCTCAAGGAAAGAACAGGAGGCGTACATAGGTGAGTTTGGGCCGAGCATAGCGTGTTGCCGGCGGCGATCCCTACGTCGAGAACAAATAAAGCAAGGAGCATTTCTGCTTGGCGTAATGCTGGAGCAATTAGTAGGGAATAAAGGAACAAGATGACAGCTTTAATTTACTTTCTTCTTCATTATGATCGATCGATCTGAGTGCCTTTCTATTTTTGTTTTCTGCTGCTCTGCCGGCCAGTCCAAGCAAACACGAGATTCTTAGCTTGTTGTTAGAACTAAACACCTTTAGGATCCTGTAGCCTGATGACAAACATGATTTTTTTATACCTAGACTATTCTGACTTAACAGAATGACCTCCACCAGCCTTTATTTTTTTTTAAAAAAAAGCCTGTGTCTGGGCTGAGAAGCCGGCACGACGGCACTACACGGCCCAGGTGTGCCCTGCTACCTGCTAGACCCGGCCTGCGAAAATTTCTTTGCAAGCCCATGCAGACACCTGCCCTTACTTAGCAGGTTTAAAGGGGGGACAGCCTGCAAAGACTGTTGGTTGGGCTTTAATCTGCTAAACCTGCAAGACCCTATGTGACCTGGATGCCTGATCGAGAGATGTTTGCAAATACACCACCGACCCACCGTCCCACGCCCACACACACAACCCAGCCAAGCAAGGCAAAGACAAGGCCATTGGGCCCACCATCTGTCGGGACATATGGACCAGACTCGCACGCTCTAAGTTGGCCCATTTCCCAAAGAGTGCGAGCGGAAGAAGAGGTGACCGCGGAGAGAAGAGAGGAGGCAGCGGTGTGTTTGGATTCGAAGAGAGAAAAAAAGGCGAGCGATTGAAAGAAACCCTGAGTGTTGCATATGTATGCCAGTGGTCCGGTTTCTAGCTAGAGGCAGACCTCTTAAGGCGGATTGTCTCATGTTTATTTTTAGAGGCGTTTTTTTAATGGTTCGTCTCTGTTTTTATGGTAACAAGAGGAATTGCCCCTACTGGAATTTCTTGAGCAAAACAAAGAGTTTCGAAGTACAAAATTAAGATAAAAAAGGTACACAAGGGAGTCTAGCCATTGATCAACAGAAGGAAGAAGCCTCATGCATGCCCTTAGAACAACTTAACTAGAGCAAATTCTGACTTGAATTTGTCTTGCAGCGTTCAAGCAATGGCTGCACTCCATTGAATTTAACTTATCAGCCATATATATAGTAGCTCTCGAGGCTGTGTTCCCAGTACATAAAGATAATAAAAACGAATAGACGAGAGGCAGCGACAACATACACAAAAGCTCTCAATCCTAGCAGGAAATTCAAAGTTAATTAGTCGTTATTTGATCCTATGGAAGCACAAGCGAGTGCACCTAACTAAAGTTGTGAATAAAATGGGTGGCTGTAAGCTAGGTGAACCATGCCAAATCTATTGAATAGGAAATTTGAAAATGAGTGAGAATAGAGGAAGAACAGTCATGTCATCTTCATTTTAACTCATTCCTGCAAATCACAATCAACACAGGACATGAAAGTATAGGAGTAAAAAGGCAAAAAGTAGGGAAAATACTCTTTATTCCCTGATAAATATCGATAATAATAATTTTAGTAATACAGAGCTCTCTCTCACACACATAAGTGCGGACAAAGGCCTAAGGGCACTGGGCATTGTGCTAACTGAAACATGGCCAGCCAGTGTGATCGGCACCCCCAAAGCATAAACGGGCATCCATCAATCGGACACCGACACATCGTTGCAGAATCTGATTCCAATCCCTTCCACTAGCTGAGTGGCAGGCAGGGTCGGTCCCAATGGCACTGCTAACAAAGATGCCTGTACATCTTTGCTTATTTTCGAAGCAACGCACCGGAATCAGGCGATTTGCCGACTGCATTAGGCACTCGGCAAAGGCTACTTTGCCCTCGGCAAAGCCTTTGCCAAGTGCAGCACTCGGCAAAGAGCCTCCGATAAAAAACTCGTCGGCAAAGAATTCTTTGCCAAGTGCCTTTTATCGGACACTCGGCAAAGTCTTTGCCGAGTGTCCGACACTCGGCAAAGTTGGAACCGAAAAAATAGGAAAAAAAATGGAAAAAATGAATTTTTTTAATCGATGGAGGCCCCCACCGGCCAGCGCCCACCCATCTCTGGCATTTTTCGCGTAAATTTCGCAGCAACGCGGCCGACGGGATTCGAACCCGCGACCTCCCGCTGAACCTCCTCTACCACTACACCACACTGTCACTTGTGTCTGGATTCCGTTTTAGTTCCCAACATATTATACTAAATCGAGTGTAAATTGCTTGTTTGAGGCCCTAAACGAATTCAAATAAAAAAGTTATAAACTATAAAGTTTCATAACTTTTCGAGATCTACACTTTTAGTTTAGGAAGTTTTTCCATCCGAAGTCGTTTACAAAATTTGAATTTCAAAATTTTAAAATTCAAACGTAATTTTGCATGACAAGATGATTTCTAATCAAAAAGTTGTCAACTACAATGTTTCATAACTTTTCGAGATCTACAGAGTTTATTTTGGTTGTTTTTCCATTCGAGGTCGTTTGAAAAATTCGAATTTTAAATTTTTAAAATTCAAAAACAGTTTTGTATGACAAGATGATTTCAAATTAAAATGTTGTCAATTACAAAGTTTCATAACTTTTCGAGATATACAAAGTTTATTTTGGTTGTTTAGTCATCTGTTCATCCGACATGGTCGTTCTAACATTATTCACAAATCTTATATATCTCTACTGTAGTTTCATAAACTACAAGAGAGATATGTTAGATTTCTGAACAAATTTACTTTCACTTTGTCATATGAAGAAAAGATCAAAACAAACATTGTACATCTTGATGAGTTATATAACTTTGTAGTTGAAACCTTTTTCATTTGAATTAATTTACTGCTTCAAAATATGCTTTGAAATTTTTTTTGCCGAGTGTAAAAAAAACAAAAAACACTCGACAAAAAGCTTCTTTGCCGAGTGTCAAAAAAAAACACTCGGCAAAGAAGCTTCTTTGCCGAGCGTAAAAAAAACACTCGGCAAATGCGTCTTTACCGAGTGCCCGAAAAACAACACTCGGGAAACCACTTGACACTCGGCAAAGAGCCGGTCTCCGGTAGTGAGCCCAAAGCAAAGACACCAAGAGGGGTCTCTGCCTCCCTGCCTCATCCTCATCCTCTCTGTCTCTCCCAGCTGGTATCTAATATCTCTTGTGTTAGCTTTCTACATCGGACTGGGAGATTTATTTGATAGCGGTGAGTTGATGAAATTTTGGTTTCACTAACCACTACTGTAGGGTTTTAGGATCTTCCTTTCGATCTAGTATGCTTCTAGCTAGTTGACTGCTGTCAGATGTTGCAGCATCGAAGAATTTGTTTCACAGGCCAGCTACTCCCACTACGCAGACAACATCTTTAGGGGCAGTTGGCCGGCCTCTGTAGGGACGGGCTCGCCAACCGCCCCTCCCAGAGGCTCTTATAAATGGTCTTTCCTAGAAATCGATTTGTAGGAATGGTCTATAAATCATTTTCTCGAAACCGTAAAAAAATACTAAAAAAATAGCAAAACATTTTTTTTAATCTGGAAAGGGACCCACCGGCCAGCGCCCGCCCGTATCGATCAAAGTCGCAAGTCACGGCATTTTTCGCGGCCAGCGGAATCGAACCTGCGACCTCTCACTCGCGCAGAAATTCCCTTACCACTGCACTACACCATCACATATGTCCGTATGTCCTTTTGGTTCCCTAAATATTATAATAAACCGAGTGAAAATTGCTTGTTTGAGGTCCTAAATGAATTCAAATTTAAAAGTTGTCAACTACAAAGTTTCATAAATTTTCAAGATCTACAAATTTCATATAGAAAGTTTCTCCATCCGAGGTCGTTTACAAAATTTGAATTTCAAATTTGATTCAAATCTGAAAACATCAACCGTAGTTTCACATGACAAGATGACTTCAAATAAAAAAAGTTATCAACTACAAAGTTTCATAACTTTTCGATCTCTACAATTTTCATATAGGAAGTTTCTCTATCCGTGATCGTTTGAAAAAATCGAATTTAAAATTTTTGACATTCAAACGTACTTTCGCATGACAAGATAACTTCAAATTTAAAAGTTGCGAACTACAAAGTTTCATAACGTTTTGAGCTCTACAACTTTTATTTTGGTCATTTCTCCATCCGAGGTTGTTTTAAAAATTTGAATTTTCAATTTTTGACATTTAAACGTAGTTTTGCATGATAAGATTATTTCAAATCAAAAAGTTGCCAACATCAAAGTTTTATAACTTTTTGAGATCTACAACTTTCATTTTGGTCATTTCTCCATCCAAGATCGTTTTAAAAATTCTAATTTTAGTACTTCATTTTAAATATCTGACGCCGATTGTAAGGGCGGCTCAATATCCAGCCATCCTTAGAAATTGATTTGTAGGGACGGCTGGATATTGAGTCGTCTCTACAAACAAATGGGCGTCTATTTGTAGGGGCGGCTTAATATCTAGCCGGTCCTACAAATCGATTTGTAAAGGCGGCTGAATATTGAACTACCCTTACAAATCAATTTCTATTTATAGGAGCGGCTCAATATCCAACCTCCTCTACAGGAAAAAGGGACTGGCTCGTACAAATCGTTTTTCACATAGTGTCCTGCAACTACTCTCAGCAGGCTCGATCCGCCCGAGATAGCTGCCTGCCATGGTCGCCGTCATATCTGACATGATCTCGCGCCGCTGATATCTTGCACCAACATAGTTTTCCAAGAAACGCCGGTGAGCTCAACTCCAACCCAGCTGCGACTTGCTCAGTCTTCCAAATCTCAACCAGCTTTATTTTCCTTTTTTTTGCGAAAAAAAACCAGCTTTATTTTCTAGCCACTCGACCACCATCGTTTTCTACAGGACAATTCAAGAGAGGTCGCGATGTGGGATTCTTGGTGAGCGCATCCACGCGTTTCAGTCCTAAACACAAGCTACTGGAGTGACCTGGTATTTTCAGCTGAAGCTTTGGCAGAGCCATGGCAGCAGCTGCCGTGGTGAGCGTCTCCATGGGTGTGATGAAGCCCGTCCTGTCCAAGCTCGCCACCCTCATGGGCGACGAGTACAAGAAGATCAAGGGGCTGCGGAAGGAGGTGACCTTCCTTCAGCGTGAACTCGGGGACATGGACGCTCTCCTTGAGAATATGGGACAGCGTTGATGAACTCAACCCGCAGGCCAAGAAATGGAGGAGAGATATAATCGAGATGTCCTACAACATAGAAGACCGTATTGATGATTTCATGCACAGTGTTGGTGAAATTGACAACAAGATGGGGATCCTTCGAAAAGCCTCTCGCTATGTCAAAACTTTCAAGGATCGTCGCTGACTAGCAAATGACTTCCAAGAGATCAAGCCCTAGTGATCGAAGCAAGCGACCGTCGAAAGAGGTACATGCTTGATCAGTGCATATCAATTACTACCCCTGTAGTGGTTGATCCTCGCATGTCAGCACTCTACAAGGAATCAGCAAGCCTTGTGGGAATTGATGCCCAAAAGGACAAGCTTGTCAGCTGGGCAATGGATGAAGTCAAACAATTGAAGTTTATGGCAATAGTCGGATTTGGAGGTATAGGGAAGACCACTCTTGCCAATGAGTTGTATCGTGAGCTTGGTAGCAAGTTTGAATGCAAGGCATTTGTATCTGTCTCTCAGACCGCCGCCCACTGTTGTAACACGGCCTCGGCGGGTGGCGAAGGCCTCCGACGGTGAGGTGTCACCAAGGCGTCTTCGACCGTCTTAGGGCGGAGATCTGGCGCTGACTAAAGGAACTTTCCTGGCTATGCTCGTAGGGCGCTGCACGAGGCTCAGCGAGCTTGTCGCGGATTCTGCCCAGGCCAGGCACAGACATCTCCAGCCCCTCAGGCGGACGCCGCCCACTGTTGTAACACGGCCTCGGCGGGTGGCGAAGGCCTCCAACGGCGAGGTGTCACCAAGGCGTCTTCGACCATCTTAGGCGCGAGATCGGGCGACCGACTAAAGGAACTTTCCGACTATGCTCGTGAGGGCGCTGCACGAGGCTCAACGAGCTCGTCGCGATTCCGCCGGGCGAGCACAGACATCTCCCGGCCCCTCGGTGACGCCGCCCATCTTCGTCCCGACGGCGTCTCCGCCCGAGGGCGGAGGCCGTCCCTTCTGGGCCGACGGGCGTCTCCGCAGAGGGCGGAGGCCGCCCCCTACCCGAACTAATCAAACAAACAATCTTGCCTAAGTGTGTGCAGTACCTAAGCGTAGGCGCCGTGTGGTCACATGCGAAGGCTTGGCAAGATGGCCTCACACGGCGGCCGAGCGAGAGACCTCTGGATGATGTCTCCGACCGGACCGGCGGAGACTCAGCGTGGCAGCCGCGCGCGCCAAGACGGAGGCCAGCGTCGGGAACCCAGTGCCTCTGGGCGAAGACCGAGGCACGGTGGGCGGTCGCTTATGGAGGCCCATTGCTTGAAGACGGTGTGGCGGGATTGCCCCAAAACAAGAGACTAGTGGCGAAATATTCCAGAATGTACCGTAGCGCTTGAGGGGCACCGTAATAAATTCATCAAGAAGTAGTTGAGCACTATAAATAGGGAACACTTGTAATAGTGCAGATGGGTGGTGGATGAATTAATGAAACCTTAGCTTTCCGTGCCAGTTTCTTACACGCCCACCTGTCGTGCCTATCTTGAGCCTCCGCCCGAGGGTGACGCTCGGCGGGCGGAGGCTTCTGTCTCCACGCTGTCTCAGACCGCAAGTCTCAACATTGGCGCCCACCGTGGTTAGGCCGAGGCAAACCAACGATGGCAGGGAAAAGAAAAACCACCACCAGAAAGCATGGCGACCACGGGTCAGCCGAGGAAGGCCTAGGCACAACACTCGTAGCACCTCGCGCAACCTCGCCAATGAGAGATGACACCAGAGCGGATGCCTGGGTCAACCACTGGAACCCCAAGATCCGTAGATTCAAGATCCGGAGGTCCAACCAAACTCAGCCACAACACTCGAGCAAGAACTACAACAATTTGCAAGCACAGCTTGCAAAGAGCGCAACAAGAGAGGGATGAAATGGCGGCAACATTCGTAGCTAATCAACAAGCTATTCAAGCGTCGGCAAGCAAGCGAAAATAAAGCAGCGATTGGCAGTCCTACATCATGCCGAGATGCTAAGTATGCAGACATGCAACACCAGCGTTAACCTCCATAATCCCACCTCCGCAACAACACCAACCGCAACCATGCTACAAGGCCCTTCGCCAAAGGATCACCAAATTTACGATGCCATCTCGGTGATGCGAGGCCTATCGATCCCAAGTCCCCACTCTCTGAAGGCATACAACAATCGCCATGGCCAACAAACAGACAAGCCAATCACACTACCAAAGTTCAATGGAAAGACAGACCCCATCGGTTCATTATGAGTTACTGGGCGTGCAGAGCCTCCGCCGGCGGAGAGACGACGCTGTCTTGGCAAAATCATTTGTCATTGCAAATAGAAAACGCGGCAACAGCTTGGTATTCTATGTTCAAACCAAGTACATCTATTCTTGGGAGAACCTCCGGGACAAGATATTGGCAAACTTCAAGGGCTAACAAAGATACCACTCGACTTCCACAGATCTGTTCCAAAGCAAGCAAATGCAGGGAGAGACACTACACGACTACTTTCGGAAATTCGTGCAACTAAAGGCGAAGGCACCAGACGTCCCCAGCATTTAGATCGCCATTGAAGCAATGATCAAAGGCCTCCGAACCGGGCCGTTCATGCAAAGACACCTAGCAAGAAAGAAACCAACTTCCATACAAAGAAGTTGTAGGACGAGTTTGAGAAGTACTGCGAGATCGTACAATGACCTCCGCAAAAGGTTTGGAGGAGCAAGGTCAAAACAGACAACAAAACAAGCAAAGAAAAATTCCCGAAAACCCTATATGAACCGTAATGCATCAAATCGAAAACCGTGCCGAGGGCAAGTGCTCAACATCGAGGGTCAACCTCACCCCGAGCAAGGGCAACAGACAGCGTCAACACGGCCGAAGACCTTGACAAGGAACCAAGGTCGGCAAGGTTACCAAGGCAAAAACTAGAACAAAAACCAAAGCCAGAAACAACGCAGGCCATATTGCGTTTTTCACGGCGAAAACGCAGGCACAGCACCAAAGATTGTCCGGAGACAAAAGAAACACGAAAGAATGAAGAACAAGCAGATCGCCCAAATTTCGACATAGCAGAGCGCAAGAGAGGTCAACACCACCTACACAATCGCCACCAAAGATCTTGCCCAATGTACCCAAAGCTTAAACGCAACCCAAATACATCCCTCCACACCGGCCTCTCTCGCCTATTACCCAAACTTCCTACCAAAGATGACGGTCATCGCCATCGCCTTGGCAAGAGACCTCCGTGGTGGTAACTACAGTCGGAGGCAAGCGACCTACATAAACCCAAAATCTCCCCATATAACCTACCTCGAAACAAACCCATCGGAACAAAACCAAATAAGGTTCGAGCCTCCGCCGCAACAGCACCACATGCATCAACTGCCTCCACCGCCACCTCACAACCAACCACCAGCACCAAAAAATAAGCCAAACCAAGAAAACCAAGTCAACCCCCATGGACCGCTACCAACAATAGGCATGATACTACCAATCGCCGGAGGATCATCAATGGAGTTTCAAACAAAAAAACAGAAAAAGGATCATCTCCGCCTGGTAAACAATGTAGCAGTCCAAGGCCCAGCGAAACACACAGATTAGTCCAGAGTCCCAATCACCTTCATAGAAGAAGATCTCCAACTAGAGAGCTACCCTCATGCAGACGCAATGGTGATCAAGACCAACATAGCAGCATGGGAGATAAGCAGAGTACTGATCGACACTGGCAGTTTAGCATATATCATCTTCGCAAATACCTTCGACCAAATGAAGCTCAGCAGAAATCAACTACAGCCCTCCGAATCCCCTTTAATAGGATTCGAAGGCAAGCAAATACAAGCATTAGGAAAAATCTCACTCCCAGTGTCGTTTGGAACCCAACCAAATGCTAGAACCGAGTACATAACCTTCGACGTCGTCGATCTGTATTACCCATACAATGCCATATTGGGCAGAGGATTCACAACCAAATTCAACGTAGCCCTGCATATGGCCTACCTGTGCATGAAAATACCAGCACTCCATGGTATTATCACAGTCCGAGGCAGCCAGAAAGAAGCAAGAAACATAGAAAAACTATCTACAGAGCCCAAAGAAACATCAATGCAGTCGAGTCGGCAGACAAAAACTAGAGCCTCCGGATATGCCCAGAGGAAAAACAGATATGACAGGTCAAGAAGAGACAAAGCTGATCCCTCTAGAAAAGGAGTTACCAGACAGAAAAGTAACAATCAGCTCACAATTGAGCAAGACAGAGGAGGAAGAGCTCATAGAAACTCTAGTAAAAAACAAGGACATCTTCGCCTGGTCAGCCTCCGACCTCCAGGGAGTCAGCCGGGACATCATACAGCACGAACTGGATATCAATGAAAATATGAGACCAAGAAAGCAGAAACAGAGAAAAATGTCAGAGGATAGAATCCTGGCAGCAAAGGCGGAGGTGCAAAGATTGCTAGATGCAAAAGTGACCGGGGAAGTCAAGTATTTAGAATGGCTTGCAAACGTAGTACTAGTACGAAAGAAGAATGGCAAAATGAGAATGTGCATAGATTTCACATATCTGAATAAATCTTGCAAAAAAGACCCTTTCCCATTGCTAAGAATAGATGCCTCCGTCGACAAGGCAGCCAGATGCAAGAGGTTCTCTCTCCTCGACCATTTCTCTGGGTATCACCAAATCTAGATGAAAAGAGAAGACGAAGACAAGACAAGTTTCACCACTCCATTCGGGACATATTGCTACACCATAATGCCAGAGGGCCTCAAAAATGCCGGAGCAACCTTTGCCAGAATGACAAAGGAAGTTTTGGGCTCACAACTAGATAGAAACATCATAGCCTACGTCGACGACATAGTGGTCATGAGCAAGAACAAGAATGATCATGTCTCCGACTTACAGGAGACCTTCGCCAACCTCAGGACAGCTGGCCTCCGCCTCAACCCAGAAAAATGTATATTTGGAGTCACAAAAGGGAAGATGCTCGGTTATATCATAAGCAACGAAGGCATCAAAGCGAACCCGGACAAAACCAGAGCAATAATGACAATGATAGAGCCCAAAAACAAGAAAGAAGTGCAAAAGCTGACGGGAAAAATAGCAGCGCTCAACAGATTCATCTCAAAATCAGCAGAACGCAGCCTACCCTTCTTCCAAGCCCTGAGGGGAGGAGGCAACTTCGAATGGGGGTCCAAGCAGTCGGAAGCATTTCATAACTTGAAAGAGTATCTGGCAAACTCACTGATGGTCTCCGTCCCAGGATCAGACAGCCACCTATTGCTGTATGTGGCGGCCTCCGACCATGCAGTCAACACAGTCTTAGTTCACGAGCTGGAAAAAGAATCAGGCAAAACTCAAAAACCAGTTTATTTTATCTCAGAAGCACTGTCCGAAGCCAAGCTAAACTACACAGAGGTAAAGAAAGTTGCCTACGCAGTGCTGATGGCATCAAGAAAACTAAAACATTATTTCCAAGCCCACGAAATCTCAGTTCCAACATCGCTGCCACTGCAAGACTTGCTTAGAAACAAAGAAGCCTCCGACAGAATAAGCAAATGGGCTACAGAGCTATCACAGTTTGGTATCTCGTATGTCCCCAGAACAGCAATCAAATCACAAGCATTAGCCGATTTTGTAGCAGATTGGACACCTCCGACAGAGCCTAAGGTACAACCAACCACTCAAGGCTGGATAGCATTCACGGATGGAGCCTGGGGCCAAGCCGGAGCAGGAGCCTCCGCCGTCCTAACGGCACCCTCCGGCGTCAGACTAGAATACGCAGCAAGGCTAGAGTTCAAATCAACAAAACAACATAGCAGAATATGAAGGCCTGATCTTAGCGCTAAGCAAAGCAAAGGCTCTAGGGGCAAAAACATTGACAGTCAAAACAGATTCTCAAGTGGTCACTGGCCAAGTAGAGAAAGAATACACAACAAGAGAGCCAGAACTTAGGAAATACCTATCCGTTGTCAGAAATTTGGAGCGGAGATTCGAGGGCTTCACCCTGAAGCACATCCCAAGATCAGAAAATGCAGAGGCAGATGAATTGGCAAAGGCTGCGGCAAACAACCTGCCACTGCCACTAAACACTTTTTACCAGATCTTGAAGTCTTCGGCAACTGCGGAGACATCTAAGGCACTAAAGCCCATACTACACCTGCAAAATGAAGATTGGAGAAAGGCGATAACAGAATTCCTAGAAGGCAAAGCCACCGAAGAAGATGAAGCAAAAGCAGCAAGAATACAGGCCAGGGCAAGAAATTACACAATCATAGATGGTGTACTGTACAAGAAAGGAGTAGTCCAGCCTCTCCTCAAATGCATATCATAGAGCGAAGGCATAGAGTTGCTTCAAGAAATATACTCAGGAATTTGCAGGTCGCACATTGGCTCTAGAGCTTTATCAGCAAAGGCAATAAGGCAAGGCTTTTATTGGCCAACACACATACAAGACGCAGAGCAGACAGTCAGAACATGCAAAGCATGCCAAACATTCTCTCCAGGGCAGTCAAAACCATCGTCGGAGACCCAGCTTATACCTCCGACATGGCCGCTACAAAGATGGGGTATGGACCTGGTCGGCCCATTACCACCATCCCAAGGAGGAAACAGATTCGCAGTAGTGGCAGTAGAATATTTTACAAGATGGATAGAAGCAAAGCTGCTAGCAAAGATAACCTCAGAAACTGTCAGAAAATTCTTCTGGCAAAACATCATTTGTAGATTCGGTGTACCGAGGATTTTGACAGTAGACAATGGAAAACAATTCGATTCAGAGAACTTCAAAGAATTCTGCAAAAGTATTGGAACAAAACTAGCCTTCGCCTCAGTATACCACCCAGAGTCCAATGGTGATGTGGAAAGAGCAAACAGAATAGTGTTTTCAGCAATATCAAAAACATTGCTGGGCCTACGCAAAGGAAAATGGGTAGATGAATTACCCAGAGTGATTTGGTCACACAATACATCTATCTCAAGAACAATAGGATTCACACCATTCAAACTGCTTTATGGAGAAGAGGCCATGATGCCGAAAGAAATCAAGCACGAAAGCCTCCGCATAATGAGACAACTAATGTTGCAAGATGAAGAATATGCAAAAGAAACAATAGAAGCCATAAGACTGGAAGCAGTCGAAAGCATTGCAAAATATCAGTCCCAAACCAAGAAGTGGAGAGACTCTTAGGTGGTAAGGAAAGACATAAAACACGGAGACCTCGTGCTCAGAAGAAAACCCAACGCACAACTTGTTGGTAAACTGCAACCTCCGCAAATAATAAGCGGAGGCCCCTCCGTTCATTTACCTTTCAGTTTTTTTTTCTTTCTTTCTCTCCAACCCAAAAAATGCAAAAGAGCATGTACTCTTTTCCTCATAGGGGAACTCCAAGCGGAGGTGAGGTTTTTAACGAGGCAGGCTCAATGTAAAAATCCTCTACAAAGTATAAAGAGGTAATCCCCCAAAAGAACGCTTGAAAAGTCCAAAACCAAAAGCGGCTAGCTCTGGCGCCGCAATATTCGGTGAACAATAATAAGCACAGGTCCATTCAAAGCGCCAGCCACAGGCATTGGCAATTTGAAACGACCTCTATGGCCAAACAGGCCTCCGACCCTTGAAAAAGACCTGTCCAAATTCAGGTAACAAGGCACAAATCAACTTGGCCAAACAGGCCTCCGACCCTTGACAAAGACCTGTCCAAATTCAGGCATCAAGGCAGAAATCAACTTGGCCAAACAGGCCTCCGACCCTTGACAAAGACCTGACCAAATTCAGGCATCAAGGCAAAAACAACCTTGGCCAAACAGGCCTCCGACCTTGACGAAGACCTGAACAAATTCAGGCAGCAAGGCAAAAACAACCTCGGCCAAAATAGGCAACCAAAAATAACAAAAAACCAACCCAAGCATCAGGGGCAACACCATTATGGCACCATAACCAGGAAGAAGGTCTCCGCCATCGAAAACATCAAAACGAGGACAAGGTCTGACAAAACCCTATCACTTAGGCACTAGGACTATTTACTTCAAAAGATCTCAAAAGACACGAATAATACAACCAAGATATAGACCATTAGACGGTCGGAGGCAGTGGGAAAAGAGGCAGGAACTACGGCACGGTGATGAACAACGCAGGCCTACGGAAGAAGGGGAATATCGCACGAAATCTCGTAACATCCCCCTGACGTCGGAGACCTAACCTGCCATCTCCACAAATGAAACATGTCCCACGGGTGTGCAGCGTCGGATGCCCATACCACCAGACAGCTAAAACACCCAGATAAAGAAATACCAAAAGTCTCCGCCGTCTGCACAAGCTGCGCCAAACCTCCTATCGGATCAAACACCGATTCAGCAAGCCCCGCCAGGCGGACTTTAGGTATGCCTTCGCCAGTCAAAAAACTGCCAACACTTCTACCCCAGCCATCAAGCAAGCACAGAGAAGGAAAGAACATGGGGCAGAGGTCCTGGCCACCACCTCTGTATCGCGCACGTTCGCCCAAGCAAAGGCCCACGGTGTGCAAGCTCGGGACTAGACAAGATATGTAAACTAGCACAACAGACCTAAGCCCCCGCACAAACAATCGAGAAAGTGAACCTATTTTGTATTCCATATAACATCAAGTAGCATTCTTACAGGACGCAAACTTACAATAAAATCCTAACTATTGTGGCGGAGGTCCGCGCCAAGCAAGCTCGCGAGTAAACCCAGCGCGCTCGTCGTCTATGTCAAACCTAACTGACTCAAACATGTCGCGCGCAACGCTGCGGAAAGGCCGAACGCCAATACTCCCAAAGCTTTCCGCTCACATAAATACCGTCATCGTAGAGAGTCAAAGGCGCAACATCTTGCGCAGGCTCCCGATTCGGAACCTGCACAACGTTAAAATTTCCCACAAAACCATTCAGAACAAAAGAAACTTTATTTACAAGAGTCTAATTGGACTACAATATACAAGTCAAAACAACTAAGTGCTACAAAGAGCCTAGACCTCCGGCGCATCGGCCGCAACGGAAGTCCCTGGAGCGGAGCCCTCATCAACTATGGGCGGGGACGGCGCCTGCGGCCTCCGACCATCACCACCGCCAATAGCAGCGCCCACCGGAGCGCCAGCGGTGGCGGAGGCGCTGCCCACGGTCGCCAAGCGCGGAACTAATGGAGGCCTGCCCGCAAGACTCTTCTACGCATCCTGTAGCAAAGGCTAAAATATCAGGGGCACAGGCAACGAAAGCCTTTGCAGCTTCGCAAAAAGCAAAAAAAAACAACAGCTAAAAAGACTAGAAATACCTTCGCCCTCTTTTCCTCCGTCAGTTTCCGAGCGGCAGCTCTCCCAAATGGAGCCCAAAAGTACCCAATGAAATTTCTCAAGGCTTTTCGCAAACCAAGAGAAGTCTCACCAAGCTCCTCCAGACCCGGAAGTGCTCCCTCCAGAATACTTTTGGTATGCGTACACCCACCGCGCACCAAAAGCTTGGCGTAATTCGATACTCCTGCCAGTGCCCCATAGTCTGTGCAGCCATTGATCAGACCGGGGAGCTTCACAAGGTGACGCTTCAGCCAGGAGGCGAGGGCGTAGACGCTGTCTTCCTCCGGGGGAGCGGAGGTTTCGCCTCCGAACTCGGCGACGATGGCCCGGTAATGGCCAACGGTTGAAGCAAGGACCCCCTTGACCGAGTCCAGACGCCTTGTCGTCAAAGACAGCTGCTCCCCCACCGAAGCTGTGGATTCCTTCTCAGAGGCCAGCTCTCGCCGGAGACCCTCGGCCAACTCATTCGCCCTAGCTTCCACATCCCGGGCCTTGGCGAGATCAGCCCTCAAAGCCTCCTTTTCTAGTTCCTTCTCTGCCAGAGAAAGGCGGAGAGCTGCAAGGGAGTTGGACAAACCCCCTTTTTCACGTTCCAGGCGCTCATTCTCCGCCTTGAGCGCTTCAATCGCAGTATCTCGGTCGGAGACCTCGCGAGTGCAGCGCTTTTCCATAACAACAGCCGTGTGATACCCCTGCATCCAGAAAGAAGAAGACCAAGGCGATCAACAACAGAAACAAAAACAAGTCTAAAAGCGAACATACACCAAAAAAAGGCAAGGCCGAAGACGCATGCCTCTACAAGTGATCACATGCGGAGGTGTCTGGGTTTTAGGCATCCGACATCGCAACTTGCTTGAAACCTTCTCGATTTTTTATCATAGCCTCTACATGCGATAACACGATGCCCAGGCAAGTTTCGTGATTTTTGGAGTTCGTTCAGATTTTATATAATTTAAAAACACTTTTCCCGCAAGTTATTCGTCATGTTACGTCAACAAGATGCTCGACATTTCATGCGAGTTCCTGGATAAGGCCTCAACATACACCAAATATCATTAATATAATTTTTTGAATCACCAAATTCCATTATTTCATGCACCTACAGTTCAAATTTGAAGTATGCAAAAAAATTCAACGAAACGAAAAAAACTAACGAAATATAACAAAAAAAGTCAAAATTGTCCCAAATTTGAACAGGGAGTTTTAAATAATGTGGGAAGGCCTCACAAAAAAAATTAGGCCGAAAAAACAAAAAAAATAAAATTTCTTCCAGTGCGGACAGACAGAGCACTCGGGAAGACTTTAAAAAAGGCCCAAAGAGTTTTATCTAAACCTAATCGCCACCCACCCGGCCACCCCACACCCGACGCCACCCGCCCGCCCGCCTCACTTGGCCACTGCCACACATCACCATCACGCCCAAGCATGGCCCAGGCGCACCAGGTGTGCAAGAGCCCCATGCTCGCCACTCGCGGCCCCATCAGCCCTCTGCCATGGCCGCCAGCGGCTAGCCCTCACCAGGCGTCAGTAGCCTCAGTAGCCCTACTTGGCCCAGCAGCCCGTCGCCCATCCTGCTAGTTGGGGCCCGTCCGGCAATGCAAGCCCCCTCCCGGCCCTGCTGCCCGGCCCGAGGCAAGCCGCTGGCGCCCTCAGCTAGCCCTGCCCGGCCCAGCCCACCTTTCCGTCTGTCTGTCCATGCCTTTCCTTTTGCCCCGTCCAGCCTTTCCTTCTGCCGCTGGTCAGGGAGCAGAGAAGGAGGAGGTAGGTGGAGGAAGGAGGAGGAAGGAGGAAGAAGAAGGAGGAGGAAGGGGAAGAGGAGGAAGAAGAAGGAGAAGAAGAAGGAGAAGAAGAAGGGGAAGGGGAGGAGAAGGAGGAAGAAGAAGGAGGAGGACGCCGGCGAGGAGAGGAGTAGGAGGCCGAGGAGGAGAAGGGGAGGAGGTGCCTATGTCGCCACGTCCTGTCCCGTTGTCGGTGTCTTCTTCTCCACGTGCACGTCCCGCCAACGCCCAAGGTATACGAACCGTCCCGTTCTGGTTGTTGGCCATCGCGCCGTTTATGTGTTGACGGCCTTCGTGCCGGAATTGTGGATGTGTGGGCCATCGTGCCCCAAATGTGGACGTCGGCCATCGTGCCGATGGTTTTTCTTGCAGGTTATCGAAACCTCCCCGTTCAGGGGAGGTTCTGCCGAAATTTTATACTTATAGTGCTATTTTTCTTCTTTTGCAGAGTAGGACCTGTCGCAAGGGAATCGGAGCACCTAGGCGACCCCGATCGTCTTCGTCGGCGCTGCGGTCCTGCCTGCACATCGCTGACTCGCCACTGCACCGACTCGCCACTGCATCGCTAGCCTTTCTCCACCACCACCCTAGGTATAATTAAGCTCTTTTCCTTACCGTTGTCGTACGTAGATCGGTGTAGCCCAGTTAGGCGTCTCCCGTCCAAAACAGATACGGTTGGAGGTATGTAGATCTCCGCATATCTATGACCGTATCTGTTTCGGATTGTCCAGGTGTAATTGGACAGCCCGCGGATGCGTAGATGGGTTAGTTTCCATGTTCTGCTCAGATCCGAGACGGAGTTTCGGCACCACCTCCCTGTTGTTCTCTAGATACACACTCTCCCTTCGAGAACGTGTATCGGGAGAGCAGCGGGTAGGTGCTGTCAAAATTCTGTCTCGGATCGGAGTAGAGCATGGAAACTAACCTCATCTACGCATCCGCGGGTGGGATTAGGACCTATCCTCACCTATTAGACAGTAGGCATGCCGTGCAGATGCGACTGATGGTTACTTTACTCCATTATGTGTATATGCTAGAGGATGGATAACCATGAGTGGATGTACACGGGACGCCCAAGTCAGTGTCAAATCACCCGTGAATGGATGGATAAGACCGAGAAATTCTTGGATCATGCATTTAAGGCAGCTAAGGGAGCGAGAGACACGTTTCTGTCCCTGCAGCGAATGTGAAAACAAGAAAAGAAGAACAAGGGAAGTCATGATGAAGCATCTTTGCAAGTATGGATTTATGCCAAACTATACCCGGTGGGTGCACCATGGTGAACCCTACCGTCCTAGAGAGGAGGTCGTGAGACGAGGCTTGGAGGCATTTGATGGTGATGGCGGGGTAGCAGGATGGTTAGGTGACTATGCGGATGTGATGTTCGCTGAAGGACGTACGGAGGACGAGCAGGAGGATGGGGAGGAGGAGCCAGAGCCAAGCGCTAAGGCGTTCTTGGACATGTTAGAATCAGCACAGAAGTTCCTACATGAGAAGACAATGATTTCTCAACTGGATGCCATTGGGCGCCTATTGGGGTTGAAGTCACAGCACAACATGACTCGAAAATGCTTCGATGATATGGTGGCAATTATTGGGGATCTACTTCCGACGGGTCATCAGCTGCCTCCAAACTTGTACGAGTCAACGAAACTCCTTCGGGCACTGAAGATGCCGTATGACCAGATACGTTGTTGTCCGAAGGGGTGCGTCCTATTTAGGAAAGAACACAAGGATGCAAAGTACTGTCCAAAGTGTAAATCCTCTAGATATGTGGAGGTAGACAAAGGTGATGGCAAGAAGGAGCAGAATGAGAGGATCCCCATGAAAGTCTTACGACACCTTCCGATCATACCAAGGCTCCAACAGCTATTCATGAAAGAGGAGTCCACGAAACAGATGAGATGGCACAAGAATGGTGTTCGATACAATAAATACAAGATGATACATCCAGCAGATGGTGAAGCATGGAAAAGCTTTAATGCCAAGCATTGTGGCAAAGATGAAGAGGCCCGTAATGTACGTGTTGCACTGGCAACGGATGGGTTCAATCCTTATGGAATGATGTCGGCCCCATACAGTTGTTGGCCCGTGTTCGCTATCCCCCTCAATCTCCCCCCCCCGGGGACCTACTTCAATGGCAAAACATATTCTTGACATTGATAATTCTTGGACACCCGGGAGACAAAATGGGTGTGTACATGGAGCCTGTTTATGATGAATTGATCGAGGCTTGGAATGAAGGCGTATTGACTTACGACCGAGCTACAAGGAGGAACTTCAAAATGTATGTTTGGTACCAGTACTCCATGCATGACTTCCTGGCGTATGGGATATTCGCCGGCTGGTGTGTCCACGGGAAGTATCCATGCCCGGTATGCAAGGCAGCTCTATAGTTCATTTGGTCGAAGAAGGGTGGCAAGTTCTCGTCGTTCGACAAGCATCGACAGTTCCTCCCTCTTGACCATGCATTCAGAAGAGACACCAAGAACTTCACGAAAGGTGCCACAGTGATGACTAGTGCACCTCAGAAGATGACTAGTGCCTAGGTTCATGCTCAGATAGATGCTCTCGTGGTCCCAGCGTAGGAAGATAATCCAAAGAAGGGTAAAAGAAAGAAAGGTAATCCAAAGAAAGATAAGCCAAAGAAAGATCGCTTTGTGGGCTATGGTGTGGAACATATGTGGACTCATAAGCCGGGATTGGAGAGGCTTCCCTATTTTGATGACCTTCTCCTTCCACATAACATAGATGTAATGCACACTGAGAAGAATGTCGCCGAAGCACTTTGGGCAACACTCATGGACATTCCTGACAAGACAAAGGACAACCCTAAGGCCAGAGTAAACATGGCAACACTATGCGATAGACCTATGCTACAGATGCTGCCTCCAAGAGACAACAAACCATGGAAAAGGCATAAGGTTGATTACGTCTTGGAAAAGAAGCATATGACGGAAGTGATAGAATGGATGCAGACGTTAAGTTTCCCTGATGGGTTTGCAGCGAATCTGAGGAGGGGAGCGAACCCAGAAACTGGCAAAGTCTTAGGGATGAAGAGTCATGACTTTCACATATGGATTGAGCGGCTTCTTCCGTCGATGGTTCGAGGCTACGCCCCTGAGCATGTCTGGAAGGTGCTGGCAGAGTTGAGCTTTTTCTTCTGCCAGCTTTGTGCCAAGGAGATATCTCTGAGAGTGGTTGAGGAGTTGGAAAAAAAGGCACCCGAGTTGCTCTGTAAGTTGGAGAAGATTTTTCCACCTGGCTTTTTCTTGTCGATGCAGCATTTGATTTTGCACCTCCCGAATGAGGTACGAATGGGGGGGCCCGTGCAGAACCGTTGGTGCTATCCAATAGAGAGATGTCTAAAGACTGTTCGCTAGAAATGTGGAAACAAAGGCAGGATTGAGGCTTCCATAGCAGAGGCATTCATTCATGAGGTGTCAAACTTCACAACATCATACTATAGTGAGAACCTTCCAAGTGTGCATAATCCACCGCCTCGTTACAACGAGGACGAAAATGAATCGACCCTCAGCCTATTCAAAGGGCAACGCGGGAGATCAAGTGGAGCGTCCAAAAAGATATTGACCAATGAAGAGTGGCGCAAGATCATGCTCTACGTGTTGACGAACCTTGAGGAACACTATACCACAGCCTATCTACAGCGTCCTACGGTAGGTTGCTATAAGTCAGTACAGCGACCTACGGTAGGTCGCTATATACATATAGCGTCCGACTTGACGCGTGGGTATAAGTGGCGTCACTATAATTTATAGCGTCCGACCTTAATTATAGCGACCGACCGTTCAACGGTACGTTAAAGATATACCGACCGACTGTTCGACGCTAAGTACATACTTATAGCGACTATTGGTCAGACGCTATATATTATATAGCGTCCAACCATCTGACACTATCAATACAAAAATTTAACAAAGATAATTATTCATTAACCTCAAATTATTCATTAACCTCGATGATCGGTACTAATCATACAATCAATGAACCATATATAAAATCATCAATTCCATTTTGGACAATATACACAATTATGACAATGAAGCTCATCATAGCTCACAATTATATCATTATATCATATCCATAAGCTCGACTTGGAGAAACAAGTTACATAAGGCAGTTTGGCCATCAAGATAGAATAATGCATAGCTCATATATAGATGTTTGCACTAGTTGCACAGTTTACATCTCATGGTTTGCTCGCACTCATTACAATTCATCACTTAAACAAAAGCATTCATCTCTAGTTAGAATGTCTAAAAGCATTCATACCTAGTTAGAATGTCCAAAATAATGCATTGGCCATGCGAAATTCCATCCAATTGCTTCCTGCATGCATCAGCCCCCCCCTAGCCATTACCTCCCACCGCAAATAAAAGATTACATCCATCAGTTCTTCCGAAATATCGCTACCTCTTTGTTGCCAAACAAATAAAACTAGATCGAGATCATATGGTTTCCTTTCTTTCAAATTTGTACCGCAATTGTAATTTTACACTTTCCTTCATAGATGTATTATATGATTTTTCCAAATTATAGTAAGCTTTGTGGCATAACCAAAGGAATACATAGGTTTGATCAATGCTATGCTTTGTGGGAAACCGAGAAAATTAAGACACTTATCCAAAGCGAAGTCCACAAAGACTTAACCAAAGGAATAAAATTTAAGTCAAGATAGATCTACATGCTTCAAGATAATTGGCATTGTTTCCTGTATGCATAATAGTAAGCTCCTTACTACTAACTGTAGTTTAGAAAACTTCAACAAGATAGTACACTAAAGCCTATCTTTAGAACCAAAATGTTCAGATTTAAAATATTGTCTCAGACCGGAGAGCAAAAGGAATAAGAATATGCAGTCTAAGGTGCTGCTAATCCATGCAAACTAATTGCTAATGTAGTGGTAGCAGCTTCAAGTACCAATTCCATTCACAGAGAAGTAAATCACCTAACAATGATCTAATCTAGACTAAAACAAATTTAACCAAAGAGAATTCGTAGAGTAAAAATATTTTAAAAGATGTTAATCTTACCATTTAATTTCAGTTTCTCTTAAGTAGGTGGGGTGGTGGCCTTCATTTTGTCGTGCAATGGGTAATTAGCATGGTAGAATTGGCTGCAATAGTGAGAGAGTATACCAAATAAGATAAAAAAATGAGAAAGGCCTGCAAATAAGAGATATTATTTGAAAGTCCATGGATAAGTGCCACAAGTCCTTTCAATGGAAAAAATGCATGTAGTGAAAGTGGTTTAGCCACATGGTGAAAACAAAAAAATCAAGTAAAAAAAATCTTTACAAATACAACTATCAAGTAAAATACTGAATCTTGCATCATTGCAACACCTTAGGATTAGATCTTGTGTATATATTCGTGAGGGTAATTTGTTCACTAAAGACACATTTCACTGGCAATAAATTTATTAAATAAAGTCAGTATAATATATAAAAACTCGAGAATGCGTGCAAGATTGGAAGGAATTGAAACTCACTAGCATTGTGTATGCTTTAACAATTAATTAAATCTTTGGAGTCCGGACTGCCCTTGAATATACGGTTCAATCTGTGATACAATGCAATGTTATGGACAACAAATATATATGAAACATAGAAGAGTCAGATCTTGGTCTCGGTTTGCATCTTCTCGAAAATTAACTTTCACTAAATATACAAATGGTACTACTGCTAGTTACAAATGGAACTCGAATGGTATGGCAATCAAGACCTAATATCATTGTGCTAATATCCTGCTCAACTTGAAAGGTATAGCAAGTCGCCAAGTCATAGTAAATTTCCTCACTACAGTAGCTGATTGGTACAAGTACATAAGCTGAAATAAGTGCAACCCATATATAAAGATTACTGTACCATGCTAACCAATATCTCGAAAACACCGGACAGCACCAAAGATACAGCTTACTTAAATAAATCATAGCTAGAGTTCTAGTTCATTCACAAAATTTATGTTCTTTAGTAATTTGGAAACCTTATGTAATTGTCTACCACTTAGTAGTTATCAACAGGAGCTAGTTTATCGCTTAACAAGATGTGTCCTCTAGAAGAGGCAACATTTTATTGGCATACATAAGAGTGTCACATCAAACTAACCAAATTCCTTCATGACTATCGAAACTATATGTAAGCTCTGCCCAGAAATTCAGAACGCACAAGCACGACAATGATATAAGCGGAACAACGCGGTTTTTACTCAAATCAACACTACTACTACGTCACCTCGGCAATTATGAGCATAGAAATTACCCGAGGAGCAACCCTAACCTAACCCTAGATCCCCAATTTGCAGCACATAACAAGACAGCACAAAACCATCGGGGAAGGAGCTCACCCACAAAGAATGCATCCCGATCCGGATCTCAGAGTTGTTGGAAGAGCACGACAATGAGGGAAGGGGGCAGATGGACGCCACAAACTGGCTGGGGGGGTGCCCAGCCCGGCTTGGGGCTCGGCGGCGGCATGGCCAGCAACGGCCGTGTAAGCGCACAATTATGCGGATCGCCCGATAGCCTGGCGGTGTGCCCATCCATCTTCTATTCTTGGGCGGCGGCATGGCGGCCGCATGGCAACTTGCCCTAATGTGACGGCGCATGCAACGCTGGGAGGAAGAGGGGGAGGGGAGGGGCGCGCGCCATGCTACGAGGAGAAGTTGGGAGCAGGGGAAGTCGCCATGGGAGGAGCAGCAGGAAGCTTGGGGGAGCGGCATCGGCGTAAGACTCAAGAGAGAGGGAGCCCGCGAGAGAGAAGACCAAGAGAGAGAGAGATAACGAGGAATGCACAGGAGCAGGGGACAAGATAAGGTGCAGGGGCGTGGTGCGTGCGTGTCTGTTGGTGTGTGCGTTTGGCGTGGGCCGTGTTGTGTGAGTGGCATTTTCTTTTTAATTTCTTTTTTTTAATTATTTAATTGCTTAATTTGCTCTGACGTGTGAGCCTTCCAAATTTTAGGCATCGAACGGGCTAATCATGGGCGCGCAAGCCCAATTCAATATACCGACCGACCAACCGACCTAGTTAATCGGTTATACCGACCGACCGCATGACGCTGAACCAAAATAAAAATAGCGACCAACCTTCGGACGTAATATTAAGATATAGTGTCCGACCGTTTGCCACTAATCTATACCGACCGACCGTCCAACGCTATTTCGATATTTTTAGTAACCCTTTGTTGGACGCCAGTTTGGGCTGTGGTATAGTGGAAGTCGACAAGTATCAGGGGTAAGTTCTCAACGAACTTGTTACATACTCCGTAAATTTTCTGCATCCAACAACCTTGTTGCTTGTCGGTGCAGGGAAATATTTAATCAATACTGGCATCATCCAAGTCCACCTTCTGACCATGAACGAGATACCCTTCTTCAACATGGTTCGCCTGATTTCAAGGTTGATTTCATTACATGGTTCCAAAGAAAGGTACCTTCTGACCAACTTAGCTCGTTCCAAGTTTGGCGTTCCTAGTTGCCTAATTTCATTTCTCTCCTACTTGATCTTGTAGTGCCAAAGTGATTTGTCTATAAGTGCTGAATTACGACAAGTGGCCAAAGGCTTTTACTATAAGGTCTCGTCATTTAACGCTTATGACGTGAATGGATATCGCTTTCACACAACAGGCTACGAGAAGAATTGGGCCAATGCAAGGACCACGAATACCGGAGTATTTACGCCCGGAGTAGTTACGCCCGACGCTGATCAGGAGGACTATTATGGAACAGTTGAAGAAATATACGAGCTCAAATACCATGGTGAAAATGCACCTAAGCTTGTCATATTCAAATGCCAGTGGTTTAAACCTGCAGTACAGAGAAAGTCCCCTAAACTTGGAATAGTCGAAACTAGACAGGATTCCTTCTATGAAGGAGATGATGTCTATATTGTGGCTCAACAAGCCAGGCAAGTTTATTATTGTCCATATGCGTGCAAAACCGACCCACGTCTTCAGGGTTGGTATATTGTGCACAAGGTATCACCACATGGTAAATTACCTCGCCCAAACGATGATGATTACAACTTGAACCCACCCACGCATGACGGGGAGTTCTATCAACAAGACGAGGGACTACCAGGATGCTTGAGATAGACTTAACCGGGGAGATTGAAATGGAAGTAGACGAGGAATGGGTTGTTGACGAGCAAGCTGCAGATGAGGTGCATGATCCGAGAGACTTGAAAATGCTTGACGGACTACAACTAGACAGCGATGAGGATGAGGCTGTTGACTATTTGGAGGCTCTTGATAGTGATGACGATACCTATCATACAGATAATCCTGATCATGAAGAATATTAGAAATACATGTAATACTATGTTATTTTGTAATTACATTTTCTTTATTTTGCATCCCTTGCTAAGTACTTCTCGTTTATCATGACTAATAATGGTTTATTCTTTTTAATTGCAGGTGATGGGACCCACTAGGAGGAGCTGTCCCTTGACTTACTCGAGACCGAGGGACACGTCAGCGGCTGAGGAGACGGAGACGGAGCCATTAGAGAGGCAGAGGCGTCCGAGGGGTAGGTCCAGGCGGGGGGCCCCGCCGTCGACTGACCACGACCTCGGCTCCTCGCGCTCTGCTAGGGCTGACGACGTACCTCTGCCCACGGTGGGTGAGGACGCCATTCCGCAGATGTACAACAACGCCGTTCCGCACGCGTCCGAGGAGGGGGTTCCGCACACATCCGAGGAGGGGGCAGGGGGTTCGACTTCCTCTGCAGCCTCGAAACCCTATAAGCGAGGTCCCAGCCAGCTCCCGAAGCGACCGATTCTTGTTGACCGCCGCCCACTGATTGCACCCGAGGGGATAGGTAAGTAACTTCATATGTTCTTCATTTGATATGTTGAAAAATCATAATAAGAGCTAATAATAACTATTGTTAACCACTTGTGCAGGAACTGGATGCTTGTGGAGGAGGGGTCCCGCCTTAATGTCAATAGGATCCTAGGACTTCGTGGGGAACACTTCACTGGCTGGTGTGGACGCTCGGAGGATGAGGACCCAGAGATACCCTCGCTCAACCACTACGCCTCTTCCCCGCCACCAACCGGCACCTAAACTTGGTGGATCGGTGCTTACGGAGTTGTGGGTAAGCCTTTCTCGTTCTCGACCCTCAATTCATTGCATTCATTGGACATTCTTGAAATAAAATAATGGATACCTCATGTCTTTATGCAGAGACTTCTTCGATGCCACCGGGACAGGAGTTAAGGGCACATGAGGTGGTGCCGCTTCTCAGAGAAGGCGTGTCTCGGACTTGTATCACGAGTCCCGCCTCTAGGCGCACATTGACTGACTAAACGCCACCTACACCGTAATAGAAGAATGAATAGAACTCAGGCAAGAAGAGAGATAGAGATCTGACAAGGGAGCAGTGCCTACAGGTAAATAGAAAACATCTCCTATTGATCTCTTTTTAGATTAACTATGCCTAATTTGATCTTCTCGATGGCTTGTAGGTGATTCCAGCTAGTGCGCCACGCTTCCCGATTGCCGGGCTGCTATAGTGGACAAATGGTTGGACGCGATGGCGGAATATGCACCAAGAGAAAAGCGAGCACCGTATCTCGATGCTGTGTACCTCACCATCGTAAGCGATGCCGGCCTCAAAGAAATACAAAAAGACATATGTAAGTCTCCACCACTTATCTAATCTAGCCGTGCTCAATTCTGCATGATTCCTAACCACATGTTGTTGTCTTTCTCGCAGGAGGCGGCGCACGGTGGCCAGCCAATTGGCCAACTCACGGCGTATGCTCTGGCCCACATGGGCATGGCAAAGTCCAACATTGAGTACAACCCAGATGCGGGCCTAGAGGCGTACACCAACTCCAGCGTCCACACCCGCCTCAGTTCGTACATGGAGGCGTCAAGGTTAGTCCACGGGTTGGACTACGATCCGAGGACCGAGGAGCGCCTTGATCCTGAGCTAGTGATGAGGATTGGGCAAGGCAAGAAGCATGGGCGGTTTTACATGGGCGACGGCATCCTCGAGACGGGCTGTACTCCTCCTCTCAACCGCCTACGAGCAGCGAGCATGAGCTCTAGCGTGCCCATAAGCCAACGACCGACAGCGGTGGCTTCAATCCAGGTAAGTATTCCAGTTTCATTCGTCGTTCTTTCACTTTTACATTCCTTAGCTCTACATTATTGAAACATTGGGGTCAAATGTTGCAGGCCGAGCTGCAGCAACTTTGGGCTCAGCAAAAGAGTTTGCTGGCTAAGCGGGAGGCTGAGCGAGACGAGCGGGAGTCCAAGCGTCAGAGGGTACAAGCTTTGGAGGCCCAGCAAGATGGTTTGCTCAAGTTTGTGCAACAACTTGGGCAGCAACACGGTTGGGAGATCCCAGCAGAGCTGCTTGCACCACCACCACCATATCGTCGAGAGTCTACCCCGGTGAGTATGAGTACGGATGTTTTACTTTCTTTGCTCATGCTTAGTGTCAAACCTAGTGATGGCCTTCGTGCCGGATTTGTTGATGTGTCGGCATTCATGCCGGATTTGTTGATGTGTTGGCCTTCATGCCGGAAATGTGGTTGTCGGCCTTCGTGCCGACGTTTTTCTTGCAGGTTTTGGAAACCTCCCCGTGCAGGGGAGGTGCTGCCGAAATTTTCAACTTTTCTTTACACTCCTTACATTTTTATCTTGTCACTCACGTGCAATCTCCTCTCTTTTTTGTAGCATCAATCGGGGGCGGCGTCGAACCATGTCGAAGGGTCGCCGACATCGCACGTCGGGCCATCCCCACCTGGACCGTCGCCAGGATCGCACGCTGGGGCGTCCCACCCCTCACAGTCGCCGTAAGCCGCCTTCGGAGTCGTTTTTATGTATTGAACTTGTGAACTTAAAATAGTGTGTACTTTTGAACGTGTGGTTTGTAATATATTGTGAATTTCGGACAAATTTGGTCGTTTGTGATATATAAATGTGGTTTGTGACATATTGGTGTTGATTTGTGGTTTGTGATATATATATATGCTTTGTTGTTTACATGGAAAAGCAAAAAACAAAAAAAAAGAATTTTAGAGGTGGCTTCCCCGAGTGCATGTGCTATGGCACTCGGGAAAGAGGGATTTTTTTAAAAAAAATAAATTTCTTTGCCGAGTGCCTGAGCTGCGGCACTCGGCAAAGAGTATTTAAAAAAAATAAAAAATCTTTTCCGAGTGTTGCACTCGGGGAAGAAAATAAAAAAAAAAGAAAACAGCGTCGGCCGTCGGCCAACGGCGTCAAGTCTTCCCCGAGTGCCAGCACGGCACTCGGCAAAGCCTTCCCCGAGTGCACGATTTTTGACACTCGGGGAAGGCGCCTTTCCCGTGGGAGGATTAGCCGGAGGCTCTTCCCCGAGTGTTGCACTCGGGGAAGGCTTCCCCGAGTGCAACTGGCACTTGGAGAAGCCAGCAGTTCCTGTAGTGTGCGCAGGCAACCTGCTGGCGTGCTGATAGGGTGGCTGGCATATTACATTAATTGCAAAAGACATGTTTGAATGCCAAATTTCTTATAAATATGAGTATGACACATGGGACCTAGTTGTTTTTGACATAAATTCGTTCCCTCAACGTGCCAAAGAATGGAAATCTTTCCAATTCGAATGGAGGTGAATATGGTAGAGGCACTCCCCAAAACTTTGCAAGCAAAATTAACTTTTTGGGGGGGGGGGTGTTACAGTCTTTTTTTTTGGACGGTCAGGGGGGATATCTCGGGTTACTCATGCCCACAATGCAGTGAATGATTGTATTGATGGACGTGTTCTCTGGTGAACAAGTAGATGATACATGCAAGTTATCAATGTCAGCAAGCCACATCATTCACTAATTTATATTTATTTGTCCACGTAATTATACCTCACCATTCACTAGAATTCATTCGCGATGCCTGCGGCAACACAAGGGTAGATTTTGTTCCTCATGCCTGTGGCAAGCCACATCATTCATGATGCCTCCAAACTTTTCGAGTGGCGATCGATTGTGTCAATGCATTTGCAAGCATCCATTGTGAGGCTTCCCGAAGATACGGGCCAATCGTCCTCGAAATCAAGACCTAGACTTGGAGCTTCACAAGGGTAGAGTTGTTCACGAAGGTAGACGCTCCAACGTTGATGCTTATTGTATAGCTAGGAGTTATATAAACTTTTGGTAGGAATACATGTTTGGTTTGTTGCTCTTCCTGGTGGAAGTTTGTACTAGTTATCCTGATGAATAAAGAAGGGTGACACTTTGCTAAAAAAACCATAGGAAAGATATTATACCAAAAGAGTACTATTGTTTGCGAGAAACTTGTAATAAGGTGGCACCCACTAGGAGCACTATTGTTTGGGAGGAAAAAAAACATGGCGTGAGCTGCTATCATCGAGTATTCCAGTGTAGCCAGCGACTTGCAGTCAACACCGGTCACTTTCAGAGAAGAAACTTGTGGCATCATAGCAGCGTCGACCGCTGACCTGGTCCAAAAGACTGTATTTCGTATCTGTCATTTGAGGCAGGAGCCATGTCTAAGCTTCTGAAGCTGGAGTTAGAATTCGACGCACATTAATGGGACATGGCAGCGCCTGGTGGGCTCCAGCACCGCCCACAACTTTATAAAATCGAAGCACAGCGGTCATGTTACAACACAGTGGAATGGTTGGAACGTTATCAAGGAAAAGACATAAATGGTGAGGAGGAGCTGATCAAGGGTGTGTTCCAAAACGCTACTGATGCTCTCCCCACATGCCCAAAGTTCATCTTCGAAGATGAATGGGTGTTTAGGTAAAGTTTCTTTAACCATGCATAGGCGATGGATGTGTCCAAGTAAACGAGTTATGATATGAGTACTAGCAGTTATGTTTGTTTTTTTTATATACATAACAGTAAGGAGTTATGTTTTGTTCAGGGTCTTATGTTTCCGTGCACTAGTACTATTGGTTCGTGAACCATGAATGTGTTAATGCAGGCCCACGGAGGAGGAGAAGGAGCGAATGAACATGGTGTATGAAGGTGCATGGTCCTCACGTATAGATATATAATGAATTCATATAATCTCACAATCATTATCATGCCGACGAGCACCATTGAGCTTTCCTACTGAAGAGGATAGTATGATCTGGATGTATAGTTCATCAGGAAAATATACTGTACAATCTTTATATGCTGTGGTGAATTTCAGAGGGATTACTCCTGTGTTTGTCAGTTCAATCTGGAAACTACATATCCCTCCTAAAGTACAATTCTTCCTTTGGTTGCTAGCTAAGGATAAGTTGTTAACTAGGGATAACTTGGCTAAAAGAAGGGAAGTGAATGACCCTACCTGTCTTTTATGCGCTGAAAAGGAAACAATTAGTCATCTGTTCTTTGAAAAGGAAACAATTAGTCATCTGTTCCAATGGATGGTTGTCAAATAGGTTTATTGGTCTGTCTTAGTCTTGGACTTTCTTTTATGGGTTGTTTTCTTAGTTTGTGGCTGTGAGGTGCCAAGAATTGTCCTTTGAATATTGGTTATAAACCAAAATCTTGTAATAATTGGCCTGATTCTACCGCGAGGTAGATGAAGCCGGGTATGAAATATCCTTTATCTAAAAAAATCTGTTCTTTGATTGCTGCATTGCCAAATTGATTTGGCAATATGTCTCTAAGTTCTTGGATTTAAACCTGGGAATTGATTTTGAATCTGTGGCTCGTTTTTGGTTAGGTAATAAAAAACACTTAGTTACAAATGCAGTTTCAGCAGCTGTCTTATGGTCATTCTGGAAATTTCGCAATGAATTGTGCTTTCAGGGGCGTGTCTGGATGGGAATGAAGGAGGTGCTGTACAAGATCGCCAAGACGCTAGAACGTTGGGTGCCGGTGATGCAGCAAGAAGCTGGAGACGCTATCAAGAAGGTGGTCCGCGCCCTGGAGCAAGAAGCATCTCACCACTCAACTGATGTGGGACAACAGGGAGGGTTCGTCATCAAGGTCGGGTCAATTGGGTGCTCAGCGTATGGACTCCAACGTTGCAACTTTGAGTCTGAGTAGATCAGTCACAGTGCAGGCGTCGAGAGTTGCTAGTCCTTCGTTTGTTTTCTCTGGTAATGACCATGAGGTCGGAATGTAAGGTGATTCCGCCATAAGTACTGAACCTTGAACGCTTTGTATGCTTTTTGAAGTATAAAAGCAGGGGAAACCTACCTTTCTAAAAAAAATTATCATGCCGAACGAGCGAGGGCAAAGTCCCCATGACTGATCCGGTCCAGTCACCATACCTCAGCTTAATTGGATTTGACTTCACCATACCATCGTCCTGCTGCGCTGGTCACCTGATAGATAGGTGGATGTATGTCTGCTGATCACCTTCCTCCATCTAACTTGGAGAGATGTATGTATGTGCAACCTGCTTCCGGTTGCCTGCTGCTGATCACCTCATAGTCATAGGTGGCTGGCAAGCAGTGGTTTGTTGGCTTAAGAATTCTCTTGATGTTAGACATGTGGATGCTGTTATCAAGATTAATGTATAGAGGAGAACTTCGTACCCCTTGGGGTACCCGGCTACATGTTTATATAGGTGAGAAAAGCCCTCACGTGGCATATACATGGAAAGCTTATACATGGAAGTCTACAAGATATGTCTTGTGCAACAATCTACAAACTATACATGGTAAAGTTATGTAGCCGGGTATTTCTTTCCTTTAACACCCTCCCTCAATCTCAACCCGATGCCACGAGATTGAGATTGCGCCTGAATTCTGATAATTTGGACGCCACAATTGGTTTAGTGAAACCATCAGCCAGCTGATCACTTGAATTAATGAACCGAATGTCCAAGAGTTTCTCTGCTACTCTTTCTCGAACAAAATGAAAATCTATCTCAATATGCTTTGTTCGAGCATGGAACACCGGATTAGAAGCCAGATAAGTAGCGCCAATATTATCACACCACAAGCGTGCTGCTCTAGGGTGTTGTATGCGTAGCTCCTTCAAAAGTTTTTGTATCCACATCATCTCGGCCGTTGCATTGGCGAGTGCCTTGTATTCAGCTTCGGTACTAGAACGTGAGACCGTTGGTTGCTTTCTAGCTGACCAGGAGATCAAGTTAGAACCAAGAAATACTGCAAAGCCTCCTGTAGATCGACGATCATCAACATCACCAGCCCAATCTGCGTCTGTGAAGGCACTTATCAATGTGGAGGTGGACTTTCGTATACAAAGTCCAAGTGTCATTGTGCCATGAATATACCGCAGGATGTGCTTGACTGCACTCCAATGCACTGTTGTAGGGGCATGAAGGTATTGACAAACCTTGTTGACAGCATAAGAGATGTCGGGCCGTGTCAAGGTAAGGTACTGCATAGCTCCCACGATACTCCGATATCTGGTGGAATCTTCAGTGCCAAGTATAACACCCTCCCTGGCACTAAGCTTGTCAACACTAGACAGTGGAGTAGCAATAGGTTTACAAGAACCCATACCGGCCCTTCTTATAATATCAGCAGCATATTTTTGTTGAGACAGTACTAGGCCACCAGAAGACCGTTTAACTTCAATACCCAAGAAGAAATGTAGGTCACCAAGATCCTTGAGAGCAAATTCTTTCTCAAGATCTTTGAGTAATGCAGTCGTAGCTTCTGGAGAAGAACTGGCAACAATAATGTCGTCAACTTATACTAACACAAATATAGTATGCTTGCCTTGATTGTAATAAAATAGCGAGGTGTCGGCCTTAGAAGGACTGAACCCGAGAGCTTCAAGTTTGCCACAAAGTCGAGCATACCAAGCTCATGGTGCTTGTTTCAAACCATAGAGAGCTTTGTCAAGCTTACATACGAAATTTGGGTGTTTTGGATCTTCATAACCGGGTGGTTGCCTCATATAAACTTCCTCTTCAAGTATCCCGTGAAGAAAAGCATTTTGAACATCTAGCTGCCTCAATGACCATCCTCGAGAGACTGCAATGGAGAGAATAAGACGAATAGTAGCAGCCTTGACAACAGGACTAAATGTATCCTCATAATCAATACCATAACGTTGCTTGTAGCCTTTTGCAACCAATCGAGCTTTATATCTATCAATAGATCCATCATCTTTCTTCTTGATTTTATACACCCACTTGCAATCAATAATATTCTTGCCCTTTGGAGGAGGAACCAAGTGCCAAGTCTTGTTATGTAGCAAAGCTTGATGCTCATTATTCATGGCCGCAACCCACTTTTCATCATTGATAGCCTCTTGAATAGATAAAGGCTCACCTGAAATAGTTGAGGACTGCATAGCCCATCTGACGGTGCCATCAGTGTATATTTTTGGTTGCTGAATTCCTCTTTGAGATCGAGTTACTGGGCCGTGAGCTAGAGTGGAGGACGGCAACGCTGCAGCTGATGCCATGGATCCACCAGGCGCAGAGAATCCAGGCGAAAGATTTGCCTGGGAGCCCACAGTACTGCTTCCACCAGTCGCGGGATCTGTTTGTGCCGCGGTGGAGCCTGTGTGCGTTGAGAATGAAGCGGAGCCGATCGCAGAAGATCCCTGTGCCGGAGATGAGGGGGATAGCGTCCCAGCCGAAGGTGACGGAGGATCAGCTGCCGATCCCGAAGGTGATGTGGGTGCAGGAGAAGCTTCTGCCGCAGGCGGGTCGCCTTCGTGCTCCGCGCCGGTCGGTAGTTCCGTTGTATGTATGAAATAAGGCCTGTTTGACTCCGAATTTTGCTCATTTTGTATCAAATTTTCACCTGATTCATTTGTGCCATATCCTGCATCAAAGTGACAGCTTCCAGACGACAATGAATCATTAGTAGGTACGGAATTAGTAGCACAATGATCCTGCAATTTTGCATTCCCAAAACTAGCATTAGGATTAAGAAGAGTATCTGGAAGGAGATCAATTTCAGCACTAAGGCGTGCACCAGCATTTGGATGGAGTAAAGAAAAAGGAAACACACGTTCATCAAAGACCACATCTTGTGATATGTATACACGTCCAGTTGATGGTTCAAGGCACTTGAATCCTTTGTGGAGATTGCTATAACCTAAAAACACACATCTTTTGGAACGGAATGCAAGCTTGCGATTATTATATGGACGGAGATTAGGCCAAACCGCACAACCAAAAATCCGGAGGAAGGAGTAGTCAGGAGCCTTGCCAAGAAGGCGTTCATACGGTGTTTCGCCATTAATGACAGGAGATGGAAGTCTATTAATGAGAAACACAGCAGTAATAAATGCTTCATCCCAGAATTTTAGTGGCATAGAGGCATGAGCAAGGATTGAGAGACCAACCTCGACAATATGGCGATGCTTTCGTTCGGCAGAGCCGTTTTGTTGGTGGGCGTGTGGACAAGACACTTGGTGAGTAATTCCAACTCGTTGGAAAAAGGAGTTCAAGGATTGATACTCCCCTCCCCCAATCAGTTTGAATAGCACGGATTTTACAATCGAATTGGCGTTCAACAAGTTGCTGGAAATCACGGAAACGTTGGAAGACTTCGGATTTATGGCGCAGGAGATAAATCCAAGTAAATTTGCTAAAATCATCGATAAAACTCACATAATAATTGTTTCTTCCAACAGAAGTTGGAGCAGGACTCCAAACATCAGAAAAAATTAGATCCATAGGTTTAGATGAAACACTAGTGGATCTAGGATAAGGTAACTGGTGACTCTTGCCTTGTTGACATGCATCACACACGTCACTTTTATTGGACTCTTTGACAAAAGGAATTCTATGGTGATTAAGCACATGCTCAACTACATGTGTGGATGCATGACCTAATCTATAGTGCCATAGAGATGTAGGAAACTTGGAGACACCAAGTGCCTCTTTATTCTGAACCGACTTGATTGGCTTGAAAGGGTAGAGCCCTCCTTCACATCTGCCTTGATGGAGAGTCTTCCTCGTCCCCTGTTCCTTGATGAAAAATTGAGTAGGATGAAATTCTAGATAAGCATTGTTATCACATGTAAGTCGGTTAATAGAAATCAAACTTTTGTTGGCCTTTGGAACATGAAGGATATTTTTAAGATGGATGTTGCTATCTTGGGAACGCAAAATAGTAGAACCAATGTGACTAATACCCATACCTGTCCCACTGGCCATGCATACTTGATCATGTCTGCCATATTTGTCACGGACGGTCAACTTCTCTAGTTCACCAGTAACGTGATCCGTAGCACCAGAGTCAACATACCAGTTGGTGTCCACACCATAAGACGTAGTGGCCGATGACATGACCTTCTGCTGCTGCAGGGGACCAGTGAAGGAGGCATCGAATCGCTTGTAACACCTGAGGACAGTGTGACCGTCTTTGCCACAGAGCTGGCAGATCAGGTCTGATCTTGCACCAGTGCCACGGCCACCACCATGGCCTGGTTTTGATCCTCCACGCCCGAAGCCGCTACGTCCCCCGCGACCACGAGCATTGCCTCCATTGCCCCCACGACCACCCTTGGTGGCCATATTTGCAGACGACTGAGAACTCCCTCCATGGATTTCCATCCTTTGCTCGAACGAAACAAGCTGAGTGTAAAGCTCTTGGACGGTGATTGGTTCAACCCTGGTGGCCATAGCAGAGACCACCGGATTAAACTCAAGATCCAACCCCGTCAGGATGTAGGACACAAGTTCCTCATCCTCAAGCTTTCGCCCTGCAGACGCCATCTCATCTGCGAGCGTTTTCATCTTGGAGAAGTACTCTGACAGCGTTGATGCTCCCTTGGATGCAGTAGCGAGCGCCATCCTAGTACTTATAGCTCATGCACGAGATTGTGCAGCGAACATGCCTTCAATTTCGGCCCAAGCCTTGGCAGCGGTGTCGGCGTGGGAGACTTGGCCGAGAATCTCCTTCGACAAGTTGGAGAGGAGATAATTCAGGACCGTCTGGTCCTTTGCCACCCATGGATCATACTCTGGATTCGGAGTTGGCATTTTGTCATCATGACCTTTGCCGGCCGGATCGGATGGTAGGAATTCTTCCGGCGCAATAGCCGTAGGCTTGATGAAACTTGCGAGCTGCGCTCCCTTGATCGCGGACAAGACCTGAGCCTTCCATGTGATGAAGTTGGATTGGGTGAGCTTCTCACTTGGGGGATAGAACCCGATGGAAGGAACAACAGATTGCACGGTCGAGGAAGAAGAAGAAGCAGAGGCAAAACGAAGGAAGGAGAGCAGATAGAGCGAGGAAGCTACGCGTAAGGTGTGTTTGGAAATTGTTTGGAAACTATTTCTGCACGTAAGGTGGCCGATCACATCGCAGGTCGCTGTTGGCCATTCCATCAATTTTTAAATTTTCATAAGTTTTGAATAAATTTATCAAAAGCAACTAAATTTATTCTGTCTATTTCTAAGTTAGTGTTATAAGAAGGCTCTAGGAAAACTTTTAGACGTTGACCGTTAACTTTGAAAACATTACTGCCATCGTCCTGGATGGAGATCGCGCCGTGTGGCGAAGTGTTGATGATTGTGTATGGTCCTTGCCATTTGCTTCTTAGTTTTCCTTCACCGAAGAGTTTGACTCAGGAGTTGAACAGAAGAACCTTATCTCCCTCCTTGAATTCTTTGTATTGGATTCGGTGATCGTGCCATCTTAGTTCTTTCCTTGTAGAGCTTGGCACTATGGTACACCTTCTCTCTCCATTCTTCTAGCTCGGCTATTTATTTTTATCTATTTCTACCGGCTAGCTTCACGTCCATATTCTAGCTTTTGATTGCCCAATGAGCTCGATGATCAAGCTCAATAGGCAAGTGGCAATTTTTTTCCATAAACTAACTGATATGGTGACATGCCGATGGAGGTTTTGTATGCTATCCTGTACGCCTAGAACGCATCAAGAAGCTTGTTCTTCCAACCTTTCCCCATTTAGTTGACCATTTTCTGTAAGATATTTTTGATTTGTTTATTTGAAGTCTCGGCCTGACCGCCGGTTTGAGGATGGTATAGAGTGGCAATATTGTGCTTGGCTCCTAACTCTCTTAGGAATGCTCTGAATGTCTTGTCTATGAAGTGAGATCCTCCATCGCTTATCGCCATCCTTGGTGTTCCAAAGCAAGGGAAGATCACTTCATAAAACATTTTTCTTGCATGCCTGGCATCAATAGCTCAGCAAGATACTGCTTCCACCCATTTTGATACATAATCAACAGCAACGAGGATGTACTCGCAATCTTGTGACTTTTGGAATGGCCCCATGAAGTCAATGCCCCACACATCAAATATTTCTACTTGAAGGTTGTAGTGTAGGGGCATTGCATTACGAGCATTGATGCTTCCTTGGAATTGGCACTTCTGACAACTTCGGATGAACTCCTTGGTGTCCTCGTACATCGTTGGACAGAAAAATCCACACTACCAGATTTTGGCTTGTGTGCGGAATATTCCATAATGACCTCTGTACCGTGCTGCATGGCATCTTTCAATGATTTGCAGACCCTCTGCTGTTGGCACGCACCTCCTCAGCAGGCCATCTGAACACACACAGTACGAATATGGGTCATCCCAAAGGTGATGTCGGCTCTCGACTTGCAATTTTCTCCTATTTTCGCCTGGTGGTACATAGCCTAAAACCATGTAATTTACGATGCTTGCATACCACAGTTTGGAGTCCGTCACCTTGAGTAGCATGTCGTTGCATAGGAAGTCATTATTGGTAGTTCCTACATGTTAGAAACTTGCATACTCGACAAATGGTTTGCAACAGTATTCTCTACTCCCATTTTATCTTTTATTTCAAGGTCAAATTCTTGAAGTAAGAGAATCCATCTTATTAATCTTGGTTTAGCGTATTTCTTAGTAAATATTTTAGTGATGCATGATCAGTATAAACGATAACTTTTGCACCCACTAAGTAGGACCTAAACTTGTTGATAGCAAAAATGACTGCTAAGAGCTCTTTTTCTGTGGTAGCGTAGTTAAGCTGTGCTCCTGTCAGCGTTTTGCTAGCGTACGCGATTGCGTGATGCTTCTTATCTTCGGTTTGACCAAGGACCGCACCAACAGCATAGTCACTAGCATCACATATGATCTCAAACGGTAGCGACCAATCGGGTGGTTGGATGATTGGCGCTGAGATGAGTGCTTTCTTGAGAGTGTGGAAAGCAGTTAAGCACTCATCTGTGAACTCAAAAGGTGCATCCTTAGCTAACAGGTTCATGAGGGGTCTAGCAATTTGTGAAAAATCTTTGATAAACCGCCTATGGAACCCTGCGTGACCTAGGAAGCTACGGATCCCTTTTATGTTCACGGGGGGTGGTAGTTGCTCAATGACTTCTATCTTGGCCTTATCTACCTCGATACACCTCTCGAACACAAGGTGCCCAAGAACGATGCCTTCATGGACCATAAAGTGGCACTTTTCCCTGTTAAGTACCAGGTCCTTTTCTTGGCATCTCTGCAAGACTTTGTCTAAATTCTCCAGATAGTGGTTAAAGGTTTTGCCATAGACGGAAAAGTCATCCATGAACACTTTCATGATTTCTTCTATCATGTCTGAGAAAATAGACATCATGCACCGTTGGAATGACACGGGTGCATTACACAACCCGAACAACATTCTGCGATAGGCGTATGTTCCATACGGGCATGTGAATGTTGTCTTGCTCTGATCATCAAGGTGGATGGGAATATGATGATATCCTAAGTACCCATCGAGGAAATAGAAGAAAGAATGCTTCGCCAATCACTCTAACATTTCATCAATGAAAGGCAGTGGGAAGTGGTCTTTCTTTGTTGCTGCGTTGAGTTTCCGGTAATCAATGCACATTCTCCACCCTACGACGGTACGTTGTGGAATTAACTCATTTTTATTGTTTCAACGACTGTCATTCCTCCTTTCTTTGGAACCACTTGCACGGAACTAACCTAGTCACTATGTGGTATGGGATAAATAATCCTGGAATGAAGAAGTTTGAGGACTTCCTTCTTCATGACTTCCCTCATCGCATTATTGAGCCTACGCTGAGGCTCTCGAGATGGTGTACTTGATGGATCTATCGGAATGCGATGGGTACAAAGAGTTGGGCTAATCCCCTTGAGATCTTGCAAGGAATACCCGAAGACTGACCTATGTTTCTCTAAAATGGTGATGAGTTTGGATGTCTCCTCATCAGAAAGCTTATCGCTAATGATTATAGGAGTTTCTTTGTCGCCATTTAGGAAGGCATAGCGTAAGCCAGCATGTAGGGGTTTTAGTTCAACCAGAGGTCGTGCCGGTGCTTCCTCTTGAGGAAGATCTATGATTTCTCCTAAGTCGTCCTCTTCTTCTATGAAGAGTTTCGCATCCTTTTCTAAGGATGACTCGGGGGAATAAAAGAGTAAAACCGACATGACTTCCTTGGGCAGGTCAGGATGGGGGAGAGATTCTGCCACCAAGTTTTTAGCTGGAGTGATAGGAATGGTAAAAGTGTCTCTCCCCAACTTTACGTCCAATGCCCCTGATGAAGAAGGCTCCACAATAAGTTTCTCTAAGGAATTCCCTATCAAGATGTCGAATTCTTGGATTTTGAACACATGAAAATCAAGGGCTACCTCGATATCCCTATGATGTAGAGTCATATTGTGGAGAACCCCAAGCCCTTTTAGGCTAGTTCTTAGACTAGACCTAAAGGACTTGACTATTGGAGCCAGGGATTTTTCACCTAGATAAGCAGATGTGAAATCTGCAGACATTAGGTTTGCTCCAACAGATGGGTTATACAGCACATCCACCCAAGTTCCTTGAACTTTGCAAGCAATGGTTGAAGAGGAGTATGAATCTGAATTTCGTCAGAAGAAGATTCCACCTCTTCTGCCCATTCTCTGCTTAAGATAGCAATCAACTCCTTTATGGATTCCCTAAGAAATTCTTCATCTAAGGGTTCAAGAGGAGTGAGAGGAACTGGTGGCCTCTTTTGGCATGAGTACTTCTAGGTGTTTTTGAATTCTTTGAAAAAATCATCCTCGAAATACAGAAGGTCCGAAGGATGGAAACCTTCCTCTGGATCTTCAGGTTTGGGCGAGGATCTCTTTAGGGATGTTATGGGTTCAGCCTCAGCTAAAGAGACTTCCTCGTGGTTCAGCTTGGGTTGTACACAGAGGGGATCTAGCGGGGGAGTGTTCTCTAGAATGCGGTCTAGGAGCGTTTCTCCTTCCATTGTGGTTTTATGGGTAAATGAACCTTCGGCAGCTATATCAAGCCATAGGGTAGATTCCTTGCTAAGCCCTAACAAAAAATGTTGTAAAAGCACATGGTTGTGTATAGACAAGTCTAGGTTAGATCTTGTTAAAATTGAGAATTTGTCCCAAGCTGCACCTATAGTTTCCTTCTCTCTTTGTTGAAAGTTGAGTATCTCCTGTCGTAGGGCAGTGATTCGGGATATAGGGAAGAACGCTAGATAGAATCTGTTCCTTAATTCTTCCCAATCACCAGCTACCTTCCCTACATTGTGGGCATACCATTGGTTCGCCCTCTCATCAAGTGAGAAAGGAAACAACTTCCACCGAAGTGTTTCTTGTGACATACCTGAAATGGTTAGGCAAGCATAGAGCTGCTCAAACTCCCTTAAGTGATGGTAGGGGTTTTCGTAATCTAACCCCAAGAAGGCATGCTCCCGAACCATGGCTATAAAGCTAGGGAGGAGCTCGTAACTTGAAGCTATGATTGGCTGCGAGGATTGTGGTGGTTCAATGAACTCGCCCTTGGGAGCAGAAAGGTTTTGAATGGTAGATTGCTCAATTAGTAAAGAGTAAAAAGAAAAGAAAGGTAAAAATAAAGGATACATGGGCAAACTAGGTTTGGAGACTAAAATGACAACCATTCCTCGGCAACGGCGCCAGAAATGCTTGTTGGTGCTTCTTAGCGTATGCAGAAAATTCCGCAAGTGCACGGAAGTACCGCAGTAGCACTTCACCCGAAAGTATTCAGGGTATTGTATTTTCCCAATGGAACGGTCGTGTAAGTAGTCTCTTGGCTAGTTTACCTAGGTGAACAAGATGAAGGATAACTTGGGTAGTGAGGTTATTCTAAGGGTAGAAACCTTAAGTGAAGATAACTTTGCTACTATAGACTCACTTTGGGCATCGGATTGCAACTGGTCTGCTAGTCAATGCCGGCCTGCAGCTCTACGCCGTATCCAAACATAGGGGATTACAAAGGACGGACAAGGCTATCACCACCTACCGCCTAGCCCTCAACCGTGGGATACAAGGCAAACGAAGTAACGTGAAGCTTAGACACCACGTCTACGCTAACCGCTACTACTCTAGCATTGGCTAGGAACTTCCGTCTTTATTAGGAGTCCTCTACTAGAACACCCATCATGAGGACGGACCACTCACCACCGCCTTGCTCGGGTGAGTTGTTGGCTGGGCCTAGAGGACTCCCACGCTAGTATTCTGGCCTAGTTCTGAGGTTTGGTTGGGCTTTGCTTCTGTTTTGCTTGAATGCGCCTTCTTGATTGCGCATTTCAATGTATTTTCACATATTGTCATGCAAAACATGTATATACCAAAACTCATGGAAAATGGGAGTTGTAAACCCTAGTTCAAAGTTTTGGCATTCATATTTATTTTATTTTGTTTAAATGTTGGTGGTAGAAATGTGAGTTAAGCATCGCCAACAAAAGTCAAAACAAGGATCCAAGGAGAAAAATGTCATACTCTTAGATCAAGATGTCACTACAAACTTCTAACCCTTGCGCAATGACGAGAAAACATTGCAATAGGCCCAATTTTGTTGCAAAAGGTAGTTCATACCACGAAATCGTGTTTGTTGGCAATGGTTGCAAAAAGTCACGTTGCAATAAGAACTTGCAACCGTTGCTAGTTTGGCGTTGCAAGAGTTAGCTTTTCTTGCAACGTTGTCAAGCATTGCAATAGGACGTTATCGCAACATTCATTGGCGTGGCAATACGAGCACTTGCCACGTTCGTCTTCGTGATGAGAGAGGTGGTAAATACAACGGCGATAAGCGTGGCAATAGATTTTATTGCCACGCTATAATTTTGTTGCTTAAGGTGTTGTTGCCACGACCGCTTGTGTGCGTGGCAAGTAAATCATTTGCCACGCAAATGTAATCGCTATTCGAGAGTATACATTATTGCCACGCTTGTCTTGGCATGGCAATAGTATCATTTGCCATGCAAATTTATCCGCTAGAGATACCGCTCATTATTGCCATGGCCGCGTTGTTGTTGCAACAAAGATCATTTGCCACGCAATTTTATTCGCGATATACCATTCATTATTGCCATGACCTCGGTGCCGTTAACAAAGAGAATTTGCCACGCAATTTTATTCGCTATGGAAGATTAATTGTTGTTGCAACAATAGTCATGCCGTGGCAATAGTATTATTTGCAACGTAAATAAGTCTGTTGCCATACAACATATTGCCACACATCACGGCTCGTAGGTATAGCTTTTATTGCAACGCTAGTAACATTTAATTTTGGTTTAATAAATCATCATTGCAAATCAATAAACCATATCAAAAGCAATTGCACCCACATATATTAATTATAATTAATCATTCAATATGTTGCCAAACCCATGAAATAGTAGCTAAAATCATAAACGAGTGTACAATTAACTCATTATTTGACAACTTTTTACAAACTTCCTAACATCTATGCAGCACTTGAGAAATTCCTAGCATCCCAACATGTCGTCTCCTCGGCTATGTCCTCGCTTGATTATGAGCCTCCCACCGAAACCTTGTCCACCTACTGCCAAAAGAATATGATTGGGATATTAGAACAATATTAAGTTTACTAATTTTTGCACAAATGTAAAGAGATGAAGATTTGGATAGAATATGGTTGTAATTAAGCAAAAGTAGAATTAAGCAAAATGGAATGAGTGTTGTCAATTTAATTAAGCAAAAGTAGAACTAAAAATTACAAAGCCCAAGTACTCAATGAACAGCACCTCCTGCTGGGAGCCACATACAAATCATTAATGATGAAATACAGCACAAAAAGACATTTTGACATTATAAGAACTGTGCACAAGGTTGTCTGATAACATATTGTAGTTATTACCATCTTCTTTTTCTAATTTCTTGTTTATTCATCAGCTGCTATGAACCAATCCAACCCATGAATTTCTAACTAAACATATTATGTTGATGGCACACCAATCCATTTCAGTTCTTGCAAAGGATTATGTGACAGAATATATATATACACACACACATGGAAAAAGGTATAAAAGGTCGAATGCATGCGCATGTAAAGATCAACAAGAATTTTCTTTTACCTTTTCAGCTCCTCAAAGTTTGCTATTGTAGACCGCTACAAGTTTCCTTTATGCCTGATGTGTCCGAAGAAGCGACTGTGTGAAGAACAAATACAAGTAGGGGAGGTAGCATAGAGCATCTATCTGTACAAGCACAAAAGGACAAGCATTTGAGTAGTCAGTTCTGATATTTTAAATCGAGCTGTTTCTATATCCTCGAGTAACAAAAATTGTGCTTCATCTAATTCAATAAGTTCAAACATTGCAATTTGAGCTGTTTGATATATCTATGTATCCAATAAAGTAGAGGACCAGCATGCATTGAGTTGCAACTACTAATTAGAGAACAATCAAAGTCATTTTGAACTCAATAATAACGAGTCATCGGCTATTAGCCATGCTTGCTTCATGAATAGTCGGACAACCACCCCAGCCCTCGCATGAGAGGGTGCTTATTGGCATACTTCCTAACATCTATGCAGCACTTGAGAAATTCCTAGCAGCCCAACATGTCATCTCCTCGGCTATGTCCTCGCTTGATTATGAGCCTCCCACTGAAACCTTGTCCACCTACTGCCAAAAGAATATGATTGGGATATTAGAACAATATTAAGTTTACTAAATTTTGCACAAATGTAAAGAGATGAAGATATAAAATGGTTCTAATTTCTAATTTCATATACAAAAGCCATCAACCAAGCTTTTGCATAGTTGAAGTTCTACTGCAATCCTGCCTGAAGGCATTGCATATGTTACAGTAGCAGCTGCCTTCTCTGAATTTTTAAGGCAGCAACAGTTTAGTTGATTAGAAAATCATAACTTGAGTTGTAGACAACAAAAAATTATATTCTTTAACAATACGGAAAGCCCATGAAATTCTCTACATCTTTCTAGTTATTTGTTAAATAAGATTCTGCAGTTATCATGGTCAAAAAACACAAACAACCACTGCTGTCCAGACCAAGGTCAAAACCTGACCGGCTACTTTCAAAATTCATAACTGCAAATAGAGAGACAGGGGAGAGCTAGAGGTCCGCGATGTGTAGCAAGTGGTGCAGGTGCGAGTGTGACAGCTACAACTTAATGTCATGGTTACCAGAAGCTACTTGGCATAGAGAAATTCAGCCTAGCAATAGGCATTAGCCACTAATAATCATGGTTACCTATCCAAGCATTGTCATACACCCCATTTCCCCTACCATCATGCTACTGAATTGAATAATAAAAAGAGAATAGAGTAAAGGGAGCACACTTAAGCTTGAAAACACTAGCAAAAAACATAAGTTAGGCACTACAACTTTTGTATTATCAAGTATCACAGAAAAGGTAGATTACTACTCAGAACAACTCACCCAATCAAACCTGCACAAGCTGCAGTTTTCAGCACGCATGTTCAATGTATTTTCTACATTTCCTAGTTCAACAAGGTCACATTTGATAAAATTTCATTAAATCATGCAAGAATTTAGATTCCAATTAGCTGGTTGTTACCTTCCTCCTTTTGGGATTATTTCTTGTCCTATTCATCAGCTGTTGTGAAGTGATATATGTCTTCGATGCAGTCACATTTGCAGTGTTTTCGTTGAAAAGAGCTCTGCTGGGAGGTGCAGTACTTCTAGTGGATCGTGTAGGTGCTGGTGCACCTTTTTGTACGGTGACAACGCTTCCAGGCTGAGTCTACAAACATCAAGTTGTTTGATCTATTTTAGCTACAGTTCAAGGTACATGGAACATAGTGAAATAATGTCATTACCTCCTGTAACCCATCTTCATTTTCATTTTCATGTCCACCGGTCTCATCTTCCTCTTGTATGATTGGTGCAACTTGTGTACTGGCATTGTTTTGCAGGGTACTCTATACATACAAATATTGGGGGTGAAAGATTAGGCATCACAATCATAAGATTATCAAGAGTACAAAGGATTAAAAAATTATTCTAATACCATAATCATAGCTCCTTCTTTGTGCTGCGCTAGCATATTAAGGAATTCTTGCTTCATTTCTTCTCTTAAGTTTATCTTAGCATTTTCCAGCTCCTCTTGCATCCTCCTCCTATTTTCTTCTTTCTCCCTTTCCCTTTCTGCAGCTTCTTGCGCAATCTGTTCTTTGAGCTTGTCAACCTCCGCTTCTAAAGCAATGCTCTTCTCCCTAGCTGCAGCTTGAGCACGTGCATGTACTTCAAGGTTCTCTTTCATAAGTTCTCTGCGAGTTCGATACGTAGCCAAATATCCATGCCCATGTAATTTGGATGATTTGATTTGTGTTGTTTCTTTGTAGCATGACTGGAAAATCATGTTCTCCTCAACAGTTGTAAGTGCTGGTCTATCAGGTTCTAATCCAATCTCACCAATTTTCATGGTTGCATTTTCCTAAATTAAATAACAGAACCTGTAAAGAGTTGCTTGACACTACCAGCAGCTATAAAAAAGGTTGACGAAACATTTACTTACATATACTGAAGCTGATACAGGATTTGACCATGCGCCATGTTTTGTGTGAGTGGTCCTCCAAAGAAGAAGATCACTTGGCTCTTCACCAGTTTCTTGGTCTCTCTAGGATGCCAAAAAATTCAGCACACAAGTATTGCATCATAGAAGGGAAGGACTAGATTAGTGTATCTAATGATTACCAGCTCAAAGCTACATTGTGAGAAGTTCTTTGAACCCATCACATGCTTGGTTCTTTCTTCACGACGGTTGGAGGAGTTCTGGCTGCTAAGTTTCTGCAGAATGAGAACAAGTGGTATGTAACAATGTAACTTTGGTCCATCAATTTTATTTGACAAAGTAGATTTTACTAGCACTGACCTTGAATTTATTAGATCCAAAATACAACTGCAAGTAGTGCCACTCAAAAAGGTGTATTTCTTCGGGTTTGTTTCGTATCCTCTCACCATAACTATTATAAGCCTTGTATGTGGCACTCAGATCGATCGACATCCTCTGTACCGCTCCTTGGCAATTTTCCATATTTTCTCTTTTCTTTTATCCACATCATCAATGTTGATGAAGTTCCACCTAAGTCGCTTACAATTAAAAAGCAATGAAAACTTGTGTTTTGCGACTTGGCAAAATCAGTAGCATTTAGTCTCCAACATGCATATTTTTGTGTATTGAGAACTGTGGTCGACTATATTTTTGTATATTGAGAACTGTGTTCACTGGACCTAATCAAGAGTGTGGACAAATATTAGGCGCTGTGGACAAATATTGTCAAATGGAGTATTAAGTCGATTCCACAACGGAGTGGGTTCTAACATTGATCTTTCTCTCGAATCCAATTTAATGTCTGGTCCATACTAAAAAATAGATGTTTTAAGACATGCATGTTACTGTTTCGGAGTATTAAGCTGATTTGGCATCTAAATTAACTAGAGGAGAGGCATGTGAATCCAAAGATTTTCCGAACCTCTTCTCTAACCGAGGGCTGAGGGCGTATGACATTTTCTAACTGATTTTAGCTACATGTTCTCTATTAGCAAATTTGCTTAGTAATGTACTCACTTTTTGGACAAAGAAAAGCAACAATGAATGTTCCTTAACAAAAAATAGTACACATCATACCAGTATCTCTTCTGCAATTTCTAGTTTGACTTCTTCCTTTATATCCTTCCAACTGTTTACTCCAATTAGTGGCCTTGTAAATAAAACGACCTCATCGACAAATGCACGGGTATTCGGTCCAATGGGTCCTCCACGGCTATCTGAAAATTCGATTGGGAGTGTGTGAATGCGTTCCTTAACTCTCTTGTTGCCTGCTGTTAATCCTTTAACAGTGCCACGACCTCTTTTCTTGCGTTCATTGGAGCCATGTTCTTGCAAAAAAGACAATAACAATCTTGAGCTGTAGTAGTTCTCAATTAAGATATGTGAACCCAATATTAAAAGTACATGCATTATCACAAACCGTTTCCCTCGTCTCTTGCCTTCCTTGCATGGCTTGGCCTATTTGAGGGTGGTGTCGCATCGCTTCCATTGCTTTCGTCGTCTTCGTCTACGATTGCATCGGTGTCACGTTGTTCGACAAATGCCACTGCACATAAGGTTAAAGGTTCAGTTTTAAAAAAATTAGTACTAAACAACATTGGTTGAAGAAGGAAAATAAATTACTAATTTCTGAATGTCCCTTTCATCCTTAAAATTCCTTGTATGTGTGTTGACTGCTTGTTGCCTAGTGTCATCCTTCAAATCTGTTAGTCACCAAAAATGTAAGATGAGGTGTAGTTTATATAAAGGTGCTAAGATTTTGCTTAATCTGAAAACATATGCAAAAACATAGATGATATACTTTTGGATTGTTCCGTTGTAGCTTCTTTAGCCAGTCCTTGTATGCATCAAAAGGATCATCCATAAACGGATGCTCATCTTCTTCCAATCTTTGCCTTGGTCGCTTGAGGGGTGTTATCTTTGACTTTGCTGTCAGGTCTGTCTCTTGTTCCTTTGAGAGTACTAATCTAATTTCCTTCTCACTCTCATTGTCTTGTAGCATAATATCTGCATGTCCGACAAAATCGAGGGGCTGAAGACTTGCAACATCTCTTCCACAACGCTTCTTGTAGTACAAGAAGTCCCGGCATTATACCCAAGTCGGTCCTTAAGAGATGTCAAGGTTGACAATTTTATATGAGGCCTTTCAATTTGAACATTACATAATCCTCGATCTGGAAGTCCATTCTTGCAATGAACATAAAGAGTCCACATTTCGCCTGCACACTTGCATAAATAGGACAATGGTTGATAAATAAACAAGAATAAAAAAGGTAAAGTATTACATATATATAAGTAATGGAACTAAATATCATTGAATTCAGGATTCTATTTTAGATAGTTTCTGTAATCCCATTATAGAGCGCAGCACTTGCAACATGAGAAATTCAATGCACGATGCGTAAAAAGGTTAACTACATCCATACATTTTGTGTAGTTAAACATTGATATTTAAGCATAGAAAACGATCTTAGACTTTGTATTCCTAAATCAAAACAGACATGTTTACTTTCTGTAATTTCAGACAAGCAAAACAAATACCGAGCAAGTAATTGCCTTTTCTTAAACATCTTTTTTTTATCATGACCAAAATATGCAAGAAACAAATGCTTGAAAACCCTAAACCCCTCACAATTTGTAGAATTTGCTGTGATGCGAGATTAAATATGAATAAAAAAACCTAGATTAATTAATCATTGTACCTGGGACATATGGAGAAGAGAACCCAAGATCATCTTCTACTTCGAGGGTGGCCTCAGTATATCGATGGCGATGGGTACCCAAGGCGGTGGAGTCTGTGCTGGCACTGATGCCCTGTGAACGAAGCGTCGTCCTGCTTGAAGGCGTTGCCAGTGGCGTCCTCAACGGAGGCGATGTCGGGGGCGTCCTGGACCGAGGTGGCGAAGGCGGCAGCGTCATGGCCCTCACGCGGTCCTGGGAGACGGATCTCGATCTAATTGGGGGAGGGGGAGGGATACGCGCGGTTGATTTCTCACTCTGTAGACCGGGCTGATGGGAGAGGGAGGGGTCGACGAGAAGGGGAGGGGATATGAGGAAGGCAGATGGGAGACGGGGGAAGGGAGGAGGGTATGTCAATGGGGAAGGGTCTTACTTCGATGGGAGGCGTCGTAGAGGGGCCGCAGCAGGAGGCGTGGGGGAGGGGAGTCGTAGAGGCCAGAGGGGCGGCAATTGGCCACCGTCGGTGGATTTGGCTCAGGGAGATTGGGCGGGTGTGAAAAGTTTTAGGCGCGGCAGTTGAAGATTTTTGTGGAGATTTTCGTCCTCGGCGCGATGAGGAGATACAGGCGGGAGAGGAGCGAATTTTTTGGTATGCCAAACAAAAGGAGGCACGCTCACACACAAGAGGACTTGCAAGACATGCCTGAAGAAATTGAAAAAAAATGACGTTTGGTGTTTTTATTTCTACACCGGAAACAATGTTTATACTTATGTTATAAGTAAAAAGAAAATTATAAATTTGTGACAGAACATATGGCAAGATCAAAACTCTGTTAACCCATTTTTCTTTTTCTTAAACAGTGATCCATTACAAAGTCCTCATGGAGGCGGCGTCGGGGGCTCCTGGACGGATCGCGATCTAATTTTGGGGAGGGGAAACGAATAGGCAGGTATGGGGGGAGGAACCGACGATACCTAGGTGCTTCGCGGGGTCACACTACAAGCCCATTACAAAGTCCTCCAAGCCTGCTTTGCACCCCCTATAAGGTTTCACTGTGGGTACCAACACCACTGCAGAAGTAGTAGTACCACTAGAAGTAGGCAATGACGTGCCACTCAATGGATGAGACATAGGCAATGACGTGCCCCTATGATCATGATGAGGCACTCGGTGGCATACGACATCGCACTTGGTAGCATATGACATGACACTTGAGAGGATGAGACTACATATCAAGTTGTTGTTCGACGTGGCATCCTAGTTACATATGACACAACATCTACCTAACATAGTCAAAGATGTGGCACTCGTTGGACACGATGAGGTAGGCACTCAATGGCATAAGACATAGAACTTGAAAGGTCAAGAACACATATCTAGTTGACATGGCATACTGAGTACTACACCACAACAATGTTAGACATGGAATGAAATGGGACAAATTGTGACTAGTTGGAGACGATGAGCTAGGCACTCGATGGCATAAGACAACACACGAAAGGAGCATATCACATATCTAGGCGACATGGCACGCTCGGTACGACATCACTGACATAGGAAGACAGGCAAAACGATATGCCACTAAATGGAATATGATTCGTAGTTACTAGTTGGACAGGATACAAATATGTTTTTTAAAAAATCAGTTGCAATGATTAGCATACAATTAGAAAAAAAAGGAGTTTGATACTTATTTACTAGTTGGACATGATAGAAATATGTTTTTTTAAAAAGTAAAGTCAGTAGGAATGATTATAATAGAATTAGGAAAAAATGGAATATGATATTTAGTTACTAGCTGGACATGATAGAAATATGTTTAAAAAAAATTAAGTTGGAACGATTAGCATAGAATTAGAAAACAAAACGATAGAAATATGTTTTAAAAAAAATTAAGTTGGAACGATTACCATAGAATTAGAAAACAAAAAAGTTGGTACTTCAGTGGGCCAGCCAAGGACCAGCAGCCGCGCCAAGCTCAACCCCTACGGGGAGCCCAGCAAAGCTACCGGCCTCAACTAGTCCAGAAGAGTAACAATTTCGGAATAGCGCTTGATATGAGAAGTTCAAGGTGGGTTTGGCGGCTTCACTTTTAAGCTGAGTTTTGCATCTCCGAATTGGCGAGGTGGCACTAAAGAACCAAGCTTTGGCAATGTAGTGGAACAATCAACACACTTTGTTAACGGGCCGCCCGTAAGTGGAACAAACGCGCCGCCTCGCCCTCTCCTACTTCTCCTCCTCCCCTTCTTCCCCGCCCGCCGCCACTTTCCCCAACTCTTCACCATCAAGCGCCACCAGATACAAGGCGAAGCGGCACCGGAAGGAGAAGGAGAGAGAGAGTCCTCCCGCCTGCGTGCCCGCCGAACAAGCCGAATCCGTAGCGAGCGGAGAGGAGGGAGCTGAGCGAGGATGCCGCCGGTCACCTGCAACGCGTGCAACGCGGGGTTCGACGACGAGGAGCAGCAGCGGCTCCACTACCGCTCCAAATGGCACCGCTACAACCTCAAGCGCAAAGGTAACGTCGCCCCGGCCCGCAGCACCGACCTTCTATCGCTAGAACCCTAGGTATTATGTTCATTGGTTCGTATGCGGCCGCTTTGGGGACTAGAATGACAGGAATTGAGAATTAAGCGTGGGATTCTTGACATCCCGGTATCGGAATTTGAGTTTTTTTAACAGCTAAGGTCTTCGAATGTTTGCAAAACTCCAATCTCTGCACCTTAGTTTTGTTGATTTTTATGGTCTTGTCATAGTTAATCTGAATAGAGTCAATGACTTTGAAGCGCTGTTGCTGAATTTTGGTTGAGTAAGAGAAAACATGTTGTGTTGATTTAATATGTGCGTGAGATATCTTGATAAAATGTGGAGCATGTTTTCGAGAATGGCGGGTAGCGAGGTATGTATGCAAAGCAAACATGGCGATCCATCTCAACAATACTCGAAACCGAGAACTAATATGCCGTATGTCCGGTCACCAGCACAATACAAGGTCGTGTTGACCAATTTGGCAAAGCTAGCCTCAAGCCCGGGAGAAGATCTCGGCGAGTGGTACCGTCTACGATGGAGGACATGCTTGATACCTTGAAGACCTTGCTCAACGAACTTGGGCAGATCCTTTTTTGCTATGTGTGATGATAATGTTCATCATTGAGCAATTTTTTTTGTGGCATCTAGTGTCAGGTAGCTGTAGTGTTCTTGTGTGCTAGTTGATGGTGGTAGTTTTCTTTTCCTTGTATCTCTGAACTGAAGGGTTCATGAGCCATGTTGGTCTTTATGTAACGCTTGAATCTATTTCTGGTATGAATAGCAATGCTAATGGGCAAGGGTTATCCTGGAACTCCAAAAATATCGAGGAGTATTAAACTTGTGCTATTTTGCTCTCCTCTGCTGCTCCAAAGCTGCCGTTCCATATATGCATGCTCGAAAGGATGCAGTTCAGCAGATTAATGAATCAGGTGTTACATGCATCCTATCAAGAACACAAGAGTGCGATGCCTTTTTTTTTACAGGAGGTAAAGTGCAGATGGCTTTGCTGCAGCTTTTTTTGGTCAATCAGGATGAGCACATGCTGGACAATTTTGGTTGTGGTTGAGGTTGATAGAGGAGGTGGTGCATAAAGCCATGTCCATAAATCTTATCTACTCTATGCAAAGTGGCGATAGAAAATAGAGAAATCTATGATCGAAAACGTTCGCTTGTGTCCACATGAAAACATTCGATAAAGGGTAAGGAGTGTTATCGACAATAGCAAGTATTATCGACAATAGCAAGTATGAACTCAGTAACACCTTCAGTAAAGCATGCTGCAGCAAGAAAACCTGAAACCATTTGCAACTTATTACACATCCAAAGGCGTTGCAAAATGATAAACACACAAACAATGACGCAGCAAGAACACACACACAATGACAGCAAGAACAAACAAGAGCCCAATGCCTCTATTGCTTGAGAAAAATTTAGACAAAAAAATCATCATCGAAATCTTCTCCCGAGTACTAAATGGAGGGATGACTCCGTCATTAATGTAAGTGTCATCTGGTCTTCGTCTTCATCAAACAGGTCATCATGCTCAGGTTCAGGCATGGCTGTTGCAATAGCATGCTCAATAACAGAAGCATCAACAGTAGCCCCATCAAGGCCAGACCTATTCCAAGCTGTGACATCTTCATTTTGTTGTTGAACATTCATATCTTCCATTCCTACAACAACCGAGTCCAGATCGAGCTCGCCCATATTGTCAATGCCTTACAGCTTCAGCATGGCAAAGAGATTTCTAGGCTGCACTCTAAGGACAAAGTGCACCAATCTGGTTTCTTTATGTTTCTCGCATAAAAGACTTGCTCAGCTTGTGTGCTCGTGGATGTAAGGTTCATCCGAATACCTAAACCGTGTGATATCAATATCGATGACCCCATATTTATCCTTATTGTACCCTCTTGATCTGCTACTACTAGCTGCGGGGACATCAAACTATACACAAGTGGAACAACATGACTACCTTGTCACCATGAAAATCAAGGCAAATGATTTTCTTCAGCACACCATACCAGCCCATGTTTCACTGTATTTGCATCGCCCTTCACGAATACACCACTATTTTGAGTAGTTAAGCAGTTCTCTATGGAAGAGACCCAAAAAGAAGCCATTAATGAAACACTGTTGAACACACGAGCCCGAGGGTCCGGACCGCGAGATAGATAATAAATCATGTCATCTATTTTCCTTTGTGCACGCAATGTGCTGATCGCATTTAATCATTTTAAAAATATATTAGGGACTAATAAACCGACAAAAGTGGCTAGCTATTATTACGGACTAATAAATTTACAAGAAGCATGTGGAAACTATAGAAATAAAATATGGATAAATATATTAGGGACGACTCACTTTACGCTCAAACCATGATACAAACTCCTCTTTGTGTCTTTTATCAACATGCCTTGAGCTAATTTTCTTCAGCTCATCCATATGCTCGCTATCCACAACAATTGAAAATACGTTCATTAGTTACATATATATTTTAAACATTCATGACCACCATAAAAAAACAATTTAAAATATAGCTTACTTTATCCATGGAGTGACCTCGTCACAGTTGGTTAATATGTAATGCCTCATCCTATGCATTTCAATATCAGAAACTTTCTCGAGAGTACTTCCTTTCCTACTGTAGTCAAGGCTCCCAAATATAATTAGCCTAGATGGTGGTTCACTAGCAGCGGCGCTTTCATGACACTCTGGACGATTAAGCTTGGTACTAATATTTTCAAAAAAACGAGAGCAAAATGTGAGGCACTCCTCAGATATATAGCCCTCTGCAATTGAACCTTCAGGGCGCGCTTTGTTCTTCACATAGCCTTTAAGAGTATGAAGGTACCTCTCAACTGGATACATACATCTATAACAAACCAGGCCTCCAAGTCTAGCTTAACAAGAAAGATGAACTGGTAAGTGCATCATAATATCAAAAAAAAAGCGGTGGAAAAATCATCTCCAACCGACAAAGGGTCTCCCTAATCGAAGTGCTCAGTTTTTCAATTTCTGAAAACTCCAGCTCCTTTGAACACGAAGAGTTAAAGAACCTACTTAGCTCCATCAATGGGGTCACCACATCTTCAGAGCAATATGTTGCGCACCACTAAAGGCAAAAGTTTTTGCAAGATTACGTGTAGGTCATGAGTTTTAAGTCCAGAAAGCTTGCAACCATTGACGTCCACACATCTCCGAATATTTGCGGCATAACCATCAGGGAACTTGACGCCATGTAAAAATTTGCACAAAATTTCCTTGTCATCCTTACCTAGAGAGTACAACGCTGGTGGCAAGGTGTACTTACCCTTTTCGAAACCTTCGGATGTTGATCTCGCCTTATACCAAAATGTTGCATATCAAGTCGAGCCTTCTCACCGTCCTTGCATTTACCTTGTAACTCCAACAAAGTCCCCAATAAGCTCTCACATATGTTCTTCTCTATATGCATGACATCCAAATTATGTCGTACTAGCAATGATTTCCAGTAAGGAAGCTGAAAGAAAATACTCTTCTTCCTCCAGTTGTGCCACCTATTTTCTTCACACGTTGCTTCCTTTTCCTTGTATCCTTTCAAAAGTCACTTGTTGAAACTTTCATAGTCCCGTAGAGCACCTGGTCACCACCGAGCGGCACTTTGGAGCTTCCCTAGTTTCAGCCTTGTTATTGAAGCTCGTCTTGTTCCTTCGCCACTTATGGTTCATGGGCGAAATCGGCGATGTCCCAAGTAGCAATGCTTTGAGCCATGTTTTAACCACAAGTAATCAGTATGCTTGTGACAATAAGGACAAGCAAACTTACCTTTTGTGCTCCAACCAGATAACATCGCATATGCGGGAAATCATTAATTGTCCACAATGAGAATTGCATGTAGAGTAAAATTCTTCTTCTCCTTCTCATCCCATGTTAAAACTCCATTAACCCATAGATCATGTAGCTCATCGATCAGAGGTTGCAAATATACATCAATGTTCACTCCAGAGATTTAGGCCCGGTATCAACATCGACATCATCCAATAAGGTTGTTTCAAACACACAGCCAAGGAGGCAGGTTATAAGGAATCAGTATCACGGGCCAACAAGTGTAATTAACATTCAACATCCCAAACGGATTGAAGCCATCAGATGCAAGTCCCAGTCTAACATTACGTGGATCACAATCAAACCACTTATACCTATCATTCACGTGCTTCCACGCCAATGAGTCTGCTGGATGCCGCATTTTTCCATCACTAACCAATTCTTCCTTGTGCCACCGCATCAATGATGATATTTCCTTTGACATATATAATCTTTGCAATCGAGGAGTAAGTGGAAAATACCTTAGAACTTTGCAAGGAGTGCGCTTCTTTGCTCCACCACTTCCGCTAGACTCGCCAATCTCATCAGAATTTGTGTCGTCTTTCTTCCACCTACTCTCACCACATGTTGGACACGTGTCCATATCAGCCAACGACCCACGAAATAACACGCAGTCATTCACACAAGCATCAATCTTAATGTATGTGAGGCCAAGGTCGCGGATAATCTTCTGTGCTTTCTTGATAGTGTCTGGGATACAATGTCCTGGGGGGAGCGTATCTCTCCATAGGCTAAGTGTTTGCTCTGTGTTTTCCTTACTCCATCCACCCATGCACTTAAGCTGAAAGAGCTTGACCAAGAATAATATCTTGGTAAGCTGTGAGCCTGGCCACAACTCTTGTTGCGCATCTTTCAACAAATCAAAGAATTTCTTTGCACTCTCACAAGGCTCTTCATTGGTATTGCCACTGGTCGCACCCCTAATTAATGCGGACAACAGATTGTTGGCGGATGATGCATCATCTAGTGGGCCTACATTCAGATCCCTATCATCATTCAAAAATATGCCAGCGTTACCTTTCTCTTTGACAAAGTTCTCATCAAACCCTTTAATTAGCAAGTCCATTTGAACCTCGGATTTTGTTTTGTACACAACTCCACGACACCTTGAACATGGACACAGTGCAGTTTCTGATGCATAGGTGCCTTCAAAAATAGTATCAATAAATTTCTCGAGTCCTGCTTGCCACTCATCAGTTGACCGAGACAACAGCATCCAACTCCAATCATCATCATGTGCCATTAATTATATCTTCCAAATGTCACAAGGCTTTCCTGCAGCACGTTAATTGAAGGGATCACGACATTATAAACTATATCAGAGATAGGGAAAAGGCAATGATGAAAGATCTTGCAATAATGCATGCATACAGGCCCGGTCCTGTCAATCTGATGACCTCGAGCGAAGCTTAAAAAAATGAGCCCTTTACTATATTACTATATAATACAAAAAATAAACTTTAATGCATCGAAAGGGAGTTTTTATCAAACAAATTACAAATATTATCTTAAAAAAGGAACATGAAAAAATATGCTGTACTAGATTCAACATTAAAGTCAAAATTCAATAAATTACCTAGTCGAGAACTTGATATAATGATTATCCCCTAATAAATAGTCTCAACTCTCATAACACAATGCCCTAACTACACGTATGCACTCTGAAGAATAAAAATTGGAGGTAAAGATAATTGAATATTGATTAAATATATAATTGCCATAGATGATACATTAAGATTAACAAAGGAACTTGGGAGCAATTTGTCAAACATAGATTGAACTAGAGCACCTGATTGATGTGTGAACTCGACGACTCGCTTCGACGTACTCGTCACTCGCGTCGACGTACTCGTGTAGACGTGGCTTTCGGCTAAGTGTCTAGCTGTCGACAAGGTCGCGTAGAGCGGTGAGGACACGAGCAACCCAGCGGTACCGGCGACAGGGACACCAGCGGCTGCAGGGAGAGGCCACGCGCGACGACGCCTGGGGACAGAGCCAGCTGCGACGACGCCTTGGAAAGAGAAAGCCACGATGCCTACACGAAAGTCGATCGTGCACATATACGTATACTACTATATACCAGATCTGATCCTCGTTCAATACAAAACGGGTTCTACGTTATTTTATATTTTGTATATGTTCCTTTGACTACCAATGACACAAACACAAATATGGTGTAGTGGTAAGCACGTCTTCAGGACTCTAAAGTCCCAGGTTCGAATCCTGGTGGTGATTTTTTATTTAATTTTTTCTGGGACGTCTCTGTATCCTCCTCCGCTTCATTTCGATCATGGAGGGATATACAGCTTGCAAGTACCGATCCGATCTTGAGCGCGGAGCATGTCGGCAAACTCGATATTTGCGTGTGCCGCATGATATGGATTGGCAGATTTGCTAAGGAAAATAAAGCATATACGTATACATGCGTCGGAAAAAGAGAATTTGTCCTACCTTCTTTGCTTCTTGTTGCCGTACGTATATACAGTCTGACGACAAGCAAAAGCAACCCATCAAAACAGCCAATCAGATAACGACCCCGTACATCTTCATTCTTTTATTTTTTTTATTTGAGAGAAAAAAAAGGGAAAGGCTAGCGTCCGGACGTCTGCACCGGCGCTAGCATCCAGACGATCGCGTGTCCCGTGTTTGCTCCATGTCCCACACCCGCTTTCGTGGAGCCCGGCCACGGCGTATGTAGGTAACCAAACGCGCCCTTAGGTATTGCAACGATTTAGTCTTCCGTTGATATATGTACAATCTTTTTGCAACACAAGAGACTATCTCGCACGCCAAGGAAGGACCGGACGGTGCTCGCTCTCCTTATCTCGTCGATGATCAGGAAGGAACTAGGGCACCAATATGCCATAGTCGCTGCAGGGAATTCAAAGGGCCGTGACGACTACAGCCGTAGGGAAGGGGCGCCGCGACGACAAAGGCTTCAGGGAGGCCTTGACCACGCTACCTGCTAGTGCTGGCTGTAGGGATAAGGGGGGGGGGCTCCACCACGTTCTTCGCAAGGAGACTGCGCGTGGGGGAAGAAGAGAGGCCGCTAAGGATGGCAACGGGTCGGGTTCGGATCGGGTGGAGTCTCCGTGCACCCAAAACCGAAACCCGAAATCAAAACCCGAATCCGCCCCGAAAACCGATTCGGGTGGAAATCCATCACCAAAACCAAACCCGCGGATACCCGAAACCCGAACGGATACCCGAAACCCGAATGGATACCCGAAACCCGCGGATATATATACACATATTCACATGTATAAATAAGAGGCAACAAATAATAAATATTTTCATGAGTCAGCTTTAAATAAATTTAATAATCTAAGTAAACAAATTATTATTAGTATATTATAAAACATGAGTTTTAATTCCAAATGATTTATTTCGGATATCCATTGGATATCCACGGGTGGAAAACCAAACCCGAAACCGAACCCGATTGGTTTCGGGGCCCCGAACCTGAAAACCGTGGGTGAAAAACCATCCCCAAACCCGAACCCGCAGAACCCGAAATCCGCGGATATCCGCCCCAAACCCGATCCGCTGCCATCCTTGGAGGCCGCGGGAGAGAAGGAGCCGCGACAGGAGCTACAAGCCGCGACCTCTACGTGATATGTAAATTTAGATTAGATCATTTTTCCAATATAACTGCTCAACATTAATTAATATAGGGAACTTTCGCTATTACTAACACAAACATAGACATAGCCTAGTGGTGGGATCTTACTTTCAAGACCAAGAGGTCTCAGGTTCGAAACCCATATTGTTGTCATTTTTAAATAAAAATTATGCAACCATTAAAGTGGAAAGGCTTAGGTATTGCAACAATGTAATTTTTCGTTGCTATATTATAACCTTTTTGCAATGAACGAAACTGCTACATACAACGAAACCATAATCGTTGCAACCTTAGTGATTGCAACGAACTATTTTTTTCGTTGCTATATGTACCAATTTTTTGCAACGCAAGCGACTATTAAATACAACGGAACATATTCGTGGCGATATAGATGGGCTATTGCAACCATAAAGTAAAGAGTTGCAATATCACCTTAGTATTGCAACGAAAATAAATTTGCCCGCAACGCAAATCAAATCGTGGCAATATTAATCACTTATTGCAACCGTTCAATAATTTGTTGCGATAACACTTACTTTTTGCAACGATCTCCACACTTATGGCCACAAAACAATCTTCATGGCAAAAAACCAATCTATCGCAACCAAAATTGAAAATCGTTGTGATAACAACACTTGTTGCAACGAAACCATGCCGTTGCGACAAAAAAGCGTGGTATAAGGGTCAGAAGTTAGTAGTGTGTGCATGTGTATGGATATATATATGGTGGCTAACCTAATTCTACTATGCTCATTGAAACATGTCTCTCTTGTTTGAAACTAGAAAATATTTTTGCAAGAAGTCATGGGCTATCTTATTCATCTTTCTTTTTTATATAGCGGGCATCGGAGTACCCCTTGTTTTAAAAACATCTCGGACACTTTTCCATTTTTTCCAATACTTTTTCTTTCTTTCATGAATAACTTTTGCATAGCCCATGCCTCTTCTTCTGCAATTGAAACTTTTCAAGAGAGACATTTACAAGAACTTGGAGCATTTATCCTAACAAACTTATTTTTGTGTCTATTCCCGGTGTAGGAGTAGAACATTTTTGGGTGGATGGAAAACATGTTGTTGTGTACACCCAGTGTAAGAGCAATAGATATATGTGGAGTGTATGTGATCTTGATCTTAGGAGTATGATAAATTTCTCAACAAGGGTCACAAGGTTTGACCAAATTCAATACAATGACAAGTAGTAGATGTAGAAGGTTTTCCTAGTCTATATATTATGTATAGCTCTGGTGGGACATTGCTTTACCACAAAGCAAAGGTGTAGCTATTCTTTTAACTTTTAGAAATTAAATTCTCCAATAACGAGACATCAAGAATCAAGTTCTCATTATTCTACTATATCTCATTCCACAACAACTTAAGTAACATGGGGTCCCTAACAATAAGTTCCCAACAGTAGCAAGACTTCCAGGAAGAGTGTTATGTGAGTCTATCCTTTAGTCATGACTGAAATAATCTTTCCTCATGTTTTAAAGTTGTTTATTAAAGGATTTTCAATTCGGTTCAAAATAGAAAGCGAGATATGTGAAAATAGATCATACGAGCCACAAACCTAACCATGGACGAAGCGCAAGGTGAGGCGGCACTGTGATGGGCCTGCCAGCCCATGTAGGAGGCAGGGTGGCCTGCCCCAGAGCCCAATCGGGTCCATCTTTGGTCAGCGTAGTATTTGGTCCATTGCTTCCCGAATTTCGTGATTTTTGCGATCGGATTTCATTATGTTGTCATGGTTTGCTTCCCCCACACTTGTTTCCTATTTACCTTTATGCACAACATGTGGAGACAAACACATATACAAAATAGAGAGCAGGTAATAATAACAAGATTCCATTAATTTCATAGGGCACTTTATTACACAATCAAACCTAACCACAAACTAGCTAGCACAAACTTTCAATCACTCTAGCAACTGAGCTAAGCAAATGACCTAAACATGCCCTAATGATCCACAACGTAACTCTTAACTCTTGTACTTCTCCTTATTGACAACATAGCAACTTAAGATAGCAACCTCATATTCTAGGTTCTTGCAATAAACGTGCTCCTTATCTATCCTAAACTGCAGAGCGTGGGTATAGTTGGTGAGAGTTTTGATCTTGTCATGCAGGATGGCAATGGTCGAACATTGACGCTTCTCATCATTCTCAGGGATAGAGGGTGGCACCCTCTTCTTCTTCTCCTTCGGCAGCATGACCTTGATTTGCTCAGGAGCAGCACGAACACCATCTATGGTCAAGCGAGGCGTGACCGACTTATATTTAGCGAATGTGACATCTCTAAACTTATTGGTCTTTACCCCGGTCAGTGTCTCGTTCGCCCTTGGAGGAAGGAGGTTGATCTCCTTTAGGACCTTGATCTTCGGCGCCTCCGGCTAGCGTGGCTTGTCTTAAAGAAGTAGACACGGCGACGGCGGAGCGATCACCGAACGACGAATGGCTTGGGTGAAGTAGGATTGGTTGGAGGGAGCAGGAGCTACTTCTCGCAGCGGGATGATGCTTAGCGGTATGGCTTCTTCAACTCCGTAAAGGACGATCTCTCTACCGGCCATTGGAACTAGGGAGATGGAGAGCTTTGGTGCTGCTGGAGGTGAAAGGCTTTGATGGAATGGCTATGGAGGCAGACAGGGGCTCGTTTATATAGGGGGAAAACTTGCAGCAGGGGTCAAGATCTTATCCTTTAGGGTTTCAAAATGAAGGAAAAATGAATGAGATGGAAAATTGTGGGATAGCAGAGGGGAAGGTTCTAGAATACACGAGAGAATTGACAGAAGGCGAGGGGACAGATAGGTGGGTTGGCCAACCAAGAGGTGGGGCCAGCTGGCCCCATATGTTATCTCCTTGCGGGGGTTTTTCTCACGGTGGTTTCTAATGCCTAACTAATCCCAAAAAATATATTCTCGCGTTATGAAACGTAAAGAGGAGGGTAGTGGTGTAAACCTATGGAAAAATAAGAAAATCTACCTCATCCAAATCCTCAGGTGGTTTTTCAGGTTCTAGAAAGATCTTGAGACGATGTCCATTTACCTTGAATAACGTACCTTCGTCATTTTGAAGTGTTACCGCTCCATGTGATGAGGTGCTTATAACCTAGAATGGTCCTTCCCATTTACTCTAAAGTTTTCCATGCCCGAATAATTTAACCCTAGAATTAAAAAGTAATACCTTATCTCCAGGGGTGAACTCCTTCTTCTTGATCCTCTTATCATGCCATCTCTTTGTTCTCTCCTTGTATATCTTGGCGTTGTGATATGCTTTTTCACTCCATTCATCGAGCTCAGAGAGTTATATCTTCCTCTTGGTTCCTGTAGCTTCAAAGTCCATGTTCTGTCGCTTGATGGCCCAGTGTGCCTTGAATTCCAACTCAACAGGTAGATGACAGGTCTTCCCATAGACGAGTTGATATGGTGATATCCCAAGTTGTGTTTTATAGGCCATTCTATAAGCCCATAATGCATCGGGTAGTCTATCCTTCCATGCAGTCCCCATCTCGTTGACCGTCTTCTGCAGAATATTCTTGATTTGTTTGTTCGATGTTTCTGCTTGGCCACTTGTCTAAGGGTAGTATGGAGTAGCGACGTTGTGATGGATCCCATGTCTTAACAAGTAATTGTGAAAGTTCTTGTCAGTGAAGTGAGTGCCTCCATCACTAATCACCATCCTTGGAACTCTGAATCATGGAAATATTATCTCTTCAAACATCTTCTTGGAGTTCTTTACATCAGTAGCTCTGCATGGCAAGGCTTCAACCCACTTGGAGACATAGTCAACTGCCACCAATATATATTCATAGTTCTTTCACTTTGGAAACGGTCCCATGTAGTCGATTCTCCAGACATCGAAGACCTCGATCTGGAGGTTGTTGGTGAGTGGAATGGCATCTCTTGAATTGATATTCCTGTGCCTCTAACAAGCTCCACACCTCTAGATGAAGTCCTTCGTATCTTCATACATGAGGTTGTTGGTGAGTGGCATGGCATCTCTTTAATTGATATTCCCGTGCCTCTGACATGCTCCACACCTCCAGATGAAGTCCTTCGTATCTTCATACATGGTTGGCTAGAAGAATCCACTTTCCTAGATCTTCGAATGAGTGCAAAATGCACCATAATATCCTCCATATGGTGATGAGTGGCGTCGTTCTATGATCTTGATGCCTTCTTCTACTAGTACACATCTTCTGAGTAGGCCATCAGAGTAGACTCTGAAGAGGTACGGCTCATCCCATATGTGGAGGCGACTTACGTAGATGAGTTTCCTTTTGTTCTCCCCTAGTGGTACATAACCTTTAACTATAAAATTGACAATATTTGCGTACCAGAGGTTGGATTTTGTGATCTTGAAGAGCATGTCCTCCCAAAGCAGATCGTTGATGGGCAATTCCTGTGGATTTTCAAACTGCATTCTGGACAAGTGATCGGCAACAGAATTTTTCTACTCCCTTTTTATCTTTTATTTCTAAATCAAATTCTTGGAGTAGCAAAATCCATCTTATAAGTCATGGTTTAGCATCTTTCTTAGTGAGCAGGTATTTTAAAGCACCATGATCAGTATAAACAATCACCTTAGCTCCTACTAAGTAAGATCTAAACTTGTCAATAGCAAAAACAATTGCTAAGAGTTCTTTTTCAATATTTGCATAATTAAGTTGAGGTCATGTCAAAGTTTTGCTAGCATAAGCAATTGCATGATGCTTCTTATCTTTTGTTTGTCCCAAAACTGCCCCCATAGCATAATCACTAGCATCACATATAATTTCAAAAGGTAGCGACCAATCAAGGGTTGAATGATTGGTGCAGAGATGAGTGCTTTCTTCATAATTTTGAAAGATTTTAAGCATGCATCATCAAATTCAAAGGGAACATCCTTGGCCAAAAGATTTGTAAGAGGTCTAGCCATATGTGAAAAATCTTTTATAAAGCGGCGGTAAAACTCTGCATGACCAAGAAAACTGTGGATCCCTCTGATATTTACGAAGGAGATAACTGTTCAATTACTTCAATTTTAGCATTATCTACCTCAATCCCTCATTCGGACACCAAGTGTCCAAGCACTATGCCTTCCCTAACCATGAAATGACATTTTTCCCAATTAAGGACTAAGTGTTTTTCTTCACATCTTTGCAAAACCTAGTCTAAATTTTCATGACAATCATCAAAAGTTTTTCCATAAACACAAAAATTATCCATGAAAACTTCCATGATTTCTTCAATCATATCAGAAAATATAGACATCATGCATCTTTGAAAAGAAGCTGGAGCATTACATAATCCAAAAGACATTCTACGATAAGCATAAGTTCCATATGGACATGGAAAAGTGGTTTTGCTTTGGTCATCTGGATGGATCGGTATCTGGTGATAACCTGAATACCCATTAAGGAAATAGAAGAAAGAGTGATTTGCAGTCACTCCAACATTTCATTAATGAAGGACAACGGAAAATGATCTTTCTTTGTTTCCTTGTTAAGTTTTCAGTAGGAAATACACATCCGCCATCTAGTGATGGTTCTTTGGGGGATTAGTTGATTCTTTTCATTTTTAACAACAGTCATGCCTCCCTTTTTAGGCACAACCTAAACAGGACTTACCCACTGACTGTACGGAATGGGATAGATGGTCCCGGCGTGCAGGAGTTTCAAAACCTATTTCTTAACAACCTCTCTCATCGTATTATTAAGCCTGCATTGTGGCTCCCTAGATGATATAGAGTCATGATCTGTATGGATGTGATGGGTGCAAAGAGTAGGGCTAATTCTCTTAAGGTCTTGGAGCGAGTAGCCAAAAGTAGAGCGATGCTTTTCTAGGATAGTTAGCAAGCAGAGGGATTCTTTCTGAGAGAGTTTATCACTTATGATCATAGGAGAATCCTGATCATTATTGAGAAAAGCATATCTAAGACCAAAAAGTAGGGGTTTAAGCTCAATGGCGAGCTTAGGTGGTTCCAGTTTTTCATCTAGAGGTTCATGCTCTGTAGGATTTTCTTCTTCTTCTTCGATGAAGAACTAGGCATCATCTTCAAGGTTGGGTTCGATCAAGTCATCAAGAGATGCAACCTTAACCTCTCCCATTGGGTCTTCCTCAGGAATTGGCTCAGTCTCAGCATTTAGAGAATGAGTAATGGGTATAGAAAGTTTAAAGTTTTTTTCGAGACTTATTTTCAACTTCCTCGTTTGTCCTTCTTGGATAAGTCTTTCAATTGGTTGTCCTATCAACAGGTCAAACTCCATGATATCAAAGACATAAAAGCTCAAATGAACCATGGTTCGTTGTACCTAGATAGGGAGAACATAAAAAATTCCCAAACTTGGGAGAATGTATCCTGAAAGACTTTTCAATAACTTTGTTGTTGGGGTTAATGGCATGTCTTTTAATAAATCACGAGCAAAGGATGGATACATGATATTAACGCCCACAACTGGATTATAAAGAGCATCAAAAGAAGCTTTGTTAATTTGGCAACAAATAGATATAGAAGGTGAATCTAGACGAATCACATTAGAGGAAAGCTCGAATTCTTCTAACCATTCATTGCTTATAATAGACACTAGCTCTTTCATAGTCTTTTTAAGGAAAGCTTCCTCAGAAGGGTCAAGGATTTCTTCAAGGGATGATGATTTCCAAGGCTTCTGGGATCTCCTCATGGTATGATAATTCGAGGTATCTCCGTATTCATCAAAAAGTTCATCCTTGAATTCAAGCATAAAATCCAAAATCGGAGTTTCCTCCTTTTCCGATGGTCTAGGATTTGGGATAGCTGAAGTTAGTGATGGGTTAGGCAATGATTCTGGTTCAGCTATCTAGAATTCCTCCTTTAATTGCTTCTTTTCTACTTCTTCAGGGGTATTCTCTAGGATTTTAGTAAGAATGCTTCTCCCCGAATTAGCAGAGACATGCAAGAACGAGCCTCCTGAGGCCGTATCAAGATGCTTCGAGGTTTTCCTATCAAGACCCATATAAAAGTGCTAAAGAAGAATAAGGTCTTGAATAGCAAGGTCAGGGCCAGTATTAATGAGAGCATTAGAGCGTTCCCATGCCGTGCCTAGAGATTCTTTTTCTTCTTGTTTAAAAGATAGAACCTCTGAACAAAGGTGACTACTCTAGAGATGGGAAAGAAATGTAAGCAAAAGATAGAATACAAGGCTTCCCAAACTCCTTGTCTACTCCCTATGGTGATCTTGTACCAATGTTTAGCTCTTCCCTTCAAAGAGAAAGGAAAAAGCTTCCATCATAAGGTTTCGTCTGACATGCCCGCAATGCGTAAGCATGCACATGTTTGCTCAAGCTCATTTAGATAGGAATAAGGATTTTCATCATCTTCACCAAAAAAGGATTGATCCCAGACCATGTTGATTAAACACGGGCACAGCTCATAGCTAGGTGTAAGGATAGGTTTTGAAGATTCTAGTGGCTCTAGGCATGCGCTCGTAGGTGCAGCGTATTGATGGATAGGGGTGGATGCTAGATCCATGGTAAAAGATAAAAGATAAAAGAATAATGATATAAGGTTAAGCTAGGTTTCAAGTTAACTCAGCTACCGTTTTCCCAGCAACGGCGCTAGAAATGCTTGTTGGTATAAATTAACGCACACAAAATAATCCGCAAGCACATGGATATTATACCGATGTAGCACTTCACTGGGAGTATCCTAGTTTTATATCGAACTCAAGGAAACATGTGTGAGAATAACCAAAACTAACTTAACCCAACTTCATAAGCAAGGCTAGATAATAGGAGTATAAAGGAGATCACTAAGGCCTTATAGTTCTAACTTTGGTAAGCTTTGTCTTCTATTGTTCAATTCTGGGGATATTACTAAAGAAAACACAGGCAGAGTATGTTCCCTATAGTAATAAGGTCTTGCTAGGCCAATAAACAGGAGGTGGACTACAAAGGATTCAACGAGGCTATAAGAGTCACCCTTGCGAGGTACCACCGATCCGAAAAGTAGGGTACATCCATGAGTAACCGAGTCTAAGCACCACGCTTACACTATGAATACTACTTTAACCTAGGAGCTACAAGGATTAAAGTACTCAAAAGAGAGTCACAAACTAGAAGAACAATATGAACAAGATACTTACTTGAATTAGAAGTTGATTACCAGATAATCTCAAAAGCAAGCTCAAGAAGAACTTGATTCTGCCAGGGTACAAGCCGTAGAGAGAGCACCGACAGGCCAGCACTTCCTCCAAACTCTTCCCTCTCACTCTATCTCTCTATTTCTAATACAAGACTAGATCCTATTGAGGACTAATCTTCTCTTGATTGCTAGCTCTGATCCTGGTGGAAATATGAATTAGGGTTTCTAGCCTTTAGGCTCTCAGGATCATATGCCTCATGCCCTAGAGGAGGGGGGTATAGGCAGGTATATATAGGGGCCTTCAAGCATCCTGGACCCTTGGATCAAACCGATTTAAAAGGATGGCGTATATGAAAACCCTAAAAGCTGGAGAACCGACGTAGCAATGGGAGGCTGACAGGAGGGGCCCATAGGTCGGTCGGCCTATAGGTGGGGCTGGCCGGCCCCACATGTTATTGGCTCGGGGTCTACTTTGGTGATTCGCTTTTTGGAGTCTTCTAGAGTCTTCCCACGTAGATACTGTCACAGAACCGTCCAATTTATAAGAGCACAAGTTCAATAGCAATCACCGAAGCGATCAAACCATCATACTTGAGCCCATATAAACCCGGTAGTCCGATGAAATCGTGAAGGATCTCAAACAACCAACATACAAACTAAGATTGTAGAGATTCAACATAACCAGTCACAAGTTACATCACAGTTCACAAATATTTCTCATACATCAGAGTTCGAATAATTATTACAAACCAATTTTGAAAGTAGCGGAAGCAAAGTAGTTTAACATTGACATCATAGATAGTCTAATACAAAGCTAGTTTCATAGTCATCTCCAACCAAAAGCACAAGGGTGAGATGATAAATAGAATGACCATTGCCCATGGTCCAAGTCCTCATCCACTATAGGAGCAAAGCAGTTCTTGCAGTAGCCGTGATACATAATATTATCTGCAACAATAGGAATAAAACCCTGAGTACGAGAAGGTACTCAGCTAGACTTACCTGTCCAACTAATATACTAAGACACCAAGGAGTATGCAAGGCTTTATAAGTAGAGCTCGTAGACGTTATTTGCATAAAAAGCATAAGTTATCCAACATATCTTTAATTGTGAATCACCAGTTATTAATCCTATCTCATCCTAGATTAGCAACTATCCTATGCCAAACATGTTGGTACCATTAAGTCATTACAATAATAACCATATCCAGTTGAGTTCTTGCATAATCTCATAACCACACTTCCATCAATTACTACAATGAAGTGTACTCCTGTCAAGTTCTCACTATCCGAGAGAGACGGTGATTCGAATCGATTCCTACCTAGCTGGGGAATTATTCCTAACACACACCCATACTTCCCCCATCGGGGTTGCATCAGGTCACCTTTGGGACAACTCAAGTACAATCGCGGGTAGGACCAGCGCCGCACCCTCAAAGATACAACCCAATCTGCCAAGGGGGCTCGGGACTCTAACCTGCCTTTAGGCTTACGCCATTGGCTCTCCGCACATCCTTACTGCCTTCAGGGTGCGCACTTTAACTGCTCGTGTCCCCGGCCTGAGTTGAGCTACTCGGCTTCGTGGTCGGAACAACTTATCCGGCCAACTATGTGAGAGGCGTGCGTTCAATATGACAAGATAAACCTCCAACGGCCGGTCCTTAAATGACACAGACGGAATCACTATGATACCACAACATAAGATTCTGCCTAGTCTCCATTTATTCAACAATACCCGATTATGTTCCACAATAGCACAATATAGCCAACCGTGATCAAGTTATCACCTATAGCTCGCAGGTGACAGGAAATCACCCGACTTCTACCGGTCTAAGTATAGCTAAGCGTGATAAACATTCTTGGACTTAATTAGGATTCATGGTAGATATTTCTAGTCAAGGAAGGTAATATGCAGCAAGTGTTTCCAAACAACTCCTGCCACGTAATGCATCAATACGAATAACTTTAGGTGACATTAATAAAGTAGGGAGATTTATAATGTTGTGGGGCTTGCCTTTCACGAACGTTGCTGGCTGATGATCGGGGCACTCTGGAAGATGATCAACCTCAGGCTCTCCTTCTCTAGGAACCTCCTGGTGCTGCACCTCTTGGTTCTCCTCCTATGGATCGACGTCGAGTTCCACCAACGTGATCTCCTCGGTTGAACCTATTGCATGCATATGCATAAGTGAGTCTCATGAATGCATAAGAGGAATCATAGATGATGTGATATGGAAAGGTACATGCTGTGATAATGATGTTAAGTTACACCATGATAGCAATGCTAACTCCATACTAACTGAGTAGGTGCATATCTCTTCTCTATCTACTTACCAATTTCACACAAGGCAATGTCTAAGCTACACATGGCAGTTACAAGTTTTCATCATAACTGAAGTTCTACTGATCCAACTGCTGTGATCTTGGACTTTATGGAAAGCTTATAAAATTTCCTACAACTCTTATTTAATCACCAAAAACTAATTCACAATCTATCCTAACCAAAACAGGCAATCTATCCAGTGTTGTCAAGAAATTCCAGAGAACAAGCATTTCAGAAAACTAAATTTAAACAGCTATAACTCCAAAACCCTTTGGCCTATTGCCCTAAAATTTTAACACAAGATAGATGAAGAAGTTCCCTACAACTTTGTTATTAACCATTTCCACAGAAAACATCATTTTTACTATGCAACAAACCAAACCACAGAATCTGTCCGAAAACACTTCTAAATCGAATTATAGAGCAACAATATTTTTACTACAAATAAGCCTAACAAATTTGACATCACCAACTATACCAACAATTTAGTAACATCAAATACACTCAAGAAAACCTAATGGCAGAGCCCAAACTATTCATTTGAATGCCTTTATTAATTTAATTAGATAATTAGGGAAAATAACAAACATATACCCAGTATGCACAATATATTCTCATAAAATTACAGTGGCTTCCAAGTGCCCTCAATAGACTACTGTAAAATTTTCATGCTATTTGAACAAGTATAACATCCTTTACAAAAATGATAAGCTAGCAAGGCCTATTTCAGTGAAAATAGTTAACCCTATAGAAAAGTATCAAACAACAGATTATATAATTTTCCTAGCTTCATATTAGTGCCATACTACTGTACAAAAAATTTCATATCAATATGTTACATATTTTTATCCCTACAATTTTAATCAGAAAATACCATTTATTACTAGATAAATAGAAAGACGTTACTTCAATCAAGTTTACAGCAAGTTTATTATTTTTCCTAGCTAGATCATGTCAACATAAGACCAACAAAATTGGAATCAAAATTTTATGAGTTTTCTAGCTCAAGATATATATTTTATAAGATTACTAACATTCAAAAAGCACTTATTTAAATATATTTTAATTACCAAGAAAAATACCAGAAACTATACATTTAATATTTTTATAAAACACTACACTTCATGAGGATTACAACAAAATTTAGTTCACAAGAATTGGACATCTAAAACTCCACTTATGATTTTTCAAAGTTTGCATACAAATCTGAAATAAATGAACTAGCTTTCCACTCTACAGCCGCTGACAACTCGCGTCACCGAGTCAGACGAGCCCGCGTGTCAGTGACACCAAAATAGAGGAGCAGTGTGGACCGACCGGAGTTCGCCGACGGCAAGCTCTCCGATGATGGCACCGGCACCACGATGATCCCCATGACATCCCAAACACACCGAGCTAGTTAGATGGACTGATTGCTGGAGCTAAGCTCGACGGCGGCGCTCATGGTGGCACGGCGGATGCGGTCGATGGCGAGTAGCCGGAGCTAGCCGAGATGGTGCAATCTAGGGTTACGCTGAGCTTCTACATACAATGGCGGCTCTAGCGCACATCCTATCACGGCGAATGGCGGTCGGAGGCGGTCCGGCCATGGGTGGCGTGGCACGGCGATGAAATGCCAGCAAGGGACGCGCGCTGCACGAAGGCTTACCGTGCGGTGAGACGGTGGAAGCATGACGGAGCTACTACGGTGGTGGCGGAGGAGTGACATGGGCGCAATGCAAGCTAGGTGGCCGACAAGGCGATGGCGGCGCTGCGCTGAGTGCTACGGGCGGAGGCAGGAGCAAAGGAGGAGGCAGGATAGGAAAATGAGAGCACGGGAGTGACGGGCGAGCACGGGGCGTGAAATGGCGCATCGTGGCCCGACATGGCCTGACTGGACTGGCCATCGGTGACGAGCGGCCTCCACGCGGCGGCCAAACCGTGGCACTGGTCGGCCACTGATGGCCAGCCAAACAGGCCATCAGCTCTAGCGTCCGAGCCTGACAGCGCGACTTGGCGTCGTTCAAACTCCTAATCAGTGGCTCACCAGTGAAATCTTCCTTAACCAAATTCATAGCCCTATATACCATCTACAACTTCTCTTAAAAGACCAAAGTCTAATTCTCAACGAATAAGGAGTGAAAACATCTCAAAGTCTGCTCAGCAAAACTGAAAACGCGCTAAGACTTAGAAAATTTTTAAGTGTTGAAAACTTGTGTTTTACTGATTTTTGTGAGCTCAATTTGACCAAGCTATGCACTGAATTAGCTCATGACCCAAAAATAAAAGTTGTTTCTCTACTCAAATACTAAAACTTTGCTTAAAGGTGCTTTACCATGCAAAGACTCTATGACATAGTTCAAACTAGGTCAAACATTCCACTTTAAATTAATGACTTACACAATAACTAGGACTTAGAGACCAAACTAGCCTTAGTCATGAATACCAAAGTTGTTCCTTATGCTATTCTAAACACATTCAAGGTATTCCCAAGGTTCCACACACATTTTATACATTGGTTACATGTAAACCCAAACCTAAGTAAGGCAATTCAGTAATAACACATGCAATATAAGCCAACAAAAGGATAGTAATTGAGATGCTCATGCTCATGCATGCTCAAGGATGCTTATGATCATACAATGTCAAGGTTAAATGCATGCTTAACACCTAGGGTGTTATAGCCCTTCCCCCCTAACAGAAATCTCGTCCCAAAATTGCACGACCTACCATTCCTCATAGAAACTCGGATAAACCTCACGAAGATAGTCCTCACGTTCCCACGTAGCATCTTGCTCACTATGATTATTCCAAATAACCTTGTAGAACTTGATGACTTTGCTACGGGTCACTCTTTCTATTTCTTCAAGCACTTTAATAGGTCTCTCTTCATAGGTCAAATCCGACTAAATCTTGATACTAGTGGGTTCAATAGCTTCTTCGGGCACATGAAGATATTTCTTGAGTTGGGAGACATGAAAAACACTAAATATAGCTTTCATTTCTAGGGGTAACTTGAGTTTGTAGGCTACTGGTCCTTTTCGTGCAATGATCTGGTATGGACCAACATACCTAGGAGCAAGTTTTCGCTTTACTCCAAACCTTTGTACTCTCCTCATTGGGGATACCTTTAGATATACATAATCTCTAACTTGGAACATAATAGGACTTCTCCTCTTATCTGCATAACTCTTTTGTCTTGATTGAGCGGCTTCTATATGTTGTCGAATGATTTAAACTCGCTCTTCGGCTTCTTTGACAAAGTCAATCCCATAATATCTTCTTTCACCAGGCTCAATCCAATTCAGAGGGGTCCTACACTTGCGACCAAATAAGGCTTCAAATGGAGTCATCTTGATACTCTCTTGATAACTATTATTGTAAGAGAATTCAACCAAAGGTAACCAATCCTCCCATGAACCCCTGGAAGAAATCACACACGCTCTCAACATATCTTCCAAGATTTGATTTACACGCTTAGTTTGCCCTACGGTCTGGGGGTGATAAGCAAAGCTGCGAATCAATGTGGTACCTAAGTACTTGTGCAGATGCTCCCAAAAATGATTAACAAATTGGGGCCCTCGATCTGATACAATACTCTTAGGTACACCATGCAATCTGACAATTTGTTCAATGTATCTTTGCATATTGATGAGGTGGATACTTGACATTGACAGGAATAAAATGTGCAAACTTGGTGAGACGGTCAACAATTACCCATATAGAATCATGCCCTTTTTGGGTGTTTGGAAGTCGGACAATAAAATCCATACTAATGGCATCCCATTTCTAACTTGGAATGGACAGTGGCTGAAGTAACCCTGCTAGTTTCATATGAATGGCCTTAACTCGGCAACAGTTATCACATCTAGCAACATATGCCGCAATTTCCTTTTTCATTTTTGTCCACCAAAATCTAGTCTTCAAATCTTGGTACATCTTGCTGCTACCTGGGTGAATGGATAGCTTGGAAGAAGGAGCTTCCTCTAGGATTTGGTTCCTCAACTCCCTATCCTTGGGCACTACAAGTCGATCTTTAAACCACAGAACACCATTCTCATCCAATAGAAAATGCTTACTTTCTTCTTCTTTCATCTTTCTCTTGATATGGAATATACCAACACCAGTCTTTTGGAGCTCAATGATCTTTGACTCTAGAGAACAACTAACAGTGATATTGTGTAGGACTGCCGGATGCAATAAGTTGAAACCATTCTAACTTAAGGCATCGGCAACCACATTGGCCTTCCCCGGATGATAATGCACTTCTAGGTTGTAATCCTTGATCAATTCTAACCATCTGCGTTGCCTCATGTTCAACTCAGGTTGAGTGAAAATGTACTTAAGGCTCTTGTGATCAGTGTAGGTATGGCAAACATTACCAAGCTGATAATGCCTCCAAATTTTTAGAGCATGGACAACTGCTGCAAGCTCTAAATCATGCATTGGATAATTGACTTCATGCTTTCTCAACTGGCGCAAGGCATAAGCAATGACTCAGCCTTCTTGCATTAAAACACACCCTAAACCAGTACCTAAGGCATCACAAAATACATCAAATGGTTTCTCAGTGTTAGGCTGTGCCAACACAGGATCTGTAGTTAACAAAGTCCGCAAAGTGTGAAAAGCTGCTTCACACTCCGGTGTCCACACAAACTTCTCATCCTTCTAAAGTAACCTCGTCATAGGCTTGGATATCTTGGAGAAATCTAGGATAAACCGATGATAGTATTCAGCTAAACCAAGAAAACTTCGAACTTCATGAACTGAGGTTGGGGCTTTCCAATCCATTACTTCTTGCACTTTGGATGGGTCTACAGAAATTCCATCCTTCGATAATACGTGACCTAGGAAAGGTACCTTCTTCAACCAAAACTCACATTTACTAAACTTTGCATACAACTTATGCTCTCTTAGTCTCGACAATACCACTCTCAAATGTTCTTCATGTTCTTCTGCCATCTCAGAATAAATCAAGATATCATCGATGAACACAACCATGAACTTGTCAAGTTCGGGCATGAACACTGAGTTCATCAAGTACATAAAGTAGGCAGGAGCATTGGTCAATCCAAAGGACATGACTAAATACTCATAAAGACCATACCTAGTGGAAAAAGCCATCTTAGGTATGTCTTCTGGCCTAATCTTGATTTGGTGATAACCTGGCTTCAAATCAATCTTAGAGAACACTTTTGCTTTTGCCAATTGATCAAACAAGATATCAATGCGAGGTAAAGGATACTTATTCTTGACAGTAACACATTGAGTGGTCGATAATCCACACACATCCACAAAGACTTGTCTTTCTTCTTCACAAATATTGCGGGACAACCCCATGGTGATGAACTGGAGCGAATAAGACCCTTCTCTAAGAGTTCATGCAATTGAATCTTTAATTCTGCTAACTCATTAGGAGGCATTCTATATGGTCTTCAGGAAATAGGTTTGGTACCAGGTAACAATTCTATCTTGAACTCTATTTCTCTATCCGGTGGCAACCCTAGCAATTCATCAGGAAAGATATTCAGAAATTCACATACTACCGGAATAACAGCAAGGGCCATAGGCTAGATAGCGTTGGCCACATTATGGAGATCAAACTCCCTAGGAAGTGCTACTAGAAAAGCCTCATTATTCTTGGGATCCCTCAACATTACAGTTCTAGTCAAGGTATCAATAAGAACACCATGGTTCTTCATCCAATTCATACCCAAGATCACATCAATACACAATCCCGGTAATATCACTAAGTTTGCAGTATATTCCCGTTCACTTATTTGGATACGTACATCTCTAACTATCTGATTGGTAGAAATGTTACTCCAGCAGCACTTATACAATAACCACCCTTGTCAACTACAACTATTTTCTAATCATACTTGGATTGGTGGGCAGTTTCTATAAACTCCACTGGGTACTATTTCTTTTCTTTTAAGAATTACATAGTACAGCAGACACTCACAACGCACGCACACTCATCCCTATGAACGTAGGCACGCAAACCCTATACCTATGAGCATCTTCGAAGACTGAGCCACCGAGCACTATTTTGATAATACTATTTGGATAAACCGGTAAAAGATGCTATTATTAAACACCTTATGAGATTGTTACTATTACTACTATCTTGGTTGGTGGACTGAAAGCTGTCCCAAAGCTAAGGGCTTGTTTCGCTGCTCTCATATCCAACTGAATCCAAATGTCTTGGATAGAATTGATGTAGAAATTAGTTAATTTTCTACCATAATATATCATAATACATGTGGATTGAGGAGAAACAAGTGCAGCTAAACTAGACCTAAAGTGTTTCTATATATAGGCCATAATGTACATCTATTACCAAAAGATAAAACGGCTTACAATAGCATAATCAACCATTGATCTAGGCCATAGTAAGGCGGTTCTTAAAATGTTGTCAAAAAAGGCGGTTCTTAAAAGAAGTCATTTTTTATGAAGAAAACTTCAGTGCAACGTTCAACGTGCAGTGTACACCAGCACATAGGGCTGAAATATGCACGTACAATAATGCTTTTATAATTATTATTATGTGATTCCTACGTTCCAAATTATAGTTCACTTAATTAATTTACTCTATGTTGAACTTTTTTAAAAAATAACTACTGTTATAGAAAAAAAATATGTTAACATCTACAACACCAAATTAATCTCATTATTTTTTATACAATAAGTTTTGCATGATAAAGTATTTATTTGAATTAGTGGATGTTAATATATGTTTCGAAAACTTGGTAAAAAATAGAGAGATTTGACTAAGGATAAAACTAGCTATAGTAAACTATAAGTTGGAATGGGTATAGTATAATGTTTTGGCCAGCCGATGCCCGATGATGCTAGATTTCAAAGCCAGGTGGGCACATTTCCACATAAAAGGAAAGGGAGGTGTGAGTGGTATGCCATTCCTGGCACACACATGTGCCACGTGATAAACAATTAAGTGGAAGATGGCATGCACCTGCTAGCAGCCGCTCATGCATGCTTCTCCGCCCAATACCCTTGAGGGAGCTCAGGGAGGGACAAGAGATAAAAGAAAAGGTATTCGAGAGTGATGGGTTTTTTTCTGAGTTTACTCAAGATAGATGTTAGATCACAAGTAGATGTAGATTATGTTTGTTTAAAAAATTAATCAACTCATCAAGAGTAGTCACTTCTGGAAACCAAAATATCGATGTGGGTGACAATTTTTTTTGACGGTTATGACCAAATCGACTGGAAAATTACGAATTCCATAGGGAAAATTACGAAACCGACAAGGAAAAAATCATGTAGATTGTGGTGCAATCCCACAGGGTAATTGCTAGTTTCCCTGTGTGGTGTGTACCATGCTAAAACAGACAAGATAATAATAGATTTTCCCTTTCTATGATTATATAGAACATATAGGAAAATTGTAACTGGACGAGCTGAGATGCAGGCAGGCAAACTTGAGCCTAGGCTCCAACTGTCTTTCACCCAGCCGAAAGTAAGAGTGTCGTGCTCATGCTCTTGTAAAAGCAATAGACTAGGGTTAGTTTTTCTGCGCCGCCACCCCTACTACCTCTCCATATCGTGGACGTTGCCTCTCCACCTCTGTTCGTCGAGCTACCCATGCAGTGGAAGCCCCACATCACCAGATCTCTACTGTGGAAGTACATGGACAAATGGGAGTGCAGATGCAACTTCTCCTCAATGGCCTCGGTAGCAGGGGTCCAGGTGTGCAGGCCCCCTCCTACAGCCCAAATCCAACAGATCTATGGCACCACACAAGCCTGTCCTATGATTTTTTTTATGGGATGAAATATGTGTATATTGTTTTTTTAGGACGATATGTGTATATGTAGCAGAACCGTCCGAAATAACACGCTTTCGGAGGTGCTTGTCTTCCACTAGACACTAAGCACCTCGAAAGTGAGCTACATCGAACAGTTCCGTCGAGCACACCCCGAGGGAGAACTCGAAACCATCTACGTTTACATCCAGAATCCAATAATGAGTGCGAGCTTTCAATACTTAGTCCATTTCATACCACAAGAGTTCTGAGAAATTATTTATTACAATACCAGAGTTCAGAGTGCGATAATTAAACAGCGAAATGAAAATAAACATCTAGCGGAAACGATACAAGGATCCGTCTATGCCCACCAGAAAAATCCTCCACACAAGAGCTACTCTTCAAGCTGCACCTGCAACAGGGGTAAAATAAACCCTGGGTACACAATATACTCGCAAGACTTACCCGACTAGTGGGAGTAGTTTCCCGACTCTCAAGAATATGATAGGCAAAATGGGTTTGTTGTTCTCTTTTTGTTTGCGGAAAGCATTACTAATAATTCAGCCATACAGTCAAGTTTTATTAGCAGTCATGATTACTTCATTAGCTAACCATTTTAGGTAAGCATTTGTTCTACTTTCAAGCAAGGGTTGAGCAACCAGAACCATTTCACCATCTTTTATCTTCCAGTTATTACTACGGTGCTAGACTATAGCCAAGTCGTACTGTCTTACGAAAACGGCGATTCACGAACCAATATATCCTATCTGGGTACCCCAAAACACACGCCTCATTTGTACCCCAGGCACAAACAAAACCAACCAATTCCACTCATGTCGAGGAGTCCAGGTCCCCATCCAAACTTAGACTCTAACCTCCCACACTTGAGACCCGGTCTCAGCATGGTGCTTAGACCTTCACCTTTCCCCGCCTCTAATCAGTCGGTCCGAAAAGAGCCGGAACCCACGACAAGAGCGTAACGAGCCTTCACGCTCTCATAAGCAAGTATGTGCTCAGGATAATAAGTCTGTGACCTGACTACCATCCACAGCAACGGACGGTCCTTAATCGACACGAATAGGGAAAACAGTGTAACCAAGCTAAGCCCCGTTGGCCGCGGGACACAACTTATTACCCCCACCAATACACATACCATATCCCTGTCCGATCACCATTTTTTCTTTCATCATTTTATTATGAGAGTAATAATAATCACCTATTGTGAGTAACGGTATGTTACTCACGCTACCGAAACCTAAGCATAGCAGCTACTCGAACCTACACTAGTAAGACTCTTAGGACAGGTATATCTATGCATGTAGTTTCTATAAAATTCCTGTAACGCAAATGCACATAACATATATAAACAGTGATTATCCAAAAATAAGAGGTTATCCATCGGGGCTTGCCTTGAACAGGCGCGGTGTCAGCTGAGTCAGTCAGTGGCGGCACCTAGACCTCCTCCTGCACGAGAATCTCCTCCTCGTACTCCTCGACGATCTCCTCGAACTCGCGATCGTCGGTGATCACTATCTCCACCAACTCGTCCTCTACATACATGCGATGATAATGTAACACTTAATATTTATGCAACAGCAACTCTTAAACTAATAATACACATACTAAGCTATAAGCTAGCTCTAATGACTAAGGTACTAAGCTAACTATCATCTTTACCAAGCAAAGTGTTGGGATCAACTAAAACACCTAGCTTTACAAATGAAGAATATATCTTTATTTGTACTAATGATTTAATGTATATTTGAAACAAAGAGCATTTACTACCCTAATGTTTAGTCTATTCAAAGGCTACAAAAATTACAGTGAGCACATAATAATACAATGAAGCTACCATAAAAATTTCTGGACTAAAGTTATCACCAATTTACCACAAAATTTTACTACAATATTTAACCTAATAATATTGAGCACTCTCAAATAATTTAATAGTTCCTGGTATCAACATGTATATATATGAACTAAATATACTAACAGATAGAGCACAATTTTAGGAACCTAACAAAATTTGTTTTATAATTTTTGGACACCTACATGATTTTATATAATTTATCAAAGATCAGCTCAAAAATTAAATTAGAAAACTATTTCTAATTCCTTAGGAAAAGAAAAACAAAATCTCCCGCGTGGCCCATACGACACAGCGCACGCAGCGGCCCGCAGGCGCGGCCAGCACGAGGCCGGCCCACACGGAGATGGCCCGCGGTAGGGAATCCGGCGCGCGTCGACAACTTTGCAAAAGAGACCTCGAACTTCTTCTAAATTACAACTAAGTCCCAACGCTATTTCCCCCTCTCTCAAACCTTCTCACTTTACCCCCTGGCTCTCCTGGAATTCCCACGCGCACACCCTCGGCGACCCAGCGCATGGCGGCGCGGTGGCCGGTGGCACAGCGCGGCTGCGCCGGCCACCTGGGACCTGCGACAGACCACCTAACGGGCCGATCACCATCTCTGACCCGAGCGGCTATGCTAAGCGGTGGTGCGGGATGACACGACTAACTGGGGAAGGCTGCAGCAGCGTGTGGCCATCCGCGACGACGGCGCCACTGTTCTAGTGAGCTGAGGTAGCAACAGGCCTAATTGGTTAGCGCGTGAGCATCAGGAGGCTACCATGGACCAGGCCAAGGTGACAGTTGGGGCAGAGGATGACGGAGGAAGGCTGGCCACATCGCGGCGGCACGGTCGCGTCAGCGACGACGGGGAGGCGGTAGCGGTTCGACAGACGTGTGTAAGGTGGAGAGGGAGGCGAAGCGAAGCTGGTGGTGCAAGTGAATTGGCTCAGGAGGGACGGTAGAAGGGCTACCCACATCCATGGTCGGACGCGGCCTTTTCGGCGTGGTGGGGGGAAACTCTAAAATTGGAGCTTGGCCGTGCTCGCTTCAAGGCTGGGTGGGGTCGGGGGTCAGGTGGCTTAATGGAGAATCCAGGGACGTGATAAATTGAGCGATGGTGACTCAACCATGCTGAATTAAGCGAGCGGGGTCGGCCGGTCACGATGGCAGAGAGGGAGGGGCAGGTTTGGCTCAGCTCATCCTCACCTTGGCGGCAAGTGGCTGGCCGGACCCGAGGCGGCGTCTGTGCACCCACTACGTGACAACATGGCCTGACCATGTGCGCGCGTGCGGAGGCCGGTGGGGGCTCGGCATGCGCGGCCGCAGAGCCATTAAGGCGAGGAGACGGCGCGAGGCAGCAGCGACAGCCCACGTGCGTGTAAGGACAAGGCGAGCGGCAGCGTAGCATAGCGTCGTAGTGGCGTCGGTAGCGGCAACACGAGGCAGGACAGCAGTGCGAACGTGGCGACGAGGTGATGGCGCCGGCAGCGGCTCCGTCGCGGCACGGGGCGGGGCAGGCGGCAGCAGCGGGGCGGGCCAGGCCAGAGGCAGCCACGGCCGACCACGCACGGCAGCGCGCACACGCGTGACCACCGCGGTGACGCCGAGCGCCCGAGCCTAGTGACCGCATCCACCCGGCGAGCCAGCCCGAGAACGTGCCGTGCATGAATTTTAAAGCGTCGATAGCAACTAAACAGTTGAGGTTGATACTAAACCGCCTTCACTATGCTAAAGAGGACCTATTATGCTACCAATCCGAGCTAAAACACGACACCGCTTCTTAACTTAATTTCTCAAAAGAATTTGCTAAACATAGAAATGTCTAGCTATCGACAAACTTGAAAATTTTCTAAGTTTTTTAGTTGAACTTGATTTTCATTTGTAATTTCTAGGCTAGTAGAAATATTAGCTAGTAATATCATTTTTCGACAGCAAGTATTTCACTGTCATCTACAAAGTTTGTACTTCAAACTTTATTTAAGTATCACACACATGTTCTATAGTATTTCTGTTCAATAAAAATTAGTTTTAAACCCTACCTGATATACATGAACTATTGGATCAATTTTCGTTTAACATTTTTATTAGTCATTTTACGTTACAAGAAATTGATCTACACAATTTATCACATGCACTAACACATAAACATGATGCTCATGATATGTTTTAGTAAATGATTTAGGATGTAACACCGAGGGTGTTACGGTATACCGGCCATATTTGGCTTTTCATGCTTCTTACCAAATGCTCAGATGCTTCTTACCAAATGCTGGAGAAGTATTCCTTCAAGGACTTCTCGTAAGTGTTCTTGAGGGAATTACATGATGGTATTGAGTCAATTCTCAATCAGATTTAAAGAAACATGTACAAAACATTCCTCGTGACACTAACAACTCAAAATCAAATAGGTCCATCCTTATCAAGCAACTAATACCATCATGCCCCTCCACCTGGCAAACGAGCATCGACCGTATGTAGCCACATAAGTCGATGAGTCTGCATGCACGACTTCTACATCATCAACCCACTGAATAAGAAACCGGTGCAAGCTCGAAGGTACATAACAAGAACAAATAAACACTTGTAATGTGTTCCTAAAATAAAATGATTATCGAAAGCTTAAAGGTCCTACTAAACCAAGTCTATAGAGTTGTCACCAGAAAAAATGATTTTAGGAGACAGATCATTTTGTTTGTATAGGTTGTCCAAAAATATTTGTATCATTTAAAATATTTAGCACATTTCAGAGGCGGTAGACCTATTTATGGAGACAGATAGGAAAAACAATCTCCCTAAATCGATTTACATAGGTTGGTCACTTAAGCGGCCCACATCTGAAAATAAGAGCCATTTTCAATATAAAATCAACAGAACTCATTTAGCCGTCTAGCTTAACCCTAAATTTTCTCAATCCACACTACGCCTCTTCTGTCTCTCTATATCTCTTTAACCCGGTGACTCCTCCTCCCCCCCCCTCCCCCACAGCGGTGGCGAAGCTCGGTCCTCGGCCCAGCGGTGCACACCCCGATGACAGTGTCTCCCCTACATGCCACCAGCCCTCTAGTGTGGCACGACCTCGTCCTCCTCCGACATCATGCGGATCTGGCAAATCCCATTGCTGGGTGCTCAATCCGACAAAGAGGTGAGGAGGCCTGAAGGGTGGCAGAGAAGGTCGGTGGACCCGTGGAAAAGAGATGATCTGCATGATCAACCCGGTGGTGGACTCATCAACAGGTTCGGGAGCGGGCTCAGCATTGGGCCACGATAGTTTTTGTTTCTGGTTTTTTCTAATTAACTGTATTTTGTGATTAACACCGGCGAAACGGTAGAGACAGACAATACTGTCGCCTCTGTTAATGATAGAGGCAGACAACACTGGTGCAGATTGTTGCCAGATCCTGCAGTTCAAAACCCACAAATAACACTCCATTAAACTAAACTCTAGAACAAGTTATCAGCATATATATAACCAAATAATTAACACTTTGTTTGAATAGGTTCAATCAATTGCATTTAGTATTCCCTTGTGACATCCAAGTCATACGGTATGATGATACGCCGTCGAGAGTCAGCAACAGCGGCGTCCGTCCCATCTTCCATGCATGTCAAGCAAGTTTGAAGCGGCATCTGACGACGATCACCGGAATATCTCTCGGTCTTCGGATGCATCGCTCCGGCAGCAACCTCAGGAAGCAGAAAACAAGAAATTGTATACACTGAAGAATAGTTTATAAGTTTATAAAACTTCATATACGCTGCCGGCGATTTGAATTTGAATAATATCACATGCAATGCAAGTCGATCGGCTGCATGCATGTGTTGACGAGCAGTGCGCAGCGCGTCGATCGCGCCCGCTCTCGGTCGTGGGGTGAGCTGATGGAGGTGGTCGATGGATTCGAATCGCGTGGCGGTCACCGTGGTCGGTGATGGACCGAGATTAGGGTTGACTCCGACTACCGATCGGTCCAACTGCCGACTGCGATCGAGCTGATCATTTGCGTGCAGGGCCAGGCATACGTTGAGCTCTTTTTTAGACTTGGATTGGAGTCTATCGATCCACAGATTTAATGCACACTGGTTGCTTGAAATTTGGCTATATATATTAACTAGCAAAACATGCACGTACGTTGCAACAGGACGTACAATTTATTACTCAGTGATTGTACAATTTTTGTAAATTTAAATGAGTTTGGTCCAACCATGAATCAAATAAATATAATTCCGTATGAAAAATTGATAAGAGATTAACTCAAAAAATTGGTGATTATTATGTGCATTTATTATGAGTTTGAAACGGTTTAAGTTGAGCCACACGCCTACACAAGCATCATGAATAGGTTCGAAGAGCTAGAGCATGTGTAGTGTTAAGGGATGTTTTACAGTTCTAATCTCAAGATGAGAAAAGTTACAACTAAAAAGATCATTACTTCCAGTTTACTATTTTAAAAAACAATTATAACCAAAATTTTCTCATTACCCCCGGTTTACCTATTTCACATGGAAAAAGGTAACCAAAAATGTTGATCCTTCATACACGAAACAAATATGAAACCATCATGTACTTAAATACGTTGGAAAAAAGCCAAATAAATCAGAAATTATCATGTACACGTACATAAGTACGTATGAGATTTATCTCCACCTTGAAAAAAAAATAAAAAAAATCATGTCCCATACAGAATCGGAAACCATCATGTAATTCTCAAAAAAAGAGGAACAAAAAATCATATAAAAAGTACATGGAAAATTAAAAGGGGAAATATTATGTAAGGAAAGCAGAGAAACATCACGTGAGGGAAAACAAATCCATCAAAAAAAAGTGGCGTGGAAAAATAATGGAAAAGCAAATTTAGAACATCCTATATATAACGATAAAGATATGACACGATAATTTTGTCGATTCAATAGTTGAAGTATATATATGTAAGTATTCTAAGACGGCTTATTGGAATAGGAAAGGAATTGTACAATCCAAGAGATAGCACGAGGTAATTGTGTATTGAAATAGGAAAGAAATTGTACAATCCAAGAGAGAGAGCATGAGATAATTGTTGCAAGCAGGTGATGTCTTTTCCTATACGTCTGCAAAATCAGCCACGACAAAAGCTGACGTACTCCAACCGTCCACGAAACCAAAGTGAGGAGTCGTGGTTTAATATTCAGATAAGATTTATGTAATTTGTATTTTTGTTTGTCCTTTTCTATTTGATCAGGATTTTTATTCCTATTCAGTTTAGGATTAGAATTATAGCTATCCAAGTTATCTTAAGAGTCCGGATCATATAGACCCCATATATTTTGGAATCGGACTCTGTATCACGCTAGACAAGAGCTATTCTAACTCGTATGAGAACGGGTTATATATATAAGTCCGGACGGAAGAAGCTCTTTATTGTCCGGTAGTTAGAGGGAGACGGATAAAAAAAAATGGACGGACAAAAAAAATAAGCAAAAATTTTGCCTCTTCATTATTAGATATAAAAGATATAGATCACAGTAGTTTTCTTTTCCACTAACCCGTCTCTTCCAACCAGCTAGCGCAAGGACTCGAACTACTCAGTTCAACAACAACTTAGCCCCCGTTTCGCAGATCAGAAGCCAGAAGCAGATGAAACGATTCTCGGTGTTTTGTTTGCCTACGCATGTGAAACGGTACGGTTTTGGGTGGTTTCCACACTAATTCCATTTCTTGCCTCCCCTATGCACTATAATTTTTTTAATTCTTTCTAAATGCAACACATTAAAAGTCGGTGCATACGTGGCATGCTGTGTGGAATTGAGCAGAGCCACGGAGTGACAGCCATATTGGTTTGAACTTGTCAGCCTAGTTTACATGGTACAGTATTTTTTTTCTCACAACAAAACAACATCAGCCGATTTATCAGCCGCAAACAAATCATCGGCCGAGCAGCTTGGTCGTTTGTCGCAAACTCGAATTTGAAACGGCGAAACGCGAAGCGTCGGCGTCATTGCATGACTGGAAAACGAACGGGCACTGTGCACAGGCTTTGCAATTTGCAGTCCAGACTGTCCAGTCCATCGACGATGGACCATATGTGTTGTTCTGCGCGCAGCCCACAATCCACAAGTGACAAGCCCACAAGGCAAGGCATCAAGGCCCAAAGGCCAATTATGAAGTACCTGTCTATGGACCATGGCCCATGGGGACATTCTGCGATGGCAACTCCAGGCCTCCACCTGATGGCGGCTCTGGTCCGGCGGTTAGTGCTTGTCGATTGATTCGCATCCCCTGCTGTGCCCAGGTGAATTGCAGCAGCCACGCCATGGCTTGGCTATTTGGTCAAGGCAGCGGTATGGTCCCCAGGATTAGCCGTTGTGTTGTTCAGTTGTTGTTTGTTTGCTAGGAGCCCTGCACTATGGAATGTGAGAACAAATAACAGTTTGCATATGCATGTCCATTTGCTTGGGCATAGCATTTGATGTAGGCATCATATGTCTCTGTGTTGCTGCTATGATTTTGGTTGGAAAAAAGCAAGGAAACCAACTGTTAGTATGAACTGAAAGAAATCGCAGGTTAATATGCAATGTGCCATTTGTAATTGGGATTAATCAGCATATGTAATGTTCGGATCAGCTGTGTGCTATCTCAGGATGGTTGAGGCTGTAACTTTGTTCTATTTATCTAAAAAAAAAGTTCGGATAGAAGCTGAGACTGGGACCGTCTAGTTGTTTTCTGACAAACATTCTTGACCACAATGGTTGTAAAAGGAATGATTTTTGGGTAATCAGGTTCAACGAGCTGCATTGGTTGCGTTGAAGGGAGGCAACGACTTGCTTGTTAGATTAAGCCCTGTATAGTCGGTGGAAGAGGAAGCAGATCTGCATCCATACCGACGGAGAAGAGGAGGGGCATCCCCTTCATACCGTTGCCCTATGGGCCGCCCTTCCTGCCCCGTTCTGAAGGGAAACGGGTACGCTACACACTAGTAAATTTACCACGTTCAACCAAGATAACATGCGAGTAGAGGATCATGGATCATTACCATTAGACGCATAGAGCAATAGAAGAAGAGCGCGCCGATGTAGTGGAAGTAGTCAAATGCGCATTGGCGGACGTTGCCCCCCCTGGCCTGCAAAAAAAAATTTAACAGGCTTTAGCCCAGCCCAAAACTCACGGCCAGCAGAGGCGCAGAGCAGACGGCCTCACGAAGTCACGACCAAACGCATCGCTGCAGCGCCGCTTCTGGCTTCTCCTCGCGCGTCACAAGAAGCGCAGATCGCGCCCGCCGCCTCCTCCTCAGGCTCATGGCTCGCCTCGCTTTTCATGCGCCAGCGCCTCCCTCGCCCCTCCCGCCTCTCCCCCCTCCAGATCGGCCAAGCTCCGCGCGCAGGCACACCACGGGCAAATGAGCCAAGAAATTGGCAGCCAGCCGGAGAGGACGGAGCCGGGGAGGGCGGGCAATGGCGTGCAATTACAGCCTGTGGCCGGACGGGCAGCCCCCCCAACCGCCAAATTTCTGTGTGGCGGGTCCTGAGACGAGCTAATCGACAAAGTTGAGAAGTGAGAACTGATCCCTCTGCATGCGGCTCTGCCTCTCTTTAATTCCTCTTTTATTTTTTTTTATCGGATCCGATTGGTTTTACTTTGTAGTTGTAGAATGGAAAAAAATTGATAAGAAAGATGCTTCTACTTCTACTCAAGAGAGTCGGGTTGTGCAAAAAAAAACCGCATTGAGCTTGATATGAATGATATAGTTCTTGATCCAGTCTTAGAAAGCCAATTGATGAATTCCACCATGATATTAGGGATGATGCTAGGAGAGCATATTTACAGATGAGTCCATATCAACCAAATTGTGAGTATGAAAGAACAACGGTAAAACTCAAACTAGAGGTTTTGTTAAATCATGGTTTACTCAATTTGATTGGTTAGAGTACAGTCCTGTCAAGGATGCAGCCTATTGCTTTTATTGCTACCTCTTTAAGCCACCACCAGCAAGCAATTTTGTTGATAATGAGACATTCATTAGAGTAGGGTTCAAAAATTGGAAAAAAAAAGGGAAAGGCTTCTTTGCTGAAGCATGCTCAATCAATTGATGGCTACCATAGTGCAAAGAAGAAAAGCGAGCAAATGATTTCACAAATTAAAGGCAAAGTGTAGAACATGTGTGGGCAGTAACAACTGCAGTAGAAGAGGAGGCATATAAAGCTCGTTTAACTATAATGTTAGGCATTGCTTGATTTCTTCTTTTGCAAGCTCTGGCATTTCGTGGGCATGATGAGTCTAAAACATCTAAAAATAAAGGGAACTTTTGGAGATGCTTGATTGGTATAGAAAGAAGGATCCTAAGGCTGCACTTGTGATAGCTGAGAATGCTCCAGGGAATAATCAAATTAATTGTCCAACAATTCAAAAAGATTTGGTAAGGGCTTGTGCAGAGGAGACAAGTGAATTAATTAAGAGTGAAATTGGAGATCGTTGGTTTGTGGTGCTTGTTGATGAGGCTCGTGATGCATCAATTAAGGAACAAATGGCCGTGGTTGTGAGGTATATATCATCTATTCGTATTTCATTTCTTTTGTTTTATGGCTTCCAATTAACACTATGTTTCCTTTTGTTTTATAGGTTTGTCAATGATAAAGGAAGTGTGATTGAGAGGTTCCTTGGCCTACAACATGTTTCTGACACCACATCATCTTCACTGAAGGAAGCATTGGTTTCTATGCTTGCAAGATACGGGGTTATCTATAGCCAAGGTTAGAGGACGAGGATACGATGGAGCTTCAAACATGAGAGGCGCTTCATGGGTTACAAAGGCTGGTATTGAATGAAAACCCTTTTGCTTTTTACATCCACTGTTTTGCTCATCAATTGCAGCTTGTGGTAGTTGTTGTAGCCAGATGTTGTGCTTTAACTGATGATTTCTTCAATTATGTCACTTCAGTTGTCAATATTATTAGTGCTTCTTGCAAGAGAAAGGATCAACTTCTCCAAAAACACCATGATACTCTTGTTCAGCAATTAGATAGTGGTGAAATATCTCCTGGGAGAGGGAAAAACAAAGAAACTAGTCTTGCTAGGCCTGGTGATACACGATGGGGTACACATCACAAAACATTAGTACGTCTTATGCTCATGTGGGAACCTGTGCTTGAGGTGTTAGAGAATATTAGTGATGATGGTACTGATGGGGAAAAAACTATAGCATCTGGATTGATAGAAAAAATGGAGTCATTTCAATTTATGTTCATATTGCATCTGATGATTAGAGTATTGGGGACAACTCAAGACCTATCACAATGTTTGCAAAAGAAAAATCAAAACATTGTTCATGCAATAGGATTGATTGGTTCTGTGATGAGAAATATAAATGCCATGAGGGAAAATGGTTGGGATGATCTTTTAGAGAAGACAAAAGCCTTTGCTGCCAAGCACAATATAGACATTCCTAATATGGAAGATATGATACCAATGAGAGGTCGTTCAAAATGTCGTGGAGCCAAATATGTGACCTACTACCATCATATTCATCATGGGATTTTCAATGTTGTCCTTGATCAAATAATTTGTGAGTTGAACAATCGATTTCCAGAAAGATCAACTCAACTATTGAGATGTGTTGCTTGTCTTGATCCGACAAATGAGTTTGCCAACTTTAAGATAGAGAAATTAGTTGAGCTTGCTAAGATTTATTATGCTGACTTTAGTGATTATGAATGTGAAAAGCTAAGAACTGAGCTTGAAAATTTCATGGATGAAGTCAAACATGATGAAGAATTTTGCTCTTGTATTGATCTTGGTGGCCTTGCTGAGAAGATGGTTAAAACTGATAGACATACATATTTTCCTTTGGTGTATCGCCTCATTGAGCTTGCATTGATATTGCCCGTGGCAACAAAGAATAGATTGAAAGAGCCTTCTCTCGCTATGAATATTATCAAGACCGATGGGAGGAATAAAATGAATGATGATTGGATGAATAATAGCATGATATGCTATATTGAGTGGGATTTGTTTGCATCCATTGAAGATGATAAAATTTTAAAGCGCTTTCAAGGCTTAAGAAACCGTAAGATAAACTTGCCACCTAAGGTCCCAAGGTGCGTATTGTTTTAGAGCTTTTCTTTGTATTTGTTATCTTGGTTATTGAAGAAGTGTTTGACATTTAAAAATTATGTAGCATTGAGCGTGGCGGTTCAAGTGGTGTGAATTCTTGAAGATGGAAGACTCCTTGTATTTGGTACTTTTCTATGCTTATTATCATAATTCTATGTATCTTTGACTTTGAGCACTTTGAATCAATTATCTAATTCTATGCTTATTAGTGTACTGTGTCCAGCGAGCAAATTTTTTTTGGCCTATGTTGTTTAGCCCCCCCCCCTTGGTCCATTTCTGGATCCGCCACTGGTCGTACGTCCTCATGTACGGGCAGCAGCGACACGTTTGCCCGTGCTCCTCACGTTCGTTGCTGATCAACACTACAGCAACAGCAGCAACTTCTTCTCCACGATATCCACACGTGAAGGGATGAAACGCCATGATGCTGTTGTGCTAGCACCGCGAGCCCAGCGAGAGCAAGGGTGGCGGCAGCGGCTTGGGTACTCGCAACCCTAGGGAGAAAGGTGGCAACGGCTAGGTTGTGAGATGTGTCCACCAACCCGAGCCCCTTGCCCCTTCGTATATATAGACTTCCGTTGATGGGCTTTTACCCTAAAGGCCCATTAGCGTCTTAATGGATCAGAATTGCCTCTTGGGCTTATAATCAACACATTCGTCGTCTTTGGGCAAAAGGAGAGCCGAGGGCTGGTGAGGAGGGGTCGAGCTCGGATATCACCTCCTCCACCACCTTCGCCAGATCTACACAGCCCCACAGTTCGCCGATGACTAGTGAGGAGGGGTTTGCGTGCCCTTGCCGCCGCCCTGCCCTTGCCCTCGCACGTCGCCAGTAGCAGCCGGCTCGCTGTAAACTATCGGCATGATGAGCGGGAAAAGTCTAGGTGGGTATGGGCGGAGCTGTCGTCGTGACCATTGAGTGCTAGAGCTGGAATGAAGAAGACTGGTTGGTTTGGTCAAGAAAAAGATATCCATCTAACTATACTATGATAATCCATCAGAACTATACTACTCAAAACATTATCATTCTAATATAAATTTACCATTTTATCTTTAATTACATAAAAAATAATAAGAATCTAATTTATTTTGTGCTAGTTCCACCAATTTAGTATGCACCTGGTGCCTCCCGAGTACCTCTGCTTTTTTAGTTATTCGGTTGTTCCTCACCAACCGTCCAATTTTCTCCAACCATAACAAAATTTTCTCAAATCTGTGGGTGTCCATGTTGTCTAGTAGGGAGGGTTGATTTTTTTAGGCTACTTTTGTGAATATTTTGACCTCAAATTCTCTGCAAAAATAGTACATTGGCCTAATGTTGCTTTTTTTTTAATGAGACCAATTAGCTCTTTTTACATATTCTGAACTGAAATATTATGCTATTGGCCTGCAGCTAAGGATGAAAACGGAACAGAAATATCCCGAACCGAACCGCATCATTTTCTATATTTAATCCAATCGAATCCGTATTTTCTTGTCCGACTTTACCGTTTTCGCTTTCGCATTTGAGATGTTTCGTATTTCAAATGTAAAAGTAGAAAACGGTTTACACATTTTTCGACCGTTTTCTACTTTTCTACTTTTAATTTGAAATATTCCGAATTCAAAAATCGGTTTAAACCGAATTTGGCCAACTGCACAGGTCATACAGCCTAATTACAGGCTGCTCACCACGCAGCTGCGTTCTTTCTACTGGTGGCTAGCTGCCCTCTCTTATAGACGACACTCAGCCTCATCTCTCTTATTATGTATTTGGTCGTGCACTTGTTTAATGCTATGCACTTGAACTAGATCATGCACTTGTTAGTTGTGAACTTGTTATGTATTTGGTCGTGCACTTGTTTAATGTTATGCACTGTGGGTCGGTATTTCGTATTGAATTTTCGCATACCGACCGTGTTCGACATAATTCCGCTAGAATTGGTTCGTTTCCGAAATTCTAGATATTCCGTAAGTTCGTGTTCGTTTTCGTGTCCGGCTTGTCCGTTTTCGCTTTCACTTTCGTATTTCAAATGTAAAAGTAGAAAACGGTTGAGGAGTTTTTCGACCGAGTTCGACCGTTTTCATGCTTACCTGCAGCAAACCTATGTTGTGGAGGTCAATGAGGCATCCCTGGAAAAAGAAGTTGAAGTTGGATTCCTGATTTATGGAAAGCAGATGAACCTGAACTCCTGCTGATGATTAATGACTCTAGAGGTGAGAGTTTTGAGTCCTGATTGTTTGTGCCTTGGGATGAGAGACTGCGCCGTGGGGTACCTCTTCCTTTTATTCGAACTCGACTCGAGTCGCCACAATGTTTAGCGGAAGGACAGGGCTAATGCGCGACCAGGCGCGCAATCGAGCAAGCGCGCGACCCCAAACAGCCTGCTTAGCTGTGCACGTTCTCCCACGCTGCAGAGCATGCGCCCGGACAGCCTGCTTGTGTGTAACACGTTCTCCCACGCAGCGGGTGAAAACAAAAAAAAATCAAAACATTTTATTTAAAATGATATAACTTTTGAATGATTTATCCGTTTTCAATTCCGTTCGCATCGTAATGTTCTACGTGACGAGGCTAACAAAATTAGACCCTACTTGCCTATATTTCGAAAAAATTTATTTAAGTAGCAATTTATGTGTAAAAGTGTGCTGCGAGATTTATGAAGGAGTTGCTACATGTAATACTAAACTTGATACTCTAAAAATATATCAAAGTTTTTACATGGTATGCACATCAATTGTTACCATAGGAATATAATAAGTTTGTTATATAGTATTTACATAAAGGTATTAACAAATAAACGAGAGTAGCGGACCAAAAATAAGACAAGTTGCAACCTAGAGGGGCAAATTATTTAAAATAAACATTGCATAAGCACAATTAGGGTGGCAAGTTATTATAAAACATATTACAAAAAGCCGTGAAACATGACTTCATCATCAACTGGGGCATTTATTAAAAAAAATAGGGTAGCGCAAAAAAAAACTAAGCCTGGAAACATGATTATATGACAATTGGAGAGACATTTATTAAAAGGACAAGAGTAGCGGCAAAAAAAAAGACAAGTTGCACTCCTAAGAGGCAAATTATTAGAAGAAACGTTGCATAAGCTGCCAACTTAGTGGGAAAAGTTATTATACAACTCATAACTCATTAAACAGTAACTAAAATAATGGAACTCATAAAAGGGAAAATGAAATAAGGGAACTCATAACTCATTAAATCAGTAACTAAAATAAAAATTGAAACAAAAAATGAAATATTTAAGAGCAGGATATATTGAAGAACAATTAATATGCAAAATTTAGGAAGGCATTCAAACCTGAAAGGGAAATCAAAAAATTGAAATTGCTATAACAAACTATAACTGAAATTGACAAAAAAAACTGAAATTGGCAAATAAAAACTAAAAACTAAAGTAGACACAATGAAAAACAAATAACTGAAACATAAAACTAAAAATTAAAGTAGGCATTCGTAGCTGAAAGGGAAACTAAACCACTGAAATAACTACCGAAAAATGAAACTGAAAATGACTTTAAAAAATTATCTGAAATTAAAAATAGAAACTAAAAACTAAAGTAGACACAATGAAAAAAAAACATGTGAATGAAATTGAAAACAACAACCACAAAACTCAACTGAAAACTAAAGAAGACAAAATGGAAAACAAAAAGAAGAATTGATAAATAGACAATAAAAAATAAAGAAAACTCAGTAAAAACAATAATCTGAAACATAATACTGAAACTGAAATTATAAGATACTAAAACTAAAATTGCAAACAAAAAATATACACCATGAAAAACAAGAAAATGAAACTGAAATTACCAGAAAATAAAAATGAAACTGACACATGAAAAATGAAACCTAAAGAAAAAACAATGAAAACCAAAATAAAAAAGAAGGATAAAAATGTAAAAAAGAAAAGAACTGAAATTGACAAATATATAATAAAAGAAACTCAAAGAAAACAGTAAAATAAAAACGTTGAAACGGACACGCATCACACATAAACGGTGGTTCTTGTCGTTTTGTGCACCACGAGACATCCGTAGTACGACGCGTGTATGGCTGCTCCTATCGTCCGGAGCATCCATCGCCGTACTGGACGGAGGGACCTGCTAGCAGCTAGGTTTTTTTTTTTTACAACAGCTAGCCGCTAGCTTTGAAATGGGCCAGGCCGCGTGCGGCAGGGGGTCGCTCGCTCCCACCCGAGCGCGTTAGCTTTTGCGTGCCGAGAGCGCGGGAGTCAAGCAGATGGGCCTCCCCAACAAGTGCAGCACAAGAGCTCATGGCCCATCCGGATCTCTGTTGCTTTTCCATCCTGGGCCAAGCCCTACAGGGGGACGATATTAGGGTGGCTAACATTCAGCAGCGTTAGGCCAGTCCTAACATAGATTTCGAGCTCAACAAAAAGGTGCAAATGTGCCATGTACGTAACGTAAATATTATGGCATAACATTTGCGTTATGATGAGAGGGAGAGGGATTTCATCATTGATTTTTTTATATGTCATTTACTAAAACTTTTATTCTTGTTCTACCACATAAACAACTTGTCAATGCCATTATCCATAATTTTACTACCTGCTCGGCTGCACTCAACGGCGCTGGAGTTTGGGTTAGCCAGCTCCTTGAAAGTCTCGATGGAACTCGTCGGCTGGGCCCAACTTTAATTCAGCCCACTTCTCAACACCGACGGGCTCCGTCTCATCTGTCAACTCTGATGCCGTGACATGGTAAATGCCATGTTCGCTTGGCTGATAAGCCATAACTAAAAGTATGTTGACTGATTTATTATAAGAGAAAAATATTATTCGTTGATTAAAAAAGTACGATTTATAAGTCAAGCGAACAGAACGAAAACCCACAGCTTCCTTTTAGACTACCCACAGTGATGGACAAAAACCAATGCTGATTGCTGAGAAGGTTGTCAGCGTAAAAGGAGGTTCTTTCATTTTCATGTCGTCTTCGTCTGCTGATGCAGGGACTAACATGCGATCGGTTGCCTGGTCATGTCTCGCTGAGAATGGGACGCGGGCGGCAAGATGCATGCATGTCCAACGCGACAATGGCCTCCTACTCCTACCGGTCTCACCAATGCGCAACACCGCAGAATCCGGGGGTTGGATTTCGTTGCGGATTTCGCTGCGTTGTATGAATTCAGCCTCGCTTGTAGCCGGGAGTCACGCTTCGTCGGACAGGTTGAGGGTATAGCCAAACTTGACTGTAACACTACTACACAAATAATTTTACGAGACGATACCCTTTTATTAATCACACAATCCAACAGCCTCATAAAATGCCTACGATTAACGGAGACGATCGTTTTTCATTTACCGAGGCGGTTAGAATTGCTCGCTTTGTAAAATCAATAAAAATAACCGCTCCTAAAATCGATTTATAAAAGAGCCCCACCTCAAAAAAATCGGACAATTTTTCGAGGGGGCCTCCTAGTGTTAATGTGGCCGAGGCCCAACCAAAGCCCTACAGAACTTCCTACCAGGCTTATATAAATATCAGCACTTAGGTTTCACACCTCTCCTCTCGGCTTTTCTCTTTCTCTCTCCTCTCCCCACGCGACCGCTTTGCCCTCCCTCCCTCCGAGCCCGACCTCCTCCCTCTCCTCCGAGCCCCTCCCCATCTCCCCACAAGCAAGCACCTCCCTCCCCACACGCGCGGCAAGACTCCTCTCTCTCCCAGCAGTAAGGCCTCCTCCGAGTCCTCCTTCTCCCCAGTGGCAGCAGATGGCGTCAGCCCTCCAGTGACATGCCAGACAGTTCAAGAACACGCGACACGCCCTCCAACTGGATCCAATGGTGGGGTGAGCAGAGGAGCTGATCCGGCAGCGGTACGCTCGGAGGAGCCGGATCCGGCTGTGACGTGCACGGGAGGGCGCCGCCAATGGTGGGGCGCGCGCGGAGCAGGCGGGCTCGACGGTGCGCTCCAAAACGGGCTCGCAGGCAGGCTTTCTTTTTTTTATTTTTTTATTGATTTGTCGAGGCGGGTACTCTGACCGCCTCAAAAATAATGATTTATGGCGACTTTTGGACCGAGGCGGACGTGTTGCCCGCCTCGGTAAACCAAAAATCCCCGCATCCAATAAAAACTGTAGTAGTGTAAGCCAAGATAAGTCATCAACAAACAAGTTTATTTATAGCCTAATTCATACAACAACTAGTCTATTTCTCCGGTATAAATTATTTTATATTTATATGGGACCACCTGTTATTGTCATGCATAGAGTCTCATGGTATTCTAAGGATGCGTTTGGTTCCCAAAATTTTTTGTACAGTACCCATCACATCGAATCTTGCGGCATATGCATGGAGTACTAAATATAGACGAAAAAAAAACTAATTGCACAGTTAGGTGAGAAATCGCGAGACGAAACTTTCGAACCTATTTAGCCCATAATTAGACACTAATTACCAAATACAAACGAAAGTGCTACACTAACTAAAACCTAAAAAATTTTACATCTAAACGCGCCCTAAATTGAAAGAGAAGCCTTGGTTTCCGTGATCAGCTCGGAGACGAAACCAGCGACAAGCTATGCACTCTCTCTCTCCTCCATCACATGCATGGCGCTGACGTGATCGGTTATTGTACATGCTCTTATAGCTTGTCTAAAGAGTGAGACGATATCTGGTTGCTAGTACTTAAATAAGGTGGTGTTTGGTTGCCCCTCTTAAAATTTAGTCGTTGTTCCATCTAATGTTTGGATACATGTATAGAGTATTACATATAGACTAATTACGAAATTAATTGCATAGTTTGCGACTAATTTGCGAGATGAATCTTTTAAACTTAATTAGCTCATGATTTGACAATGTGGTGCTACAGTAAACATATGCTAATGCTGGATTAATTAGCCTTAAAATTTTATCTCGTGGAGTATTGACGGATTATGTAATTTGTTTTTTTATTAGTATCCGAACACCCCATGCAACATCCTCCCAACACACCTCCTAAATTTTAGTCACAGGATTCAAACACCACCTAAATATAAACAATCGTCACCATGTATTTATTATTATGTGACACGTATTTATTATGTGACACTCTTACTGTTATTTGCAATACAATAATATATCATAAAATGTGTTAATCTTACACTAACACAAACATTTTATAAATAAATGGATAAATGCTTGCATCCAACGAGCTCCGGCTCGGGGGAACGTAGAAAGGCCATTATTGTTTTCTGGATTCGGCTTGGCGCCTTGGCTAGATGAGCGGGTGCAAGTTTGCCTGGCCTGCGAGAGGCACCGTCGTCCAGTCATTCGGATTACCTGAAATTTTCGGACTGGATAGTTCGGGTATTTAAAAATTCTCAAGGTAATAGAAATCGATATTTGATGTTTGTCCTGAAAAAACACTACTATAATTCGGGTTCGGGTTCAGGTATAACTAATCTACCCGAGACTAAAAAAAAGGAACTACAAACTGTACAGGAATCTAGCCGTCGTCAAGACCTGGGAGACGCTGTCGAGTTGGTCGCCAGCCGAGACCAGACGTGGACGCGTTGGCATGGTGGTGCGCCGGTGCTATCGCTGCCCGCCGGGTGCATGCGCCATATGGACTGTGGGTGTGGAAAACAAAGGACCCGGATCTGAGAGCCGGACATCGGGTGCTGCGTCGCGCCGTCGCTCATCAGGCACAAGCAGGGCCAGCCGCCAGCGACGCAGCATCGCGCCTCGTGCGTCGGGTGGCCTCAGGAGGTCGTGTCGACGTCTCTCTTGCCTTCCGCGCTCTGCGGCTCTACCTTCGGGAGTTCGGGGATTTGGGATTTGAGGCCACGGACGCTGGTGGAGGGCTGGAGGTAGACTATTGATGGATGATGGATTATTTCTGGGGCGCTGGGGATGGGCTCTCCTCTGAATAGGGACATCACGTAGCATGGGTAATTCGGGTATGGAGTTGTTACCCGAATTACGGCAACTAATTTCGGGTATCTATAATCAGTATAATCAGGTATTTTGGGTACGGGTTCAGGTAGTTCAGGTTCGGGTATTGGATATTGGGTATTTTGCCTAGTCCTAGTTCAGCCTTAGCTCCCGTGATACGTAAAAAGTCGGTGTTTTTCCAAAGCCTCTAGCTCCATCGGTGTAAGGGGTGCGGGCATAGTGAGAAAAAAGGGCTTTAGCGCATGGATAGGCGGTAACGAATTAGCATTCGCACCAAGTAGGCTAGATAAAACCATGAATCAATCGACTTGCTCCGGCATGCGCTAAAGCCCTGTTTGGCCCCTATTTGGCTAGGCTTCTTTGGCTCCGGCAACGCGCCAAAGTTCCGGAGGAGCCGGAGCCGGAGGAGCTATAAATCATGGCTTCTCAGCTCCATGTTCATTTTATGCGAGAAGAGAGAAGCGCTTGTTAATTTGGTGGTTGCTTGCTTGGTAGCTCGCCACTCACTCACGAAAATCACTGCTCACGTCTAACGAATGTGATTTTCTCTCACAACAATCAAGCCGGAATAAAGATTTTCAGTCCCATCGAACCGAAACTTGAAAACGGCTTCTATGAATAGTGTTGCTATAGTTACTGATGTAGTAGAAGTCCTAGACCACAAGAAATCGTGCCAAACAGGCTCTAAGCCTGGGCCCGACTCCCGAGGACAAGCCATCCTTAACAAATACTCCCTCCGTCTCCACGATAGTAGGCGTGACTCAAAAAACGCTAAGACAAAGAAGCACCTTAATTACCACATGAATCTCTTCGGTTCCTGTCTCTAAATAAATGCTGCACATTCACTTCCACCTCAAAATATAACTGCAGGAAACGTCGCCGTTAATCAAATCACTTGGCCCGCGCGCATGCATGCAAATCGAAATTTTCTCCTGGCTACTCTAACTGACGTGCACTAACAGGACAGGAGTAGTACTAGAAGTCCAACAACTAGCAGCAGTAAATTCTAAATTCTACGTGCAAGCCGAGGAAGCGCCTTGTATCATAGGACACCCAAGAAAAACAGTTACGCCTATTATCTTGAGACGGAGGGGGTCCATAACAACCAATTACGCTCAAATTCGAAACGCACTTAAGCCAGACTAAGAAAAGCATGCATTTTGCACGATGGAGCTAATAAGGTCAGAATGTCGTACAGACAATAGATCATCAAAAACTTAATCCCATAAGCTAGTGTAATGGAATATATGTACTCCATAGCTAACAAGTCACTTCTTTCTTATGATGTCAATAAGTCGCATAAGCCAAAGGCCCGTTCGGATGGTATGGTTATTGAGAAATTTGGATGGTTTGGAGAAATTTGGAGAATTTGTGAGAAAAATTGTTCGGATGAAAAAAAAAGCGAATCAATCGGGTTTAAAGGGCGCATAAACGGAGCCAAAGGCGAGAGGTTGAAATTCTAGTGAATGGCTGATCATGTGAAACAGTCGCGAGTCCATAGAAACGACCATATTTTGACCTAGCAATGCATTGTCATTGCCCCGGACCGACACACCGGACAATAAAATACTATGGTCGATCGATGCCGTTCTTTGTCGTACAGTCGCACGGCGACAGCCGACGGACCCGTTCAACAACCAAATCTGTCAGGCCCGGCTGCTCGGGCGTATCATGAAAAATTCCTAGTGCACGGCCTTGCATTGGATCTGTCATGGCACAAGTCCCCGGTGGTGTGCAAACCTCTACTGGTATACCGAGACGCAGCAGGTTGACGGTGGAAGAAAGAAATGAGGAAGACGAGCGAAGTGCACAGAGACAGCAACGCAACCGCAAAATCATGACAGGCAGAGCAGAATTCCAAATGGACGTGCACAGAGTCGAGCTGAACGACGACTGACGCCTGCTGGCTGCTGCCTGGCGCTCCCGATGGAAACGAGCCGCACCGCACCACAGCCGCGTGGAGTCGGCAGGACGAGTTCTCCGCCGTCCCGCGCGTCGCGTGCTACCATTAAATTCCGGCGTAAGTATAAAAAAGTGCACCGGCGGACCGGCCACGCGGAGGCGAGCCGAGTCCACTGCCTGGCCCAAGTGCCGCTGCCGTCCGTGCCCCCAAGGAGGAACGATTCCTCCACATCCGACACCGTGCGCGCACCCAAAAACCAACGCGCCCGCACCCGGCCCAGGCCGTAAAAAACACCGCTCCGTGCTGCTGCCGTAAAACCCACACGTCTCATTGACTTGGCCTATCTCTGCCTGCGGATTTTGCCTCGCGGAGCTCACACGCCCACAAGCAGGAACACACACCACACCACTCCCATCTCCCCCGAGCCCCGTTCCCCTTCCCCTCATGTTGAACCATTCCCATTCCCGGCCCGATTCCCGCTCCCCGTTCCTCCACCACGGCCTCGCCGACGACGACACGGAGCACCGGGCGGCGCAGCAGGGGATGGACCCGCCGTCGTCGTCGGGCCGCCCCGCCCCCACCACGCCGCGGCGGCAGCTGCAGGGCCCGCGCCCGCCCAGGCTCAACGTCCGGATGGAGTCGCACGCCATCAAGAAGCCCTCGGGGTCGTCGGGGGTTGTTCCGCTCGGGGGGCAGGGGCAGGGGAGGCCGCGGGACCCCCACCACCAGCAGCCGCAGCCCGGGCGGGCGCCCGTCATCATCTACGACGCGTCGCCCAAGGTCATCCACGCCAAGCCCAGCGAGTTCATGGCGCTCGTGCAGCGCCTCACGGGCCCCGGCGTTGGCGGTGGATCCGGCTCCGGCACGCCGCCTCCTCCGCCGCCGCCCGACGCGCAGTACGACGACGACGACGCCATGCTGCTGGGGCAGGCGTTCCTGCCGCCCGAGCTGCTGCTCTCGCCGTCCGCCGCCATGTCCCCGGCCGCGCGCCTGGCCACCATCGAGCGGTCCGTGCGGCCCATGCCCTCCGCGCCGGTGGCAACGGACTACGACGTCGACGTACAGGGTTCCCGCGGCGGCGACGACGGCGGCACCCTCGCGGCGGTGCTGGGCCCGGCGCGCCACCCCAGCATCCTGTCCCCGCTGCCGTCCTCGCTGCCCCCCGCCGCCGCGTCGGGCCTGTTCTCGCCGCTGCCCTTCGACGCCAGCAGCATCAGCTGGCTCAACGAGCTCAGCCCGATCCTCCGGGCAGCAGCAGCAGCAGCGTCCACGGCCAACGCCGGCGCCGGCGCCTCTTCGTCCGGCTTCGGCCCGGGCGGCGCCACGAGCAACGGCGGCGGATCCCGGGCGCCGCCGCCGGCGTACTACTCCGACCCGTTCGTCCCCAGCCCCCGCAACCTCCTCGCCACGCCCACTGTGCCGTCGCCGGCCACGTGCGCCGAGTTCTTCGGCAGCCTGCCGGATCTTTAGCTACCTCGCCGCCCCTGCACCTCCTGCAGCTGCAGCCGGCGCCGCTCCCGTCCAAGACAGATGCAGCAGCGGCCGAAACTTTCTGCGACATTTTTCCACACCTTTTCCTTCTCCCCCTGTAACACCTTTTTTTTTTCTCTCTCTTATGGCGGGTAGGGGCAAGTTGGTGGGCCCGGCACTGATGCTAATTTGATTACTAGTGCAGCAGGGGGAGTGATGAATGAGAAAGGGCGTGAGAACAGAATGCGATGCAAGAAAGTTTTCCGGTACCAGTAGTAGCGGATGAGAGGACTACTAAAAGCGGCCGGCCGGCCAGCACATGGCTTTGTTTATTTCTTCTTTTCCTCTGGATTTGTTATTATGGTTTGTTTAATGGAGGATTTGTTAATTCTTTTAGCTTGGTGATGTGATGCGCTTATCATTGTGTCATGCTGACTTGGTGCGTTGCAACCGAACTCACACACACACACACACAAGTGTGGTGCTCTGCTCTCCCTACTTGTGTGGGTTGTCGCCCCAAATCTAGAGCCAACTAATGCCTCTATTAAAAGGACCAAAATATACTTCCTCATGTTACAAATATAGGTCTATCTAGATTTATTTTGGGAGTTGCTATATTTCCTACATTTAATGCTCCATGCATTCGCTTTGATGTGAAATATATGAACCATCTCAAGGCGACGTCTATCTAGATTTAGGCCCTTTTCGATCTGCATCCAAGGGTCGATCTCGCATCCTGTTCTCTGTTGTTTTTTTTTGTAGCAGGCAACAAAACGGGTCCGCAAATGAACCCGCAAACCCAACCAAAGCGACTACTGGCCCGCCAAACCTTAACGGGTGCAAGATCCGATACCGCTATATCAAATAACTACTCATTTGGGCCACAAAGCGCTTATTCGGTCCCAATAAAACAAAGACACGAAATTACAGCTCTGCCACTACACCCTCCAAAGATGAAAGAAACACCCGATTAATCTGGATCTAGAAGGGGAATTAGAGTGGAGAGAAGAGCGCGAAAATTAGGTAAAACACAAGAAAGATGAACAAGGGCAAAGGATATGATCGCCTAGGAAAAAGGTACTAACCAAACCAAGATTATTCTATTTCTTGCCTTCATCTCCTTTTTTTCTCATTGCATCAGTTCAACTCAAACACCTAGATCGTAACCATCTTGCTTCATCTTCTTTGTTGTTTGTTGCTATAGCTCTATAGTTATCCAAAGTAAAGTACACTTGTCAAACCGGATTTAGATTTCCGAGTTATAGTGAGGAACAGAGTAGTATGTCAAAGTCACATTTGCATTTTCACAGAGCCTAAAAAATTTAGTAAGACATTCACCTGCATTTAAGAGTAGGATGATACATCATGAGTTATGTAAACTGCATTTAAGTGGTAGCACAAATCATAACAGTGACCATAGAGCAAATCTAGTGGGATCCATGCCTACATGGTGGTTGATGACTACAAGAACAATGTGTTATGAACCTAGGCAACTTGTATAGAATTTAGGGGCAACTTGTATAGAATTCAGAGGCAACTTGTAAAGGATTTAGGGGCAACTTGTATAGAATTCAGAGACAACTTGTATAGGATTTAGGAGGAACTTGTATAGAATTCAGAGGCAACTAGTATAGGATTTAGAGGTAACTTGTATAGAATTTTGGTGAAACTTGTAAAGAACTCAGAGGCAACTTGATCACAAATTGATCAGCTTGTGGAATTCCTTGCAAATAACAGAATTGCCATAGAGGTAGACACCCTTCTTTTTTGCTTGTTTGTTTTGGTTGTAAATTTAGATGACCACCACAAATGTCACTGTCCACTAGCTGACTGCAATGCGAAAGATCTTCTTACACCTAAAAATAACAGTTTGTTGCATGTTTATGCAGGTTCACAACGAAAGACTGCATCAAATAGGAGATGAAGACTTCTTAAGGGAAATGGGTATTGGATGTGATAACACTGGACTAGAACTTACACAATTATCAGAGATAACAGCTAACATACATTGTGAACAGGTTTGAAAAATTGATTTATCTTATTATATGCAGAGTGCTTTGGCAGTGTTGCTTTCACTAATCGGTTTATCTAAATATATGCATAGTGCTTTAGCAAGAGATTTAGAAGCCAATATTCAAAGTTACTATAATTTTGATTCAAACATTGTAAACCCCAAGTATACTAATGAGGTAAATAAAAATTGCAGTTATTACATATTAAGAAAACTACAATTGCAATGCTACAAACTTGTAATTTAGACTATTCCTAATTGCAACTACTGATATTTGAGTTTCTTTTTGTTTGTTTGTAATGAACAGGATAGTTCATCAACACTACTGGACTACAACGATTATGGACAGGATAGTCTTCTTCATATGCAGGGTGCATCCGAAAGAGAAGTGGAATTCAATCCTGAGAGCTACTACATGTTTCATACAAACATTGAAAATGCCAACAATACTCATGAGGTAAAAAGGAATTCAACTTATAACACATATTGTCAGTGTGACATATATAAGTTTGTCAAACCCTGTGCAAAAAATATAATAATAATAATGCAGCAGGCACTACAAGTTTGACTTACTTTGTCTTGCTTCAATGTGTTATTCCACTACTTTGTCTTCCTCTCTATCTCCTTGACATTTGACTGACCTCATGCTGTAACAGCAGAGCTCAATACCACCAGTGAACTACAGCAGCATTGGACAAGAACAAGAAATGCAGAGATAAGAAGTGAGATTCCTAAAACTCGCATTTCACAATTTTTTTTAAAAAAATGGGTACTAACAAAAGAACTAAGATTTTATTGTAATGGTGAACCCCAAAATTTGCAGGTGATCATGTCACCAGGAGGAACAAGTTATGTACTATCACTGGGTGGATCAAGCTATACAAGCCTTATGAACCAAGTCATAGCTCAGGCTAAATCTTCAAATCAGAATTATGAAGAATTTTTGTCATCTGAAATGACAGGAAGTTTCATGGACACACTCAATGAGCCATTTCCAGTAGAGGTATTTACTTGTTCTCTACATATACAGCTAAATTACTTTGTTTGCTACAATACAAGATGAAATATCTAACAGTACACCTTTTTCTTTACCGGTGAAAATAGAACCGGATGTTCATCACTACCAGCATAATCTATGAGCCGCCACAAGATGATGCAGACGACCTGCGAAATGAAGAATCAGAAGCAGTACCAGAGTTTGCAAATGAAGAAAACATGGTACATGAGGAAAGACAAGATGAACAAGGCAGTGAAGGGGAGCAAGATACAGAGGGCAACACGACAAAACAACATCTAGTAGCAAGTGAAGAACAAGATGAAGAAGAGCTCAGGGCAATTCAGATTGAAAGCCAAAGTATTATGGCAGCTGAGCGTTTGTCTCAGGAACATGCTAGCAGGCATGTTCCTCAGCTAGGCATGAAATTCAAAACAATAGAAGATACGTACAGTTTCTACAATGACTACGCATTTATAGTCGGGTTTTCATTGGTCAAATGGCACACATACAAGTGCCAAGACAAGAAAGATCACAACTATGGCCAGGTAACAAGGGTCACATACAAGTGTAACTTGTCTGGTAAGAGAAAGGAGGATGATAGCACTGATGTTTCAGGAGTACGAAGCACAAGAAACAACAAAAGGAAGATTTCTGTTTCAGGAGTCCAAAGCGCAAGAAAGAACAAAAAGAAGATTTCTGGTACACCGCCAACACCTAATCCTATGCCAAACAAAAGGAAAACAAGTACACTTGTACCAACCGAGTGCCCCGCTGAACTTGTTGTCACACTACAGAATGGAGAATGGACAATAACCAGGTTGAATCTTGAGCATAATCATGCGTTTGCAAGCAAGGATCAGAAGAATAAACTGTTTTCACAGATTAGGATGACTGAAATGGAGAAGGAACTTATTGCAACATTCAACAAAGTGAACCTACCAGATAGGAAGATTATGGCAGTCCTATCTTATATAAGAGGGGATGTCACTCCATACAACAAGAAACATATCAGCAACAAGAAGACAAAGATAAATAAGGCAACATCGGATAATGACATGCAGCAAGTGTATGACTGGTTCTCTAAGAAACAGGCTGAGGACCCAATATTCTTCTACAAGTTTTCCATAGATGAAAACAACAAAGTGAAAAACATTTTCTGGTCCAATGGTACAAGCAGAAGGTACTATGAGGAATTTGGAGATTGCATCAGTTTTGATACAACCTACAACACAAACAAGTACTCCCTCAAGTTTGCACCAATTGTTGGTATTACAGGTCATGGGGACAATTGCCTGTTTGGCTGCGCTTTCATAATGGATGAAACTACAGAAACTTTTGAGTGGTTGTTTCAGACAATGCTGACTTGTATGGGAGGAAAGCACCCTAAAACTATAATCACGGACTAGGACCTAGCAATGAAGGCTGCTATCAGAAATGTTCTACCAGACACTATTCATCGGAACTGCTTCTTCCACATTGTGAAGAAAGCTCAGGAGAAAGGTGGCAGGATATTTTCATTGGAAAGGAACAAGAAGCTGCATGATGATCTCTTTGACATTCTTAGGAACTCATTGACCAAAACAGAGTTTGAGTACTTGTACAAGAAGTTGCCACAAACATATGATGTCGGTGGCTTCAGATACCTTGATGACATGTGGTTTAATAGGGAAAATTTTGTTCCATGTTACTTCAAGAAGCATTTCTTCCTTTTCATCAACTCTCTGATGAGAAGTGAAGGCACAAATGCATTATTCAAACTGGATGTCACACCAAGGTATAGTATTATGAGATTTATGAATGAGTTCCAAAGAATTTCAGATACAATGAGAAAAGAATCAAGCGTAGCAGGACTTTGAAACCAGATCAATGCCTTGGTTGAGTATGGCATATGAGTTCGAAAAGCAGTGCAAGCAAGGTCAGCATAATGAAAGATATTCTTCAAGTTTCAAAAGGAGCTCATATTGGCAACAAAGTATGAGGCTCAAGAACTCCGAAAGATAAAGTTTATGCAAAGTGTTAAAATCAAAAAGTACCATAGGCGCTTTGAGTTCGAACAAGGAGATACATTGTGACAGTAGACATGACACAGAAAAACTATAGATGTCTATGTTGCAAATTTGAAAAAGATGGTATAATATGCTGCCATATCATCAAGGTGCTCACAAACCTAAATATATCTCAGCTAGATGATGAGTTATTTCATTGAAATATGGAGGGCTAAAGAGAGGAAACAATTGACAAGGCGTAATCTTGTACTGCGTAAATAGAGATTGAGAAGAGCAGGGCCATTGAGGCACAACATATTGTCAAACAAGTTGAGCAATATTGCTTCAGATGGATCAAGAACAATGGAAACATTCAACTATGTTCTAGAAGAAGTCGAGCGAATGCAAAGAAAACTCAATGAACCAAAGAGATGAAGTCGATTTGCAACAATCACAACTGCTCAACAAAGTGGTACTAATGTTTTGCAAGATGCTAATGATGCAATCAGACTACCTCAAATGTAATCAGCTCAAGAAAGTGATACAATGCTTTTGAAAGACCCTAATAATGCTCGAGAAAAGAGGAAGGCCCAAGAAAGTGACCAGGCAAATAGGAATAGTTGAGGACATCGAAGCAAAGCAAAAAGGCAACTTTACTCAGACACACTGTCGTGAAGGAGGGCATAACATCAAGACATGCCAAAAAAAGCATCTTCCTCCTGTGCCTAAAAAAACAAAGAAAAGGAAATCAGGTAACACAGAGAAACATAGATAAAAAGTAAATGTTAGCACTACAACAACAGATGTCACTTCTTCATATGTATATTCATCTAATGTTGTTGATATTATCATGAAGGAGATGTTGACAACACCAATAAACAGTAGCAGTGCAAGTGCAGCAAGTAAACCAAAGAAGGGGAAAGTCAAGAATTGAGAAAACCAAAAACAAGAGATGGAATGCTAATAGCTGCAATTACAGTGGCCAAATAATTTATGTAATTTATTAGTAATAGAGCAATTGTAAATTCAGTACTATTATATCTTTAGACCTACAATGAAATGTATCTATCTGAGGCTACTGGAAGAGACTACTGGGCCGCAACTTGATAAAACATGGATTGCACGTGCTCATAACTAAAATTGCAGTGCCCTACACTTGCAATTTACATTACATCAAACTGCAATTACATAACTGAATATTTAAGTTGTTTGGTTTACATATGCAGTGGCCTACAGCTACTGCTACTGCTAAGAGAACTTGGTGCAGACATACATACCTGCCATATGCTTCATCCATGGTTTCAATTGGATTGTTATTTTTCTTTTTTGTTGCAAGCTGCAAAAAAATAACAACTTTTGAGTCCTCCTTGTTATGAAAATTACCATCACGCTTCACAACTAAAATTATCAACACATAAATATTTCAATCACTCACACAAAGAGTTCACAAATCCTAGCAATATCAAGAAAGGCGACCCTCTGCTTGAGCAATGGCATGTTCTGCTCTAACTTGTTCATGTGGCCTCCCACTCCTGATATCGGCAGAATTGGAGCTAGGTGGCCTTCCCATCTTCCTGTACAGACAAACCCAACAAACAAGACAATGTAGTCAAATCACAATACATAGGAAAAAGTTGATAGAAATATTAGCAAGCATGGCAGCATGGTTACAGTATAAAATACAAAAACAGCCCAATCAAGAAAAGCATGGTTGCATACATAATCAATATGCAAGAAATGGTTGCACAGAATATACAGAACAGGAAAGACAACTAAATGATGAAATCATTCTAGATCAAGAAAAACACATAACAATTGTTGATGAGGCCATCGAACCTCCTGTGAACTATGTAGTAACAAATACTCTGGTATATTCAGACCAAGCATAGAATTTGTTGAAAAACACAGATGCAACAGCCCCCACATCTTGGCCAACCTCCACAAACCTTCATGTAACACAAACATAGATCACATAGGACAGAGCACAAAGGACAATTTCTTTCTATGGAAGGACAAGGAAAAAACTTGGTGTGGGCTGACACAAAACACAACAAACATAAGACAAGGTGTGTTAACACAAATCACAAAGGACAATTTCTTTCTATGGAAGGACAAGGATAAAAACTTGGTGAAGGTGAGCACAATCACAAATAACAAAGAAATCACAAACATAAGACAAGGTGTGTTAGCATAAATCACAAAGGACAATTTCTTTCTATGGAAGAACAAGGATAAAAACTTGGTGAGGGTAAGCACAATCACAAATAACAAAGAAATCACAAGAAACATATAATAGGCGACTCATATTGTCATCATATGATCAATTCAACAACTATCAATGAGTTAAAAAGCAAGTGCTACACAGACTAAATTTAAAAAAAAATGCAAAACTCACCTGTTGCCATGGTACTGAGGACAAATGATCTCAATAAGATGCTGGTTGGACTTTAACTGACCGCGTACCCTCATGGTGCTTCTAGTATCCATGCACAAAAGTCATACTTCAACATCTTGGTCTGTAAGAACAAAATCAAACTCATAATAATATAACACAAGACCCAATTGAACTATCTATAAACAAGAAGACAAGAGGAACATGCACATCCCTCAAACTTCTCCTTGTCTTCCCTATAAAAGGTTAGTAGTACACAACAAAAAACACTTATAGAGAAAACCATAAAACTAGAATAATGGGTACAAAAGAGTTAACATCAGCAATCCAACAGAATATTATCATCTTGTTTACTTTAGCCTCTTCAATGTATATTAAAATTTACAACCACTTTAGCATCAAATGCTCTCACCAAACTAGCTACTTCTTTACAAAGTGGCATGCACTCATAGCAAGAACCTACACCCTATATTGACCTAAACGCAAGATCTAGAGACAAGCCTCAAATCATGCTTCCTGATTCAAATTGCCAGAGACCTGAGAAAGAAAAAAATAGAAACAAACAATCAGATTCAAAAACGTGAAGTTATAATAAACAAAGTGACATTGGAACTAATATTACCTCCTTCACTTTGCATGTACCATCATATGCACTATTGTATTCATTGAAAACCATGTCATTAACAAGTTTGATGCGAAGTTGACTAATATCATCTTCGGTGTACTTCTCCAACATATTCAGATGGACTTCAAAATGCTCTAGATTCTTTATAGCATACACACCACTATCATTGATTATGCTAAAAAAAGAAAAATAAAAAGGGAAAAACAGGAAACAATGGGACTATAAGTACAAACAAAATCCACATGATCTATATAAATCAAAGGACTACATTTCAATCACATACTTATCAGATTGCTGGGGTACAGTTCCAAAGAAGACATGGAATGCATGTAAGCCATAGTCGATATTAACAACTTGTTTCCAGACAGTGGCCAAGTTGTCTAGCTACAAATCAAGCAAAAAGAAAATGACTACACCATGCAAAATAATATTTGTTTCGATGAAGGATATAGTAAACTACTGTAGCACTGAAAATAATGGGAAAAAACTGCCACTGCAATACTAAAAATAGACAAATGGTGCATATACAAATACAAACTGATACTTACAAATTCATCTTTCATAGCTTTGTGGAAAGCTGAGTCTACTCCAAAGCACACTGTGCATGAATCCAAGATTATACACCACCTCAGGCTAAAATACAGTACAACAACATACCACCGATCATGGAAGAGTATTGGAAAATAGAGCTGACAAAATAACACACATTGTGATTATTAGTAACATCACATAGTAGGACTAGAACACAACATTTATGCTAGTACTCTTTTTCAAACAATAGAGAAGATATGTTACACACATAGTCGCTGGATGTTAAAGGCCTGGCACGATGAGCACCCTTAAAGCATCTCACAGCAGTCTCAAATAGCTCCTTCTCCTTCTCATCATCACGACCATGATTTCCAATAAGATAATCCTACAATAACAAATTGACCTATATTATTTCCATATAGTGCAAACATATAGTTTACAAAGAATACATCAACGACTACTAACCCCAACTTTAGAGAAGAAGTAATGCTTTCTAGAATCCCTGGGGTGTTTTCTAAGGAACAGCAGCTTGCAAAATGCGTTCACTACAAAATGGTTGACCTTTCCGCCAGGCCGAAGAGAAGCTGAAAGTTTACTCAACAAGACAACAACAAACCCATAATCCACCACTTTTAGACTGCAAACACAAAAACAAAACAATTCACAGTGAATTGGTACAAGTATTAACACACGGTGCTGCAGAAGGCTAAGAATGAGAAAATTGTGTAAATTTCAAACTTACTTCAAGTGTTCGCTGCTTTCTCCCATCTTCAAAACAGCTTCATACACATCAGATTTAAGTTTGGACACACTAATCTTGGGTTGAGGGATGATAAAAGGGCTGATCTTGTACATGCTGGGCTTCGCAAGCCGTCTAGGACGATGAATAGCAACCTTTGAACTCGAAGACTGCCAAACAGCTTCACTGGACGACTCAGAGTTCAATACAAATCCATTGCTGCCAACAGACTTTGCAGACAAGCAAGGCCCACCAACCACAGACTTTTCACGATGGGATGGAAGACGTGATTGAATAGGTGTCTGCAAAACATACAACAAGGAACACATAAAATTGTTCGAAAAATGGAAAAACTAATAGTGTTAGAGCAAGGATCTAATAATTTCAATATATCCTAAAACTGCATCACAAAAAATCACACAAACACAATACGATACACTTACAAAGAAAAAAGAAGGGGGCATTTATTCCAAATATATATACAACACTAGTACTAGTTCGCAAGAGTATGAACATTACTACAACTACTTATACAAGCTATTACATGATCCAAAAGCAGCCCCAACTGCTACCATGTAGCATTGTACTAACTACTTCCCCTTCTACTACCATGTCTCCAAAAAAGATAAAGCAAAAGGAAGCAGGCACCATCACATTATCTCCCACCACAAACTTTCCAGAATGATAAGATTAGGTACGCCTATTTACAATTTTTATAGGATCTCCATAAGGATTGACTGCAGCAAGAGGAACAGGTTGACTTGGATCTTCTTCGATCTCAGAATATTCAGTAAAAGGTAAAGACTCCATACGGATAACGTCCTAAAACAACAATAAATACAGAAATAAGACCAGAGAGATCAAAAGTTACATCACAATACAAAATCAATATAATGCAACAGGGAGGATTACATTTTCAACATTCCCATCTATCTTAGTCCCAGCATTTCCAGTGCCAATGGTCTCCTCATTGCTCACATTACCACCTCTAGGAGACGTCGGCTTATCAACAAAAACCCATTCTTTAGATGCAGACCTAGATTTCAAGTTCAAGTTGCTTTTGGTTTCAACCTATGAAAAAATGAAACTAAATCAACTGGGAAAACATTTCTTGTACATCAAAAACTACTTGGCATCTATAGAAACAAAACAACATACATTTTCAGGGATACCTCCATGGGACATATTAGCACCAACTTTCTGACCTGAAGTAGAAACTCTACTCAACTACAGCAACAAAGAATAAATAAAATTTCATATACATAATATATAATGACTTAGCATGGGAAGAATAAACAAGATGGAAGAGGACATGTACCATAGACAATGCTCTATCAAGAGGACAAGATGTATCACAAGTTGTACCAACAGGGCGCCTCAAGTTAGGATCTGCGACATAATTTCCTAAGTCATCTAGGTCTTCAAACATTCTGAATGAAGGTACACTAGGGCTACGAAAGAATGGAGTCTTCGTCTTCAGACAAGGTTCCTTAACAGGTGCTTTTCTAGCAAAAAAAATATAAGACAATAAAGAAGGCTGAAACTTAAATCAAATAAAAAAAGTCATATTGCACAATTCAAATACTACAATTGCAGAATTACAAAGGTGCAATTTACTAATAAAGAGAATGCAACATAAAAAATAGGGACTAACCATTAAGATCTTGAGCAGAAACTGCATTTTCATCCAAGTCAGCTCTAGAACCAGCTTGAGCATTCTCCACTCCACAAGGACCAAGACCATTCAGAGAACCAATAGCATTCCTTAGACTCGGTGCTTCTCCTGTTTGTCCTACATAGAGACCATGCTCAAACATGAGCCCAATTCATATATCTTAGATTTCATAAAGCATTTTTTTCATCAGCGGGACAAACCTGGGGCCCTCTTAACTGTACCAACCAAGGGGATAGCAGCGGCCGCATTAGTTGTCTCGCCTTCATGAACAGTAGAACCAAGGGGGAAGCAGTATATGCACTAGTTGCTTCGCCTTCCTAAACAATAGAGAACAGAATGAAACAAGTCTATTCAGTAGGGTATTTCATTTACTACATCAATACCTAGTAGTGTATATTACTAACAGCAAAAATATGCTGGAACCTATGCCTATCTGATCATGGAATAGCAGAACAGCTACAAAAGCATATAAAAATAAGAACCAAATAATGCAAAACTCTCTTTTAGATGGAGCTTTTGATGTTTAGTTGCAACATTAGTAATTAACACTTGGTCTTCCTCAATAACTACAGGATTATCCTTGTTACATCCATTTCCAGTTTGATCCGACACAGTTGCCTAAAAAGACAAAAGTGACCCAACAATTTAGAAAATACACAACTGAAGACAAATAAAATGAGAAATAGTAACATTCACCTCAGCATTATGATCTTTTATGTGACTCAGAGGGGACTTGCCAAGACGTTGAGAGAGTCGAGTCCTAGACGCTATACTATTGGCGCTCGAATATTGTGATGCACATCTTTTCCTCTTCCTTTTACTTATAGCTGAACCTAAAAATAATCATAAGATTATGAACACACATACAAACAAATCAACTAAATGCAGAAATAAATGTTACACAACATTCCATGTACCTTCAGCTGATGAGTCTTTGGAAGGAATAATTTCAGTTGACTGAGAAGCACGACAATTCTCACCACCAGATCCATCGTATAATCCATCAGATTCAATTTTATCAGTCACAAAGCATTCTTCTTCATTTGTTTCAGTAGGAGCAGCAACTATACGATGCACATCTTCAATAATGGTATTATTTGCAGCAGTAGCAGCACCATCCACTTCTTTCACAGCTATTTTACTTGTATCACCAGCCATTCCTGCATCAAAGACATCATCTTGCACAACAAAATGTCCTAGAGAAGGCAGTGGGGCTTCATATTCAGCATGGATAGCATCATCATCACCATTATGATGTGCTGGAGAAGGAAGAGGAGCTTCATATTCAGCAGGGATACCATCAACAACTCTATCATCACCATCATCATGTCTTGGAGGGGGCACTCTAGCAGCAAAACCCTCAGCCTCATCAGAAGCATCACCACCACGATTAATTACATGAGTCCTATGCGTGTACATAAACATCTTAGCAACAAGTGTGCCCGGCTCCTAAAGCCTAGTCTTGTATGGTGGTTTTCAAAAATATTGCACATGCCAAGTTAATAGTAACATATGAATCATGTAAATTTCATTATACAAGAGTAATGAAATGATCAAATCAAAGGATTGCACAAAGACACATACATTTGTCCTGATAAAATCACAACGTCTATTCAAAGTTCTCCTAAAAAGAGCACAAGCCTCTTCCAGTAGATACTCTTCAGCATAGCATGTGTCATCGATAGATTTCACCTACATAAAATCAACTCAACCAGTGATCTCAAAAAACCCTTACAGCTAATACAACTCTAGATGTGCATTAGAAGTCAACAAAAACCCAATAACAGAATGTTAACAAGGCATGGGCAGCCACACAAACTTCATAGAGAACTAGGGGCTATTAGATTACCATCCAACGCCCCAGGATTCATCATGCATGTATGATTTTTAGAATAAAATTTAGAGGAAGATATTTTCTATTTCAACACAGCTTTCTTTCAGTAGGGTGTTCAGACCATTTATTTGGCTAAGAGAAGTAAAGAAGAGCTTTTTTTGGATAGGACAAGTAGATGTAGAAAGTTTTGAGATATCACACAGCAGATAAATTACTTCTAAAACTTAATAAATATTGCACAGGATAAAATGAAACACTGCCTGCAACTACTACAAAGATATAAAAAAGGATAATTGGCTAAAACATGCTTCTTCAATGTATTACCAAATTTCACTAAATAGATAGCCACTGGTTCTAAAAACTAAACAGGCAGCCTCTGAAATTACTCACAGTCAGACCAACAACATCGCTACAAAAATCACAATCTTGAGCTATGAACTTAATACAAGAATGACACTTGCACAGATTTAACATTCATATTGCACATGCTTATAACTAAAATTGCAATGGCCGTAACTTGTAATTTATATTATTGGTGATTGCAATAAATGCCTTTGATCAAGTAAGCAACCTAAGATCAACACTCAAGATTTTTGGTAGACTTTTTTCATACTAGACAATACAACACCAATGTATATTGGGGCAAGCAAAACCACAATAAATAGATGAAAAAGTTGTGTTAGCAGAATCAGAAGAGAATTTTTTCTAAGAAAGCACAAGGTCAACATTTTGCTGACAGTAAGAATCAGATGAGCCTTAGGGCACTAAGACTAAGAAACATTTATACAACTCTAGAAAGATCTAAACTCATGCAACAAGGATACATGATACATCAATAAAGCTCATGGATACACAACATCACAACTACAAATATGAATTTTTAAGTTCACTACTCACCGGTCGCTTTCCATAAATGTCACCAGACACACGATCATATGAAGCAAAAGTCTTGATCATCGAGTCCTTCCAACAATGGATTCTTGGCAGATCTAGGGGCAGCTGATTACGTACTCCAAAGTTGATATAATCAAGATAATAACCCTACATATGTTTTCAAAGGCATCACTAAAACATGCTGCATAACCAAAAAATGGACAACTGAATAAAGGAAAAAAATACAAATATAGGCACACTTACAGCTAGAAAGTATCTGCAACCACTAATTGTACTCCGATGCTTCTTTCTGTAGTTTGTAATGGAAGAAAACATCCAATCATAGATGAACTTTGACCAATTCCATTCTTTCACCTTAGATACATCAATCAATGCACCTAGATACTACGGGCTCGGATAAGTACTAGAATTAGCACAAAAAAATGTAGACAAGGCTACAACCATGAAGTATCGAAGCACGTCATCATCAGATAACGTGCCTCCTACCAACTTGTCCCCAAATGTCTTGATCGTGGGCAAAGAGGGCTCTTTGATTGCTGAAAGGAAGTTACTCTTCGTAGACTCGGTATAATTCAACTTAATATCTTCACCGTCATTTGGAAGCCCTAAAAAGAGATGGACTGACAATGGATCCAATGAAATCACTTTCCCTCCAACTACTATGTCACTACAACTCACATCTACTTGATCTGCTATCCATTGCACAAAGCCTCTGGGTGCTGAGCAACCATCGTACTCCAGTAAAATTCCAAAGCCATGATGCCTGATAATTTTCTTTTTGCACTCATCCAACTTTGCTATTATCTTTTCTCCAAAGTACTTGCTATTAAACCTACTTCCTGGTCTCTCTGATGTACCTGTAGCGCCACTTAATTTCCCTTTACCTCTACCTCTAACTATTCTGATACTCTGTAAAACAATGCAACAAAAAAAATCTGGTTAGGATACTAGAATCACTAAACATGGTGACAAATTTAGCAAAAAACTTGATTAGTTGGCTATGTTTTTTGAACAAAACCTATTCCCTGAAATATCATGCTCATCATGCATCCGCTCAATCGTAATGCTACTGAATTTACCTTTCCAGTCTGGACACCTGAACCCCTTGCTTTCCCTTTCTTCTCAATAAACTTAGCAAACTGAGAATACATAATAGAAACAAAAATATCAGATACAGTTCAAATGCAAATAGCACTATACAAGAACAAAAGTGCATGATGAGATCAAACATTCAAGAACAGAAAAGAAAAATAGACAAGGACCAATGCCACCAGTATCACTCAATCATCTACAGTATAATAATCATGCAGTATATACAGGAACAATAAACTAGCATGGACCCTAAACTACTACTACTACAGGAGTAATACAAAACTAAAACAGCCACAACACGATATATCAGATATTAACAGACAAAGGTTTCAGAACATACTCCACAAATGGCTTTTTGAACATGCTTCAAAGTTTTCAGCATTTCACTAGTATCAATATTATCATCTTCAGGATTTGGATCCTAAAAAAGGCAACAAGATATATCAAATTATTATAATACACAAGTGCACACACAAAAACAAAGTCAAAATGACTTAGTACCTCGCCATCATTGAAAGGATCAGAGGTTTCCTCTTCTGAGTTGTTAGGAAGATCATCCTCACTCTCACCATTTGTAGACTCACCATCAGAAAGAAACTCATCATCATCCATGACTACATAACAAAAAAATGGTTAATGATCTCATTGCTAGCTGCAGCAAAAAACCAATCGAATTGAAATTTAGCAAAGCTCTCTACAGATGAGGGTCAGGGCCTAGCATGTCAAGTGCATAAAAAGCTAAAATTACTAGTACAAGGACTTCTATATAAAGAAGAAAATTACTAGAACAGGAGCATGATTTTGACCAGAACACCTAGATGCTTAACATGCTGCTTGTGGACAGTATTGCTCACCCTATAGAATTTTCATATATTGTGCAAAGGAAATTCAGTCCTGAAATGCGGAATGCATAGCACTCTCATGGTTTCTTATTAATATGCAGATAGTACAATAGTATAGTACAACACATAATTCAGTTATCAAAATTACATAACAAAGGCACACAAAATCAGTTTTAGGACAACTGACATTCTACATGATTAGATCTAACAAAGAAACAAATCAATGTCAACCAAATAAACTGGTGGTCAAAATCCCTGATTGATCTATCAACTCCTAAAATAAACTAGGGAAGATATCGACCTGGATAGTAATTCAGTAAGGCTCTAGTTTAGCTCCAATCTGGGAGAATGGTTGGCAGAAACAGTAATGCGTTATAATTCAAGTAATGAAAATGAAACACCAGCCAGTGGTCGAACACCACTTTGCCAAGTGTTCTTTTCATAAAAACTAGATGGCAGAAATTTAAAAAATATTGTCAAAATTTGCCTAAAATTTGGACCAGCAGACATTAATTCCACCAATGGCACACTCTCACTACGGACACTGAAGTAGGGTGACAGCCCACAAACCTTCAACAAGATTATTAGTTAAAACTCATTAGAGATTGTTGTATGTGATGGAAATTGGACAATGGAAAAAGGGAAATAAACACTGGGTACGCACAGACCCCGCACAGAGCGGGAGCTCTCTGCACTGGGTACGCCTTTTTAAAAAGGGAAACAAAAGGCCAAGCAGAACTAAAATTGATCAGACAACATAGCAATGCAGCAGAATTAATTAAAAAAAATAAATGCAACATCTAATAACACCACATATCAGCAGAATCTTCTAGGAAACTAATACCAAAACCATAAACTTTTGTTCTCCAATTGTATGTATTAAACTAGTTGGCAAAGAGACCAAATTTAGACATGACACTGTACTACCAAAATTCTGGGGTTTTTTTGAGGCTCAACAGGGAACCGTACTCTGATGGAAGCTCAGTACCATACAAAAAAAATTAAAACTAATCAAGTTATCAAACAACTCACTGTAAATCAGAACTAGTATCTGAATCTGAAATGAACAAAAAAGAATGGAACACACAGTTAAAAGACTGGATATTACACATGTTAAACACCATAATTGCAGTAATTTAAGTGTGTAATTTACTACTTATAAATGTGCAATCAAGAAATGGATACTACACATATTTATTGTACAATATATGCAACACACAGTTAAAAGATGTGAGCCCCTACTATTCTACTACAACAGCCACAAGATAGCCTAGCATTACAAAACCAACGATCAGAAATAATTTTGAAATAAACTGTGCATGTACATGAAACACCAGTGATTTATTTAGATAGATCAGGAAATAAGTTCAGTAGAGGACCTGCACAAGGATAAATCATGGCTAGACCACTAACTAAAAGCAAGAAATCTGACTGTTGAAAAAAATGGAACTAAAAACACAAGCATTGGTAAATGTAAAAAAAATGTCCTCACACATATATGATGATAATCTATATTGCAGAGCATTTTGTTAACGATAAAAACCAATAATAGATCAGTAAACAGTCAATATGTTGTGGTATAATCCTCTCTTCAACTATAGATCAAATAAACCATTGAACAAGCATACCAAGCAAAAACCAGTTCTATAGATCAAGAGTAATCAGATTCAATAGCTGAGCTAACCCAAACAAAAAAAAAGCAAGCATCATTGCTAACCATAAAAACCATTGCACACAAATAACAATAACAAATCGCCCTAATGCTCAGGCTGCTACACCATGGCGCATAGCATGGGCCGTAGCTAGCTCGCTCAACCCAACACAACAAACATAAACACCACTAATCTCTAACCCTATGACCTCCTCACGCTAGAAGATTTTACCAATCAAGCAAATCGACACCACATCATGTAGCAGCATAGGCAAAGCAGAACAACACAAACTACACTACAATTTGAGACCATATCCATAAACAAGTATCAAGAAGCTATATGGAATACCTCCATTCTTCTAATACCAAAGTTATGAAGTTTCCAACACTTGATTATCAAACACATACAAAAACATCATTTCGATTAACAGGTCCAATGCGTTTCACTGACAGACGAAACGATTATTCATTTGGCGTTCAAAGCCAAAATACAAAGACATGCTCAACACAAAGTGATGTAACTGTGGAAACTAAACAGTAGTCATTCTTTTTTCGAATGCAGCACCAGACTGTGTAGTGCTTGCCGAGCATAGTAAAATGATTGTGTCCAGCAAAACAATGCAAAGTATGGTAACATTCATGCCATCCGTAGGCAAGTATGGAGCCACAATTGAAGACTGTGTTGTCCCATGCCATATTGCAATGCTCCTCCAGATCTGTTGGATCCCCTATACTTCACCTGGATTCAATCTTCTACCAGCAATGCAAGCCTCTTCACAATTGTCAGGCTCCTTCAGGGCGACTAAAAAAATGAAAAATCAAACAAATCCTAGCTCCCCCTCGATCCCAGCCGCAAATCGAACCAGACCACAGCATGGAGACCAAAGAGGCGTTATCCCAGCATGGGGGCAAGCTGCAGCTGCCCTGGCGCCTGTCCTGCTACCCCTCGAGCAGCAGGACTTCCGAAAACCCGCAACAAAATCAAACAAGCGCAAAATTAAGGGGCTAACTAAGCGCAAATCACCCCTCCTCCACCTCGCCTGACATCATCCCCACCCCACCTTGCTTCAGCCCGGTCGCTCGTCGTCTGCCGCGGAAGCGACGACAAAAGCCAAATCCTCGGCGAGACAACGCCCGTCCAGGTGAGGCGAAAGCAAGCAGACTCATCCTACATGAAATCGAACCACAAATACACCAAAGATGCAATCAAATCGTAGATCTACTGAACCATAAACAGAGATGACCCAAAAAACAGAGCTCGAATCAGGGGAGAGAGCGCGGCGTAAGAAGGTACGTGCTGACCTCAAGCTATGGCGGAGCAGCGAGCCTCCGAATCGCCGAGGAGGGGACGCCGACGAGCCTCGACGGGGAGGACCACGGAGAGGGGCAGAACAATCGCCACCGCGACGAGCTCCAGAAAGCACGATACCTTTCCTGTCTATCTGTGCGCGGGGATCGAGGAATACGAACAGTATCCGAATTGGGTTCTCGGTCCATTGGGTAGTAGCGGATGCGGCCTCCAGTGCCCGGACCCGATAAGAAAGATCGTACCCAACAAAGGAAATAGAGCGCACGAACGTCGCCTGAGAGAGAGCCCAGATTTCAGGCGACTGTACAATAGGAAATGTGATTTATTTTATTTTAAGTTAGTTGTTTTCATCTAAAAAATTACTACCTCTGTTCAATTTTATCTGGCGCACACGCATATCAAGATTCAAACTTTAAAAACTTTGACCAATAATTAGGCTAATAATTTTTAATTATTATAATACAAACTTTCTATGATTAGATTTGTAAGGAATTATACTATCCAATGATTATAAGTTGTAAGCATAAATAATATAATATAAAGCAAATGAATGGTCAAAGTTTAATCTATGAGACCGTGTCATTCTAACTTGCACCAGATAAAATGGAACGGAAGGAGTATCAGGTTTGCATACTAGATTCCTTTTAAAATGAAAAACTTTCATCTTTAACCATTTTATCTAAAATAATATATTTTATACAAAATTTGCTAGTCAGAATTTTAAAAGTATGACTTAGAATCAACTTAGATATACTTGGATTCGTGATGGAGGATCCCCAATCAACTGGACATATATTATTCACGTGGTAGTCCAACTTACCATTTCTAATTTCTCCTTTTCTCGCCTGAAATGTTTAGACGACACATCGAGACATTTTTGCTTTTGTGTTGTGCCAATTTTGGTACGTGTCAATTCAAGGGAACCATGACGTCCGAGTTCAAAAAAACAATAAATTATTACTCCCTACATCTCACAGATGTTTTAGAATTTTTATGACATATTAATGCCCAATAAAAATTACATATTTACCCTTATATTTATTGAAAGTGACCCACACTAATCAAAGAATAAGATGCTAATTAAAAAAAATGCATGGAGGCTCAATATTATATTGATATGGGCTCAACCTAAAGTCCAGGAGCTAAAACATAAAAAATTTACAATTTTAAGCCTAAACTATTAAGTTAATATTCCCTGAAAAATAAAATGAATTAGTGAATTCCCATAAAGAAAAAAAATCTGTGACGTCTCAATTCGAGGAAAAGGAAGGAATTCGTGTTGTGTCAGTGTGCGGGCGTCGGGGGTGTTTGGATTCAGTCCCTATTACATCGGACATTCGGATGCTAACTAGGATAACTAAATATGAGCTAATTATAAAACTAATTGCATAGATGGAGACTAATTTGCGAGACGAATTTATTAAGCCTAATTAACGCACGTGTTTACTATAGCACCACATTGTCAAATCACGAACTAATTAGGCTTAATAGATTGGTCTCACAAATTAGTCTCTATGTGTGCAATTCTTTTGTAATTAGTCTATTTTTTATAATTTAAATTAGTATCAAATATTAGATGCGATTGTGAGTAAAGTTTAGAAGGGGATATCAAATGTTTGGGCGGAAAAGACTTCATGGAGAGAGAGAGAGCAGTGGGCACTGGCCAGTGGATAAGAGGGGCTTCGCATGTGAACGCGCCGGATGGGAAGCTTCTTTCCGGAGCTGGCACGTGCTTCGAGAAAGGTTTGGTTCGCAGACGTGAGAGCGGCTGCTGCAAAGGTCTGTCCAAAAAGATCTCGCTATATGGCACACTTCATCACACAGCCTAATCGTTTCGGCGGAAACAGATCATGGATTATTACTGCTGCCTAGTTTGGTGTGAGAGAAAAATATTATTCTGTCTTATAATCCACGATCATTTACGACTAAGCGAACAGGCTGACACTCACTTGAACAGATGATTCTCGTTTCTCAGATGAATGAATCTATAGCTGTTAAGGAACTAACATAAAGTCAGATTTTATAAAAAAAAACTAATTTTCTTGTTTATTTCTCCAAAGTTTTTTTTCTATGTTGTATAAAGGTTATACTAGAAACTTCAGTAGGAACAGGAGGCCTGAGATCCAAAGGCAGATTTAGCACCGGATCGGTAGGGGTTCGAGCCCCCCTCTACTGCTCGTAGAAGTATGGAACCTCTCCTGAGCTCCATCCTCCCTACAAGTTTATAGTTATTATTAAAGCTTAAAAGAAGATGCTAAATGTACAAAATAAAAGAGAAAGAACCCCTCCACTGTGAAGACTCCCTACCCATATGCAGAAAATAGGGCCCCTCAATCCCTCTCACCACATACTCCCTACCCACAACAATTTTTATGCATAGTGAAGATACAGAAGAAGAAAAAAAAACAAGAAGATGAAGAGAAAAAGGAGAAAGCGTGGTAACAGAACCTCCCTAACCTTCATACTCTGAATTTCTATTGCAAGTTATTGTTTTTTCCCTATTCCTATGCAATTCCTGATGAAGACTAGTTGGATGAAGGGTACGAGAATCTTGGATTTGAGAGTAAATGGATAGAAAATGTTACTATCAGGAGTACTCCTTTTGGAATTCACCATCACCGTGTGCTTGAAATGTTCGCACATGGTGATAATTGGGCGAGTGAGTGAGGTGACCGAAGTGCACTGGCTGGCGGCGGCTGCCCTGCCTTTAAGTCCCACCGCATTTTGTGGTGGGGGTGGTCGTCGTTACCGTCGTGTTGTGCTTATCAAACTGTTGTCAGCTTCCCATCAAACTGCACGCGTCTGCACAACTGCAGTGCTTCCAAATGCGACCATCGTGGTGTATGCTCCTCCATCGCCTATCCACGATCGCAGGCAGCGCCTCCAAATTGTGGCCAAATTGCCATCGCCCCACCATGGTGCATCCAGCCTATTTACCTTTCTGGCCTTATACGATCACGGTGCCTTTGCAACGGAGCAAAGAATCTCTCCATCCGTCTCCCTCCACAAACGAGAAGGGAGAATTACTAGCATTCAGGAGAAATTTTCTTCAGATTATTATACGGGACAGTTACTATACTGACGTCAGAAGCATCGCAAGCTTGGCGGGTCCAAGATGGCCGGAGCAGAGTGACGCGCACCCGCCACCGTGACCTGAAGTGAACCAAGACGCTTGGCTCGCCCGCGTTCACTCGCAGCTTTCCCTCCCGGTGCCGTCACCCCGGCCATCTTGGACCAACCACCGGAAGAAGAAGAACCGCCGCGTGCTAGCTGCAGCCTGCGGACGGAGAAAACGCAGGAGGTCTCGGTCTCTCGGAGGACCTGACTGAATGCCTGAGTCTGACAGGCGATTGCTCCCGGCCATGAGATCCTCACTGGATCCAGGATGGCTGGATGGATTGGACAGTGCAGTGTACTACTAGGTGATGTTGTCTTCTCCGGCTTGACCTTAATGCAGACGAAACATCAAGACTTGTGGTTCTGGGTCTGGTTTGGGTCCACGCTCGACGCGGAGAAGAAGAACGCTGACATGGACAGAAAGGCGCCACGTTGATTCTCTTTGACATCAGCCACATCCAAGGGCATGGCATCAGCTTGTAAGTACTGGTACTGGTTTCCTTGGAGACAGATAATAGTAATTAACTTGATGTTCATGCGAGTTGAAAAAAAGATGCCGAACAAAATTAGTAAAAAATTCAAATAACTATAAAAAAATAATACTTTAATCTCCAAATGAACAGGAAAGATTAAAAATATCTAAATAATCCATGTAAAATACAATAATTAGGAAAATCTCTAAATTCAACATAGAATTACAAAAAAGTAAATAAAGAGTCCATAAGTAAAGATAAAAAAAATTCACTAAGAGTCCATAAGTAAAGATTAAAAATTCACTATCTCACTACTTTTTACTCTTATAAGCGCTATAAACTACCGCATTGATTTTGTAGGTCTAGATTGTAACATTTTTAGGTCTATCAAAAGGTATAAAAAATAATAAAGAATCCAATACATATTCAAGTACGGAAAAATCCGATGGCATAAAATTCAAGTAGCTTACAACTGATTTTACCATGGACAGAAGAAGAGTTAAACGCTGACATGGACAGAAAGGTGCCACATTGATTCTTTGACATCAGCCACATCCAACAGCATGGCATCAGCTGCTAAGTACTGGCACTGGTTTCCTCGGAGACAGATAATACTAGTAACTAACTTGATTTTCACGAGAGATGAAAAGAAGATATCTAAATAAGTAGTCTATATAAAGCAAAATTAGTAGCCACAAAATTCAAAAAAACTATAAAAAAAATAATAGTTTAATCTCCAAATTAACAGGAAAGATAAAATATCTAAATAATCCATGTAAATTTTAATTTTAAAAACTCTAAAATCAACATTAAAACTACCAAAAAAAACTAAAAAAAAGTCTACCAGTAAAGTTTAAAAAATCACTACTCTTTTAGTCTTATAAGCGCTAAAAACTAGCACATTGATTTTATAGGTCTAGATTGTAACATTTTCGACCTATCAAAAGGTATTAAAAAAAATAAAGAATCTAATACATATTCAAGTACGGAAAATACGATGGCATAAAATTCAAATAGCTTACAACTGATTTTACCATGGTAATAAAAAACAAGAAAACCATACAAAATGTCTATGGAAAGTTGGATGTGCAAGAGCTATTCAAGTCAAACATCAATGTTTTGGCATTGCCCATGAAAAACATCGAAGTAGTTTGGATCCACATGCTGCTCCTTCCCTATCACACTCTATACATCGGCGATCTTAGCCTGTTCTCTCACCTAGCATAAGCTCACCAAGACACTCTTTTCACATGTTCCTCGCCGAAAAGTTTTGGCATCACAATTGACATTGATGAATAGGACACATCCATACATATTTTTTTTCGACCTGAGGAGGATCCCCATTTGCATTCAGAGAACGGAAATACAATAGTTTTAGAGTTTACAGAGGACAGGAAAGAGCATAGGAGCAGAGAGAAAGCGCTTGACCACCTGCGCAAGAGGAGCCTAAAAGAATAAAAAAAAACTGCAAAAGGCTAGTAGAGCTCTAACAGCTAAACGAGCAACCAACTTCCAGCTAGAACCAGAAACTACCAGCACCCCTACCCAGAGTTAAACATCATACAGACAGATAGCACAAGCAGCAACACCAGCAGAAACAACAAAAAAACATCGCCAGGGAGCTTGTCAGTTCTTGCGGGTTCCATCATCTTCTGGGTCTTCAGTCCTCCCAGCAACCTCCTGCTTGTTCCCACGGTTGGTTGCTAGAATGTCCATGGCCACCTTCAGCGTCATGTTGACCCCCTCCTCAAGAGTCTTCCTGTCCATCTCGACAAATAGACATGTCCAATACTTCATTAGCGCACATGCATGGCAAACTATCTCAATAGGGTTTTTGATCAGTTTTTTCTTAAAACGTGCTTTGTTCCTTGCTTTCCAAATGGCCCAGCAAACAGCAGCTACACTCCAGACATGTGCCTTCTGTCCTTGAGGTAGCCACTTAAAACACCAGGCCCAGCACTGTTCCAGATTAGCTTGGATACTGTTGGCACCCAAACTTTTCGCTATATACAAGCCCATATTAATTTTGCACATCCATACATAATGCTTTGATTCCAATCATTATGACTCAAATATGACGATTTTCATGGTGGTGGCCTAGGGGATGAACATGTTTCGTCGGGCACATGCAATTGGTCCATCGTTTCCACAATGTGCATGTGTCACAAGATCACGAGCATGTCAGCACCGGCCCTGTTCACCGTCAGGCAACAGCGGCCACTGAAGAAGGAGGCAAGCCAAGTGAAGAAGCAGGCCGGAAGCCCAGGCCCAAGACCAAGAGCGTCCGTTACCATGGCCCAGAATGGCTCAATGGCTGAGGCGATGTAATAGCAGCGTGTTCGGCTTGTCTACTTAAGTAGGTGTGCGTGTTGGAGTTGGCTATGAACTATTCCCCAAACTAATCGAGATTCGTCTGTTGCCGTCCCTTGCTCTGCTTCCCACCTCAAACTCCGATTCCTTCCTCCTTCCTACCTTGCTGTTAACAGAGCAGAGCAAGAGATCATTTGGCTTTTCTCTTCGCGAGAGCATGGATAGCAGGTCTGAGATTAGTTCGACGGTTCTTTCAAAAGGCCCGAGGGTCCGATAGATGTTCTGCCTGCTTGAGACAGTAGTGGCCCTAGCAAACATGAGTAGCATTGCAAAAATAGGTAACTACAAGTATGCAATAAAAGGTCCAAGATTATCCAAAATTTAAATTTACAAGAGGGACAACAAACTAAACCATGTACAGGAGACTTTGTTTTATTGAGAATTGAGTTCATCGAGAGAAAACTAAAGGCTATCTTGGTTTTGCCTCAGCACAAAATGCACAATCACGGTATATGAATGGGGGGAAAAACCCTTTAAGCTAATGAATTGGTTGAAGATAACTATAAAATTTTTGCTGATAGATACAGTGCGTGCACATAGAGATAAGACAATTACAACAAAAACAAGTAATCAAACTATTTTAAAATATTTTCAACTAATACATCCTGATGATGTTAGTGAAAAAAAGCTAACCACCCGTGCTACTTGCGCAGGCCACCTTGATACTAATTATAACTGAATGGTTGTATTTTTTACCTTGTAACAACCATCCAGCAAAAAGCAGCACAAGTGTTTGGACTTGGACTGACTACAGATCATCTCTTCATGAGAAGTTCATGATCTAACAAATGTAACAAAAAGAATTTCTAGTAACTCTGACCAGAAAAAAAAAAAGAGAGAGAGAGAGAAAGAACTTCATAACGTTAGCAGGTTATCGATCACCAACCACAGCTGCGCTCCACTGACAAGCTCAAACCAGTCTTGAAGCTCACAATCTAACGGGCAAGCCATAGTTGGGAAAAGATCGGATCACGCCATCACGGCTGGCGGTCACGATGACCGTGCTCCACGCGGCGGATATCAAGGAGAGGCAGTCGCCCAGCTGCGGGCTGCTTTCAGGCTTTGCAGTAGAAGGCAACTTCTCCTCAGGCCATGTCGCTGATCCCTTGCTGCTGTCCACGAACGACCACGGCCCAGGGGACTGGCACTCCTCGTGGTGGTGCAAAATCGGCGCACTGGATGATTTCTCATTCAGGCAGGAAGGCTTCGTGTGCCCATCTTGGTGCACTCCAGGCCATGGTACCGCAGTAGTCACATCTTTGGAGAAGAACAGCTCACATGAATGAACTGATTTTGCATCTCCAGAATTCGCAAAGTTCCAAATATAGACATTGGAATCTTTGCCGGCAGATATAAGATATCTGCCGTCTGATGTTAAAGACGGTGATGATAAAGCCTTTGACTTCCAAGGCCCTGTATCAGAGATAAGTTAAAAAAAAAAAGCAGCAGCATCTATCAGTAACTGAAGTCAAGAGGTGTAACATGGTTGAAACATGATGAGTTTCTACTTTCTGTGTGAATCTACCTTCAAACTTTTGGATGGTATCACCATTGGCGACTCGAATTTTGGAACCCCCTGATGTAATTATAATCCCAGTGGAATCAATTGTACATAACTGCAAAGCGGAGGTCACAAATTAGCAATTTGATTTGATTTAATAATTGCAAGGATACTAGTGCTTCCACAAACTCGCTGCAGAAAAATCATACAGTATGAGCCAAGGGAGAAATAAACCTGTAAACTGTTGATCCGACTGGCAGCTGATTTTTTCTTCCCTTGCACAAACAATTCTTTCTCTAGCTGGATGTTTTCACCTAAAAAGGAAAATTGAACCACTCACTCTTAGTACTGAATTATTGGTAAACATATTTTTTGGCGATTACCATGGTTTACTATTACACATGGAAGTTGAAACACTCGACATAAGTAAAATTACATTTGAGAAAAAAGACCTCCATGTACCTGATTGGTCATAGAAACGACATGCGCCTGCAATCGTGCCAACAATAAAACCCTGGTTTGCAAAAGCATGAATTAGAACCCACTTATGGAAAAAAAATGCAATGACAATGGTATCTGATTCACACCTTTCCATCTGGTTGATAACTCAAAGCAGTTATGATATTTCGCGTATCAGCCCAGTCAGTTACTCGCTTGTCCAACACATCCCAAATGCGCACTTTACCATCTAATGAACCGCTGATGAAGTATTTCTCATCAATAGGGTTGAATTGAACACATGTTACTGTTATCAATTACAAAGGAACAGAAGAGAGTCAGGTTCTTCTCCAAGGAAAAAATATTTAAGTTCTTATTATGCTTCAATGTACTGAGAACATCACAAGGTTTTTCTCATCATCACAGCAATGTTGCTACACAGAGGATATCAACATTGAGCAACGATTCGATTAAGTTTTCAAAACTCATAATAGTTCACAGATATTCAGCTTACCATAGTCTCTGTGTTTGAAAACTGCAAGACAACCATCACAGCCAGGTTTCCATAAGCGCACTGTTTTATCTTTGGATGATGTTAAGAGATACTGCAGTCAAACCAAGGCAAAAAAAAAAGGGTAAGGAATTTAACAGGGAAACAGCACTAACTAATACTCCCTCCATTTTAAATATACGACGTTTAGTGACAACCTAATTAGTTTATTTTTTAGCTAATTAGCTTGTCCTAAGCACCATATATTTAAAAATGGAGGGAGTATCTGTTTATAATGCATGGAAACAGGTTAGTGAATATAGGTTAAGTGGTCTGAGTAAGATATGTGAGGTATGCAGAATACAAAGGAAGACTTACATCTGATTTGGACCATGCCATGTCAAGGATATCACTTGTATGGCCACGGAATTCATGTAATGGAGTCTCTGATATACGAAAAACCTTCTTGGGTATAACTGCAAGTCCCTGGTTCTGCCCCTTTTCTATATTTGTATTAATGACCTGAACTTTCTCCACCTTTTCACAGGGATCCTCTCCCCTATACAACTTAGGAGATGCTTCTACTTCTATAATTTGCCATATTCGTACAACACAATCCTCACCACCACTTGCTAAATACCATCCAGATGGGCTGAATTTCATGACCCTAATTGAACCCTTGTGAGCTCTAATTTCTTGATCCATGTAGACAGCAGAGAATTCAAGAAATTTTTTCTTCCGATGTTGAACTCTTGTTCTGGTTGGTATACTATTTGTGCAATTTTTCACATGTACATCATACTTGCAGATGCCACCAAAGCTTCTCTTTGTCACGAGTTTCTTCAACAAGCTTTTGACATCCTTTTCTTAGCACTTTTTGTTTCTTTTGCAGGACTGTTACCACATCCCTCCGCAATAATTTCTGAACAGACCGAGAGAGGCCAAGCAAACTCTCAAACTCCAGAAGAGACATCACCTTATCTGATCCAACCTCCTTGAGCATGTCCGTTATACTGCTATGTGCACCATTGTGGACAATATATTTCTTTCCACTATCCATATCCCTTATGCAACAGGCACTGTCAAACTCCGATTCATTGTCACAAACAGATGTACCCACGGAAGAATGGCCACTGACACTTCTCTCCTCCATGTCAGTGGAAGACTCAACAGCTGTGATTTCACCATGGCATTGGAAAGAATCTGTTCTGGCAGAAACAAAATCATCGAATCCCATTCCTTTAAGGAACTTTTGCCGCCTTTCTTGAACACTCATTGGCTCATTTGCCCAAATCTCATACTCAAATGTCATTGGCACTGAAACTTCATCACTTGTGCTGCAATCCTCTGAACATGAAGGTTCCCCCTGGAGATCGAACATCTTCAAATGCATCAAAGAAAACATCATCGCTGTCTGATTCAGATCTTGGCATCTTCAATGAATATGATTCAGCACCAAACAGTGTATTGACACGGAGGGGCTCTAGCACTCAGTGAAGGCTGTGGGAAATCAGACTGTCATCTGCAATCAACAATGCAAATATGAGGCTATGGTAAAGGAGGAAAAAGGGTGGTAACGTGAGAAGAAGACGGAGCAGCACCCCAGAAAATGACTCCCGGTAAAGGTATGGGCAAGTGGACGAGATCTTTTCAAATGAAAATTTCCAACTTCAAGTGAAAAATATTCGCACGCACCAAAAGTAAATTCTGTTTACATTAAAGATGCGTACGACTAGGAGTATTAAGTAAAGTAGGATGTAACTAGTTCAATTACTAAAGAAAAGTATGCAAAAAGGAAGTATGAAGGTCTGCATAAAATGGAACTGCAAAACCAGAGAGAGCCAAAAAAGTTCAGTTCGGCAGCAGTTCACTGTTTACAGTGCGAATGACAAGAGGAAAGTTCGCCAAGATGGGCCAAAAGAGCAGCATATAGCATTATAGCAAGATACTCAGAACCAACTAAAAATCCTCACTCGTGGAGCAATGCAAACCGCTACCATTTCAAGCAAAGCAAAGCAAATGCTAGTAGCCTAGTACTACAACAGTGCTTACCAGGTCCACAACTGTGAACTGTCACAGGTTGTCAACAATAAACCAAACAAAAGAAAGCACAGGCCCAGGCTAACCACCACTAAACTAACCTAGCGGCCTCGGTTAATCTTACAGCCTGTGCTCGGTAGTAAACGATCGTAAATTTCCATCCCATTTTCTCTCACACCAAATCAGCAGACGATCATTTAGGGTCTCCCGAGTTTACGATCTCCCGAACAGACCGTTAATCGCCGCCGCCTCCGTCCGGCACTCCTGACAATGCTCACCAACAAGGCAACAACTCGACACCCGTACACCTCAAGCCGCCGCACCTAGGGAATCCCACCGGGCGGACGAAGCAAGAAGAACACACACAGCAACACCAACAACCCACACGGGACCGGACGGGAGCCCGCAGATCCCGAGGTAGGGAACTGGCGGAGCAACTGCGAAAAACAGCGCGGAAAGGCTAGAGTGGTGCTGGTGCCCCGGAGTAAAAACAGCCTCTGCGGCGTAGCGTACCGTGGATGGGAAAGCGGGAAGGGGAGGAGCAGGAGCAGGGGGGGTGCCTGCCGGCGGGCGCCGCCTCCTATTTTGTCTCCTGCATCTGCGCTGCGCCGACCGGGCCGCAGGCGTAGGGGCGTAACTCCGCTCTCCGCGTACATGGCCATTAAAGTCGCGGCCATTCAGTTGAGAGGAACTGCCCCGGTGGGGGAAACAAAATTAAATTAAAGTTTTTTTTGATCTTTTGGTCAGAACCTTGTACTAGTGGAGAAAAAGATAGTTTTCTTTGTTCTTGTACGCAGAAATGCAGAGTCAAAGAACAACGGGAAGACAAATTTCTTTATTCGTTTTTTTCATATAAGAAAGAAACCATTGAACCGAAAGAATTTACTTACTGCTAGAGTGAATTTTGTAAAAAAAAATCGAACTGATCAGAAACGAAGCGCTTGGTTGCATGTGTTCTGTGGGCCACCGCGCCAATAAATTGGGCGTCCGCTCGCACCGGTGGGAAAATGTAAATGCATAAGTTAAAAAAAAAATGTAAATGCTAGGACTCCGTTTCGAAAGGGCAAGTGGGCAACGACGCTGTTCCATTTCCAACCGACAAAAATTTGAAAAAAAAGTATGCGGAATCAGGGAGATGGGTCTCCAAAAATCCAGCACTAATTTCCGGGCTAATTTTGCAGGACATAAGCAAAACGAGGTTAGTTTTCAGGGAACCGAGCGCAACATTCCAAAAATAAAAAGAAAAAACTAAGAGTTTTACCATTCTGATGTGAATCACATGGACAACGGTGCTCTTTCAGAGCAGTTGGGACTGTTCCAATCAATCACGCGCCCACAACTAAATCGATGGAGAAGCTAAGAAAAACCAAACGGACAGCGGATCACTGTGCCATTGCCTCGTGAGATCGACCGCCGCCTAAACGGAACAGAGAACAGCGAGAATTCAGTTCAGAGCACACCACTCACCTACTGCGAGAGCCCTCCACGGCCTCTCCCCCTGCCGCCGCCGCCGATCTTCGCCCGCCACGCGCCATCGCGGTTGCGGTAGGATCAGAGGATGATGGCCCGAGGGAGACGGAGACCTCGGCGGAGGGTACTTGGAGGGCACAGGAATGGGACCGAGCTTGGGATTGGCCGACGGGGCTGTTGGATTGGACGCTTCCTCCGCTCCGGAGGGAGTCCGGCCGCCCGCCTCGTTTGCTCCGGTCTCTGGTCTTGGTTTCCAAGGTCAGAGAGAGAGAGGCGTTTGTTTGTTTGTTTGGGTCTCCGTCGCCGTCTAATGGCGCCTCTTATGCTGGGCTAACCCCGACGCGGTCTTCCAATCCACTTGGTCGCGTCGTTTTTGCTGGGGCCGGACCGGCGGACCCCGGGCCGGGTCCGGGTGGGCCGGCCCGCCCTGGGATTCCTGATGCCTTTTTTTATTAAGGTTGAGTTGGTACTGCTAGTGCTAGTAGTACTACTACGACTCTAACAGCATGTCCTTTCATCGTAGAAAAATAAAAATGATGGAAGGCAAGGTTGTACAAACCTTTCCATCCTCCTTTGTAGTACTAATTTTTTGACGTTACGTATATAAGAAGAGGGCACTGCTTCACCAAAAACTGGAGTCAGAAAAGTGTTACACAAACCTAGGTAAAATACTTGTTGGCATTCATCTGACAGATTGTTTGTTGGTAGTATTAGCGTTTCCTAATTTTGTTTGGTGGTGTAAAAGGCCCAAAACTCGCCTTGTAGTTGCAGCCACATGTGTAATGCTGTAGTAGACTTACTCCTACATATTACTGTTATAAAAAACAGTACAACTCATCCATCCGGACAAAAGCTTCATCCCCATCCCCTTGTGATGTCCAAACTGCGCATCACAAGTGCAGGCGCAACGCGTGAACGCAATAGATAAAAAGGGCTGCGCAAAAAAGATGCATGTGATGAGGGTGAAGGGGAATCACCGCCACCACCATCATCTCCTCCTTAGTCCTGATAAACAAAACCCACCTTTTAAGCTGTCAAGAGGACTGGATATATACTTCCATCCTCCTTTAGACCTTCCGACCACGGGAGCAAGGTCACGCACGCTTCTGCCGATTCTTCTTCCTACCATTTGCTCGTGTTCACACGGGTGCTGAGACTGGAACCCGGGCACTTTACTACACGGGGATGGAATGGTGTGCAGTAGCATAGGAGTATTTTTTATTATTATTTCAGGTGATGTGATGTTATCATGTTAACAATGAAATTAAGCCGAAACGAGCTGTCTGGTCTGGCTTATGAAAGGTGATAACGAAAGGTAAGCAGCACCAGATACTCGTATAGTATGATCCAGCCCCATGCATTAGTTGGTCTAATCTGGCATGGTTATTAGTCTACGAGTATACTAGTAGCTTGGGCCATGATTAGCAAGCTAAGGTTTTTCCTAGCTTTGTGCTGGGCTTCTAGCTGCTTCGATATATTTCTACGTACTCGTACATGTTGCCAAATGGCTGCTGCTGCATCATGGATAACACTCTGGAAAACACTCTACGTACTCGTACTCGTACATGTTGCCAAATGGGCGTTGGAAAACACTCTGGAAATTTGAGGAACCAAAAACAAGTGGGGAAGTGGGAACAATTGCGCACCTGAAAAACAGTTGCATCAGTAGGGGCCCCGGCCGGCTTTATTATCTGCAACAGGAGCGGCGAGCAGCAGCCGGCCGTCGCTCGCTGTCGCTGGTTCGGATTCAGGAGGCAGAGTCTGCCGCCGCAGTCGCAGAGGACACAGTCAGGTAAAAGGCTGTGTACGCTTGCCGCCAGCCAGCCAGGCAAGCAGGGACACGGTCAGGTCAGGTTTAGGGCTGCGCTGCAGCTGGCCTTACGTGCTGTACGATTACTGTAGCTATATATATATATACTCCTAGGCAGATCGTCAGTAAGTACTCGTACGTCAGTGTCACTGATTGTTTTTAATCAGCTGCGGCTGCAAATGGCAAAGGACTTGCATTTGCTTAAGCCCTATGGGTATGGGATATTGGGATGCCAAGTCAAAGCCTCGCTTTGCCTCAAAAACACCGGCGGTCATGTGGCCGTGAGCTCGCCAAGACAGCGACGGGCCATTAACAATCATGTACTACGTAAAATGCACTCCAGTTCTCTGTGGGTTCGTTAAGCCTCGAAGATTCCGCGCCTTTTTGCATGGATCCCCGCGCGTTAACTCCGAAAAGCTTGGCGTTATCGCCCGATTAGTCGTCCGCGACGACTAACACGTACGGCCTCTAATAGCTCGCTGCTGCAACTGCAAGCGCCATACGGAGTACAATACAAAATGCAATGCCCCGAAGATGGAGAAACGTGCCGGTGGGCACGGTCCTGGTCGCTCGCCGGGCCAACGGGCGGCCGCGTGCGTGTGGGCGAGCGGAGTGGACTCCGGTACTCCACCGGCGATGAGGTCAGGGGCGGAGCCAGGATTCGAGGATAGGGGGAGCAATGGACAAAGTAACGAGCTTCAATACAATGATGATTATTGACAACCGGCTTCTAATGGCTTCAATAGATTAGCACTTGAACCAACCGGCTTGAGAAAACTACGAATAATCTTTCTCTTTTTACTACTATCTAATAGAGCGTATATTAGGAGGAGCTAAACTGATAAATAACTAATAATAATAAAGACACTGGATGAGATGATGCATACCGTACGTCAGGCACGCACGCAACGCACCGGGCGTCCCCAGGTCTCTCGGCTCGGCTGCTCGGGGACCTGACAAAGTGGGAGAGGTAGGTAATCAGATGTTAACGATTCGCGCCAAGCCACTCCGGCACACGCACAAATGGTGGCGGCCAGCATTCCGGCATGGGTGGATCCATGTGCCTGCTAACTGTGCACCTGTGCGTGCCACTCGGCATTCATACAGCTTTGCATTTCTCAAAAGGGGGAAAAAATACTGGAGTGGAAGTTGCAAGTGGAGCCCGGCGCGTACGGTACGTGTCGCGCGCATGTGCTTCCACGACCCAACGAATAGCCTCTCCAGCGACGTGGGTCAACAGCCGCACGCTCTGACACACAAAAAGGTTCGTGCTGCTTTGCTGCTGGTGATTATCGCTCCACCCTCCACGGATTGCTTAACAAAACAATGGTGTGTCGTCGTCTTCATCGCTTGGCCACGAGCCCCCGACCGGGGCAGGAGATGATATCGAGTGGAGGCAGGAGCCACCTTTTCGCCAGGAGTTTTGCGGCGAGCAATGATCATGGACCGTATCAGCTTCCGCCATTGTTAATGCTATCGTATCAGGGAGCGCGTGAAAGGATTGTGAGCCCGGGATCGTGTTTCTCGCCTGCCACTGCCAGGATCGCCGCGGCCGCGGACGAGATCTCCAGCGATTATTGCACACGATGCGCACGAATCATCAGACAGTCGTACCGTGCTCGTGTTATCATCAGTGTCACGGCACTGAGAATCAGAATCTGGTCTATTTGCCCTTTGCTATTCACTAGCAGGGACCAACTGTCCAAGTAAATAAGCTTGGTCTGGTTTAAATCTCTGCACGTAAACTGGCAGGATCCTTTGGATCGGTTCAATCTGGGTGGTGGGTGAGGTTCTGAAAAACACCAACGGTTCAGGGTTCACTCTATCATAAAAGGAACGTAACTATAAGACCTGTGCAAGTTAAACTATCTTAAATTTGATCAAGTTTATAGTGAAAAATAGTAACATTTATGTCCCCAACTAGATTTACTATGAACATATACTCTATAATTAATTTAATGATACTTATTTTGTATTATAAACTCACGTTCGTTTGGCTGAAATGCCAGGCTGAAAAATATTGTTAGCTGATTTGTTGCGAGAGAAAAACATTGTTTATTCGCTGAAAAAGTACGACTCTATTTGGTACCTTCAACGATATTGTCAAGAGAACATGATCGAGGGGCAAAAAAAAAATGCTTCACTATTCTTAGTACCCTTTTTCTTCTAATTAATTTCCACCCAAGACAGTACTGTTGGAATTTGTTCCGTAGCATCATCTAATTACATGCAATCGAGTTGCCATCCGCAAAAGGTTTAATTCGCATCTACATATGTTGTCTTCATTATATATAATTAGATTATAATATCTTTCTTGCCGCATCGATATACATTTGATTATTGATCGTATTGATATGGATAGTCTAGTTATTCTCGACCGTTAGGTCACCATAAAATCTAACATTACTATTTTTCTGATTAATCTCACAGTTTCTAGACCTTCGTGTTATTTGACATGGATACACTATTTATTTTTTGCCATTAGATCACTATAAAATCCAACAGTGCATATTATTTTTTTCTGGTTTGGTTAATCTCATAATTTTTGGGCCTTATATTTGACATAAATACTGTATTTCTTCTCGTCCATTAGATCAGCATAAAATCGAACGGTGCATATTTTTTTTGGTTTATCTCGTAATTTAGACTTTTTTTTGACATGAATACTCTATTTATTATCGGCCATTAGATCATCATAGAATATAACAGTGCATATTCTTTTCTCTTGATTAATCTTGTAATGTATAGATTTTGTATTTGACATTAACACTCTATTTATTCTCAGCTGTTAGATCATCATTTTTTTTTGACAAAGAATATACGAAGCAACTCCACGTTCCACGTGTACTAGTGAAGCTGCAAAATACTCTTGAAGTCTTGATGAGGAGCAGCAGCTGTCTCTGAAAGTTTTCAGAAATGAAACCGCGTAGTTTTCAGAAACGAAAATCAAAATAGACATGCAAGCAGTGCAAACGGAGAACTTGGCGGACCGGATTCAGGAGGCAAAGCTACGTACTAGGCGTCCGTCCTACAGAGTAGGGGTACTTGTAGGCCTGTTCGGGAGGCCGTATTGTATCGTGGATTATTTACTGCTGGCTGGTTTGGTGTGAGAGAAAAATACTGTTCCCGACTGGAAATTTACGATCGTTTACGAACAAGCGAACAAGCTGTATGCGGTTGATGGTGCGAGAGGAAGAAATAGAAGGGATATCCCGGCTTAACCAACAAACATGCAGCCGCAAGTGGAAGGGAAAACCATTGCTTAATTATAACTGGAGTAATAAATCTGGGTGTCACTCAAAGTCAAAACCTGTCCTCCAAACAACGCGGGCGAGCATGTGCTGCTCCACCGGGCACCGGGCCATCTACGTTTGCATGGGTCCCAGCGCATTAACGTTTGCATGGGTCCCAGCGCATTAAACTCGTAAAGGCTTTCCGGCAACGAACGACGACGCTACTTTACGCCGCCGACGCGCCGTGGTTGGTCAGTTCAATGCAGGAAGCAGCGCGAGGGCGCGGGCGCGCGTGCGTACTAGAGAAAGAGGAGCCTGGTTCGCTCGCCGTCATCGCGGCGGGAGGGGCGAGCACGAACGGGATGCGCGAACTGGCCGGGGAGACGTACACGGCGTCGATTGGATGGATGAGCTACCGGATGAGTGGAGTGGACTCGGACTCGACGCTCGATATCGTCGCCAGCGCGCACTGCACGGTCTCTCGCTCAGCCGAGGCGGGTTGTGCTGAACGTGCTCAACAACAAAGACAACGACAAATCTCTGCCACTGCCAGTGCCATGTCCAGCGCCTGCTGCCTCATCTCTCCCTCTGCTGTGAGAGTGTTTGGTTCCTTCACGTAAAGTTTTCTCCGTCAGCTTGGATGTTTGGATCGGTAATTTGCAGTATTAAACATAGACTAATTATAAAACTAATTATATATATTGGGACTAGTTTGCGAGATAAATCTATTAAGCGAAATTAGCTCATGATTTGATAATATGGTGCTACAGTAAACATATGATAATCATAAATTACGTTGGCTTAATAGATTCTTCTCGCTAATTAGTCTACTCCTATGTAATTAGTTTTATAATCTGTTTATGTTTAGTCCTCTAGTTAATATCTAAACGTCCGACGTTATAACCCGGACTAAACTTTAGCCTCCGGTCAAACACTGCCGGATTGTGAGAATTGAGATCATGCGTGCGAGTGCGACATGGATTACGCGGCCATGTGGCCACCTTTTCGCGGCAGATACAGTGGCGGTTTCTTTATCCCTGCCTGCATGTGTGTGCGCGCTCTCTACACTTGCCGATTGGCAATTCTCCGCGATGCATGATTGGATACGCCGGCCACGGCCGGAAGTACAAGTTGGGAGTTGGAGCCTGCAAGTGGCTCGTGTTCTATACTCCCTCTGTTAAAAAGAAAATACAATTCTCGTTTTTTTAAGATAAAGTGACATATTGGAACAGAATGAGTACATATATTTGGCAACTTGCTGGAGTACTTCTCGATGAGTCAGTGGATCATCTGATTTTGATTTTGATGGAACTGAACCATTTAAATCCCATTCAAGCATGGTAGCCAGCATGGCCGAATTTTTTTATTTTTTAGCTCTTTTTTTTTTTGAACATTTTTCACAAATATGTCACTGAAGATAATATTTCAAAATTTGGACCCTTAGCTCAGCGATAGAGCTTACACTGCTCGGCGCCATTGTTGCTGGTGCCGAGCTCCGGGCCATGTTGGCGCCATGGACGCTGACATGGCAGCCAGCTCGGCGCCGTGGATCTTGGCGTCGAGCTCGGCGCCAACAATCCTGACGCCAAGCCCTCTTACGTATGGGCCCGAGTTTCCTTTCTCTCTTCCTCCCTCTTTCTCTCTACCCGCCCACGCCGCAGCGCCCGCGACGCCCCGCCCGCGGCCGCGACGCCGCGGTCGCGCCACTCCCGTGCGCGGCCCGCGCGTCCTCGCCCTCGCCCTGCCCTGCCCCACCCGTCTGCGGCCCGCGCGCCCTCGCCGGCCGCCGTGCCCGCGCGCCCTCATAACATTCCCACCTGCATTTCTAGTGCTATGTTCAAACAAAAAATTATATTATATATGTCTTAGCAAAAGAAACAAAATACGATTTCATGTTTACCACAAAAATAATCAACCTCATCATAGCCAACCATATGGCCACAATAATGGCCTATTCCAAGCTCTGAAGGGACAAGACCGTAGTTGGATTTAACACCACATTCGCACTTGACTAGAGGTGCTTTGTAAATTAACTTTTCTTTCCTCTTTTTATTTGCCTTTGGTGGCTCCGGCCATTGATTCTTAGGACCGTAGAGCCACTCGTTGAAACGACACTTCGCAAATACATAACGCTACAAGAGAATACATTAGTACACGCACACCTATAGAGATAAACATTTAAACAGATACACTTTTCCACTTACTTCGTGTTTGTTCGGACACACAAACTCCAACGTATTCTCAGGGTTTATCACAGCTCGACCTCCGCATTCGCACAGAAGAGGTTCCTCGAGTCGTCTAACTGCGGCTAAGTGCTTCTCCTTAGCCGTCATTGGCGGGGGGGGTTAGGGGGGTGGAACGCACCGCTTGAAGTGCTCACGTGGATGTCTCCCTCTACACCAATCGTCGAAAAGAAGGTACCTATGGTCAAACTTGTCTGCACCGTTGATCAACTGAAAGAAAAGGCACCTCTCATGGTCCTATACAACAAGATTACAACAAAATATTAGTAGCCTATTTACACAAATAAAGAAAAAAAGATAGTGAAAATAATTACTTACATTAAAACGACTGCATGTGTAGAAGCAATGCGCCGCTGTGTCTGGATGTCTCGATTGAAACACGTCAGCCAGGAAACCACAGTCACAGTTAGGGACAAGGAGGTCAGGAGGGACGGGGGCATCTTTGCTAGACGCGTCGGGGTATAATTCTCGAGGACGACCCCTGTTTTCGCCAAAACTCCTCCCGATACATTTCTTGCATCTAACAAAACGGTTGTAATTTAACAAACAAAAATCATAACATCACAAATTAATGTCAATGAGAACCATAACTACAATACAACCAATTTCGTTCTAAGAAACAAAAGCAATTAACATTAAACTCAAAACCTAGGGTTGTATAATACAAATATTAAAATTTGCATGTAACCCTAAGTAATGACGATTGTTAGGTTGAAAAATCCGACTAATATATACCGAATTGATGCGAAAAAAATTAGGAGGGGAGCGATGATACCTTGCTCTTGAAGATCTACGGATCAAATCAAAGTTTTCAAGGTCCAATATGCCGATTCGTGAGGTAGGGTAAAGTGGTAAAGAAAAAACCCGAGAGGGAGGAGAAAGAAGAGAAAGAAGGCTCGGGCAGGAAAATTGGGGCCGGGGTTAAAACACCACCTCGGCGTCATAGATCATGGCGCCAAGCTCGACGCCAGGATCTACGGCGCCAAGCTTGGCGCCAGGATCTATGGCGCCGAGCTGCCTGCCAAGTCACCGCCACGTCTGCGTTGAGCCCAAGACCTCGGCGCCAGCAACGATGGCGCTGAGTTAAGGGTCTAGATTTTAAAATCTTACCTCCAGAGGCATATTTGTAATTTTTTTTTCAAAAAAAGAGCTAAAAAATAAAAAAAAAATCGGCCAGCATAGCACCAGAAGTTAGATGTTGCTCAAAGGAAAAAAAAAAACATAAGTTAGATAGAACGCCTCAAGAAGCCCAACGGGCCTATATTCCGCACGGGTTGGCCCAGCTACGCGCATTTGGCTAGGTCGGAAATATCTGAACCTAAGGCCGAGGCAGCTTCCCGTACCGCGCGACACCATGGGCTCCCTTTGCAAGATGATTTGCACACAAAACTTTACAATCCTCTGTTCACAAACTTGGGCTCGATATTGTTTCTCAAAAAGAAAAAAAAATCTCGTTGTCTGGAACCTAAAGCTCGCCATTTCTGCTACGGCGAGATTATTTATTTTTGGGCGGCAGTAACACGACGTCCAAACCAGTGAAGCAGTACTGAAACCGCAACTTGTGTGTTCAACCTTGGTTTGGAGCACGCATGCATTCGGATAGGGATGGCTTGGCGTGCGAGTGCGAGGAAACCAAGTGCATTCGGATAAGGTGGGGCCCCGGCCGGCCCGGGGCAGCTGACGAGAGAACGGCAAAGCCGGCAGCTGGGCCCTGGTACACGTACACACAGTCGCGCGTGTCTCGTCCAGTCGCTGCTCGTCGAGCCACATCGATCTTCAGTCGTCGTTGGCCGTCACCGTACGTTACGTGAGCTAGCCCTCTTGGTCTTGGATCGTGCCGGGCGGCGTGCGCCTCCGTCTTTGTTGATCGAAAAAGACGGAACAGGGTGCGACACGTAAGGCAAGGCCGGGAACACTGTTCCCCCTCCTTCTCATCGTGTATATATATGTAATGTAATCGAGCCAATACAGCAGCATAGGTTCGTTACGTACCTATCACAGAAGATGCATCAGTGCATGCACGCATCGATGGTCACTCTATGGCAATGTATGATGATGATATAAAGAAAACCACGCGACAGTTTCGTAAGGTACGTACGTGTGCACGCCAAAGACGAACATGACACATGGTATATATAATAATATGGAACATGATTTTAGGTAGGGTAGGCAGTGTGATTTGACCCAGGAAAAGAAAAGGATAATCGATCTCTCTGCAGAGATATTTGGACGGAGAACGCCTCAATCAGTCAGACTCTTTGGTCGAATTTAACTTATAAATTATAGTTTATCAATTAATAATTTTTTTTTTCACATCAAACAAGTCAACAGTGTTTTTAGCCCTGACCTATTAGCCAATCAAATCCAAACGAAAAGAGCGAGTGTCGCTGGTCGCCGGAGAACGCTCTCCGTGTCCGCGAACCAGTCAAACTGATAGCCGACTCTTATTGTTGTTAGAGGTCGTCCTTGATGGCCTACCGATCGATCGGTACATGTCACCACCGAACATATTTTACTACTAGTCTTTGCAAGAAAAGGTACCGTGTGCCTCGCTCCCGTCATGTCTCGCTTCTCTCCCGTCCCATCCACACCGACATATAACAGCCTGTTCGCTTGCTCGTGAACGATCGTAAATTTTCAGCCGGGAACAGTGTTTTTCTCTCACACCAAACCAGCCAGCAGTAAATAATCCACGATACGATACGGCCTCCCGAACAGCTGTATATATGTACATGTCACCAAACATATTCATCATCATGTGCGTTTTTTTTGGACGGAGGTAGTAAACGCCAAACAAAATTTTCATACCAATTAATTCAAACCGTCCTGCACATTACTGTACTTGGGAAGATATAAGTTTATGAACAAAAATGATGTGAGTGTAGTGTAATGTAATAACTCAGAACATTTTGTCAAACTCGGCCCCTGCATCCCTGCACTGTGCACTATTCTGTCATCCTCTCTCGCTCAGAACGTCAAAGCAACATGTTTACAGTGTATCATTATCTTTCAGCTAGCTCTATGCATGAGAAGAAAATGGGCTTAGAAAAGAATAAATGAAAGCACCAAGAGGAGCAGATTAAAATCATCAAACAACACTTCAGCAAGAATTGAAGTTAGGTGCACACGCGCGTCATCCAAGCTGGCTAGCCATTCCTCTCTCTTTCAAAGCTGAAAAGCATACTACTGCAACATGCTACATACAGATACAGTTAATCCTTAATCAAGGCATGTTACAGTCAACTATAATGTAACCAGTTAACCACCCATATGATATCGATACGTATATTTCATCCTGACCAGAGCTTATCCTATGTACCTGCCCTCCTGCTAGTGTGGTAGACGATGCTGCTTCACGTACTTCACGGCTGCTTCTGCCGCTGGCTCTCGATGCCGACGGAGTTGTGCTGCCGGGACGGGCCGGACGGCGGCGCCGGCCTCCTCGGCAAGAACCCGAAGAAGTTGTTGGATGCGCCTCCCTGCAGCGGCCGGCCCTTGAACGGCTGCATGCCGCCTCTCGAAGCCTGGCAGCAGCTTGTTGGCAAGAACACGACGAGGAGAAGGACGAGTAAGAACCAGCAGAGAAGCTGCAATACAGCACTGTTGCTTCTTCTTCTTCTCAGCTGCCAACAGCACCCCATGGGTCTAGCTAGCTAGTAGAGCGAGGACCGGAAAGAGCTACCTAGGCCGGGGGAGAGAAATGGAGCCTGCCGATGGCAAGTGTGAAGGGGCTGAGAAATGATGGGTTTGGTGAGGGCAAATGGAGAGAGGAGGGTGGAGGAGGCGGTGGAAAACTATGTATAGAGAGAGGGAGAGCAACGAAAACCAAATGCGCAGAGAGAATGTGTGTCTTTATTCTAGATTAATAAAATAAATGTGTATATTATTACATACTCTTTTGTTCTAAATTATAATTCGTTTGACTTTTTTAACCCTGACTGTTCATCTTATTCAAAAAATTTAAGTCATTCTTGAAGAACTTTCGTTAATAAAGCAAGTCACACCAAAAAAGTGATACTTAACATGAATTTTTAAATAAGACGAGTGGTCAAACTTAAAGCAAAAAAGCCAAACAAACTATAATTTAAAATGGATTTAGTATTATACTGTTGTAGTAGGAGGAGGAGGATGAGGATGAGGATGAGCATTGATTCGTTCATAGTCCAGAATGCAGGGACGAAGGAAAATGCAGGCCGCATGCGCGCACCGCCCCCTCGTCAATGCGCGATCAGCATCCTGAGCCCCACCATGCTCCTCCTCCTCCTTGGTCGACCACAGCTTTTATTTCCAGCCTCTGCATGTCGATCTGTAGGTGCACCCACACAAAGTCAAGACCATGCCGGCCCACCCTAAATCTGCACCGTACGTAGTAGTTCATAATGTACTTCCTTGACCATATCCTGTTCACAGTTGTCTTGGCCCCGGCTCATGTGAAGAAAATAAGGTAACCCAAATTGTCAGTTTGGCTAGCTCTGCCCCTTGTTGCACTGACGGTATATACATGTGCGTGTAGAAGCATGCAAACGACTGAACCATCAACGGAATTGGCCACCAAATTGAGCGCGCTACCATAACCATTGTTACGGTTGGGTGCTTCTCCGATCCAGCGAGGGACTGCTTAGATTTTGGCCTTTAGATCAAGAAAAGGTTATTGGCCGGCAGGTAGGCAGTAGGCTTGGGCTGGGGAGGACCGGAGGTGGTGGCGAGGAATCGCTGTTGGAGGTGATGGAGCACAAAATGGAGGAGTGATTCAACTCCAGGAAGACAAAGAACACAGAATTGTTTCAGTCGGAGGTGGAAGAAACAATTAACGTTAGGCGCCGGATGGTGATCTAACTACTAAGATTATTGTCCACTAGAATAAACTTTATTTTCATGTGTTTGAATGGCATCTCCTTTTCTAATGTAAAGGCAGAGCTATGTCATTTAATTAAGAATTAGCAAGTTCGCCCGCGCAAATTACGCAAGTAGCTAGTTGGCTTATTGTAGTACTTGGATCTTTATTTGAATATTATTTTTTACAAATAGTTTTATTTATTTATTTATTAAATTATAACTATTTTCTCTCGTTGCGTCTTTAATGTATCTATAGGCATGAAGTCCAACCATGACTTAGAGGTATTGACATCTTTTTTTGTAATTCCTATCTTGTGACTGCACAATTTCAATTAAGGCTAAATCAAGTAGCCGTCACCACTGCACGACTTCTCAAAAAAAAAAAAAAACTGCGCCGCTCGTCTTCTCCATCGCAGGGGCTGTTTGCCGCGGCCTTCTCCAGCGCGGTGGCGCCACACGCGTGCTGCTCCGCGCGCCCGCACCGCGTCCCCATCCACCTCGCTCGTCGCGGAAGGGAAGGCAGGGGAGGCCTGTGCCTGCGCCCCCATCCACCTTGCACCGTCGGCAGGTAGGGGAGGGCTACGCCACCGCAGTTCCCTACACAGGTAAGCCATGGCCGCCGGCGATGCTATGTTTCAAGTGTTTCAGGCGTTTTCAGACATGTTGTAAGCCTATGTTTCAACTGTTTTAGTTTCAGATATGTATGTTTTATACGGATGTTGCAAAAGTAGATCAAGATGTTGTAAATGTTGCAATGGTGTACACGTATGTTGCAAGCGTCTTATCCTAATGTTTTATCTGTTTTCAAACGTATGTTACAAGTGTGTTTATCTTGATGTTGCATTTGTTTCATACATATGTTGCAAGTGTTACATCTAGATGTTTCAAAAGTAGATCAGGTGTTGCACATGGAATCCTTGTGGGAAGCGGAGAGAAGGGGGTGTGAGCGGTCCTTGTGCGCGGTCTGGGCACTCAAGTCCGATCTACTAAAACCTTCCAGCAGCTACCACGACTATGGTAATAATTTCTAGGGACAGTAAAAAATATGGATTTTAAGTATGGTTCTCGTAACTAACGGTCTGACGGAGCCGCCGCCGTCTCTTCCCAGTCTTGCCGAGGACCGCTGTCTCTGACTGAGATCGCCGCCGAGAAAAGCTGGAGGTCGCCGCCCCGTCGAATTGGAACGCCACGGCTGGCAGCAACCCCGCCATCAAGGTAATCTTCAGTTGATTGTTTATGCTGTATGTAAGTAACATTCGTCGTGGTACAAGTTGATTGTTTAGATTTCGGGATGAAATTGAATTGAAGCTTAATTCCAAGTTAAACTTACTTTAGCCAATCAAACATTGGAGCTAGAGTTCAAGGGCACTTTTACATAAATGGGGACAATGCACACGGCCAAAGTGAAAGCTAGTCCTTGTGAAGGTTTATTAGATGCTTCAACCATGTTTGAGTGGGACCCATGGGATCCTCCCTTTCCTCCATGTCCTCCTATTCCTCCCGATATGTCCTTTAATTCCCATTCCAAATTGGTCACTGAGGTGAAGGAGACTTACCACACCTTATGGTGTTCCTCTTTTTCTGTTTTCTTTCCTTATTATTTGTGGCTGTTGATGCATTTTCTCTCTCAGTGGTTTGATAAAAAAGAACTGATTGCGACCTCCAGAGCGACCAATCTAATCATCCCAGATCGTACTCCAGAGGTAACTTATCTCCATTTGGGGATTTCAAATGATAAATTCTTCTTGTTATTTAATATCAATTATTCGTTTGTGCCTACAATATCTTTTGCTTCAGTATTTAACTTGCATGTTTTGGGTTTTATTATGTTTTACTGTATGATGAAGTGTTATTTTAAGATTGTGTTTATTTTCATTTCATCTTCGAATTGATAACTGATTAGCTTTCACCCTTTTTTTTCAGTTGTCGATGGATCAATCTAGTGGGTGAATCATGCCTTCTACATTACAATGCCCCGCTTGGTGCCCATCCTGGAAAAGGATAGCGTCCGGCGCTTCCTACGCTTAATCAATCGGGAAGGACGGGGCATGGGATGGGGTTTCATCATCACCCCACAAACCTTCAACCAGATGATCTTGCAAAATGCATTGCGATGTGCCAAAGTTGTCTTGGAGGGCAAGGATCCTGAGCTTCATGGGTTTCGTGCCAACCCCAATTGCATGAACCGATTTGGTTTTTCCCCCTCCACCAAGCTGCTGAGATTTTCTCTGTTGACATGATCAAGTTGCTGTTCGAATACAATGCATCAGCAAATGTACGCACATCAGGCACTCAAGTTATTGAGAACCTACTGCCTCTACATGTTGCTGTGGAGAACACTTGCTTGCACATGTATCTGGAGGATAATGCATTTCCTAACCAAGATGATCTGGATAGCGATTATGCAAATATCAAGTATGTCTGCAAGCTTATCCATCTTCTGTGCCTGCCTGAGATGGTATGCCACATCCATCTACTTTCTCAACACAACTAAGGAAAATGTTGACTTCTTATCTCAAACCACTACGCTCGCAATCTTAGGACTAAGCATTCTTACATCTGAGTTCTCAAATACTTAATGTTTATATTTTTTAAAAAAAAACCCTTAATGTTTCCTTAATTTATGTGCACTTGTGGAGACACCTTTTTTGTTACTACTTCCTCCATTTCAAAATGTAAGTTGTGGTTTCATTTGGCATGGTCTCCCAAAGTAGACTTTGACTTGCAATTTCTCCTATACTATAATGTTGTAGCAACAAGATCAATACTTTAAGATAACACTTTCAAATCAATTTTTTGTAGCAAAATTTACTTCTTCAAAGACTAATTGTTTGTTAATGATTACAAGGTTTGTGTCGGGTTCATAAACCCGGGGTCCCTCGGGGACCGACTTCGACGCCCGGGCTCGGCCTAGGAGAACAGCATGTAGTTCATGGGCCGGCCCAAAAGTCTAAAAAACAACGGGCCGGAAGGACAGACCGATCGCCGACCGGAAGGTCTACCAAAAGAACGAACGCCCGCTCGACAACTTCTTCGGCCCACCTCTCCAACCGGAGCGCTCGCCTCGGACGCCAGCCGCCTCCGGGCGGACTCTCCGATCGGAAGGCCTGGCCCAAAAACGCTGCTTCCTACTCTGACTCCGCGTTTCCGACCGGAGACTCGTAGGAAGCCTGCTTACCGCTCTTCTCCGACTGGCACGGTAAGTACCGACTGGAGCCATCCGACCGGGGATTTCCGCTCGGAAGGGACCAGGGGCGAACGGAGAAAGCAGCGCACAAAGTCAAACCACGGTACCAGGACCATGCCCTGTACGCCTGCGGGAACAGTGCTCCACAACTGACCTGACACAAACAGTATGGGAGGTACCGACATTTGTGTCTACAGTATTGTTGCCGCCGACATTTATGTCTATAGTATTGTAGGCGCCGTTGGGGCTCCCGTACGGCAAAAAGGCCCCCACGTGCCTCTAGGCATCGGTGGAGAGCGCCAGGATTCACAACACCTGGTACATGTGGTAGGGCTCCCCACACACCGATGGTATTTTGCAGGTACCGACGTCCATCCTTCCTGAAGAAGCCAACCCAACCTCCCATGTGCACCTGACATTCTACAGCGACATCAACAGTATTATGCATGCCGACCATCATCGCTACCCTCATTCGGCGTGGGCAACAAGACCTAGAAACATCCATACTCTCTCCCTCTCACCTGTAAAGCCACCCCCTTTATCTATAAAAGGGGATGCGCTCCCACCAAACAGATATCGATTTTCCCAGAAGACGCTTCTTCTTCAAGCTTAGATTCACTAGATCGATAACTCACAACCCCTCGAGCACACGCTTGAACACCTAGCTCATTGCAGAGTTCCGGTCGACCTCAGCCCTTCCGGTCGGACCCGACTGGGCCTCTCGTACACCCCTCCTTTCTCCTTCCCGTTTGTAACCCCACTACAGACTTCGAGCATCTGGCCTCAGGAATAAAGTCACCAACCGACCCACACTGGACGTAGGGCACGTTGCCCGAACCAGTATATATCCAGTGTCATTGAGTGCTAGGCCACCCCCGATCACAACTTACAACAAAACTACAAATATTCACTAGTTGGTCACTTTCTGTACCGACAGTTGGCGCCGTCCGTGGGGAAGACGCTGTACGTTCAACACTTTTTGGTCATCAGATGGCCCATTTTTCCGCCACCGTGGCGGGCACGGGCGATACGATTCGCCTCGGCTCACTGGAGTATCCCGCACTCCCGCCTGCGGGGATGCGGGTTACACCCGTTTTCGAGCCATCCTAGGCCTTCTTCTTCGGAAGCCTGGACTTCGTCACCGACCGGCTCGGCGTACTCCACCTCTGCGAGGAGACCCGTGACCCGGCACCCGTCGGAGAGGTGTTCTCCATCGACTCCGGGATGCGCAACCTCAACGGCGCGGCATCTGCGCTTCATTCCGAGCAAACTCTCTGCTCAAACACCGCTGTAAGTAATATACATGCCGTTCTTTACTTACTACATTCAATCTTCCGCCAAATACCTGAAGGGCTGCCGTTGTTCCCGTCACGGCCACCATATGGCTGGCTCCCCTACGGCCTCATGTCTCCCGCGGACGCGTACGCCCGGGGGCTCTGAAAGATTATGGCGCCACCTCCTCCCACGTCTGAGTTCATGGGGATGGCGAGCTACGGTCCCTCCGGTTTCCTCGACATCATGGACGACAACGTCGGGAGTGACAGCTCCAGCATCGGCGACGTGGCACCCAGCCACCGTCCATCCCGGGAGTGCGCTATGATGAACGCTCCGGGATAGCTGCCAGGGCAACGGAGTCCTCATGGACTCAAGCCCCGCCGGGCCCTCACACGGAGACCTCCGAGCTCACACGTGAGCACAAGGAGGAACTACGACGATAGTGGCTGCATCAGCCACCAACTGCGCCAGCGCGCTCGGCGCGCTATGCTGCACCCCGGGCGCGTGGACCGATGAACGGCGCTCGGGGTCATGCCCGTCAGGTCCAGCGCCACACCCCAGATAGAGGGACCGATCCCCCACAGTTCTCTCGGGCCAGTCAGAACATTGCCGCCGCGGCAATGCTCCTACGCGGCCTGTCCGAGCCAAACGACCCTCGCGAACGGGCGATCCACCGGAACCTCCGGGCACTGGTGGAGACCGCCGCCATTCAACAAGCGGAATGCTCCGTGTCGTGACGCCGACTCGTGACCTCGCTCCCCGTCCCGAGAGCAGGGACGCAGCAGATGGGGCACTACACCCTGCCACCACAACAACCGCTGAGCGCGACGCATGAGGCCGCAGCGGTGCCTCATCCTGACTTGACGACCGCTCCACGTCAACCGCCTATCTACGCGCGGCTCGGACCGAACCGAGGCACATGCAGCGGCAACCGGAGTCCCAGCACTGACGGCCCAGGACCACCGACCTTTGCCCACATCCCCCATCAAGCGCCGTTCTTACCGTGCTCCAACGGAGGCCACGGCAAAGGTAAGGCCAAGTGCCAGGATCAAGACGAGGGCCCCTCCACGCAGAGGGGAAAAAAGAACAGAAAGGATCGCCGCCGACCGGCTAACTCCGCGTCGGTCGCCACGACCGACCACCTGGGCACGCAGCCTCAGCAGGACCGATCGGGACACTTCCACGAGCTCATGGAGAGCCCGTGCACCAACCACAACTATCCCGTCAACCATCTCTACAAGGACTGCCAGCTCCTCAAGCGCCTGCTGAGGTAGGCTGGCAGGCCGAGGGACGAAAAAGGCAACAGAAGAAGGGGGCACATAAGGCGAGGATCTAGACGACTGAAGGCTGAATTGATCCGACCGGACGCCTACCGACTGAAAGACAACGACGACGACGTTCTCTCTGAACGCTTGGAACAACTATGTCGTTTTTCCCTTTCCCTAAGTTTTAGTCTTACCATTATTCACTAAACGTACGCTCCTGTAAGAGCACCCCGACCTGAACACTTTTTGGCTCGGGGCGCTCGGGGGCTCCACTAGGGGGCTCTGCTACCCCTCTGTTTTGTTTTTACCTTGAGTACATTTTTTCATATGGAGAAAACTCCTTCCTACCCGAAGAGAATGGTAGTTCGTTCTTTTGATTTGCCTTACGTAGCTTTGCTTTAAAACATTCCGACTGATTGCACCCCGCCTTTTCCTACGGTTACGATCGGCCGAGCCTCGCGGGCCACCCCCCGGGCTCACAGCGTCGCAGCCTACGGGACAAACAGGCAGGTACGAGAAAGAAATAAATATAAAATAGAATTATGCCAAGGGAAAACTAAGGAATGGAGGGGAACAAAGCTTCCTCGAACGGAGCAACTCCATCACAAAAACAAAAAGCCAATTGTAGTCTTTAGAAAATACACGAACATTTTACACAGGGGCTCCCCCACGAGCTTAAACTTTCTACGTTTACTGACTACTTACATTCTGCAAACTATTAAACCGACTCGGCGGCATCTGCTGGCGGCACGGCCGACGAAGGCGTAGGCTGCTCACTCCTCGGCAGCACGACGTTCAGCTCAACCGAGGCCGAGGCGACATTTCCCCCCAAACCAGGCTCTGGGCTATCCACAGGCTCGGAAGCATTCTCTCCACGCATGCTTCGGGCCATGTCTTGACGGCGAACGTCCATCACCCACTCGGCGGAGACTTGCTCTGACACCGACCGCGCGTGCGGCAGCAAGCTCACCCCGATTGTTTGGATGTCCTTCGTGCTCAGACCCTCAGCATACCCACCGCAGATAGCGTCGAAGTCTAGGCTCAGGTGGTGCGTTGCCACCGAGGTCAGCACCCCCGACGCTCCATAAAACAACCCGCTCCTGACAAGGTCCTTGACCGCATCCGGGACCTCCGCTAGTTGGGCCGTGGGCGCGCTTGTACTTGGCACCGACCCGAAGATTTCTGAGACGACGAGCCGGGCAGCGTTGTGGATCTGGTAGAAATCTCCTTTGAGAGCACGTCGCTCTTCACGAGACTTGGCCAGCTCTTCGGCGTTCCGACTGAAGCTCGCCTTGGACGTCTCCAGGTCTCGCTCAAGCGCCTTCACCTTCTCACCCAGCTCTGGAGGAAGGATGACAAACTCAGAAATAGGCTGAGGGAAAAATCAACACCACGAGAAAATAAAAAGGTACGCACCAATGCGAGAGGCCTCAAGGGAGGAGAAATCCTCTACCTGTCGAGCCACCTGCTCGCGTAGCCAGGCACTCGCGTCCTCCATACCCATCACCTGTCTCTGGAGCGCGAGCACCTCCTGATCCGCCTCCGACCGGGCCCTCTGCTCCGCCTCCAGGGCCTTCTGTGCCCTCTCCAGGGCGGCCCGCTCTGGCTCAAGGGCCGCCAAGGTTTCTCGCAGCACCACCTCGGTGTTCGCCAGGGACGCCCGCACCCCCGCCTCAGCCTCCTCGTGACAAACCCTCTCTGCCTCGAGCCCTTGCTCGGCAGCGGTCGCCCGCTCTACCGCACGCTGTCCCTCTGCCCGTGCCATGGCCGCCCGGACCTGGGACTCGCGACAGGCGGACTCCACCCGACGCTCAAGCTCAGCCATCTGGGCATGTTCCGCCCTGAGGAAGTGGGACTTGCGGGACGACACCTTCCTTATTTCTTGTGAAACAGGCATGCTAAAAACAAACGACAAAAGACTCAAAGGGTAAGAGAGAGTACCAGAAACTCACCTCCGCGGCGAGCTGCAGGTCGACCTCAACTAGCTCCCGAGCAAACTGGGCCTGCTTCCGGGCCCTCTTGAAAGCTCTAGTTTGTTTTTGGTTAATTGATGAAACCCTAAGTGCTAACCTAGTTTATCAAAGTAATTATGAGATAGGTAGCACTACTCCAAGTGATGAAGCAATGGCGAAGATCATGACGATGGTGATGGCATGGTGATGATCAAATGCTTAAACTTGGAAAAGAAGAAAGAGAAAAACAAAAGGCTCAAGGCAAAGGTATATATTGTAGGAGCTATTTTGTTTGAGTGATCAAGACACTTAGAGAGTGTGATCACATTTAGAATAGATAACCGTACTATTAAGAGGAGTGAAACTCGTATCGAAATGCGGTTGTCAAAGTGCCACTAGATGTTCTAAACTCATTGCATTTGCATTTTGGATCTAGTGGATCACTAACACCCTTGAAAATGTTTGAGAAAATATGCTAACACATGTGCACAAGGTGTTACACTTGGTGGTTAGCACATTTGAGCAAGGGGGAAGAAGACAGAGGAGATGCCAGTGTCGGTCAAGTGACCAGACGCTAGATCTGAATGCATCGGACGCTGAATTCCTGTGTCCGGTCGCGCTGACTTGGCGATACAGGAGGTAGGGTATACCACCGGACGCTGTGTTGTGTCTGGTCGAGGTGGACCGGACGCATCCGGTCGAGGAAAAACAGATTTGGACCTTTACTGTACTCAACCGGACGCTGAGGCTCCAGCGTCCGGTCAGTTTAGCCGGAGCGTCCAGTCAACACTTAGCCATTGAGATCTGACGGTTCAGTTTTAACTCAGAGTGACATGTGGCAAAAATCAGTGGACCGGACGCTGAGTCTAGGGTCCGGTTAGTCTGACCGGAGCGCCCGGTCAGAGCGCGTTTTGCCTAGTGAAGGGGTATAACGGCTCTATTCCGTGGGGGCTTCTATTTAAGCCCCATAGACGGTTGAAGCTCCAACTCTTGGCCATTTTCATTGACATAGCAACCTTGTGAGCTTAGCCAAAGCCGTCCCACTCATCTCCATCAATGATCCATCATCATTGTGAGATTGGGAGAGAATCCAAGTGCATTGCTTGAGTGATTGCATCTAGAGGCACTTGGCATTCGTGTTGCGCTGTAAATTTCGCTTGTTTTCTCTTGGTGGTTGCCACCACCTAGACGGTTGGAGCAGCGGTGGAGGATTGGCACGAGTTGGTGATTGTTCGTGGCCATCTCCGGTGATTGTAAGGGGAGTTGTACCTTCCCCGACGGAGTGCCGAAAGGTAACTCTAGTAAATTGCTCGTGTCATTGAGTTACCTCACTTGTGGGTCAGTTCTTGCGGTGTCCTATTGTGTGGATGAGGTTTGTGAAACACCTCTTAGCCACCGAACCACCAAGTGTTGGTCGACACAACGGGGACGTAGCGTGTTGGCAAGCACGTGAACCTCGGGAGAAAATCGATTGTCTCTTGTCTTTGGCATTCTCCCGTTGATTGGCTATATATTCATCTTGTGATTGGTTCATCCCCTACACGGCGGTATAATCACCCTACTCACTTATTTATATTCTTGCAAACTAGTTGATACAAGCTCTTTAGTGTAATTAGAATTGAGAGCTTGCTTTATTATTTACATTCATCTAGTTGAGCTCTTTAGAGTAGCAAGATTGAGAGCTCTTAGTGAGTAGTTACATAGCAAGTTTGTGTGCCTAAGTAATCTTTGCAACTAGAATTGTTGGATAGGTGGCTTGCAACCCTTGTAGAGCTAGAGCAAGTTTGCATTACGCTATTTGTCATACTAATCAAATTGCTCTAGTTGATTTGTAGATTTTTTAAATAGGCTATTCACCCCCCCTCTAGCCATATTAGGACCTTTCAAGTGGTATCGGAGCCGTGGTCACCGTTTGATTAAAGGCTTAACAACCTCGGTGTCAAATTATGGCTAAAGTTGTGTTCAACCATGTGGGGGGCAAACCACCTTTCTTTGATGGCACAAGCTATGGCTATTGGAAGAGAAAGATAATGGTGTATCTTGGTTCAATCAATGATCAAGTATGGGATGTAACCGAGAATGATTATGCTATCATTGATCCCGACAATCCCACCAAACAAGATAAGTCCAACAACCAATGTAATATAATGGCTCTCAACACCTTATACAATGCCATTGATCCAAAGGTGTTTGAGCAAATCAAGGATTGTGAAAGAGCAAATGAAGTGTGGAGGAGATTAGAGGAAACATATGAGGGCACACCGGCGGTGAAGAGTGCCAAGTTGTATATCCTCAAGGACAAATTGACAAGCTTCAAGATGAAGGATGATGAGAGCATTCCGGAGATGTTTCATCAATTGCAAGTCATTGTCAATGACTTGAAGGCTTTGGGAGAGAAGATCAAGGATGATGATGTCTCTCATCGATTCTTGATGTGCCTACCTCCAAGGTTTGAGATGTTGAGATTGCTTATCATAAGAGGAGGATTAAAGGATATCACCCCTAACCAAGTACTAGGTGATGTCATGACACAAGAGACATACCGTGTGGAAAGGGAAGGGGATGACAAGGATGATAAGATGGAAGAAGAAGACAAGAAGAAGAAAAGCATAGCATTCAAGGCTAGTTCACCATCATACAAAAACAAGGGCAAGTCCAACAAAGGATCAAGTGATGATGATGACCTTAGTGATATTGATGATGAGGCTATGGCTCTCTTTGTGCGCAAGATGGGCAAGTTCATGAAGAAGAAGGGCTATGGTGCAAGAAAAAGAAGAGATCATACCACGAGCAAAGAATATGTGAGAAGATGCTACAATTGCAAGAGTCCCGATCATGTAGTAGCCAATTGTCCTTACAATAGTGACAATGATGAAGATGAGAAGAACAAACACAAGAAGGACAAGAAAGAAAAGAAGGAGAAGAAGGAGAAGAGGATGACCTTTCAAAAGAAGAAGAAGGGTGGAGGCTATGTGGTCACTTGGGATAGTGATGGCTCATCGGATAGTGATGACTCTAGTGATGATCGCAAGAAATCAATCACGAAAGCACTAGCAAGCATCGCCATCAACAACAAACCCTCCATCTTTGACACTCCATCAACATGCCTCATGGCTAAGCCTACCAAGGTAAAATATGATGAGAGTGATGATGATGAATGTGAAAGTGACTCTTGTAGGGATGACAATGATGATGATGACGATGATGAGTACTCTAAGGAGGAGCTCATGGACATGTGTGAGCAAGTGCACGCTTGCAATGAGATGAAGAGAAAGGAGTGCAAAGAATTGCGCAAGAGAGTAAAATTTCTTGAGCAATCCTTTGATGAGCTCAATGCCACTCATGAGGGGCTAATGGATGCCCATGAGAAGCTTGGCAAAGATCACTCAAAGCTTGAAAAAGCTCACTCCTCTCTCATTGAGCAAGTCAAGAAGGAGGAAGCCAAGAAGGAGCAAGTGATAGTTACATGTGATGTGGGACTAACATGTGATCTTATTGATGAATCTTCTTATAAGCCTATTGCTATTGCTCCCACTAACACTTCTTGTAGCACTACCACTTCCACTCCACCTAAGAATGATGCATCACTAGTAGTGGAAAATGAGACCCTCAAGAAGGAGGTGAATGAGCTCACTCGTGCCTTAGGCAATGCCTATGGTGGAGAAGCCCGCTTGCTAAAGTGCTTGGGTAGCCAAATATTTTCCCTCAATAAAGAGGGATTAGGCTATACCCCCAAGAAAGGCAAGGCGGCCTTTGTCACTCCCAAAGCTAGCTTTGTGAAGGGCAATGGTCGGTTTTGTAATAGATGCAAGCAAGTTGGGCATATAGAGCAATATTGCAAGATTAACAAGAACAAGCTACCTAATGTATCCTCAATTAAATTTGATTCTTGTTACATGCTTTTTAAGGGTGCCAATGGTGTGAAGGCTAAGTTCATTGGTACATCAATTGTGGGCCCAAAGAAGAAGGCCATTTGGGTACCAAAGACCTTGGTAACTAACCTTCAAGGACCCAAGCAAGTTTGGGTACCTAAAAAGAATTGATCTTCTTTTGTAGGTCAATTATAAAGCCGGAGAAAGGCATTGGGTGCTTGATAGTGGGTGCACACAACACATGACTGGTGATCCAAGAATGTTCAATTCAATCAATGAAAGCAAGAGCAATGGGATTGATAGTATCACATTTGGTGACAATGGCAAAGGCAAGGTCAAAGGGCTTGGTAAGATTGCAATATCTAATGATTTGAGCATTTCCAATGTGCTACTAGTAGAGAGCTTGAACTTCAACCTATTGTCGGTAGCTCAATTGTGTGATCTTGGTTTCAAGTGCATATTTGGTGTGGATGATGTAGAGATCATAAGTGTAGATGGCTCTAACTTGATATTCAAAGGATTTAGATATGAGAATCTATACTTGGTTAATTTCAATACTAAAGAAGCTCAATTGTCAACATGTTTGATCACTAAGTCTAGTATGGGTTGGTTATGGCATAGAAGGCTTGGTCATGTTGGAATGAAATAATTGAACAAGTTAATCAAGCATGACTTAGTTAGAGGCTTGAAAGATGTCACATTTGAAAAAGATAAGCTATGTAGTGCATGTCAAGCCGGAAAACAAGTTGGTAACACACATCCTAAGAAGAGCATGATGAGCACATCTAAAGTATTTGAGTTGGTGCACATGGACTTGTTTGGACCAACCACATACACTAGCATTGGTGGAAACAAATATGGATTTGTGATTGTGGATGATTTCACTAGATACACATGGATATTCTTTCTTGTTGACAAGAGTGATGTGTTTGCAACATTGAAATCATTTGTCAAGGGCATTCACAATGAGTTTGAAACAACCATCAAGAAAGTTAGAAGTGACAATGGTAGTGAATTCAAGAACACTAGAATTGATGAGTTGTGTGATGAATTTGGAATTAGACATCAATTCTCGGCCAAGTACACTCCTCAATCAAATGTCTTAGTTGAAAGGAAGAATAGAACTTTGATTGATATGGCAAGATCAATGTTGAGTGAGTACAATGTGAGGCATTCATTTTGGGCCGAAGCAATCAACACGGCTTGCTATTATAGCAATCGACTCTATTGTCACCCCATGATGGAGAAAACACCTTATGAGCTATTGAATGGAAGAAAGCCCAACATAGCATACTTTCGAGTTTTTGGTTGCAAATGCTACATATTGAAGAAAGGCACTAGATTGAGCAAGTTTGAAAAGAAATGTGATGAAGGTTTCTTGCTTGGTTACTCCACTACTAGCTAGGCTTATAGAGTTTGGAATTTGGCTAGTGGTACTCTTGAGGAGGTTCATGATGTGGAGTTTGATGAAACAAATGGTTCCCAAGAGGAAGATGAGAATCTAGATGATGTAAAAGGCACTCAATTGGTCAATGCAATGAAGAATATGGACATTAGTGATATAAGGCCAAGAGAGGTGATTGATGTTGAAGATGACAAGAATCAAGTGCTCTCTAACTCAAATGTGCAAGCTAGTGGTTCTCATGATCAAGTTTAAGCAAGTACTAGTCATGACAAAGTGCAAGATCAACAACAAGTGGCTAGTTCATCATCTCAACCAAGTGATCAATCAAATGCAAGCAATCAAGTGCAAGTGCTTCAACCAACCAATGTTGCAAGAGATCATCCATTGGACACTATCATTGGTGATATTTCAAGAGGTGTGCAAACAAGATCAAGATTGGCTTCATTTTGTGAGCATTTCTCATTTGTGTCATCCATTGAACCTAAGAAGATAGATGAAGCCTTGAAGGATGTTGATTGGGTCAATGCTATGCATGAAGAGCTAAACAACTTCACAAGAAACCAAGTATGGGAGTTAGTTGAGAGGCCTAAGGATCATAATGTGATTGGAACCAAGTGGGTCTTTCGGAACAAGCAAGATCAAGATGGGATAGTAATAAGGAACAAAGCAAGATTAGTGGCTAAAGGTTACACTCAAGTTGAAGGTCTTGATTTTGGAGAAACATATGCCCCGGTTGTAAGATTGGAAGCAATTAGGATCTTGTTAGCCTATGCTTGTGCCCACAACATCAAGTTGTACCAAATGGATGTGAAGAGTGCATTTCTCAATGGGTACATCAATGAGCTTGTGTATGTTGAGCTACCACCCAGTTTTGAAGATGAAAAGAAGCCCAACCATGCTTACAAGTTGAGAAAGGTTTTGTATGGATTGAAACAAGCACCTAGAGCATGGTATGAGAGATTGAGGGATTTTCTACTCTCTAAGGGATTTAAGATGGGAAAGGTTGACACCACTCTCTTCACCAAGAAGCTTGGAAATGACTTGTTTGTAATGCAAATCTATGTTGATGATATCATTTTTAGGTCAACAAATCAAGATTTTTATGAGGAGTTTGGCAAGATGATGGCAAGTGAGTTTGAGATGTCCATGATTTGAGAGCTTAGTTACTTCCTTGGTCTTCAAATCAAGCAAATGAAAAATGGCACATTTATAAGTCAAGGCAAGTATATCAAGGACATGCTCAAGAAGTTTGGAATGGATGATAGTAAAGCTATTAGTACACCAATGGGGACAAGTGGAAGCTTGGATAGTGATGCTAGTGGCAACATGGTGGATCAAAAGATGTATCGGTCTATAATTGGAAGCCTACTCTATGTGACCGCATTAAGGCCGGATGTGATGTTTAGTGTATGCATGTGTGCTAGATTTCAAGCCTCATCAAGAGAAAGTCATTTGAAGGCAACAAAGAGAATATTGAGGTACTTGAAGCATACACAAAATATTGGATTGTGGTATCCCAAAGGAGCAAGATTTAAGTTGATTGGATATTCCGACTCCGATTATGCGGGATGCAAAGTTGAGAGAAAGAGCACATCGGGCACATGTCAATTATTGGGAAGATCACTTGTGTCTTGGTCATCAAAGAAGCAAAATATTGTAGCACTTTCAACCGCCGAAGCGGAGTACATTTCGGCCGGTAGTTGTTGTGCTCAATTACTTTGGATGAAGGCTACTTTGAGTGACTTTGGAATAAAATTCAAGCAAGTGTCATTGCTATGTGACAATGAAAGTGCCGTCAAGCTCACCAACAATCTGGTTCAACACTCAAGAACAAAGCATATTGATGTCCGCCATCATTTCATAAGAGATCACCAACAAAAGGGGGACATTTGCATTGAGAGTGTGGGCACCGAAGATCAACTTGCCGATATTTTCACCAAGCCACTTGATGAGAAGAGGTTTTGCAAGCTAAGGAATGAATAGAACATACTTGACTCCTCCAATATGTGTTGATGCACCCCCAATTATATGACATGCCTCTCCTTCGAGCAATCCAAGGTAAAAGTTGATTGGCATGGCATACATACTTGCTAAGGACATGTTTAGTGCATCTAGACATATTTCACATTTGAATAGGCTCATTCATGAAAATCAAATGAATTTGATGCTTGTATGGTACCACTATTGCTTGTATGCTTGAAATGATCTAGTGGTAGCATATGACATATTTGTGGGTTTGTAAACCTAGTGTTTGATCTATAAATTGAGCAATAAGTGTTTAACTCAACATGGTACAAGATAACCCTTATTTAGAGGTGTGAAGAAGCTTGTCCTTGGATCAAACCGAGTTAAATATCTTTTGCAAGTAATCTAGATTGAACCAAATTGGGAAAATGATCCTCATCTCACATGGTTTCACCCCAACCTATCTATAATTTGAGCTCACCTTTTGTGCTAATTGTTGACAAAGGGGGAGAGAAACAAAGATATGCGTGATAGGGGAGTATTTGACATAGGGGGAGAGATATGAGATATATGATAAAGGAAAGGGATCAATTAAAAATTTTGAGCACACAAGTAGGGGGAGCAAGCTCATAAACTTGTATGTTGCATTTGAATGTGCATTTCATATATTTGCTTGCATGGCACAAGTTGTAAATTTCAATATCCATGCTTATGTGGTGTATGCTAGTTATATACTTGATTGATGAAATGAAAAACTAGCATGCATAGGTAATCTAGTGATTGTATTTCCAAGTGGTATTGAGCTAAAGTAACTAGACTTAAAATCATTTTATGGAAACTAGACCCTTACTTGCAATGTTGATCTCATGGGGTATTCTAGTTTTTGTGTATGTCTAGTTACTAATGGTGCTAAGGATGGTATATTGGTGCACTCCAATTGGTATCACGCTTCAAAGGTCCATCTCTTATACCTTAGCATCATTTGGTAGAAATTGACTCCTATATTTCCTATTTAAGCATATGTGCAAGCTACAATCCAAACTCTTAGCACATATGTAGGGGGAGCAATTGCTACCATTTGGAGTTCATGAAACTTGTCCATATTCTTTTACACATGGTAAATATGCTTGGGCAAGCAACGTGGATTCAATTATATCTCAATTCATATCTTTGTGTAAAGGTTGTCATCAATTACCAAAAAGGGAGAGATTGAAAGCTCTAGTTTGTTTTTGGTTAATTGATGAAACCCTAAGTGCTAACCTAGTTTATCAAAGTGATTATGAGATAGGTAGCACTACTCCAAGTGATGAAGCAATGGCAAAGATCATGACGATGGTGATGGCATGGTGATGATCAAATGCTTAAACTTGGAAAAGAAGAAAGAGAAAAAACAAAAGGCTCAAGGCAAAGGTATATATTGTAGGAGCTATTTTGTTTGAGTGATCAAGACACTTAGAGAGTGTGATCACATTTAGGATAGATAACCGTACTATTAAGAGGAGTGAAACTCGTATCGAAATGCGGTTGTCAAAGTGCCACTAGATGTTCTAAACTCATTGCATTTGCATTTAGGATCTAGTGGATCACTAACACCCTTGAAAATGTTTGAGAAAATATGCTAACACATATGCACAAGGTGTTACACTTGGTGGTTAGCACATTTGAACAAGGGGGAAGAAGACAGAGGAGATGCCAGTGTCGGTCAAGTGACCGGACGCTAGATCTGAATGCACCGGACGCTGAATTCCTGTGTCCGGTCGCACTGACTTGGCGGTACAGGAGGTAGGGTATACCACCGGACGCTGTGCTATGTCCGATCGAGGTGGACCGGACGCCTTCGGTCGAGGAAAAACGGATTTGGACCCTTACTGTACTCGACTGGACGCTGAGGCTCCAGCGTCCGGTCAGTTTAGCTGGAGCGTCCGGTCAACACTTAGCCGTTGAGATCTGACGGTTCAGTTTTAACTCAGAGTGACACGTGGCAAAAATTAGTGGACCGGACGCTGAGTCCAGGGTCCGGTCAGTCTAACCGGAGCGTCCGGTCAGAGCGCATTTTGCCCAATGAAGGGGTATAACGGCTCTATTCTGTGGGGGCTTCTATTTAAGCCCCATAGACGGTTGAAGCTCCAACTCTTGGCCATTTTCATTGACATAGCAACCTTGTGAGCTTAGCCAAAGCCGTCCCACTCATCTCCATCATTGATCCATCATCATTGTGAGATTGGGAGAGAATCCAAGTGCATTGCTTGAGTGATTGCATCTAGAGGCACTTGGCATTCGTGTTGCGCTGCGAATTTCGCTTGTTTTCTCTTGGTGGTTGCCACCACCTAGACGGTTGGAGCAGCGGTGGAGGATTGGCACGAGTTGGTGATTGTTCGTGGCCATCTCCGGTGATTGTAAGGGGAGTTGTACCTTCCCCGGCGGAGTGCCGAAAGGTAACTATAGTAAATTGCTCGTGTCATTGAGTTACCTCACTTGTGGGTCGGTTCTTACGGTGTCCTATTGTGTGGATGAGGTTTGTGAAACACCTCTTAGCCGCCGAACCACCAAGTGTTGGTCGACACAATGGGGACGTAGCGTGTTGGCAAGCACATGAACCTCGGGAGAAAATCGATTGTCTCTTGTCTTTGGCATTCTCCCATTGATTGGCTATATATTCATCTTGTGATTGGTTCATCCCCTACACGGCGGTATAATCACCCTACTCACTTATTTACATTCTTGCAAACTAGTTGATACAAGCTCTTTAGTGTAATTAGAATTGAGAGCTTGCTTTATTATTTACATTCATCTAGTTGAGCTCTTTAGAGTAGCAAGATTGAGAGCTCTTAGTGAGTAGTTACATAGCAAGTTTGTGTGCCTAAGTAATCTTTGCAACTAGAATTGTTGGATAGGTGGCTTGCAACCCTTGTAGAGCTAGAGCAAGTTTGCATTACGCTATTTGTCATACTAATCAAATTGCTCTAGTTGATTTGTAGATTTTTTAAATAGGCTATTCACCCCCCCTTTAGCCATATTAGGACCTTTCACCTCTCAAGCTTTGCGGATAGCTTGGTGAGCTCCAACACTGTGGCATGCCCTTGCCCCCCAAAAATGTCCTAGAGCTGGCGCTCCCGGGAATCCCGGAGGATGAACATTGCCTTCGATGGGTCCTCAGGAAAAGACCACTCTAGGTGGCCCTCCGATGAACCGCCGGAGGGCCCAGCCTCCAACTGGACCACCACCAGCTCCCGCGCCGACACCACCAGCTCCCTCGGTGACACCGATGGCTTCGCCGCGGTACCCGCCTCATCGTCAGACGGGATCTCCACCACCTCATTTGCTTGGAACGCCGCTGGGCGTCCCAACTCTGTTCCGGCCACGCTCCCCTCCAGTGCCTTCGGCCCCGACGGCAAGGACAGGTTGTGCAGTCCTCCACCCGTCGAGGTAGGGACCTCGTCCTCCCTCGTCTCTTCCACCATGCCCGGTGGAGGGGCCACAAGAGTTACCTCTGCCGCAACCCCCACCGTCGGCACCGGGATCGCGGCCAGCAACGCCGTCGCCGCTGTCACATTTCCAGCAGTCGCCCCGGGGGGCACTACCCCTAGGAGCAAAGGCTTCGTCGCCGCCACCCTGCTGGCCCCTTCACTCGCCACCACACGCTGCAGAGTGGGCCTCCAATCCTCCTGCACGGGGGTCGGGGTGACACTCAACCCCAGCATCCCCTGGCCTCTGACAAAAATCACGGGTAAGCCACACTCCAAAAAAGGGGGGGAGAGACTCGACCAGCAAAAGTCAGTGAGGCAACAAAATGTAACATACTGGGTGGCTAGCGGCATGACCCGGAAGGCAGACTCCGACGACCATGGACCTACAGGGCGAGGAACACCCCCAGGCTGTGACCCGCGCCCCCTCGCTTCAGACGGGGTCGAAACCGTCCCGACCGGTGCCTGCCCGGCCTGTGAATCGCTACAACCCCGGCTCAGGACTCCCCGACTAGAGCAGCAGGCGGGGCATGCTCCTACTGCAAGTCGCGTATTGACCGGGCGCCAGTCTGCCCCTAAGACCGCCTAGACTGCTCGACTACGGCCGCGGAAGGCAAGGCCTCCTCTGGCTGTGAGTCCGGCGTTGGCACCAGCTCCGTCACCGCACGAGCGCCCGTCCGCTCCTCGGACCACCCGGCTGGCCCAGCTGCGTCTGCCGTAGGCGGCGATGGGACCGGCGGCACCACCAAGGGGCACGGTGACCGCGTCCGCTTCAATGCTCGCTCGCCAATGGCGTCTGCGCTCACCGCACGCTTCCATGAAGCAGGAACCTCCACGCGCCGTGTGGCCTCTTGCTCCTCACCAACGGACATCGCCGCAGGGTCGCGATGCACCGCCGAGGTCACAACGACCTCCTGACTCTCGTCCTCATCGGAGAAGACCATGTTGTCCAAGTCCGTAGGATTGTCCGACACGAGTTTTGACTCGACGTCACTCCTACATTCCCTGGCCTTCACGCATCGGGCGACCTCCTTCTTCTTCTCTTCCTTCCGCTGAACCTCCTGGGTCTTCTTCTTCTTCCGAGCATCGGCCACCTCCTTCTGGGCAGCCTGCAGGGCCCGGCCCTTCGGACCCTTGGGAAGGTGCGGCCGGGACCTGTACCTCCCGAGCCCCTATGGAATGATAGAACCAAAATCAAAGAAAAGGGAAAGGAGTAGAGAAAGAGCATGAACAAAGAGCATACCAGCGTGGGCACGATCGAGGCATTGAATGGTATGGGCTTTCCCTCATCCGTCTCTCCAGGCCTCAGCTACAGCACTCGGCCGATGCGGCTCCAGATCTCGTCGTCCGGCAGATCCTCCGGCGATGCGCGGTCCGGGTCCGACCGGCCGCCGTACGTCCACATCGGGTGCATCCTCTTCGCCGGCGGCACAACTCGGCGGCGGTAAAGGGTGTGGAACACCCGCACCCCGTCGAGGCTGCCCCTTACGAGCTTCCGCAGCTCCTCCTAGATGACCCCCACCTTGTGCTTCTCCATGTGGGCGTAGCCCCACGACCAACTCTTCTGCTTTACCGGCCTCCCGCCGGTAAACACTAGAAACGGTGCCCCCACCGGATTCCAGATATAAAACCACTCCCCATGCCATCCCCGATTGGAGTCACATGGGGTGTATGCGGGATACAAGCCTCCTCCCACACGCGGCTTCCACTGCAGGGCAAAGCCTCCGACCGGCGTGATCTCGGTCGAGCTCCAGTCTGCCATAGCCCTCCCGGAGAAGAAAAGCCAGAAGAGATCTACGTGCGGCTCCATCCTGAGGAAGGCCTCGCAGACGGTGATGAAACCAGCGATGTGCAACACCCCCGTCGGGTTGAGGTGCTGCAGCTCTAGGCACCACTCGTTGAGGAGCCTGCGCAGGAACCAGTGCGCGGGATACCCTAGTCCGTGCTCATGGAAAGTGAGGAAAGAAACCACCTCATCGGGACGAGGTTGCGGGGACTCCTCCTTCCCGGGAACCCTCCAGTGCACCACCTCCTACGGCGGCAGGAACCCCTTCTCGACGAAAGATTCCAGCACCGAATGCCTCACAGTGGATGACCACCAGTCCGACATTTTGCTCTAGATCGCAAAAGGATCGGTGAGTTCTCCTCTTCTCCCTCGCTCTCTCCTCCTTCCTTTCCTAGAAACCTTCGCAGCTCTCAAAAACGCTCTCAACGAGGAGGAAAAAGAAAGGCGGCGGCGGCAGACGATGCACAGGTGAAAGAACGAAGCAAACAGCTTCTCTCTTCTCCTACTTAAAGGAAGGGGAGCAACGGTTAAGAAAGGGCGTGCCGATCGGGAAGGCAAAACAACCGAGCGAAAATCTCTCTCTCTTCCATTTAATGCAGACGAGACATGCCCTGAACCAACGGGACATGCCCAGCGTAGCAAACCGATGGGACGTGGCCTGGCCGTGGCCCACCACTACCGCACGATCAACCACTACCACACAACGGGCATAGGAACCGAAGCACCACCGCACGCGGGTGGCTTCCCGCCTCCCCAGGCTAGGCCTAGGGAGACCAAAAATGAAATCTCGGCCGAGAGACCAACCGACCCCCCGAGCCGATCGAATCGCTCGGGGGAAACGCCAAGGCACAGGTAGGAAGCGGAGGGATGCCCCATATGGGCTATGCCGACTCCGTCCCGAGCGACGAGCACGGGTCCCGGTCGGACGTCTCCGACTGAAGCTCTCCGAGCCCCGTCACTCCAGCCACCAAGGTAAACACTATCAAAACCCCCTCTATTTCTTTAAAACATTCATACATCCATACGCGCATTCATTCCATATGCCTGAACCCCCTGGACGGTTAGGGCATGAACCGCCCGGGGGCTTAGGAACTAAAGCATCGCACGTGCAGCGAAATGCATCAGAACGCTCCGTGTTGTGTTACGAAGCTGGGTTGCCTCGTTCGATATGGGCAACCAACAGAGCCAGGGGAGAAAACCGTAGATGAGCACCGTGCGGCCCTCGCCCGATCCGGTAGACTGGGTCATCTCAACCTTCTTGTTCGATCCTGAACCTCTCGCTAGGCCCACAGAATCTCCATCGAAGGGGAGGCCGTTAGGCCACCCGGGTCGGACTCTGGAACAACCTAGGCATCTGTCGGGTTGCAGATAAAGGAGTAGTGGAATGTCACAAGAGGGCTATGCCGACCCCGTCACGAACGACGGACCCGGATTCCACTCGATCACACCCGTTAGTGAACTCACCGAGCTAGTCTTTGAGCCCAAGCGATCGGGACAGGCGACGAAACTCAGCCCCTCCGGTTGTGAGGAACCGAGGATGGGGTAACGCACAATACTCACATCGACCCCCACGAAGGCCCGATAGGGCTCGGGGGCTCAAGAAAAACGCCAAGGACGGCGACCTCGAACTCGCTAGATCCACGACTCCGACTCATCCGATCCCGCGGCGTGCACCTACGCTAGGGTCCGCGATCATCGCCTCGTCCGATCTTTAACCTACTAACTACGCTTCGGCTTTGGACGGCTTCACTGCGCTCCAAAAAACATTGGGACCGTGACCTCGAATTTGAGTCGACAGGATCTTTGACATCCGGCTACGGCTCCTGGGACCGCAACTCCTAAACTCACGTAACGGCTTCAGACGGCTTCACTGCGCTCCAATAAAACCTGGGACCGTGACTCCTAAACTCGCGTAACGGCTTCACTCAGGATCCACGAGCTTCGGCTCGTCCGATTCCTGAACCAACTAAACTAACTCCCACGATCCACGGCACGCACCGATGCCTGGGTCCGTTCACGGTACTACCTCGATCCCACGGCGCGCATCGACGCCAAAGATCAGTAAGCTCCGACACGACCGAATCGAGCCATCACCGTCCGTGGCACGCACCGACGCCAGCGGTTTCTCCGAACTAACCTTCTCACCCGATCCACGGCACGCACCGACGCTAAGGTCAGAAAGATTTGTCTAAAAACCTGCACCTAAAAAATGCCTCGGCTGCGCAACGACACCTTGGTTAAACAAAAAACGTCTCGAAACATACACGCACACCCGCTAAAATAAACACCCCCAGCTGGTTCTTCCCGAACCACCCGGGGGCTCGGGGGCTACACCCGCCGACACGATGCAGAAAACCCCCAGCCGGTTCTGCCCGAACCGCCCGGGGGCTCGGGGGCTATACCAGCGGGTGCGCTCGCGCGCACCCGGCAGCAAGACAAAAAATCCCCCAAACGATTAAGCTCAAATCACCCGGGGGCTCCTGTCGGGTTCATAAACCCGGGGTCCCTCGCGGACCGACTTCGACGCCCTGGCTCGGCCTAGGAGAACAGCATGTAGTTCATGGGCCGGCCCAAAAGTCTAAAAAACAACGGGCTGGAAGGACAGACCGATCGCCGACCGAAAGGTCTACCAAAAGAACGAACGCCCGCTCGACAACTTCTTTGGCCCACCTCTTCGACCGGAGCGCTCGCCTCGGGCGCCAGCCGCCTCCGGGCGGACTCTCCGATCAGAAGGCCTAGCCCAAAAACGATGCTTCCTACTCCGACCCCGCGTCTCCGACCGGAGACTCGTAGGAAGCCTGCTTACCGCTCTTCTCCGACTGGCACGGCCAGTACCGATTGGAGCCATCCGACCGGGGATTCCCGCTCAGAAGGGACCAGGGGCGAACGGAGAAAGCAGCGCACAAAGTCAAACCACGGTACCAGGACCATACCCTGTACGCCTGCGGGAACAGTGCTCCACAATGACCTGACACAAACAATATGGGAGGTACCGACATTTGTGTCTACAGTATTGTAGGCGCCGACATTTATGTCTACAGTATTGTAGGCGCCGTTGGGGCTCCCGTACGGCAAAAAGGCCCCCCCCCCACGTGCCTCTGGGCATCGGTGGAGAGCGCCAGGATTCACCACACCTGGTACATGTGGTAGGGCTCCCCACACACCGATGGTATTTTGCAGGTACCGACGTCCATCCTTCCAAAAGAAGCCAACCCAACCTCCCATGTGCACCTGACATTTTACAGCGACATCAACAGTATTATGCGTGCCGACCATCATCGCTACCCTCATTCGGTGTGGGCAACAAGACCTAGAAATATCCATACTCTTTCCCTCTCACCTGTAAAGCCACCCCCTTTATCTATAAAAGGGGATGCGCTCCCACCAAACAGAGATCAATTTTCCTAGAGGACGCTTCTTCTTCAAGCTTAGATTCACTAGATCGATAACTCACAACCCCTCGAGCACACGCTTGAACACCTAGCTCATTGCGGAGTTCCGGTCGACCTCGGCCCTTCCGGTCGGACCCGACCGGGCCTCTCGTACTCCCCTATTTTCTCCTTCCCGTTTGTAATCCCACTACAGACTTCGAGCACCTGGGCTCAGGAATAAAGTCACCAACCGACCTACACTGGACGTAGGGCACGTTGCCCGAACTAGTATATATCCTGTGTCATTGAGTGTTAGGCCACCTCCGATCACAACGTACAGCAAAACTATAAATATTCACTAGTTGGTCACTTTCTGTACCGACAATTTAAATCTTGAAAGTGTGCCTTATTAAAAGAAATAGAGAGAGCAGTTGAGAAATTGAAAAGTTTAAGTTCGTGTCACCAAAATTTTGAGCATTGATTTTATTTTGCCTGAATATCGCAACACTGTTGGAAGTAAATTAGCATTGCGCGTATATATGAGTTCTAAATGACTCAAATTTGGTTCTTGTTGTTTGTCTTTGCAGAAGATTTTCTTGGATACAGTTAGACTGCTTGCGAAGCACACAGATAATCTTGTTGATGAGCTCTGGTATTACATAAAGCATGGAAAGCTTGTTCAGACTGCAGTCCTGCTCCTGGGTGCTCAAAAGCATATCGGTATACGGTCTTCCTGCGAGGGAAATGGAAAATATTACAAGTTAGATGGGTTTGCTATTACCATTAACCAAATTCGGGACCACACCTTGCAACTGGAGGCGAGTCAAAACAGAAAGAATGACAAGGAGCAGGAGATGGAGAAAAAACTTGCTCATACTGCGTTGATGCTTGTTCGTGCAGTTGCCCTAGCTGGTCAAGTTCTCGATGCATATATTCAATCATATCTGAAGGTACCAAATTGTTTTTTTCAGTTGCAGTGCCTAATATTCCTGTGCAGTACTACTTTTATCCCCAAATAAATCAACTTCTAAAGTTGTCCTAAATCAAACTTTTGTAAGTTTGACCAAATTTATAAAAAATAACATAAATATTTTATATTTATGACACAAATTAGTATAATTAGATACACCGTGAAATATATTTTTATAGTGTACTTATATTTGGTTTCATAGATTTTGAAATTCTTTCTTATAAAATTGATCAAACATACAAAAGTTTGGCTTTAATTCTGAAAGGTGATTTATTTGGGGATGGAGAGAGTATGATCTACTGTGTCGCATTGACATTTAATATTCTAAAAAAAAGGCATGCCTAATAGCAGCTCCAGCAGGGCGGCTCTACTTGTGCCCTCAAAACTAAATTTGAGGGCTTGAGACAAAAGTAGAGGACAGAGGTCCAGCAGGGCCCCTACTAGAGCCCTCAAATTTGAGGGGGCCCTCAAATTCCTCCTCCGGCCCTCATTCTTGGGGCTCTGGTCGGAGTCCTCAAATATCTGTTGGGCAGTTCCATTCCCCGGCACATGGGGAAACTCCGTCCACGCTCATGCCCATGCCGCCACCTCCTCGTCTTTGGCGCGACTCCCTCCCCGAGAGCTCATCCCTGGCCTTGCCGCCGCCTCCACTGTCTTCGGCGTGGCTTCCTCCCTGAGCGGCTCATCCCCTGGGAACCGACTCCAAGCAGCTCATCACCGGAATCCTTGTGCCTCGCCAGACCCCCCAGCATCGCCGTTGCTTCCTCCGTCTCGTCTCTGGCGCTGCTCCCCCCTTGAGCGGCTCATCCCCGATCTCTTCCTCCCGACGCTCGAAGAAGCGATGGCACCCGTGTTTGGACTTCTCCCACCTAGCGGGCGCGTGCGGACTCCCCTTTAAGAACGGAGGCATAGGCGCTCGACACTCCTCTGCCCGGAGGGTGGTCCCAGGTGCTAGGGCCCTGCATCAAGATAGCTCAGTTGGGTAGACTGTTGAGGATGATGAGTGGGTCCTTGAGGGCTTCTACTAGAGCAGATGCAAAAGACCCGGCCTTCAAAAATGAGGGGGAGCCCTCAAATCAAAAGTAGGAGCTCTTGAGGGTTCCTGCTGGAGTTGCTCTAAGGCATCTTTCCCTGTGCTTGAGAACGTCTTCCCAGGTTGACTTTGGGGCCTGCATTTAACCTAATCGATAAAAGATGCTAGAACTACTCAAATCAATTGAGAGGAAAAGCAAACGTCCAGTCTACAAACTCTTTTTACTGGCCGAGCTAAAGATGTAGGATTTGTATGGGGAAGCCATAACTTGCATACACTGGACTCACTGGTGTATCCACATTTGACCGTTATAACGTGTTAAGGATTGTGAAAGAACTTTGAGAATTTCAAATAGTTTAATTCTGATTTCTTTCAAAGTTGTATCTGCGAAGTGTCAAATTGTTTTGTTTTATGAGAAATTGTTTGCAGCGATTGTCAGCAGTTACATTCTAAAATTATTAATTTACTTCTATACAGTTGATATATACACAATAGTAGACCCCTATAACTCCTGATCCAACTCAGCAGTTGAAAGGTATTATCATGGAATCAGTCTTGTTAATTTGTTGATTATATCTCTGGTAATTGATACATCAGCTCTAATGACTTCTTTTCCTTGAATATTGGTTTATAAAATTAATATGTCTATGTAGAAGTGTCTTTTATAATTATGTTGGATTATTACCAGTAATCTTGAGGCTTGTTTTAGAACAATTGCATATCCAAATATCATTTGGTAATTTCGCCATAAAAATGACAAACATTATCTGTCGCACAACCACTGATAGCCTCAATCTGGAACATTTATCTATAAATGAACATGTCAAATTATGAATAACTTGTGTACATTTTACTGTTGCTAACGTGTTAAAGGATTGTGCAAACTTTGATAATTTCAAATGCATAGGATAGTTTAGTTTTGTATGATTTGAGATTCCCCTAAGATATCTTGCAAGTAATTCACAAGAACCTCAAAATAATGAATTTGTTTTTGGACTTACATATTTATATTTGTGCCATGCATGCTACAATTATTGGTTGTAGCTCGTATTTATTGAAAATGTTTTGAGTACTATTCTTTTGCATTGCAGTTATGTCCATCATCTCTCAATCCATCGAGTGACTGTGTTGTTGTGTTCCATTACAGCCCTATCAATTGATTCAAATGTCTAACAAGTAAAATATATCATGCTCCATGCAGGTTCCCCGTAATATGCAGGTGCCCCATGAGGAGGTACATGAACGTGTCTCCTCGATTCTCAAGAATCGTGGTTTCTGTCCTGGTGAAGAAGTCATCTGCGCTGGAAACCTGTACCTCCATAAACCCTTGCTTTCCTTCAGTTATAATAAATATTTGTTCAAGTATTCATTTCTTCTACTTGTTCTTGAAGCGATCGTTATGAGGATGTATTATCTAAAGAAGAGTCACCTTACAAACATGGTATGCAACCATTTGTTCTGATCAAAATCTCATTCAAATTTTGAAACAATAAGCCACAATGATTTTTGTGATGGAAAACAGGTGATATGAATGCAATCATGAAAGCTAAGGGAACCCAGCTTGCTGAAGCATAAAAGGTAAAGATATTTATACGATACTGTTGTATTTCCGTCCCATCGTTCAAGGACAACGTTGAGAATCTCCCCATTTGTCTTGCTTTTCATGTTTTCCTTCCCATTTAATTAATATATTTCACCTAATTTAGAACATCTATTCATTGTTGCGATCTCCAAATTTTCTACAGCGGTTTATTATCGTAAGACTATGGCCAGGGTTCTTGTTATTTTACAGCTCGTGTGCTTCTTTTTGGTTGTTCTATTGAGCCTTCTTTGGTAGAAATATTTGTGAAACGAAGGCAATTGTGCCACGAGCTAATCTCTTGAGCCAACAGCTCTGGGGTTGCTTGGTTACTTTGCCTTGCCTAGCCTCATCTTACCAGGCAAGGATATCTGTTTGGTAGTAGCTTTAGACCCTTGCTTTGCTTAGCAAGCTAGCTTGCTTGGGTAAGCTTTTCCTTGCCGAGTTAGACGAGCCAATCTGGCTCTCCTGCGCTGGCAAGGCAAGTGGCCGGTGCATGTGCCAAAAAAAAGCTATCTGAGAATAGCACGCAAGGGTTTATGATTAGCCAAACGCATGCCCCTGTCCCTGCTTAGCTTTGCTGAGCATGGTTAGACAATCTTACCTACCTAGCTTGTGTTGGCAAAGGAACCAAACAGCCCTTAATGTGCTTTGTTGTTGGCTCAAGAGATTAAGCTGTATTAATGAGTCAACAAGGGATGGAAGTCATAGTCTCATAGGCATAAACCAAGCCAACACGATGGACTCATAGGAAAGCTCAAGAGAATTAGGCTAGACAATTCTATTGCACTGGACAAAATTCAGTGGGTCCTAGAAGTAGGGTTGTGAGAGGCAACAATCACTTGCACTCTTTTATAGTTGGGCTTACAAAATTGGCGGTCGGTTTCGCCAAATTCCAATCTCTTGTCGTGGTTGCTTCAATATCATCATCTATGATTTTCTACGAGATTCGTCTATGTCATTCTTAATACGGTGAAAGCTTATGTCATACTCCCCCAATATCTTTTCAAATATTTGAGGCTGTTGCGCATAACTAGGGACATAAGATTCTAACATCAACCAGGTCCTACTTTTTTAGAACACTTAATGCAAGGGCACTTCAAGTCATTCTCTTTTGTGAATCCTCAAACTTAGGACTTCCTTAGCATTTAGGGCCGTCAAAACACCCCTCATATAAAGGAATGTAACACCCTTTACCTTTTGACTATAAATATAAAAAAAATATCGATTGACAACATAAGATTGGTATTACTAGGTTTATTATGAAAAATAATTTCATAATATAGAACAAGTGTTATTAAGGTGTCGCTTAAGTGATGCTTAAGCGTCGCGGTGCTCCAGTCTCGTCTTAGAGCAAGTATAATAGCAGGCCGTAAGCAGGCTAAATGTTGACGTGGAGGAGAGAGGAGAGGAGAGAGAGGAGAAGCGGGTTGTAAGCTTACAGCCGGCTTAGGCACAAGAACCGAGAAACTCTATGAAAGAGACATGTGGGCCATGTATTAATGCAGAAGAGCTAACTACTATATAGGTGGGCTGAGAGGTAGGCTGCAAGTATCCTTGCAGCCAGCAACTGGCTGTATTATTAGCCTTGCTTTTAGGGGTAAGGCGGCGCCTTGGCGCCTTATGCGTGCGCATGCTGATGCCCCCTCGATTCCGCCATCTCCTCATCGATTCTGATGCTGGTCCTCTCTATTCCGTCGTCTCCTCGTCGATTCCGCTTGATTCCGCCATCTCCTTGACTCCATCCGCTCGATTCCGCCATCTCCTCGCCGCCGTATGCTCGATCTGGAAGGGGAGCAGCGAGGGAGGGGAGCAGAGCAACGCACTGGAGAAAGAGGGGAGGAGCTGCGGAGCCGTGAAGAGACGAGCGGAGGTGGAATGAGTGGTGGAGAACGAGAGAGGAGCAGCACCGGAGGGGATTGGGATAAGCCACGCCAGGAGTGGAGGGGCACATGGGCCACCTGGTGGGCTGGGCCAGCCCACTTCTTACTCTTACTCTTCCTTTCTTTTTCTTTTTTCCATTTCTTTTTTCTTCATCATCTACTACTCTAAGCTGCTGTTTTAAGTTTTTCTTAAATTCGTAAGGCGTCGCCTCGCCTCACGGTTTAGTTGCCTAAGCGTAAGGCGGTAGTCACTCGCCACGCCTCGCCTTACCGCCTTAATAACCATGTATATAACTGTTTGTATATAAGCTTATATATAAGCCTTGTAGACCCGTGTCGATGTCCTAATGGACTTGTATTTCTGATCAAAGGAAGTAGGTACTATACTCAACCCACTCATAGAATAAATCAGCTAGTGGAAATGGTCCTTATGAGTAGCTTTAGTGATGTTGCATTTTTCTGTGACATTGAATATAATATCTAATATTGAGTGAGTGCTTGGATGTACCTTGTTTCAAAACAAGTTCTTACTGGCTGGTCATACCAAAATACCTGATGTGACGTTTTGCAATTTCTAACATTTGGATCTTTTATTGAACTTTGACAGGTTATGAAAAATAAAACACCTAGAGGATGGGAACTCAAGTACGCAAGGAGAAGTTTTTCCCCTATTGGAGATCAACATTATCATCCCGATTGCCTGTGAAGGTGATCCGTGGAACAGATATACCTAATCTTAAACAACAGCAAAACTCTTGGAATAAATTAGTAGGCCAAGGATCACCCCAACTCCAGATCTCAATCTTGGTCTGTTGGCTAGGGTTCAGAAATTAAGTAATCAACAACCCACAAGAACGTTTGGCAGTGCTGCATTGCCACTATTGAAGACGTTGAGGAATGCATGACAAGGAGATACACCATAGGTAATATTGCCTAGACGAAGTATATTTGTCACAAATGAAACACAACATAAAAACTTCCTGGTACACCTAGAACTTGTAGAAAACTATATCGTTTGGATTTTTTGAAATTATAAAGCTGTTAAAGAGAAATTATGTTATATTGTACCTCGTTCTCACAAGGTCTTCATTCTTGTTCACCGTATTTTGAGGCAAAGCACCTCTCTTTTAGCAAATACAAGGTCTTATAGCCATAACGTGACTAGTTAACCTTAGAACAATGATAGGAAAGCTCAGAGACAAATTGGAAGCGAGAATGAGTCAAAACAGAGGGCCAAAGTTTGGAAGTTCTAGACAAAAGTTCAGAAGTTTAGTTAAGTTTCAAACAAATGTTCATAAGTTTCTCAAGTTCAGAAGTTTGGCTAAGTCTGGAAGTCCCAGATTGCCCAAACAACAGCCTCCGAAACAATAAGAAAAAAAATCCAAAACTTGATCAAACAAACTCCAAAATTTGTGAAATTTTGCACACACACCTTTCCTAACCTGTAAAGAAGTTGTTCCCAAGAGAGTTTGCCCAAAATATTGAGCTTTCTTCATCAATCTCATAGAATTAGGGAAACCCTAAGAAAAGGAGGAATTTGGAGGAAACTTAAAATTTGTGGAGCTTAAGTGAGGATTTGGTAGGGGTAGGATTGCTTACCCATGTCATACCACCAATTTGCCCCCAAAAATCCAATCCAACTCATAGCTAAATGTGAAGAACGAAAAAACATCAAAATAGCTCCAAAAATCTAGAAAACTAAACACGCAAGGACTACCGAGAAGGGAATGGATTTAGCACAAATTCCCTCCATCAAGGACATGGGTTAATGCTAAGATCTAGCTACAAGGCAACTTGAAAACTGGTCTGAGTTGGTTTTCCCTGAATATATTCATTAGAGTTTGAAACCTGCCAAAACCAGCCCTAGCCGGTTTGGAAACCATCCTATGCCGATTTTTGAAGTCTATTTTGAATTAATCCCATATTTAACACTAGTTACTCAGATTTCTCATTTAGGATGTTTTGAGAAATTCTAGGTCACATCTAGCACTTAGTGTTGCACCCCTCTTCATAGTACAACATACATATACTCAAGCATTAAAAATACACATTTAATACTACTTAAGCCTTGCATTCTTCAAATATTGTCTTTTCAATCTCACCAATTGAGGGTTGTCAACACTGTATTGAGCTAAACCACATGAGGTGTGACTTTGGATTTCTGAGGACATTAGATCAAGACTACATGACGAGATCCTAACATAGGGGTATGTTAAGCCTCGGGATCAAAGGTTCCCAACCGAGAGACCCCCTGATCGACCCTTCTAGGATCGCCCGGTGGCTCAGGGGCTACACCCCTCAGGTGCGCTCGCACGCACCTTCTGGCTAAGGATAGGACCGAGCCCGAGCAAGCCTTCCATCCCCCGAGCCTTAGGCTCCCAATTGATGGAAGTCTAAATCCAATCCTTGGCCCCCTCTCAGCCTACAGCGAGGCCTGAGCCAGGCGCCTCGAGCCTCCAAGGCTCTGGGGCTGCCCAGCAGGCGCGTCGCTGTCAACCACTCCTCCGATAGGGTCACGCATGGGGTGTGATGCAAGAAGATAAATCTCTCCGCTGGCTCCAGGGGCTCCCGGGCACGCTTGTCAGCCCCTCAAGCCAGCTGCCTTCACCGCTAAGAAGCCTCCAGAAGGCGCACCTAGTGGAGGCCGATCCAAGCCAACAGAACTTGACACTCAGGGTGTCAGAAAAGAGGAGCCGGACGACGCCCAGAGCTTCTTCGGCTCCACGACAATGCCAAGGTCCATCCATGCCACTGCAAGACCCTCCTAGACTCCGTAGACCATAGGCTAAACTCCCCCAAACCGTCATGTACCTGACCTACCTCGATATATAAGGGGAGGTTAGATCCTAAAGGGGGAGGACGATTCTAGATAGATCATTCTGGTCCCCATCGAATAGCTCGAGCTCTGCATCAAGAGTAGAGCCACCCCGACAGGAGTATCGAGAGCTCCTCCCCCGCTTCGATCGTTGTGGCAGAACCGCCTAATCTAATGCCTCCTAGGAGTGTTGTCTTCCATTAGACACTAAGCACTCAGGGGAGAACACTAAATTACTCGGTTCCGTCGAGCACACCCCAGGGGAGAACCTAAAAATCCACATTTTTTCATCAGGATCACAAATGAGAGAATAAAGCTTACATCATTCTTAACCATTTCTTATATCACTTTTATTACAACATCAGAGTATAATATTTTTTGTTATATAGCGGAATGTAATCATGTTATCAGAGTTATGAACAATTTAATTTAACAGCAGAATATAAACATGTGATGAGAATTACAGCAGAAATGAATATCTAATCATGACATGATAAAGTATTGATATTTAAACTACGACAACAGATTATGAAAATTTCATTTATAAAAGCATTTGGTGAGAGTTATAAATAACAACTACGATCGCAGCGTAAAGGAATCCTCGTAGAGCCCACCAGGAGGTATCCACACACAAGGGGCAGCTCTAGCATCCACCTGTCACCTGCAACAGAGGGAATAAAACCCTGAGTACTCAATTGTACTCAGCAAGAATTACCCGACAGGAGGAAAGAAAAGACTCCAATGATATGCAAGGCTATCTGGCTTGTGGGTTTATTGCGTTTGCAGGAAGCATTACTAAGCGTGTGTCCTTATATTCGATTTTTATTAATAGCCGCATTGGTTCATTAACTAACTATTCTATGTAAGCACCTGTGCTACTTTCAAGCAGGTGGTAAGCAATCAGATTTCCTTTTTCCATCTTCCATCTTTCGTATTTCAGTTCTTACTACGGTGCTAGGCACGAAACAAGCCATACCGGATCGCCCGGCGATTCACGAATCAATGCCCCCAGCTGGGTACCCCAAAAACACACGCCCCGCTTGTACCCAAGGCACAAGCAGAACCAACCCGTCACCCTCCTGTCCTGGGGTTCTAGGTCCCCGTCTAAACTGGAACTCCAAGCCCCTGCCCCTGAGTCCCGGACTCCGTGCGGTGCAAGGACCTCCTCCACCAAAAAGAAACCCTGACAGTCAGTCCGAAAAGAGCCGGAATCCACGACAAGAGAGCAACAAGTCTTCCAAGCGCCCATACCCAAGTATGTGCCCGGGATAATAAGTCTGTGACTTGCCCACGATGCCTTATGCAACGACCGGTCCTTAACCGACATAGATAGGGAAAGCAGTGTAACCAGGCCATGCCCCACGTCCACGGTGACACAACCTCTTACACCCACCAATACCCAACCATATCCCTGCCCGGTCACAATTTTCCTTTCCACCATTTATATTTTCCAAGTGATAATAATCCAATAATATATTTCCTATCTCTCGCGAGTGACAACCATCACTCGACTTCTACCGGAGTCCTGTAGCATAACAATCTACATGATCCTGTCATACTTGTAAGACTCATAGAATAAAGATATATATATGCAAGTGGGTTTCATTCAACTCCTTAAAACTTAATGCACAAATATAATTTAAACTGTAGAAAAGTAGGGGTTATGCATCGGGGCTTGCCTGGGTAAGATATATATTAAAAAGTTAGTATCTGCATCTTCAGATCATCCACTATCAACTAAATAGAAAGCCCATTTCATCATCTCCTAGAGAGAATACCCTTACACCATCCTCGGATTCCCAATTATCCTTCAATTGATCCATTGATCCATCATCGTACCTATATGGTATGCAATGCGATGCAATGCAAAGACGTAATTAATCGACTGCAATCGTGACTCGTAAAATACAATTTACGCCTCTCAAGTTAACGGGCTAGTTCTAACGACGACCGTACTTAGGCTACATATACATGTTGTCGGATAAGGCGTTATTTTTCAATAATTATTTTAGTTATATAAACCAAGGTTGTTTCTTTATTTCATTCTATCGATTTAACCATTATTCGAAAAAGAGCATCATTATCTACCTAGCAAACTAATTATTATTGAGCTACAAAAATTACAATGAGCACCTAATATTGCTAGGAAGCTACTGTAGAAATTTCATATTCAACACTATGACCAATTTACCATAACAATTCCTACAAGTTTATATTTTTACAATATTAAGTACCTTAAATTAATTATATAGCTTCCAAGAATATTATCACACTATGTGAACAAAATACACCACTAGGTAGATCATGATTTTAGGAACTCAACAAAACTGGTTTCATGATTTTTGGATAACTACAAATTTTTATATTGATTTTACAAATTAAACTAGAAACCTATTTAGAAAAGCACTTAGAATATAGAAAGGGCTGGCGGCAACGGCCCAGCAGCAGCGAAACAGCATGGGCGGCCCAGCAGCGGTGATAACCGCGCGAGCAGCCCAAGCGCCCAGTCAACCGGCCGGCCCAGCGCGGGGCGAACGGCCCAGGCGGGGCACGACACGCACGTAGCTAGAGGCCCAGTCGGGGCACGCGGCCAGCGGCCCAACCAGGGCAGCGACAGGCCGGCCCAGCGGATGGCGAGCGTGGCCCAACAAGGCGCCCACCAGCCGGCCCAAGCAGACGCAGCGACGGCACTTAGCGATGAGGCCCCTGAGTTCTCTCTACAAACGTACTATTTACGTGAGTCTCGTATTTTACAATAAAAACCATGTCTAACATTTCTTCTTGGATTCTCACCCATCTCACCTTCCTTCCCAGGAGCAGAGCGCACGGAGCAGAGGAGCAACCCGCCGGCGGACAAGGTGCGGCAACGCAGCGGTGCTACGGCCAGAGGTGGAGTAGCGCGGGGAGATGCACACACACGCGGCGCGCGGACTGCGGAGGAGGCGCACAGAAGGGAACAACGCCGTGGAGCCGGAGGTCCGGCGCGGCCGCGTGGCACGCGCACTCGCGCGCATGCACGAAGGGCAGGGCAACGGCGTGGCCACAGAGGCCCGGTCCTCCGCACCGGTGGCAAGGCGCTGTGGTGGCCGAGCAGCAGGCCAAGGCGACGGCACGAGCTGCTATGATGGCGGGTGCGGCCATGGCGATTTCTGCGGAGCAGCGGGCATGGCATACGCCGGTGACCGAGGCAGCAGCTTGGGCGACTACACAGCGACGGAGGAGCAGGGAGGGGGTCACGCACGGAACGCTACGACAGTGGGGCACGGGCACGCCTTCGCGGTAGTGGTTGGTGACAGAGACGCGGCACGGGTGAGAAGGGCGAGCAGGCAAGGGGCGCGTGCGGGGAGGACCGGCGGTGGTATGGTGAGGCCACGCGGCAGGAGCAGCGCAAAGGGCGAAGGTGAGCATGGCTCAGGCAGTGGGCACTTCGGAGCGTGGCAGTAGCAGCTAGGTCTCAGCGACAGCGGAAAAGGGGGGAGGGAGAAGCAGGGACGATGGCCCGGCAATGGCACTCCTGGGCTGGGGCGCCTCCTCCTCGGCACAACAGGAAGGGAGAGGGAGGGAAAAAGCAATGCGCGACGGACGAATGGACTGGAGCTGGGACGCCACCTCTCGGCTGCAGGAAAAAGAAAGGGAGGGAGGGAGGGAGGGAGGGAGGGAGGGAGAGAGAGAGAGAGAGAGAGAGAGAGAGAGAGAGAGAGAGGTGAGCAACGCTGCCGACACAGAGGTGACCCGGCCTGACTTGCCTTGGCGCATCGGAACTTGAAGTTTTGCTCGCCAGCCACGGTAGACAGTAGAGAGCAGAGAGCACGCCAAGAGGCACATGGTGAAGCGATGTAACTAGCAGCGAGGAAGGGAAAAACAAGCAAAGCAGTACACGACAGCAGCAGCCCAGCCAACTCACCCATCAACACGCGCGTCGTACCGGTGAAGTAGGTGAGGCGAGTGGCCAGCGACACTCTCGTTATTATTTCAGCTGTCAAATCTTCATTTAACAAACCGACTATTTATATTTTCACATACGGCTAAAGCACTAAAGTTTGTTACTCAATACTTTAAATGCAACCAAAATCATGCTCTGAATTTTACTTAAGTACTATATACCAGTCATATCGTATTTTTGTTTATAAACATTGTTTTTCATGCTTAATCAATTAAACAAACCGTTTGCTATTTATCTGCTAGAACCGTTATCGGACATTCCTAAATATTTCTACGCACGGCATAATTTAACTTGAGCGTTTAATTGAGTCCAAGAAACTAAGTCACACAGGATTCGCTTATCGCCTCAAGTACGTTTTAAATCAAAAATCCAAGAAAGTCGTTTCGAAAAATTTTCTTAGGCCTAAATCGCGGTGCTAAACAAGCTCGTAACACCAGGGGTGTTACAATCATCTTCGTCCTCTCTAATGAGGGGGAGACCTCACCGACACGAGGCCTAAGGATCAGCACCGAGCGATCCCCTGTCAAATCTCTCTGTTACACTCTGTTGTAACCCCCGATTTTATGTGCTCTTGAATACAAGAGGATCATCTGCTGCTGGATGTAGGGCCCTGATAGCCTGAACCAGGATAAACCATGGCATCCTCTATGTGTTCTTTGTGTTCTTGAGTCCACCTGAGCCACCAGAGACACACATTCAGTGACACCCGACGAACAACAATGTTTGCCATGGTTTCGACCCCGCGACACTACACTTTTTCATCTAAAAGTCACTTTTCCATATATTCCAACAATGATTTGATTCACCATAAAAAATGACTCTTCATAGTTCAATTGGTACCTTGACAGAATCCAAGTACTCTCTTCTTCACCTTAGCCATGGTGCTCTGTCTCCAAGTCATCGCTTGTCCTTTACTTTTGCTTACTACCTCATAAGCCCATTCCTACCTATCTCCACTCTATGAATCCATCAAGTCACATCTTATCTTAAATCAACTTTAAGCACACATTAAAAATCAATTCATTTGCATTGTTATCTTTTGCTTGAACTCGAATGTTTTCATGGGTTTCCTTGTAAAAAATGCACATCTTGTGATCATTCAAGCTTTAATACCAGTTAATCATTGTGAATACCATTTTTAGCATTCTTGATTTGAACTAGCAAGCTTCATGAGCGAGACCATTCCATATTCAATCACTTATGTCTAATTCTTCATTTGACACACATGCTTGCCATTTATTGATTTTGAAATTCAAATTCTACTTTGCATAATATGACCAGGCTTCACATAGGAGACCAATTGATTTCCATTATCCCTTTTGCTATTTTCATCACTATAAGGACCCTGCTAAGCCTAAAGGGGGGTCAATTGGGCTGTTTAAAATAAACTCGAACAAAACGTTGTAGCTTGAGTGACACTGCTGAAAGCCCTAGTTTTGTTTTGGCTAATTGATGAAACCTAGGTACTAACCTTTGTAATAAGTGTTTTGTAAGATAGGTTGGTACACACCAAGTGATGGAGCAAGGTGATGGTGGTCATGGTGATGAAGATGGCCTAATGATGCATCAAGTGCTCCAACTTGGAAAAGAAGAAAGAGAAAAACAAAAATCCTATGAAGATCAAGGCAAAGGTATAAATAGGATTTTGTTTTGCGACTAAAGACACCATAGTGGGTGTGAGTGGGTTTAGGATTGATAGCCGTACTATGAAGAGGGGAAAATCATGGTTAAATCGGTTATCAAGTGCCACTAGGTGTTGTTGATCATGCATATGCATTAGGACCTAGTGTGCTAACTTCTAACCTTTGAAAAATGTTTGTGAAAATGCTAACACACTTGCACATGATGGTGTACTCTTGGTGGTGTTGGCACATTTGCAAAGGAGAAGAAGTTTGAGTTAATTTGGAGATGAAAATGTGAACCGGACCTTGATGGCGAGGGCAATAGGACCATTGTGCGCCGGTCCTGTTGGTCTGTGTTGAACAGGACCCTGGCGGCTGATGGTCTTGTTGGTGGAACCAAACTCAGTCCGATTTCTTTTAAGGTGATATGGACCTCTCTGTGTTGAACCAGACCCTGGTGGCGCATGGTCCAATTGGTCCTTTTCTCGGTCCAGTTGGTTCTATGGCTCTCGGGAGCTCTCTGGAGTGAACCGGACCCTGACATTAGTTGGTCCAATTGGGGCAACAAGACCATTGTGCATCGGTCCTGTTGGTCTATGTTGAACAGGACCCTGGTGACATGGTCCGGTTGGAGGAACAGGACTCGGTCCGGTTGCTTTAGGAGCTCTCGAGAGCTCTCTAGACTGAACATGACCGAGGTGTTCGATGGTCCTATTGCTCGGTCTGGTTGCTGTCTGTGCGTGTGAAAGTGACCCTTGAGTGCCAACGGTCGTATTCAAATGGTCAGGGACACATGGCGTAATTCGGTGAACCGGATCCTGGTGGTTGATGGTCCAGTTGCCTCGGTCCGGTTCCTCATTTCTCGATCCGGTCGGCCCTGCGTGAGTGTAACGGCTATATGACCTTTGGGGGCTCTATAAATAGATATTGGCCGACTCTAGCTCACTCTCTTGGACATTTTGATTATCCATACATTCATTTGAGCTGAGCCAAACCTCTCCCACTCAATCTCTTGCTTGATTGTGCATCCAAGTGAGTTGGGAGTGATCCAAAGTGCATTTGCTTGAGTGATTGCATCTAGTGGCACTTGGGGATCATTTTAGCTACGTTTTTTTGTTACTCTTGGTGGTTGCCGCCACCTAGATGGCTTGGAGCAGCTTGAGGTGATTGACACGAGTTGGTGATTGTTCGTGGCCATCCCGATCGTGATTGTGAGGGGTTCTTTACCTTTCCCCGAGTGAGATCGCAAAAGGTACCCTAGTAAATTGCTCGTGTGATTGAGTTTCTCTCACTTGCGGGTAGGTTCTTGCAGCGCCCATTTGTTGGGCTATGCTTGTGATCGTCTATTAGCTCGCTGAACCACAAAGTGAACGGTCGACACAACGGGGACTAGCATGCTGACAAGCACGTGAACCTTAGGGAGAAAAATCGAGTGTCAATTGTCTATGAGATTCTCCTAGTATTCTTTGGTATTCATTGACTGATCATCTCTTGCCATGTACGGTATAATCTCTCTACGCTCTTGCTTTTACATTTCTATCACTTGTGTAGACTAGCTCTCTTGAGTAGAACTAGTTAGTAGAGTAGCTAAGTTAGTTGTTTAGTTAGTTTCCTTTGGTAGCTAGTTCAACTAGAGTTAGTTAGTGACTTAGCCTCTCTTGTGTGCCTAGAGATTGTAATACACTAGAATTGTGGTTTAGGTGGCTTGCCTTTTGTATTAGAGCTATTGCAAAAAGCTCCGCTTATTAATTGTCTAACACTTGCTCTAGTGATTTATAGAAAATTTTATTAGACTATTCACCCCCTCTAGCCATTAGAACCTTTCAACTGTCGCTCAGCGCACGGCACTGCTGCTCCACCTTACAAGTTCATGAACACAATTTAAAATCTACCCAAGAAAAAATAGATCGAGTAATTTACTGAGCTTCTTGGGGTAGAGTAGAGCCTAATCCACCACTTGGATGTTGGTAGAAGTGCACGAGCGAGTAGATCAGGACCAAACCCTAGCATCACCAATAAACACAAGTATAGCACAATACAAGCAAGAACACAATGGAGACAAAGATTTATCTCATGGTTCAGCTCGCCACAAAGGCTTGGATTTTAAAAACCCTACTTCGTTCTTAAGTTAAGAGAGCAAGTCTCTTGAGATGAGGGGGGTTCTTACTAGTTGTAGAAGGTGATTACAAACATCCACAAGCTGCCACACAAGTTGGAAGCTTCACGGGCGACGCTCTAGCCGGCTAGGAGCAAAGCTCCAAGAGTAACAAACGCAATCCTCCAGCTTAAACATGAACCAAGTGCTCTAGGAGTTAGAAGAACAGGTTGGAGATCTCTCTAGCATAGTTTGGAGGCTCAATCTCTCAAGGAATCGGTGAGGAATCATCGTGGGAAGCTTGCGATGCTCCAATGGAGCGAGAGAGAGGAAGAGAGCTTCTCTGAAAGCACTGGGAGGAAGAAGGGTCGAGATTACCGTTGGGGAAGAAGAGAGGATAAGGAAATACCCCTCTGCTCTAGTGGTGACAAAGCAAGTCGCGACAACCACAAAGTAAAGAGTGAAAGGCTTGCTGCCAAGGCTAAGGGTTTGAGGATATCTTTGGTGGGTATTTGAGCACTTGGTTGCACATTAAAGCTTGTACATTGTATCTCTTTTTATAGTGTGGCTTTTCCTAAACTTAATTTCAAAATAGAAAATCAAATAAACGCCTTTGAGTAGGTTGGCGTGTCCTTTTATAATTGGAGGCTCCACCATCATATGAATTATCCTCCTTTTTCATTTTAGCTTCTTGTCATCTCGATAAATCTCATTAGTCCTCTAATTGCATGGTCATTATCACCAAACCCACAATTAGGGCTTTATTGCACTTACAATCACATGCTTGTCATTTTTTGCATTTCATCAATTAATCTTGGACCCATTTTTCATTTATGTCATTTGCTTCAGAACATGAGCCAAAACATATTAAATACTACTAGGGACTAAATCCTACAATTTTTATGAAACGCATTAGTCCCTTAATCGTGTACTGGCATTTAGGGCCTAGATGCACTTTCAATCCTTATCTTAAATAGGCCTTCATGACGAGCATTGTCTGGAAGAAAAAAGACAGGCTATGCAGTGTCTGGCACGGTTCACGTGTTGGGTGGACGACTGGCTCCTCATGAAGACCTCGGGGGCTACTATTGGTTACATGGACCCTAGGTATCCTCACCTGAAGGGAAAGCACCCAGCTATAAGACGGTGGGCTGATCAAACTACTCTAGAGGTCCATCTAGAAGGGGGTATTGTAGCTACTTGGTAGACAATGCATAGCGAGATACATTTAGAAGTCAAATGAATATGTAAAAATTTGACCGGATAAGTTTAGCTTTCCTTGTAACAAACTAGGAAAATGACCCATTCCAATTCTGACTTTCCACTGCAACCACAACTCTAGACTATATAAGGAGGGTTAGGTTCCCCCAATCGACAATCAGGTCCATAGCCATTCACCCACAAACATCGGCACTCTCGCACCCAGTGCACGATGAACAACAAGGAAGCTATTTTCCAATAGGTGTAGGGTACCCTATATCTGAACTAGTATAAATTTATATCACGTGTACTATCCCTCTAATCGTCCCTTTAGTTGGGCTTTCCAACCTGCTTTTGCTTTTTGCAAAAGCCAACCAAAGGGTCCAAAAGCAATAAATGCTTTTCCCCAAAAGCAGCTTTTCTCGTAGTACAAATCCAAAAGCACCCCTTCCCTTGCTTTCAATGGCTTTTGGGCCAAAAAAATTGCCCACTTGCCACTGGTTATGTAGATAAATGTTCGTTCTTTTCCCCTTTGGACGCAACTTCCTCCCATCCGCGCCGCCTGTTGACCTCGCCGGTGCGCCGCTACACCCTCTGGATCCTTCACTGCCGGCCGCGGGCCTCTCTACCCCATCTATGGCGGTGATACAGTCCCTGACTGGCGGTGCGTGGGCCTCTGCCCCATCCCGGCGGTGGTGCGCGCAGCCCTGCTCCGGTCATGTGGATGCGGCCCTGATGGCGCAGCAGGCATGCGGCACCGGCGTTTACTACCTCCCTCCCCTGCTCCGGCCTCCCCCACCCCGGTCCTCTCCTCCCCTTGCCCTGCTCCTGGCGAGCACCTCCGCTCCCACGCGTGCACGACCTCCGACGAGCAAGGGCCCTGCTCCCGACGAGCACGGGCCCATCCTTGGTGGCTAGCGGAGGAGGGAGGAGTCGAAGAGAGAGATTGACATTTGGGGTCAGTTGACATGTGGGACCCACGGACAGATGCTTTTCCAAAAGCTACAGCCATGGAACCAAAGGTCTTTGATCTTCTTCGGAAGCACATAAGTTACAAAAGCTTTTCAAAAGTTCAAAGCTCATAGCAACTTTTTCAAAACCCATAGCCCAACCAAACATACCCTAATATGTTATGAGTGATATGTTGATTACTAGTCAGAGGCAAAATCCACCGACAATGAAAATCGTAGACCTTTTTTAGCTCTATGATCTGCATATATAGATTGAATAATTCAGAGATCAGATGAAGGGTATGCTGACTTCTAGAAGATCTGTTGATGCGTAGCTTGCACGTACTGGTGCTGGGCAATGCAAGCTGGGCTTTTCGAGTCCCGCTCACATCAAAGACACCGGACTCCTTGGAATATAAGTATACCCCCTACGAGTCGATACAGGCAGATCAAGAGAGGTTCAGAACCTTAAGAAATGTATCTAAGGTGTCAAAGGGAGCCCACACTAGGATTTAACGTAATGCCAAGACTGTTGATCAAGAACCACCAGCAACGCCGCAAAACACTAATGTTCACATCCATCTAGGTGCAAAGACCAACCTCCTTGCCGATCTCCCTGCTTTGTTGACCATCTAAAGCTTCAGGGAATCATCTAAGTAATCATCAGGTATAACCCTAGCCCCTAGGTGACAAACTACATGTATCTTATTACTAGGATTTGAGGTGATCATTCTTGCGAGCTTATTAGCTAATTTGATTGTGCTATGTGTTGGCGCCGGCTGCCGGAATCTGCAGCTCGACGGTGATCGGCAACGACGGCGATCACGCGCACGACGTCGCTCACTCACTCACGCACGCGAACTCGGTGGATCTCAACTGAACGCGAGAGAATGGCGCTGCCAAACGTTGCAGCTTTTCTGGTTTTCTTTGTTGCCTTTTATTCATGGTGTATACAAGGTCTGAGACCCACGATCCCCCCGCCATGCGCGCTCACCTGTGCCGTGCCCGCCTAAAGCGCGAGAGCGTTTCGTACACAGCATGGCGGTGACCAAATCCTGGCCGCACCGTGGACACAGCACGGTTCTGGCTTCTACACCTCTCATCACACATGCAGCTAGCTATAGTTCAGGAAGTAAACATGCACTACTTAATTACATAAATGACTATGCAAGATCATGCACGGGATTATCTAACACTATGCACTGTCTGTATTTTTTACTTTTATCATCTAGTTTCTAGTACTAGTGCATAGGTGTGATCCTGGTTGTGGTGACTAGATCATCAGTAGAAACTCGACAGGTGATCATAGTACATCGCTCTGATGCGATTGTGCTAGCAGCATACAGCCTGTTCGTTTCGGCTTATTCACTCGTATCTGGCTTATAATCCACAGCTTGAACGGTGTTTTTCTCTCACACCAAACCAGTCAGCAGTACTTTCAGCCATGGCTTATAAGCCAATTCAGCCGAAACAAATAGGCTGATAGCTTGCTTGGTCTAGGTTGTACTATTCCCCATAGGGGCTTCTGTTTGTGTGCTATGTTTCCGTTATGGCTGCGTGTGGATGAGCTCTGCCAACACAAGAACACGAAGCCAGTAGATCATGTGAAGCAATAGACAACAACTTGCCTTTCTACCCACGAAGCCCTTTTTCAAATTTATCTACTTTCAATCTTTGTTTATCAATTTTCTAGAATGCATTCGGATGACAAAATTTCGGAAATGGTAAATGCCAATCTTACAGCCAAAGAACTGCAAGTATTGTACCTTATTCTTTGGCTTGTCTAAAGCAAAAAAAGGTTTACTTTTTATGAAAGTTAATTTTACGTCTTAGTGATTGCTCAAAAGCACAATGTAATAATAACTTCACGTTCTAATGATGCAAGTTGCAAGTCATGCTGAAAGCTTGCCTCATCACGTTGCTAATTAAACCTGATTGTGAAACTGAGCCTCCATTGAAAGGCCTAATATTATAATTTTTGGTTAATTCTTAGTTTTTGTTTGTTTGTATTAGTGTGGATCAACATGACTTTTATGTTAACTTGGATACTTAGTTTCATGGATTAAGTTTTATTGATGTTAAAATTATTGTTAATTTACAATCTAATTCCGTGTTGGTTAAACTATAACTTGGTTTTATTACTTCAAAAGATTTATACATTTTTAAAAGAATTGCCAAGGTTCTAGGAAGATAAATGTTATGCTGTTAGGAACTTTTTTTATGTTGTCGTTAGTTTTCTTGTATGTGTGCCAAAACAATGCTCAATGAGGAGGTATATATAGGCGCAAAGCTTTCATTGGATGGCATGGAATGCAGCTACAAGTGGCACTGAGGTGTCCACCATCTATCCATGCATCTTGCTTGGCAGAGAAATTCCAATTCTTTCTCTTTTTTTCACTCATTTCATAATTGGATATGTAGTGAGATTGTTAAGGAGGTGAAAAGGTTTTGCTAACGTTATAGAGTATTTGGGTTGAGACTCCATTCTAGATGAAGTGGAACATCATGTGTCCATTACTTAGATTTGGTGGAATGACTCTATTTTCTCGTACTAGTACTAATTGTTAGCCTGTGGTAAATGAGGTGACGATGAATCAGCTCATTTCACCTCACAAACCAAATAGAAAAGTAAGGAGTGAGAAGACAATGTACTAATTCATTCCTCAAATTAAACACCCTGAAAATCTTTAAGTAATCCAAACTCTCAATTTCAATAAGTTGAACCATATGTACCCAACGACAAGTCCATTCTGACCCCAATGCATCTCTAATACGACAACCATATGTTAATGATATGTATAAAGAATATTTGGTTTGGTTGCATGAATGAATTTATGACTCCTTTAAACAATACCATATCAATTTACACGGTTTTTATGCCTGTTGCCCACTAAGAAAACTGGCTGGAATTCAAATATACAGCACTCTATTAGCCTATTAGTGACTTGCTGTTCGAGGTCCAAAAAGTGATTGAGATGAAAAAAAAAAAGTCAGTTAATTGTTTTCTTTCCCAAAAATATATAGGGAAATTTTGCTGATGGACACCGTTCTTTGCTTGAAATTGCTGCTCCATTACAAAAACTGGTATTTGACTCTAGACACCGAACGTACTATTTTTTTCATTTTCTCAGATCCAAAGAGAGAAAATGAGGGGAAATGACCTTTCTACCCTTGTCTTCAACCTCCAGCTGCTCTGTGAATATTTGCTAGAACACATCGGCCGGCCATGGAGAAGCAAGAAATGACACAAGATTTGCAAGGAAAAATTAGACTACCTGGCAGGTTCACCATGCAGTCGCAGCACATATAACTACAGCCACCTTAGGAACAGATATATCAGACGAACGGGAACAACAAGGAAACTCACTCACAAACCAAGTTGAAGGAGTTGATGACGCCACCATCACACACAATGGCATGATCAATTCACGGCAAGGTATACCTTTTAATAATGAAGCATACATTACAACGACCCGCAGTAGCATCCAGGCGTACAGGAATCAGCAGCAAACGAACAATGCTCTACGAACTACACGTCCAGGTATGAATGTTCGAATTTCAGGAAATGCCTCCTCGCCAAGCCAGACGCACAGGTACATGGCGACTTCAACACACAGATACACTGTCCTCTTTCCAGCATTGCTACATGGCTCTAGGTGCTACACAGATGCTTCAACTATGCCGGATCAAGTCTCCTTACTCCCCATAAAAGCAGGAATTGGAGTTTACATCAACACCCAGGTCCGGCCGCAAAACATCTACGTAACAGCTGCTATGCAAGACTCAACCTCAGTTCTCAAGGCTGAGGCAGCAGCTCTTGCACTGGCTGCAGCTGTTACTGATCGATTACATCTATAGCACACAAATTTCTTATCGGATAATCAAGAGCTGGTTCAGTTCTTAAATTCATCCGATCACTCCAATCCCCCTGATTGGAGAATCCGGCACCTGACACAGCTCTTCATCAACTTCACCCACAACAGAAGCACTGGGACTTTCAACATAAAAAGGAGTCTGAATCAAACTACTGATACACTTGCAAGACAGGCGCTGAGAGACATAGAATCTGTTACTCATGTTTCTTCCTATATATAGCTGTTCAAATGCAGATCATGTACACCAGTGCACATTAGCAAGTTCACTGCAGTCTGTAACCATTGACTCTATAATGGATGCTGTTGAAACGAAAGTATGTTTGTTGTAATAGACTATTAGTCTAATACTGACTTGCTGTTTGGGGACCAAAAACTGATTAAGACGGAAAAAAGTCAGTTGATTGTTTTGTTCCCCAAAAATATATATCAGGTTACGTATCACTTTTCTATTGGATGAAAAAACAAGCTTCAATCAAAGAAAATGATAATGATACGGTGAGGGCGTCCATCCGTCCGGACATGCTCACCTCGGTCTATGGGATCAGCCCGACCTGCTCCTCCTCACGGTTCATCTAAACATTAATAACGAACGCATTTCTCTTCCTCCTCTCGCATTGCGCAGTTTATTCTGATGCCGCAGCCGCGATGCCACCGACCGCTGAGCCAGCGCTCTTGGCGGTCTTCCTCTGTGTCTGTCCTCGCTCCTCTCCACGCTGCTCCCTGGTGCCGCACTCTCCGCCTCCCCCGCGCCCTCCTCCATCTCCACCGCATCCGAGCACCGGCGGGTGGCGGCCGCCTTCCTCCCTCTCCACCGCGCTCACCGACCGCCGCGCAGGAGAAGGGGGCGTCGCTGGTCGGGCCCAGGACAGGCACAGCTGGCCGCTGCCAGGTCGTGCCACCAACCTCGGCCACCGGCTGGATGGAATCGGCCGTTCCCTGCTCTGCTCCGCGTAATCCGGAAGAAGAAGGGTGATAACACATGTTGCAAGTGTATGTGTTCAACTGTTTCAGATGTTTCATAGGTATGTTGCAAGTGTTTCATACGGATGTTGTAAAAGTAGATAGGGATGTTTCATATGTTGCAAGCTTCGGTGTTCAATGTTTCATCTCTTTTGTTCAGACGCATGTTGCAAGTGTGGTTATCTGGATGTTGCATATGTTTTCACATATATGTTGCAAGTTTTTATCTAGATGCTGTGTATGTTTGTAATGGTTTTCAAGTGTTTTAGATACATGCTTCAAGTGTTTTATTTATCTTTAGACGTATGTTTTAAAAGTAGATCTGATGTTGCACATGTTGCAATGGGACTCATCTTCCGCAGCCACCAGCTGCAGCTACTGGGGCACTGCCGAGCGGGTGCACACGAGGGGCGCGAGCGGTCCCCACGTGGGATCTAGCGGCGTGAGCGACGTCCGAGGGGCGGTGGCATTAGGGATGAAAGCGGTCGGGAACGGTCGGAAAAACACTAACCATTCCCGCTACTGTATTTTTTATGCGGGAACGGTAACGGGAAGGCCGGTCGGGAAAGCGAAATCGGAAATACGAGATGTCGAAAACGATACATTTTGATCGGGAAAAAGTCAATAACGATCGGGAATCGGTAATCCAAATCGGGAACGTCGACGCACATAACCACTTCAACCATTCAGCTTAACACCAAGGTTACAACCATGTATAATACATAGGCAAATTGTACCGTTGGTAAGTATATAACACTACAAATAAGTCCACCAATTTATGAACACTAGTGACTTGTTATGTTTGTGTTGCACATATTCATGCATGAGTAAGTGACCTATGATTTTTTACGTGGCATATGCTAATAAAACAACAGCAGTGAGTCAACTTTTTAATTGTCATGAAATACTTCAAAAAACTAAATGAGAGACTTGTAAAGAAAAAAGGAAAGCGCACATGCATGCTTCAGCTTATCTACGAGTTCAACGAAAAAGCAGAACTGGCTGGTTGCGTCCATCACATCCAATAGGGATTCTTGTTATCTATTCATTTAGCATATGTTGTAGGCGCAGCAAAAAAAATAAAAAAGGAAAATGCACATGCATACGCATACGCATGACCTTAGCGGCGTGCGCAGCGCGCTCAACAGGCAGGAGCTCAGGTCGCTTTACCTTGGTAACGGCCCATTATGGCCCAGCGTGCTAAGCAGCAGCAAGCACCACTACACCAGTACACCAGGCGTACACTGAAGTTTAATACCACCTTGCGGAGCCAGCTGGGGATGGGGGAGCCGGCGCTTTTAATAATTGGACTCCCGGCCTCCAGGGAGCCACAGGAGCGCTCCTTGGTCTGTGACATGAACTGAAGTAATAATACAAAATAAAATTTATACGGGAATTAAACGGGAAAACGGGAATTTTCCCGTTAAAAAACAGGATCCGTGAATTCGATCGGGAGACAAGCCCAACCGATTCCGTTTCCGCCTCCTGCTAAATTTTTCTGTTTTTTTGCCGGATTTATTCGGTTACCGACAATCTGGTCGGGACGGGAAATTCCCGTCCCGTTTTCATCCCTAGGTGGCGTGCTGGCACGGAGGCGGAGCGCCGTGAACGTCTGGACGCGCGTCCGTCCGGCGAAGAAAACTAGTATGCAGAAAATATAGTATTAGGCACGTACACAGTCTCCTCTTTAAGCTACGGCGTTGCATAATGCTTGACTATGCGGTATGCACGAATGAACTTTAAAAACTAAGCGAAAGGCGCTTTGGTCGTGATTGGGATTGAGTTGGACGATCTTCTAGATCCTTTCCGGTCAAAGTGCGCATCGATGAGTTCAGGGCACATCAGTACGGCATTTTGCTCCTTTGGACGGACGAGCCACAAAAGATGGTTGGCGCAAAGCGTTGGGTGCGGCCAGCTAGCTCCTCAACCAAAAGTGCACTAACGCTATCCCCATATATACTCAAAGGGACTGCACACAATGATGCTCATGCATGTTGGTTAGCAAGCATACGGTCGCAGCGCACATCACCGCCCAACAGGCAACACATGAAAATCAACCACGAAGCACAGGCACAACACCTACACCACCGATGAACAGGAACAGGACGCCTACAACTGCTGTCACCACTCAACAGCAAACGCAGATGACTGATACACTGCAAGGTATGCCTTTTCCAACTGCAGGAACCACCACCGCTTTTGACATACCGCCCAACACCACTGCAACCCGCACTGAAGTTCTGCACAACGAAATCCTTCAGCCACCACTGCCCGCTGCTACTCCAATGCAAGGTATGCAAATCTGTATTGCAGCTGTGCCTCAGGCCGTGTGCCACACACAGCGGTGTGCCGCTGCCCAGATGGACAGGTACACGATCAGGATGCCGGCTCTGATTGAAGGAGTCAGATGCTATGCCGATGCCTCCTGCCTGATCAACCATCTCTGCCACCCGGAATGGCAGGACTTGGAATATTTTTTGTCAATCCACAGGTACAACCAACACATACAATCTACATCAAGGCACACGTCTCAGGTGTTCACTCCGTTCTCATGGCGGAGGCTGCAGCTTTGGCCCTTGCAGCAACACTCAACGACCGAGTCAACTTCAACAACACTACTTTTCTATCTGATTGTCAGCAGCTAGTTCACTTTCTCAATGCAGCAGATCAAAATCATCCTCCAGACTGGAGGATCAAATCTTAAACACAGCTGTTCAGAAACTCCTCTGGCCGCCGTCAAGCGAAGATCTTCCAAATCAATAGGGAACCTAAATACTACAGCTGATGCTCTAGCCAGACAGGCATTCTATGCCTCGGTTCCGATTGATTCATCTCTTGAGCCTGTGTGCTCTTATAGGAGACATGCTACTCAGTGCTCCCACTCTTGGATGCACTGAATGATGTAAACTTACAGTCTGTTAGCTAGACTGCTTGCAGCTCGTTTGTTGTAAAAAAAATCAAAAAAAACAGAGGAGACGATGGCCGAGATGGGGCATCTCCATTTTGCATGATGGAACTTGGAACAGATTAAGGTCCATGATTCGACTGACACAATGACGATTCTGCGGATTTTTTACGTTCCAGAGGAGGGGGGAAAAAGACTAGGTGGTTTCTTTAAACATTCTGCCATTTATGCTGTCTCTCTTTCAGTCTAAGATGTGGTGGAGTCTATAATAAAGTGAGCTTTATCCATTTTTTAGCTAGACGTGCAACTAGTAGTAGTTATAAATTTGCCCTGTCAACAACAGTGGTAAGCTCAGATATGCCTGTGATTGGGGAGCTGTTTTGCCCTATGAGATGAATCCGCCATGCTCGCGGGGCACTAGCATATGTGCCATTTAATCTGTGTGCCGGCAACACGGAGAATATGTCCGTCCATCCGGTTAGTCTCAGTTGGATTAATCCGTCTGTTCGGGAGGCCGTATCGTATCGTAGATTATTTACTGTTGGCTAGTTTGATGTGAGAGAAAAATACTGTTCCTGGCTGGAAATTTACGATCGTTTACGAGCAAGCGAACAGTATGGACGCACGGAACAGAGCACCCCGTTGAAGACTGAAATCCCCAGGAGATCGACCGTTGCAGGAATCGATACGGACGTGGAGTGGCAGCAAAGAGGACTCAAGGACAAAGGAGGTCTAGCTACAGGTCCTCACTGTTCACACCGTAGTACCGTATACCTTGCTTGAGGTTTTACGTTTCCACTTTGCAGCATGTGAAGTCAAACCATACGAAGGAGGACGCTAGCTGTTTATGGTCAGATCAAGCAACGCTGCATGCTGAATTGCTGAGCACTGATGCACACCTACGTTGCCGTTCCTTTGCACGGTGTTTGCAAGTTACACCACCTTCGTTAGTTTTTATAGTAGGCTTTATTAGGGTTTTATTTTTTTTATAAGAAGTCTTAACTGTAAGGTTCCAAAGATGTATCCACGTTAATCCTTATGAGTGCTGAGGAGTATATGACTTTCTTGCAAGGAAAAAAGAAAAGGTGACGAGAATATGAATTTCTGTGCCAAATGTTGTCGGGGACCAATACTAGGGTACCCGAAGAGGAGGAGCTAATGGTCATCAACATTGATTCATCCGAGCAGTCAAGAGCGCGACTACAGCTCCAACCGACCCTCAGGTACGTGGGCTCCGCCTCGCCCGACCTCTGGGGGCTGGCTCCGCCTCTCCCGGCATCTGGGTCGGGGCCCCTGCCTCGCCCAGCCTTTGGGTCGGGGGCCCCGCCTCGCCCGGCCTCTCAGGCACAGCTCTTGATAGAAGCCCGTACCGCCGCCAACCACTACGGGCCATAAAGTACAACCCAAGGTCAAACTTCTGGCATCGTCCAGAGAGCGGGCACATCTCAACATGACCCGTGCCCGCGACATGTCACTCCAGGGAACTCACATCACCAACAGTGACGGACGCGTGGTCACTATGTTGCCTACTCCCTGTACGGCCGCTGACCAGCACGTTGGTTCGCCACGTCGCCCGCCGGGATGGAATGGGACGTCACGACCTGTTGACAACGCCGGGGCGTGGCATCAGCGGCAAACAGACGCCTGGCGTGGAGCCGTCCCTGTCACCATCTGTAGTGTCGGCGGGACCCGCATAAAGGAGAAGAAAGGCCCGGCGGTCCTGGAAGCCTTCCTCTCCTTGGCTCTTCTCCCTCTTTCTCTCTATGTAACCTGCTTCTCCCCTTCGTCTATAAAAGGGGAAGCAAGACGACTCAGGAGGGGGACAACGGTTCACCACTCTACACGGCTGTAGACATCAAAACACACGCCCTAACACGCCTTAGGAGCACACGCATATCAGAGACTTGGGACATGTCCCTCTCTCGCTCGTTTGTAACCCCTACTGCAAACTTTCAGTGCTAGTAACACGAGTAGCAGCGACGAACTGGACGTAGGGACGTTTTGCCCGAACCAGTATAAACCTCGTGTCCTCTAAGCACACCATCCGAGCCAGACGCGTAATACTAGAAATTTACTAGGTGGTAACTCGAAACACCGACAAATGTGTAGTTAAAACTACGTTTCAACTAAGTACATTATGGTGCGCATGTTTTAGGAACCTAAGTGTGTTAGATATGTGTGTGGTGTTGTAAGGGTTCTTGTAATTTTTCTTATTGATACAATGATACGCAACTCTTCTATGTGTTTGAAACAAAAAACTAAACACATATTGAAACACAGGCAGTTCATGGGTGCGATGCAAAGAAGAAAATATGAATGGAGAGAACATATATAAAGTAACCAATTATTAAAGTTTATAACAATCAATCAATAACGATACAAAATATTTGTGTGAGTATTGTATTAGAATATAAACATACAAAAAAAAGTTTCAACTAAACAACACATGTCAAACACAGTTAGAGGCACATATAAATGAAAAGATGAATAATGGTCATGGATATGTAAATGAAGTAATTGTATCTGAAGTATATCACAACTGGATAGAGACAACAAAGTGTCAATGAGTATTATCTTAGAATGTGAAGACATGAGAGATAGTTTCAACTAAACACAAGTCAAAAACACAATAGAAAAGGGAGAACTATAAATCAGAATGGACAATGTTCACAGTCATAATTGGTAGCATGCTCAACACGCACTGGACGATCCAGTGTGTGCCGCCTGGTCGAGTCCGAGATGATCCAATTTCTATGTTTGATTTGGATCGGTTTTGAGGTTGGTTCGTGATGTACTCGAACACTGCCCTCGGGAGAGACCTCCCACCCTATAAATATAAAGGGTTACGACTGACTGAGGGAATTCAATCGCACCAAATCAATCTATGATGTTTTATGCCTTTTATTTACATTTTCCTCTTTGACCTATGTATTCCAACCCTGATATGTTGTTCTTTCTTTGTCTCTATGATGTTTGAAGGTGTCCTAGCTAACTTGCTCCAACAGAGTCCCTCCCGGATGAGCGTTCATTGATCTTTCCAGCAAATTTGAGAGCACCGGATGCTCCGATGTGCAAAACCCCGCCGACATAGGATAATCCTAGAGTTGAGGTGAATTATCCGATGTGCACGATCTCACACAGCACCGGACAGTCTGGTGCACACAATTTCGTTGAGTAATTAATTGGTAACTAAAGTCTATCACAGGTGGTAAAAGATCAGAATGCACCTACACATGTGTTATCTTAGAACATGAGCGAGGGAGCAAATATCATTTCGCCTAGTTGTGTCCTTTTTTAAAAAAAAATCGGCACCATACTTGTTCCTATTGATATAGCAAAAAATCAAATTTACACGTAGATTTTTTATATTTATATCTGGGCTGTGGACCAATACGAGCCTACGGACTATAGTTAGTTAAATTCTATATACATGCTTATCATATAACAATTATTCCCTCTAGTCCAGTTTATAAAGCATCTTGCATAGGTCAATAGCCAAACTTTACAATCTTTCGCTAATAATGTAGCTAACAACTTTCTACTATTGTTATACAAAATTAGTACTATTAGATTTGTAATCAAATGTACTATCCAATAATTATAAGTTTATAATCATAAACAATATATATATATATATATAATAAATGTGTAATTTAGGAGACCGTGTCATGCTAGAAATTCCAATTATTGGCCCAAAAACTGTGTTTTGTAAAAAAAAAAATCATCCCGGAAACAAACTCTGGGGTTTGGGTATTTTTCGGACTGCAATGCTATTATGCTAATGTCTTTTTTTTAAAAAAAGCATTGTCCTTGGGAGGTCATATCTAAGCAGGTCGAGTTTTTTTATATCACATTTATTTTGTAGCAGTTCATGGTGTATTGTAAATAAAAGGAAATAATAGCCAAAGTTTTACCTCTAAAGCCTCTTATATAATGCTAATACAATAGGCAATTTTGTATACTAGGGTGGGGCTGAGCGTCCGTGTACAACTCTTCTGACCTCTTAGGGCGTCGCTAAGGCGTATTGTATTAATCTTTTTCTCTACCTTAATACAAAGACGCGCAAACCTTTTGTATAATCGAGAAAAAATAATAGACAAATTTAACTCAAACGGAGGGATTAATATTGCTTTGGTGGATTCAACTCGGTCCAGCGAGGCCGCAACGGAATAAATGCCAGCCAGGGAGACAAACGGGTCTAAGAGCGAGTATAATAGCAGGCTGTAAGCAGGTTAAATGCTGATGTGAAAGAGAGAAGAAGAGAGAGAAGAGAAGCCAGCTATAGGTTTATAGGTGGCTTAGACACAAGAACCGAGAAACTTTGCGAGAGAGACAAGTGGTCTATGTATTAATGATGAAAAGCTAACTACTATACAGGTGGGCTGATGAGAGGCAGGCTGCAAAGATCCTTACGGCCAGCAGCTGGCTGTATTAGGGCATGCCCAACAGGCTGATGAGAGGCAGACTGCAAAGATCCTTACGGCCAGCAGCTGGCTGTATTAGGGCATGCCCAACGCTAGCTAACAGCATCTAATGCCCCAGTTGAATTCGTCAGTCCACACATGCAAGCAAACACTAGGGATGTGTATCCCCTATCGCGGGCAGTGAGATGGATGCTTTTTTGTCAGAAGCTTTTGACAGTGTATGGAGCAGTCTTTCTTGCTTTCTCTGCTCCCGAACGTGTTTTTCATCGGTGACCTATCTTTGCAGGCTGGAATCTGCAAAGATAGGTCAAATCTTGTGCTTTCTCCGTGTTATCAGATCTTCGTTCCCTGACGAAGCAGATTGTAGTGTAAGCATTGCACCGGCAATCGTCGGGAGACGAGGGCATAGTTGCTTCAACTAGCTAGTATTCGACCGGTATCGGTCAAAGAAACAACAAGATCGAAGAAGATTTTGTGTTAGTACGTAGTATATAATAGTATCATCATCCAGCTAGTTTGGAGGTTGGATAGGAAATCATTGGCACTACTAATGCACACGTCTTCCTAACTTCCGCGGACCAAAGAAGATAATATACTCCACTGACACTATATATAATCTTAGCATCTGCCTCTAGGGCGCATTATCAAATTCTCTCTGCAACGTGAGCTTCTTGTAGTATTGTTTTGTGTATGTAATATTTTTAAAACATAGTAGAGACAGAGCATTCCTAAAATGATTTTTAACCAACGTTTACGTTCTAGCGTCGAGAGGGCTAAAGGTGAGCACGTTCCACATTTGTACCTTCAACGTGTATAGGTCATCGCTTAGAGGTTGTTTGGTTTACACCTAGAGAAACCCGTCTGGCATCGGTGTCATCTCCAAATGTTCGATTTTGGATGCTTAGAGTTATGTGCTATGAGCGATGTCTAGCGTGGAGATTGCATTGAAGGTCAAAAACCAAACGATTCTTTATAGTCATAGTGTGGACATCTTGCTACAGCTTATGTACCATGCTAAGTGCATCAATATATGGATCCATGGCCCTTGGGCGTGTAAACATTGTTAGTATGAGGGTCTCAACGACAACCATATTTACTCATTACACATTCCTAGAATAAAACAGTAAAATTTAAAAAATAGTTTTAAAACCAATTCACATTTGGAAATATTATAGGAAAGATTGAAGGTAGATGTGAACAATTTGTCTGCGCCGCAAGTTTTTGAAAGCAACGTCTGCCTTTTTCTTACCGTTGTTGCGGCTGTGGCCGGTTGTTTTCTCCTTTCCCGCTACTATAGCTAGTGCTTGCTTGCAGCAGCCATAGAAACAACGTTGCTGCAGCAATCGCCTTTACAAAACAACATACTACAACAATTAGATCCGGAGGAATGTTGGTGTTGAGGAATACAAGTCGAGTAGAACTACTACTCCATCTGTCCTATTAGTGGCACATGTTTTAAACAAAATGATGTTTTAGAATCTGTCACTGCTACCAACGTTGAAGCTTATAAAGACGTAAAAGCCTCTACAAAAGAATTTTGACTGCTGCACTGCTAATGTACTATTAGTGGCACGTGTCGTTGGGCAGTGTGGGTCAAGGACGGAAATAGCACAAAATTTGAGTGACGGTCTGCTAATAATACACCTCCACAACTACATGAAAGGAATGTTTTCTTTTGAAACCCAGAACTTTAGTGACAGCCTGTGCCCTCGTTTCGTGTATACTAGGTCTGCCCCTGGTGTTGGACCCACACACTGGAGCACAAAATCATCTCTAACAATCTAGCCTTAGGCTAGCTATTTGATGCCAACTCATCCATGTCGGTCCTACATGTAAGAAATTTTTTATGCCTATCTTCTCTCTCCTAAATATGTTGAATACATGCTGCAAGGAAGAGGAGAGGGACCAACCACCGTGCTTGCATTCTTGGGTAACGCGCTCCTAGCTAGTGACGGAGGAAGTACGAAGACTGTCTCCAACAAAGAACCTATATGAACACCAAAACCTAAAATGAATAGCAAGAGATCCAAAATGAACCCCCAACGGAAGACCTATACGGGAGACCTATTTTGGATTGCCTGAGAGACACAACCCAAATATGGACATCCTCTCTCCTGAAAACCCATTTACAGAAAAAAAAAATCTCTTTTGGATCTTGTTGTTGAAGAAGATGCCGAATATGTATTAAACCTTTTGTCTGTAGCGCTACCCAAAGGACGAATATGTCTTGCATTTTGGGTGTTGTTGTTGGAGACAGCCTAAGACCGTCTCCAACAAGAAACCCATATGGGCACCCAAACTCAAAATGGGTATCAAGAGACCCAAAATCAGCCTCCAACAGAGTACCTTTACGGGAGACCTATTTTGGGCTGCCTGAGAGGCACAACCTAAATATGGGCATCCTCTCTTTTGGAAACCCATTTGTAGAAATGATTCTCTTTTGGGTCTTTTTGTTGAAGAAGATGCCGAATAAGTATTGAACCTTTTGTATGTAGCGCTACCCGAAGAACGAATGAGTCTTATATTTTGGGTGTTGATGTTGAAGATAGCCTAACTAGTTGATTTTTGTGCTCTCTCTCCTCTCCAATTCACTCTCAGCTAGATCCCGATCCTAGTCAGCTAGCAACATCGATGGTTGTTGGGGACGCCCAGAGAGGGAGAGCACCTACTAGCCAGTTACTACTGTATTTTCTTTCTTATTTTATTCATCTAGATGGAAACCGTGATGGGACAGATAGACTGGCTGGTATGGCTAGGCATCATAGAACCTGCATGCTAAGGCTATGGCTTCAAGTATTATTATAGAACAAATTTAAGAGATTGTTTAGATCTCCGCCGCCACATATGGCCACGCCAAAAGTGCGGCGAGTCATGGCGGTGGCGTGGTTTCTTGCCGCACTTTGTGGCAGGATTTCTGCTGTAAAAATCTATAGCTAAATCGTTTAAATCACCAACAAACTGAGCGCTCTGATTCTAACTACGGCGTGTGGCCGTCAACCAAAAAGTCTTCTAATTTTAATTTCTATGGCGTCATGGATTAATGGATTATACTAAGAAGAGAGTACCACGAGAGTTGTAGGTGAAACATAAGTGAGTAGTACGATAGAGAGGCTGACAGGCAAGCAGGGTTCCTAACATCGTACTAGCAGGAAAAGATCATGGCTTCCGTCCAACGGTAGGATCTTGTCAGCACTCCAACGGGCTCGCCGACTTGTCAGAACACGCCATCCCAAGTCCCATCGACAGTTCAGTTGAAGCCCCCCGAAAACCTTTTTCACAACCAGTCTCTCTCACAGGCAGGTGCAGTGGCCGAGTCGCAGCAGACAACAAGAACCACACGCACACGGCGACGACAACGGGGACACGGAGAGACGCGGGCGCTGCCACAGCCAGGAAAAGAGAAAAGAAAAACGCCGTGTGACGCCACACCAGCAGCCTGGCCTTGTGCCGCGGGTTGCGTCGCGTCGCGGACGTCGACCGACCCGTTATCGCGACGGCTTTGACCGTGGACCCACCGGGCCCCCCTGCCTCACGCCTGCTGGTGCTGGGCCTCAGAATAATTCCAAAAACGAAGCACCACAGCAGTGTGTGGAAAATGAAGACTGGACCAGGGGTCCAGAGGGAGAGAGAGAAACAAAGTTAAAAGCAGGGAGGGGAGGGCAGCCAAACTCGGCAGCCGGGAAAGCAACCCCTCCTCACTCCGCCCCATACGTCACCATCAATTTCCTCCTTTGACTCCTCCTACCTTTCCTGCCTGCTTTGAACACCGCCTCCTCCTTTTCCTTTTCATGTATTCCACACCCTCTTTTGTAGGTTTTTGACTAAAAACAATACCTCATGTTTGCAAATATGCGCTTTGTAGAATAGAAATTTCACATTTGAGCTTGATGATGATGATGGGTCAGTGGGTGCGAATTCAGCTTGTTTATTAGAGGCATGGGGACTTGGGGGTATATATGGAACAAAGTAGCCTCTCTGCGATCACATACGGTATTCTTTTCTAAGGTCAATCAGATACGGTATTGATATGGAATCTTTACAAGATCTACGAGTGGGCACTTCATACTACTTGTGCTACAAAACCATGTGTGGCTGTCATGAGTTGTAGCGTGGCTGGTTGTGGCTTCCAACCAAACACGCTGAGAGTACACATGTTTATATCACTTTATGGGTTTTGGTTTTACAATTGTCGATTGGTAGAGCTTGAGACATTTAAATATCATGAATTCATTAATTCAATATATTTCATTTCATACTAAAAGTTAAATTGTATAATTTCACCAAGTTTTTTTTAAAACGTGTATCAATATATACAAGTTGAAATAAACATACTACCAAGACACATTTCATGTAGAATTGAATAAAACTTATTTGATTATGTGAATATTGGTGCATTTTTTTTATATAATCTACACATAGAGAGAGTGTATCTATATAGTCACCTAAGACATAGAGAGGTTGTTTGGCTCCCGGCCACGGTCTGTCACACCGCTGGTGCGCGCCGTGACCGAAGTTGCGGTGTAGGCTGTTAAAGACTTGGAAAACACTGTGCGCGCCGCAACCTCTGCTACAAAACCAAACAGCGGCGCCATTAGTTTGTGTGGCTATCGTGAACTGTGGTGTGGGGCTGATTGTGACTTGCAACCAAACACGCTGAGAGTACACATATTCATATCATTTTATGGGTTTTGGTTTTAGAATTGTCGATTGGTAGAAGTTGAGAAACTTAATGTCGTGAATTCACTAATAGTGTCATGAATTCAATGTATTCCATACTAAAAGTTCGAGTCAATAATTTTGGTTTTTTTTTTAGGGGACAATAATTTTGGTTTTGATAAGCGTGGAAGGAAAATATGCGGTCTTTGAGGGGTACACGTGAAGACTTCTCCGGGAGAAAAAAAAATAGTAACTGTTACGTTTGACACGAGCACGGTAGAGCAGGGCGTCCGACGCGACGACCAGTCCACCACCGTCGCTTTTCCTCTTCCTTCCATATACCACCACCCGCACCACCTCCCTTACCCTTTCCCTCGTCCTCCGGCAGCCGTCGCGTCGCCAGCTTCCGATGGTCCGGAAGGAGACGGCCATGAGGCTGGCCCCTCAGCACCAGGGCCTGGAGGTCAAGATCCCCAGCTTCTTCCGCTGCCCGATCTCGCTCGACGTCATGCGCTCGCCCGTCAGCCTCTGCACCGGCGTCACCTACGACCGGGCCTCCATCCAGCGGTGGCTCGACTCCGGCAACACCACGTGCCCGGCCACCATGCTCCCGCTCCGCTCCACCGACCTCGTCCCTAACCTCACCCTCCGCAGCCTCATCGCGCATTGGGCCGCCTCCGCTGCCTCCTGCTCCCCCACCGCCGCCGCCGGCGCTTCTTCGGCACGGACTTCTTCCCCCGCGAGCCTCGTCCGGCAGGTGGCTTCAGCCGGCGTTGACCCCTCCCCGGCCCTCCGCGAGCTGGCGGCCTATCTCTCCGACGACGACGTCGACGACTTCGAAAAGAACGCGCTTCTGGGCGCCGGCCGCGCCGCCGAGACCGTTGCGTCCGTTCTGAGGAGAAGAGCCGAGGAAACCAGCGTCGATGGCGCGGAGGCGGCCACGAGAGTGCTGGCCAAGATCTTGGCCTCGGACGGCATCGACGACACGAACAAGAAGCGGGTGGCCACGAACCTCGCCGCGGACGCGGCGGCCTGTGCCGCGTCGCTGGCGCGGGTGATGCAGCGCGGGAGCGGCGGCCTGGAGGCGAGGGTCGACGCGGCGAGGCTGGCGGAGCTGCTGCTCGCCAATGCCGCCGACGAGGCGGCGAAGGCGGCGGTGGCCGAGTCGTCCGAGCTGCTGGCCGAGCTGGTGCGGCTCGTGGGCACCGTCGACGAGAAGGGCGCCCTGGACAGGAACGCCGTGGACGCCGGCTTGTCCTGCCTTGCCGCCATCTGCGAGTCGGGGTCGCGCCGCGCCGCGCGCGGCGAGATGGTGCGCCTGGGCGCGGTCCCGGCCGCGGTGCGCGCCCTGCGCGCCACGACGACGGGGCCCGGCGCGTCCGCGAAGGCACTCCGCGTCCTGGAGTCCGCCGTGGGCTGCACCGAGGGCCGCGCCGCGCTGTGCGGCGATGCGGAGGACGCCATCCCGGCGGTGGTGGGCAGGATGATGAAGGTCGGGCGCGACGGCGCCGAGGCCGCCGTGGCCGTGCTCTGGGCGGTCTGCCACCGGTACCGGGACCGCCGCGCGGCCGCGGCGGCCGAGGGCGGGCTGACCAGGCTGCTCCTGCTGATGCAGAGCGGGTGCTCGCCGGCGGCGAGGCAGATGGCGCTGGAGCTGCTCAAGATATACAGGGTGAACGCCAAGAGCTGCCTCGCCGGCTACGACTCCAAGACCACCCACATCATGCCGTTCTGAGGAAGCGAAGCGGACGAGAATGGCTTGCCACAATCCTTCCTGGGCTGCTGAATAGCTGATCAAATGGATTCGATGAATCGATTAAATTGCATGGAACAGGGGGATCAGGGGATGGTGTTCTTGTTCCTGTGATGTTTCTTGATTTCTTCTTTTTTTTTTCCCCCTTTGATTGATGTAAGTCGATAGAGAAACAAAGAACAATTGGTTCATGGAGGGGAGAAGAATAATAATCTGTACAGTACATTGGTAGAGTTTTTGACATGATCAGAACAGGCACAGGGGACAATTTAATCAAAGAATTGATTTTTAGGCCAAAGAAATTGCAGAAGTGTTTAATTGCTCTTCCTGAAAGATTTGCGATTTTTCAGAGAAATGATGATCGACAGGGGATGTGGAATGATAAGGTTGCAACTGGAAGCAATAATAATTATTGCTGCTCAGACCAAAATTTACGAAGAAGGTGAACGACGACGATCACATCAAATGAATGAATGATTTCATTCGAATCATTGGCCTGCACTTGGTAATGCGAACGTACTAGGTTTTGATGAGACGAGAGAAGTGCTTATCAGGCAACAAAGTTGTAGAATTGCCTAATGCAGGATGTCGTGGTCTGGACTATATGACAGATTACTCCTACATATCCGTAGTCTGAAAGCAAGATCAAGATGGTTACAGCATGCGCACTAGTCATTAGTTAGGATAGAAAAGCCTGGATGGAGCACGTCCACATTGCCGCTGACCAGAGCCCATGATGACCCGTGGAGCGTTCGGCTGGCTGGCCGGCTGGGGCCGGGCAACGCTCTCACAGTGGCTGTTCATGTGCACAGTATCTTCAGATAGAACAGTATTTTTTTTTACAACAATCAGCTGGAATAATATTTTGACTTATTTTTCAGTCCTACCGAACAGGCTCGTGCCACGTCTACTAGATCACTCCACCCACTCATGACTGACCCACAAGTCATGAGACCAGAGATGTCTTGGGTGAGCTCTAACCGTAACCCAGCTATGTAATCCGAAAGCAAGACGGTCTCATACAGCAACAACAACAAAGCCTTTAAATCCCAAATAAGTTAGGGTAGACTAGAATTAAAACCCAGCAGAAGGAATCAAGGTTTAGGCACGTGAATAGCTGTTTTTCTAGCACTCCTATCTAAGGCTAAGTCTTTAGGTATATTTTATCCTTTCAAGTCTCTTTTTATTGCCTTTACCCAAGTCAACTTCGGTCTTTCTCTGTCTCTCTTCACCTTACTATCCTGGCTTATGATTCCACTACGCACCGGTGCCTCTGGAGGTCTCCGTTGGACATGTCCAAACCATCTCAACCGGTGTTGGACAAGCTTTTCTTCAATTGGTGCTACCCCTAATCTATCACGTATATCATCGTTTCGAACTCGATCTCTTCTTGTATGACCGCAAATCCAACGCAACATACGTATTTCCGCAACACTTATCTATTGAACATGTCGTCTTTTCGTAGGTCAACATTCTGCACCATACAACATAGCAGGTCTAATCGCCGTCCTATAAAACTTGCCTTTAGCTTCTGTGGTACCCTTTTGTCACATAGGACACCAGATGCTTGGCGCCATTTCATCCACCCTGCTTTGATTCTATGGCTAACATCTTCATCAATATCCCCGTCTCTCTATAGCATTGATCCTAAATATCAAAATGTATTCTTCTTATGCACTACTTGACATTCCAAACTAATATCTTCCTCCTCCCGAGTAGTAGTGCCGAAGTCACATCTCATATACTCAGTTTTAGTTCTACTGAGTCTAAAACCTTTGGACTCCAAAGTCTCGCCATAACTTCAGTTTCTGATTCACTCCTATCCAACTTTCATCAACTAGCACTACATCGTCCGTGAAAAGCATACACCAAGGGATGTCCCCTTGTATGTCCCTTGTGACCTCATCCATCACTAAGGCAAACAGATAAGGGCTCAAAGCTGACCCTTGATGTAGTACTATCCTAATCGGAAAGTCATCCGTGTCTCCATCACTTGTTCGAACACTAGTCACAACATTGTTGTACATGTTCTTAATGAGCCCGACGTACTTTGTTGGGACATTATGTTTGTCCAAAGCCCACCACATAACATTCCTTGGTATTTTATCATAAGCCTTCTCCAAGTCAATAAAAACCATGTGTAGGTCCTTCTTCTTCTCCCTATATCGCTCCATAACTTGTCTTATCAAGAAAATGGCTTCCATGGTTGACCTTTCGGGCATGAAACCAAATTGGTTCATAGAGACCCGTATTATTGCTCTCAAGCGATGCTCGATAACTCTTTCCCATAGCTTCATAGTATGGCTCATCAACTTAGTACAACTTTGAATATCCCATTTATTCTTGTATATCGGTACCAATATACTTCTCCTCCACTCGTCAGGCATCTTGTTCGATCAAAAAATATGGTTAAACAGCTTGGTTAGCCATACTATAGCTATGTCACCAAGGCATCTCCACACCTCGATTGGGATACCATCTGGTCCCATCGCCTTACATCCTTTCATCCTTTTCAACGCCTCTCTGACCTCAGATTCTTGGATTCTCTGCACAAAGCACCTATTGGTGTCATCAAAAGAGTCATCCAACTGAAAGGTTGTGTCCGTATTCTCACCATTGAACAATTTGTCAAAATACTCTTGCCATCGATGTCGGATCTCATCCTCCTTCACCAAGAGATGCTCCCTTTCATCCTTAATGCACTTAACTTGGTTGAAGTCCCTTGTCTTTCTCTCACAAACCCTAGCCATCCTATAAATGTCCTTCTCTCCTTCCTTTGTACTCAAATGTTGGCAAAGATCCTCGTACGCTCTACCATTTGCCACACTTACAGCTCGCTTTGCAATCTTCTTTGCCACCTTGTACTTCTCTCTGTTGTCCACACTCCTGTCATAGTACAAGCGTCTATAACATTCTTTCTTCTCCTTAATAGCCCTTTGGACTTCCTCGTTACACCACCAAGTATCTTTAGCCTCGCCTCCACTTCCTTTGGTTACTCCATACACCTCTGAGGCCACCTTCCGAATGTTGGTTGCTATCTTCTCTCACATGTTGTTTATGTCCTCTTCTTCCTTCCAAGAGCCCTCTTTGATAACCCTTTCCCTGAATACCTCTGACGTATCCCCTTTCGGTTTCCATCACTTTGTTCTTTCAATCTTAGCTTGTTTATCCCTACGGGCACGCACTTAAAAATGAAAGTTTGCCACCAAAAGCTTATGTTGAGAAACAACACACTCCCCTGGTATCACCTTGCAACCCAAGCATGCTCGTTTGTCCTTTCTTCTTGCGAGGACAAAGTCAATCTGGCTAGAGTGTGGTCCGCTACTGAAGGTCACTAGATGAGATTCTCTCTTTCTAAAGAAAGTGTTGGCTATCATCAGGTCAAAAGCTACCGCGAAGTCCAGAACTTCCTCCCCCTCCTGATTCCTACTACCATACCCAAAACCTCCATAACTGCCTCGAAACCTGTGCTTGTAGTACCTACATGCCTATTAAGATCTCCTATAAAAAGCTTCTCACTACTAGGTACAGCTCTAATCAGGCCATCTAAGTCTTCCCAGAACTGTCTCTTAGCACTCTTGTCGAGGCCTACTTGGGGGCATACGCACTAATTACGTTCAAGACCATATCACCAATGACAAGCTTGACTAAGATAATCCTATTTCCTTGTCTTCTCACTCCCACCACACTATTCTTGAGGCTCTTATCAATCAAAACTCCTACTCCATTTCTATTCGCGACTGTCCCTGTGTACCAAAGCTTGAAACATGTATTGTCCATCTCCTTCGCCTTCTGACCCTTCCATTTAGTCTGTTGAACGCATAATATATTTACACGCCTCTTAATCGCGGTATCAACTAATTCTCTTAACTTACCTGATAGAATCATCTAAATCCAAACGGCGTTTGGCTTTGCTCACAGCTCACAGCCACATTCCACGGCTCAACCAAACGATGCTTCAAGTTGTCTTCACTATTGGAATATTTATAAACCAGAATGCTTGTTCCCATGCCCACCGGTAAAGCGGAGAAAGGAACGTTTGCTACACCATGTTGCATGTTTAATTACCAACTTGAACACATTTCCTAAGAATGGGCTTATTTTTGCACATAGGGTATTCCTGCCTAGCACCCTCTATTCGAAAAAATATCATTCTCACTTTCCGAGAAGTCAAATGTTTATAACGTTGACAAAATATGTATAACAAAATATTGCTATTTATGGTGTATAATTAGTATCATTAGATAAATCATTGAATATGTTTCTATAATAATCTTATTTAGAGAAACAAATGATGCTACAAAGCTAGTCAAACTTAAAGAAAAATGACTGGCACGAATCACATAGTGACATTTTTTTGAACGGATGGAGTATTTTCCAGTTTCTATCATCACAATATAAGTTCATTAATCAGATACATGATATTCGATGTATCATTTTGACTACTTATCTTAGACAAAAAAGGTTATATGCTATGGTGAATATGTTAGTACCACTATTATACTGTCAATCTATATGGGTCTTCACACATAGATTGTCAAATCTAAAAAAAGATAAGAAAAAGTTTGGCTTAATACAAATCTAGATGGACTCATATTTGTGATTAGAGAAAGTAACTCCAAAATGACCATTGAGTTAAAGAAAAGCTAGAGTCATCATTTACACTCAGGAGTCCGCACTCCGCATCAAAAAGTATGCTTGTTGCGTCCTTTTTCCGCCCCACATCTAGCATTTTGACGTGGGTCGTCTTATTAAACGTAGGGGGGGAGGGAACATCCAATTGAGAAAATCAGATGCCTAATTACTAAAACTATTCCTAGTGTACAGTGTCATGGATATTAAGATCACATTTGATCAGGCTTCACATGACGTTAGCTTAGAGGTGCAGCCAGACTAGATATGAACGGATATTGACAATTGTATATTTGTTTTCACATTTTTCTTCAGATTCAAAGTCAGAGTCGGATGTAGATAGTTGTAGAATATAGATATGAATGTCGATAATCTTGGTTATACAAATACGAATAAATTTGTGTCGAATATGGGATGACTAGAATGCAGATAGTATCCGTCACGAATATTTTTTGGATATCGAGGAAAAGCAACATCCATATATCACTAGTACAGAAATGAATTTTAGAGGCGTCTCCCATTTCTAATAGCAGGGGTTGTCTTAGCACGCCGTCACTAACCTTCGCGGGAGGCACTTTAGCTATACAACTGTTGCTAGAAATCAATTTTTAGAGGCGGTTCCATTAAGAATCCGCCTCTAAAAATCACTAGTACAGAAATCTTAATGGAGGCGGGCCAAAATGCTTAATGGAGGCGGGCATTGCAACCGCCTTCAATCAAAGGTCATGGCTAATCATGACTTTACAGAGGTGGTTGCCCTGCCCGCCATGGTTAATCGTTTAATGGAGGAGGGCGCCTTAAGGCAACCGCCTCCGTTAATGATGCTTAACGGAGGCGGTTTCCCTAACTAGCCCGCCTCCATTAAAGTTTTAACTGAGGCGGTTGTTATAACTCGGCCGCCACAGATAAAGTTTTATTGGTGGCGGTCTTTTGTTACTTGCCCGCCTCCGTTAATATTTTCCCATTTAAAAAAAAGCCTCGGCAATTTGAATTTGAATTCTATTTTCACAAATCAAACACATATAAGAGCAGAATCAAGACATGTATAAATTCATATTACGCAAATCGAGCACAAACATATAACACATTCATTGGTGTCCTCCATCGTCTACCAACATGATCATTCAAAGTTATTACACACATGCATGATGTCAAATGTTTACATGTGAAACTAAGATCACTCCGCTATCAACTTTTCCCAAAAAAGAGGTCTGGCAAGATGTAATCCTTGATTTGTAACTTGGTGCTCCAGTTTCTGATCCTTTCAAACTTCGGATCCTGCGCTAGCTCGCTTTCCTCATTGAAGAACGTTCACCCTACATGCGCGCTCTCTGTGACAAACTTACATATGTTCGCTACTGTTTGTCTAGAGCGCTGGCCGACCTTCTCCTTTTTCCACCATCCTTGTGCTTTCTTGAGCTGCCGCCAGCTGCTACTAAATCTGCTGCACGTCCTCAGGTACTCACAAACATAGAATCCACATAGAACTGAGCCATAGGGTTGTTTGGCGCACTGCACGATATATAATACAAATCATTAGAGCATATATAGAGAGCAGGAGTAGGACAGTATAGTATAGTAGTAGTAGGAGGAGGAGGAGGAGGAGTATTGGTATAGGAGTAGAGTAGAGTACAGTAGAGTGGTAGTAGGAGGAGGAGGAGGATGAGTAGTAGTAGTAGTTACTAGTAGTAGTAGCAGTGGTATAGGAGTAGAGTAGAGTATAGTAGGAGTAGAGTAGAGTAGTAGTAGTAGTAGGAGTAGTAGTACTAGTAGTGGCATAGGACTAGAGTAGAGTAGTAGTAGGATTAGTAGTAGTACTAGTAGTGGTATAGGACTAGACTAGAATAGTAGGAGTAGAGTAGAGTAGTAGTAGGAGTAGTAGTAGTATTGGTATAGGAGTACAAACGACTTTTGATATACTTACCGGGAACTTACGCCTAAGTTTCAGTTTCATGCCATTCTTGATCTTCTTCTCAGATCTCCGATCATAGCAGTCGGGATCTTTCACGTACTTCTTATAAGCGCTATATGAAAAACCACTAGTGTCAACAACAATTCGAACACATATGTTAACTGTAAATGAATAAGTTCCGTCACTTACTATCTCAATACGCTTTCAAAGTGCTTGTACCCTGCTCGGTTTGTTTCCCACAGAGTCAAATATACAGGCCTTTCCATCCTGAGGATAGATTATAAATGCAATCCAGTGGCCCATGATGCCCTGGCTGCACCATTCAAACAATACAGATTTGAAATGTTCAAATATGAGAAGTCATGATCCTAGTACCTATATATATGTTCCAAGTATCTTTTTTGACTTACCCGAACTGGTGGGCAGCCATGACACAACCATTTCCCCGGACCTTCTTCATGGCTCCATAGATGTACATTCCCGCCCAATACTTATATTTGATTTCCGGATCTTCCCGAATTTCTTTCTCTCCTCCGGGTTCAAGTTCACCGGTGTTTTTATGAGTGTCCGGTATGTCGTAACCCACGATGGTTCTCTCTATAATAAGCATCGGAGAGAGATAGATAATATCCTTGCCCAATTCCTTGCTTACATATGCCTCGCATCCCGCAAAGAGAAGTCATCATGGCATTATTAGTTTGTTCCTAAAGTACGTACATCGATGAAGTGGTGTCAAAGCCATAATTAACTTACAGGGCAAATAAGGTGACTTGCGCGACGTCGAGGTCCTTTCACCGTAGTAGTCTATACATATCGTGGAAATCTACGATGACTGCACCATCCATGGGCGTGTGGAAGTACTCCGTTGAAACCTTGATGACAAATGTTTGCAGGCCCACTTTCGCCGCTTCCATGTACCAGAGATGGAACCTCCTTACCTCCCACCACTCTTCAAGGAGGTCGCCCAAGGTCAACATGAACTTCCCATGCTCGTAGTTGTCGAGGCAATCATCCAACAGGGGCCAAAATGATGGCGGTGTTTTCGGCCTACAACACCAGGGCTTAAGATGTTAGGGAGTGAAAAAAGCATCTAGCATCTCCATATGAATTATAGATTGACTATGCTTGCTAGTAGCATACCTTTCAAACGTAGTTGAGTATGGGTGCTTGTCGGCTATTTGATAGGCCACCCAACTCGTCTTGGTGTGGTTCGAGGGTATAGCCTCCTCTTCATCTGTAGGCTTCCTCGGTGGGGGAGGGCATTCGCTTGTGCCCTCGTTCGAACCACTTGTAAGCGGTGGTGTCACATCGCTCGGTGCTGCTCCTGTGCCTCCCTATGGACTGCTATTGCCAAGAGGTGAACTACCTCGAGGACTGCGGCCTGGGCCACCGGCATTGTCGTTGTCACCGCCGTTGTCATCATCGCTGTTGTCGTCGTCGTTGTCACCTAGGTCACCCGGGGGAGATGGCTATGAGCAAGCTAACACCGGTGTCGGCACATCCAAGATAATGTCGCTCTTATTCCATAGCACTTCCATGCCGAGAATACCTCCTATGAACCTGAACCCCTCTGGAGTAGGAATGTCGATTTCATCCTCGTCAAAGTCAGAGTTGGTCCATGACATGTTCACCCTGACATAGTTGGGTGGGATGGGCTTGCCGCCATACATGGTGCCGCTTTTGGGTGGCAGTGCCACTCCCATGGCCACATCCTTCTTCCTCTGTGCCCTACCGAAGGGCACCTGGAGCGTGCATGTCGTTGGTTCCACGATGTTATCGACCGGGTACCTGGGGAGTCCTCTGGTCGACGGCACCATCTGCCCTTGTATGACGTCTTGAACCTGTGGTAGCACCACGCTAGCCTAGCAAAACAGCTGCGACCTCAGCTCCACCATCTTGGGGTCGGTGCTCGTGAAAGCATCTTGTATCAACCCCATGATCATGTCCTTCATTGCCACATCTTTGCCTTTCTGGATGAGCCCTGCCTTGTACGCCTGCCTCGTGTGGTATGTGCTAGTGTCAGATTGCCAGGAATCCACAGTCTTCTAGCTCTTCCTTGAGGATACGCCACGGATGTGGCCGTGGTGCTCGGGCTTTCCCAGCGCCTCTGTTAGTACGTCTCCTCTCTCGGCGAGGTTCGAACGACCCGCTCTTCCTAGCCGCAGCGACCTCCAAGATCCTCTTCTCCGCCTCCTCGATCTGTGGCTCATTGAACTTGGTCTTGCCCTCCTTTAGCTTTTTTGGCTTGCGGCCTTTGAGGAAGCCCCGTGACCTCTCATCACAGTCTACGTACAGATCCGGCAGCCTGTTCTCAGCTAAAGCCCTTTCTTCTGCCTGCCACTTTGGCCTCTTAGCGGCATACCCTATCATGCCCAGGTGGTGGTGGTGCTAGTTCCTCTTAGCAAGCTTGGAGAATTGCTCGCTCTTGAGCTTTGCTTCTGGGGTTTGTTTTTGTCTGACGAACTGTTCCCAAACTTCAGGCAAGACATAATTGTAATGGGTGAAGGGTGTCTCCCCTTTCTGCACATACTTCTTGTTGAGATTGTACCTAAAGTTTTGAAGCACTTTTCCTACTAGGTCCATGACATGCCCCCTGCACTTGACTTTATCATAGCCCTCTGGATACGTGAACCGCCTTAGCATCTCTTTCCACACGTGTTCCTTCAGGTCTTCTAGGACATCCTTCCAATTTTCATACATGATAGGCACCTTCTCCCTGACTAAAATAGAGCACTGGTTGCTGAGTTTGCCAAGGATCTCTATTGGCTGCAAGGGCTCTCCCTATGGCCCCACTTGGGCTATCACGTGCACATCATCGTGCTTTTTGTGCCTCCCATGTTGGCCCCTTCTTTGCTTCTGCTTGTCACCAACCATTGTGGTTGAAGACGTCACTGTGGAGGGAGCAGGTGCTTCTGGGGGCCCTTTCTTCTTCCTCCTCCACATTGAACTGCAAACTCCAAGGCACCAGCGGTAGCTGTCGAGGGCAAAAACTCGCATTAACTATATACTTGCAGGAGCACATCAAACATAGTGTTAATTAACACGTGCACTGATGCAAGTACCTCAAGCCTTGGTGTTTTGGTATCCTCATCTAAAGGACCCACCCGTGGCTACTTGCGAGAATGTTGTGTTTGGACCAACGGGTCAAAGTCTGGATCGTTTTCTTCCTCTCCGTGAGGTTTCTTTTGAGGCCTCGGTGTCAGCTCTTCGCTCTCGTACTCGGTGCTCCCATCTGAGCCTGAACCTGAGTCTGATGACCTTTCATCACTATCATCAGGGGTATACTCACACCACTCACGCACAGCCTCCGATCCATTTGCCATTATAATCTATGAAGAATAGGGTTATATGGACAATTCACTTGTAAATAGACAATGGAATGATTATATTCATCTCATAACTTAATACAGAATTCTTTTTTCATTAACATTTGGAATTGGGATACATAAATAGAAGGATAGTACAAAATTATAGAAGAAAAGTACAAAATTGTAGAAGAAAGGTACATAAGTATGAAATACAGAAAAATCATTTACATAGTTGGCTCAGATTTGCCCCATTGTCATCACATGGCTTCTAAATTGGTTGCTTGCATATGGTATACAAGCCATCCTAGTTTAGCATCTTACATGTAGGGGCAATTCGATTATCATAGCCGCTGCCTCAGCATAAAAAGGTTCACATCATTGCATACGCCACTGCCTCAGCACATTTTTAGAAATTTAAAAAAGTTCATCATTGCATATGCCACAGAGAAGCTCAAACATTATCAAAGCAGAGTCGGTAGTACAGAAAACTTAATGGAAGCAGGCAAAAATGGTTAACTAAGGCTGGCAGCCCCCTTAGTAGAGTAGTAGTAGATTATCAAAGTAGTAGGAGCAAGTAGTACCAACAAGTAGTATGCCACTGCGTCAACACATATTTAGAGAAGTTTAAACATTTCATCATTGCGTATGCCATAGAGAAGACCAGCCAGTAGTAGTAGCAAGTAGTAGTACATAGGAGTAGACTAGAGTAGTAGATAGAGTAGTAGTAGTAGGAGTAGTAGCAGTAAGGAGTAGTAGTAGTAGGAATAGTAGTAGTAGCAGTAGTAGCAGTAAAGTAGTAGTAGTAGGAGTAGTAGGAGTAGTAGCAGTAAGGAGTAGTAGGAGTAGCAAGTAGTAGTAGGAGTAGCAGTAGTAGTAGTAGGAGTAGTAGTAGTAGGACTAGCAGATAGAGGAGTAGTAGCAAAATTCACTTAAGGGTAGTTAGCAAAATATCTAGTGACAGAGTATAGGAGCATAGAGTAGTAAGTAGTAGGAGTATAGGACCATCAGCAAGTACTAGTAGTAAGTAGTAGTTAAGTAGTAGGAGTATAGGACCAGCAGCAAGTAGTAGCAATATAGGACCAGCAGGAAGTAGTAGTAGTTAAGTAGTAAGTAGTATAGAGTAGTAAGTAGTAGGAGTACTATGTTGTAGTAAGTAGTAAGTAGTATAGAGTAGAGAGTAGTAGCAGTAAGGACAGCAAGCAAGAACTTGCACAAATCAAAAATAGCAAAAATTCAATTAAGAGTAGTAGAAAAAATATCTTGTGACAGAGTAGTAGCAAAAATATGCAGTGACAGAGTAGTAACAAATTAAAGGCATTATTACTGGACAGAGCCTTAACAGAAGCTCAATTCAAAATAATTTGTGAAGGCATGTGCTCAATTTCACTTATATAGAGGCATCATAGGCAGTGGCAGAGGCATCATATAGCCACTGAAAATCACATAAGCCCAATTGCAACAAAATAGAGGCATCTTAGGTAGCAAAAATAAAAGAAAATGACATATGCTCAAAGCTAAGATAAAAAACTGCATCAAAGGCAGTGGCACATGCTGGGTTCATCACAGGCATCATAGGCAGTGGCAGAGAATCACATATGCTCAATTGCAACAAAATAGAGGCATCACAGGCAGTACAAATCAAAGAAAATGACATATGCTCAGAGCTAAGATTATGCTCAGAGCTAAGATAAAAAAAATTGCATCATAGGCAGTGGCACATGCTGGGTTCGTCACAGGCATCATCGGTAGCTAGTTCATCATAGGCATCATCAGCTAGTTCATCAGGTTCACCACAGGCATCACACAGGTTCTTCAGGTTCATCACAAGCAAGAAAAAGACAGTAGGGTAGGCAAAACCTGGTGACACACTCAGCACAAAGGAGTCGAACCCCGGAGGAGATGCCCGACGTGGAGGAGGGAGCATGGGGCCACAGACGAGGTCGACGCTGGGGACGAGGAACAGGGCTTGGCGGCGGTGGATCTCCTCAGCACGGCAGCAGTGGCTTAGGGTTCGCTCCAGTTCTAGGCGGCGGTGCTAGGGTTCCCTAGGCCCCCAGCGGAGCTGCTAGACGCGAAAGACATCGAGGGAGCTCGGAATGGTGGCGGAGGGTGATGGCGGCGGTGGCTAGGTTTTGCCACGGCTGTAGGCGGTGGCGCTAGGGTAACCTAGGCCCGTGGCTATAGGCAGTGGCGGCAGCTCCAGGCAACGACGAAGAGGAAGAGCTAGGGCAAGCTCGAAGAGTGATGGTGGAAGCACAGGCGCGGGGAGCGCAGGACACCGATGATGGCGGCGACGGCGGAAAAATCCGACAGCCCTTCGGGATGAAATTGAATCGACCAAAGGACTTAGCCGATTGGGGAGGGGATGTGTGGCTTATATAGGCCACGTTTATCTGCGGCTCGCTTCTAACAGCGCCCGCCTCAGTTAATATTAACCGAGGCAGGCTTTTTAATTTGCTGGCCACGGTTATTATTAACCGAGGCGGGCTTTCTAATTTGCCCACCTCGGTTAATGTTAACCATGGCGGGCTTCTAAAATTGCCCGCCTCCATAAAAGTTTTCTAAATTTTAAATATTTCATAAACTTTGAAGTGTTTTTTATAAATGATATTTATTGCGAAATGCTTGTTACATATGTTATTTAATTAAAGTTAAAATTCTTGTTCAAATTGATATGCTTGTTCAAATTGATATGTATTTTGAGTAGAGTTAATTGTAGTAGAGGTGGTAGAGTAGGAGTAGTAGAGGTAGTAGGGTAGGAGTAATAGAATGAGTAGAAAAGTAGTGTAGTAGGAGTAGGAAGTAGTATAGTAGCATTTAACACAGCGATGCATACATAAATGGGTGGCATATATGGTTCCATTATAATAATAAGTTACAAGAACTTGTCTTCAAATGAGTCCGATCCCTACATTATTACATAAATGTGTGGCATACATATCATTTTGCTGCAGGTGCTCCCACGGCCTTCTTCTCACCGTTGGGGCGGGCCCAAGGCATGATCTTGGACTTGTTGAAGCAGTCCTCGACGGCCTTGATCTTCCTTGGATGTAAGGATAAAAAAGGAAAGGAAATATCCCAAACTGAACCACATCATTTTCTACATTTGACCCGAGCTAATTCGTATTTTCGGACAAAATACGGAATACTAAATTCGAAATCAGATCAAATTCGGTTTAGGCTTTGTTCGACCGATTTCTACTTTTCTACATTTTATTCGGAGTCTTCTGTATTCCAAATTGTCCAGCTCGTGCACGAGTAGCCCACCTGCGCGCTCGGCCCAGACAGCCTTGGCCTCCCCAATGGCCCAGCCGAACCCCACCTCCTCTCGTGGCCCGCTTCGACGCACAAAGCCCAAGCCCTAGTGAGCGAAGTGAAATGCCGGCGGCCGTAGGGAGAGCTCGGTGAGCGGCCATGGTGCCGGTGGCATGGCTCTACTGTAGGACCTCACGCGGGGGCGTCGCGGCTGGCTCACGTGCACCAATGGGAGGGCCGGGGCGGACTCACCGGTTGGCGGCGGCTGGCAGCGTGCGCGCCCGCCCGTGCGTGGACCAACAGGAGGCATAGGAGAGGAGGCTCTATGAGCAGCAGCAGCCCGGCATGACGCCGGCCCTGATCGCATCCGAGCCGCGGTCTCCCTTCTTCGGCATCGCAACACGAGGCTTAGAACACAGCGGCCCTGCGCGTAGCCCTGACGCAGCCCCGACGCATCCGTTGGTGGCGACGGCAAGGCCCCCTGCATCCAGTGGCAAGGCCCCCAGACCACCTGCGACGGCACTTCCTCTCCTAGCCGCAACGACAGTCGCAGATCCAGTGGCGGCATGAGGCAACTTCTGCAGTGGCAGCCATCTCCTCACCGGCGTGCCCCTCTCCTAGCCTCCACCCTGACCTATCGGTCATAGTGGCCTCCACACCACCGGCGGAGGGGGCACTGAGGTGCTTGATGCAGATCCGGTGCTGCAGGTGCTTGTAATTTCTCTGTTCCCGTGAAGCTGCAGGTGCAGGTGCTCATTGCCATGATGCTGCAGGTGCTCCTTGCCTTCTCGTGATGTTCTAGTAGGAGCTTCTCATGATGTAGATTTTGTATTTCTTGATTTGTTTTAATCTAGTCAAGCCACTCAGGATTTTATGCACCCAGTGGGGCCCATGACCACGCGTGCTGAAAGACCCAAACCCTAGAGCAGAGGAGCTCCTGACCGCCCCTAGGCCCTAGGTGCCACCGCCGCTGCCTGTCCATTCCCCGCCTCGGCGCTCGTACCCAGCGCCGTGGGATGAGCTTGTTAGTTGTGAACTTGTTACGTATTTGGTCGTGCACTTGTTTAATGCTATGCACTATGGGTCAGTATTTCGTATTGAATTTTCGCATACCGACCATGTTCGACATAATTCCGCTCAAATTGGTTCATTTCCGAAATTCTAAATATTTCGTAAGTTTGTGTTCGTTTTAAATTATAAAGCTTGTCCGCTTTAAGCTTTAAACTTTATTTTTCAAATGTAAAAGTAGAAAATGGTTGAGGAGTTTTTCGACCGAGTTCGACCGTTTTCATCCTTACTTGGATGATCAGTAAAAATCCCGAGCTCTACATAGTTGTTGTATTCTTCAGGACTCTGGACCCCATCAGCTCCCACAATCCTCTGCTTTCCTGACACAACCATGTGCCTCCTGTTGTCCTCTAGCATCACATAGTAGGCTACTTGTGCGAGCTCGGTTGCTAGTACCCACTGATCATCTTTGTAGCCAACACTTTGGAGCTCCACGGTGGTTAGCCCATAGTCATCCACGACAACCCCCTTTGGTTTGACCCACTAGCATCGGATGACGGGTATCTGTAGTTCACCTCCGTAGTCAAGTTTCCATATCTCTTTAACCTGCCCATAGTATTGCCTCCTCTGCCCCGTGGACTCATCGATGCCCTCATATTGAACACCGTTGTTCTGTGTCGTGCTCTTCTTGTCCGTCTCTTTTGTGTGCAACCTATATCCATTGATGTCATACCCTTGCCACATGGTGATTTGGGTGGATGGGCCAGACGCAAGCCTCTTAATGGTCTCCGCTTCATCGGCTTCTCCATGGGGTACGTCCTGCTCTTGGAGCCACGCTGTGAAACTACTTTTGTGTTGTTTCTGGACCCATGCCTCCGTGCGCTGCTCATCATGAGCAGCGCGGATCTCGTCTAGGTGCTTCTGAATGTAGGTTTCCATGACCACTAACTGATGAAGGATGTTGTAGTGAGCTTCTCGCACCATTTTGTTTTCTACATCTGTGCGTAATTTCTACTCCGTGCACCCCATCCCCGAGGTTTTGCCTTTGTGCTGATGGACGGGCAGCCCAATCACCCTCCCATCTCAGATGTATTTTCTGCAGCAGTTCATGGCCTCCACGGTTGTGTATGCCTCGATCATAGAGCCCTCCGGGTGGGCACGGTTAAGGATGTATATGTTGAGGGTTGACATGAACCGCTCGTACGTCCACATCTGGTGTAGGTACTATAGCAGAACCATTCAATTTATAAGAGCATAAGTACAATAGCAGCCTACAAGCGGTCACACTGTCATACTTGAGCCCATATAAACTCGGTAGTCTGTCGAGTACCACGAAGGGTCTTGATTCAACCAATATACATACAAGATCGTACATGATTCAACATACATGTCACACAATACATAAAGTTCACAAATACAGTTCCATACATCAGAGTACGATTAAAAGTTATTACAAACCAAGTTCAGATAAAATAGTAGCGGAAATAATTAAAGTTTGAAACCAATATCTCCATCGTTGTTCAAATACTATGCCAGCTCATGATCACAATCCCACAAAAGCATAAGAGAGGTATTAACAAGAGATGCTTTGCCCTGGGCCCTACTCCTCGTCCATGGTAGGATAGAAGGAGTTCTTATAGTAGCCATGATACATCGTATTATCTGCAACAATGGGAAATAAACCCTGAGTACAAGAAGGTACTCAGCTAGACTTACCCATCATAAACCAAAAATAAAGTGACTCCAAGGATTATGCAAGGTTATATAAGTGGAGCTAGCTTGACAACATTTTGCATAAAAAGCTTACCAATTCAAGTATACAGTTATAATTCGATCATCAAGTTAATTATAGCTATTCATCTCTAGATTAGCAACTAACCTATGCCAAACATGTGGTATATCATTTAATAGCATAACAATAATAACCATCGCCGGTGTAGTAATTCCATGTTCTTCATAACCATCATTCCATAATACACTTACTACGATGTTGGAGCTAGCCAAGTTTCTCACTATCCGGGAGAGACAGCAATTCGAATCGATTTCAATCAGCTGGGAATTTATTCCTAACACAAACCTAGGCAGACCAGATCAACAGTCACCTTAGGTCATCTTTGGTACAACTCAGGTCCACATTTCGTGGGTCGGACCAGCGCCGCACAATCAGGGACGACCAACTACCAGGATGTTCAGGCCTGGCCTGCCCTTGGGCTCATGTCTAGCTCCCCACACATCCTTACTATCATCCAGAGTGCGCACTTTTATAGAATGGGGCCTAGCCTGAGTTGAGCTAGTCGGCTTCGTGGTCGGAACGAGTTATCTAGCCAGCTAAGTGAGAGGCATGCGTTCAATCTCGATAGAAGTGCCAACAACGGTACGGTCCTTAAAAAGCACTTATATTGCTCAAATTAATTATCCTAGAAAAATACCATAAGCAGTAGATTTCATATTTTTATCAAATAGTACACTTCAAGATGAATCCAACAAAATTTGGTTCACCCCATTTGGATACTCCTAGCTCTAGATATAATTTTTGCAATTTAGCAACAAAATCTGTGAAATAAATAAAGAAAATCAAATTTACTCGGGCGCTACAGTTAGGTGCACCCGGTCTATACACAGAGTAGAGGTCTCACGGTCAAACTGGCCCCACTTGACAGACGCACAGAGTAGAGGTGGCGCTCTGACCGGTGAGAACTCGCCGACGGCGAGGTCACCGGCGACGAGGTCACCGCCATTGTGTTCCCCATCATCACGCGCATCTACGGGTACCATAGGTTTGCTCGGAGGATCACTGGAGCTACCCCGCCGGCGAGCAAGGTGGCTCGGTGGTAGTGCGCGGTGGTGCTCCGGCCATCTCCGGCGATGGCATGCTCAGGCGAGCGCGGCTACGACATCTACAAACCCTAGCGAAGCTCTACGGCGTGGATCAAGTCATAGTGAAGCGGCGATGATGCTTGGCCGCGTGCATGGTGGCATGGTGGCGCGCGCACGATGGCGGCACGCTGATGTTCTGGTGGAAAAGGGGGCGCAAGCGTGCATCCGTCTTCCCCGCGAGTTTCCCCTTCCTAAGGCTAAACCCTAATGCCTACTACGAGAGAGAACGACGACTAGACAAGCGCGGCCACATTGACGTGCATGGTGGTGATGCTCTCGGCTCACGGTGGTGCGGCTCGCATTCTGGCACCGACGACGCGATAGCGGCTCTACAAGCGATGGCTATGGCTTCTAGGGTTTACAACGAACATGAACCAAGAGAGAGAGAGAGAGAGAGGTAGGAGCGGTGGATAGGTGAAAGGTCCTAATATGGCTAGAGGGAGGGTGAATAGCCTATTTAAAAATCTACAAATCAACTAGAGCAATTTGATTAGTATAACAAATAGCAAAATGCAAACTTGCTCTAGCTCTACAAGGGTTGCAAGCCACCTATCCAACAATTCTAGTTGCTATGATCTCTAGACACACAATTTGCTATGTCACTACTCACTAAGAGCTCTCACACTTGCTACACTAAAGAGCTCCACTAGATGAACTTAAAACAACAAAGCAAGCTCTCAATTCTAATTACACTAAAGAACTTGCTACAACTAGTTTGCAAGAATATAAATGAGTGAGTAGGGTAATTATACCGCCGTGTAGAGGAGTGAACCAATCACAAGATGAATACTAAATCAATCACCGGAAGAATACCAAAGGGCAAGAGACAACCAATTTTTCTCCCGAGGTTCATGTGCTTGCCGACACGCTAGTCCCCGTTGTGTCGACCAACACTTGGTGGTTCGGCGGCTAAGAGGTGTTGCACGAACCTCATTCACACAATTGGACACCGCAGGAACCTACCCACAAGTGAGGCAACTCAATGACACGAGAAATCCACTAGAGTTACCTTTCGGTGCTCCGTCGGGGAAGGCACAAGACCCCTCATAATCACCGTGATCGGAGTCGGAGACAATCACCAACCTCCGCTCGACGATCCTCGCTGCTCCAAGCCGTCTAGGTGGCGACAACCACCAAGAGAAACAAGTGAATCCCGCAGCAAAACACGAATACCAAGTGCCTCTAGATGCAATCACTCAAGCAATGCACTTGGATTCTCTCCTAATCTCACAATGATGGAGATGAGTGGGAGGGTTTTGGCTAAGCTCACAAGGTTGCTATGTCAATGCAAATGGCCAGTCATGCGATGCATGCCACGCTCCAGTCATATCGACCAGACACAGGACCCCAGCGTCCGGTCGTGCGATGCACGCCACGTGTCCCCTCTCTTCAAATACTGAGCTCCCGATCGCAACGGTCAAGTGATGATCGGACGCGCTGCTACGAAGTGACCGGACGCTGGACCTCAGTGTCCGGTCGTTTCCAATAAGCATCCAGAAGCGATAAATCACGACCGGACGCTTCCGGTCATACTCGACCGGACCCACCCAGCGTACGGTCACTCAACGTCATCATACGTCAGACTGACCGGACTCAGGCCCTGAGCGTCCGGTCAGTTTTTGCGCCAGCGTCCGGTCATGAGACCAAAACTGCGTGCCCTCTGCTGCCACTGACCGGACGCACTGGTCCAACCGAGACCAGCGTCCGATCACTTACAGTGACCTTCGTCTTTTCTGTATAGAGCGCCGGTGTCATCGTCGGACTGTCTGCACTCTACGGGCGGACACTCCACCGGTGAAGTTTCTTACTCTTGCTCAAATGTGCCAACCACCAAGTGTATCACCTTGTGCACATGTGTGTTAGCATATTTTCACAAATATTTTCAAGGGTGTTAGCACTCCACTAGATCCTAAATGCATATACAATGAGTTAGAGCATCTAGTGGCACTTTGATAACCGCATTTCGATACGAGTTTCACCCCTCTTAATAGTATGGCTATCGAATCTAAATGTGATCACACTCACTAAGTGTCTTGATCACTAAAACAAAATGGCTCCTACCATTTATACCTTTGCTTTGAGCCTTTTGTTTTTCTCTTTCTTCTTTTCCAAGTTCAAGCATTTGATCATCACCATGCCATCACCATCATCATGATCTTCACCATTGCTTCATTACTTGGAGTAGTGCTACATATCTCATAATCACTTGATAAACTAGGTTAGCACTTAGGGTTTCATCAATTCACCAAAACCAAACTAAAGCTTTCAATAGGGCTAGCCACGGCAAGCTCGGAGCTTGGTGGTGCTTCATGGCCATGGCGGCGACGGCAATGGCCCGTAGGCCTTTACCTTGGCTCGAGTCAAGGCAATGGCAGGTCGGTGAGGTGGAGGAGGTGATGGCGGAGCTATGGGTGCAAAGGATTGAGTAGTGGGGCTTCGTGGATGGCGAACGCTGCCAGCGGAGGCACGACGGCGATGCTGCTGTGGTGCTCCGCTTGCTTCGGCGAGCGCGAGGGCGAGCGAGAGAGGCGAGGTAGAGCGAGTGAGCGCGAATGAGAGAGAGCAGCGGTGTCATGTGGTTTTGCTGCCTGCCCTGGCCTGACGCGTGGGCCCGATGCCAGCAGATGGCCTCCATGCGGCGGCCGTGGCCTTACGCTGGTCGGCCACGACGCGCGCGCGCGGCGCCGGTTCAGACACCACTGAACCTGACTGACGAAGCAAGTTCAAGTAATCAGTCCTCCTAATCCATGATGATTTAGCAAAAACTTACTTAATAAAAATTGTAGAGCTACGTGAGTACTACAAGATTGATTAAAGGAGTTTTGTCTAATTCACAATGGTTTTCAAACTACAAAGCTCTAAAGTGAGGTACCTTAAAACCGAAATCAGCATTCGGGACTTAGCAAAATTTCCAAGTCTAGAAGCAACATTTCATTGCTACTTTGGAGCTATTTTTGACCATGTTAGGCACTGATTCAGCTCATGACCCTTAAATAAAGTTTGTTACCCATGATGTGAACTACAACTTTTATTTAGGTCACACGGCCATGGAAACAATTTAAGCTACTGTTCAGCTTTGGTCAAACTAGCATCATGAAACTAACATTTCAAATTAAACCAACACTTAGAAGCAAAATTGGTTCATGTCATGAATACAAAAGTTGTTCCATTCACCATCCTAGATGTTTCGAAGGTATTGTAGTGACCAGCGCCGCACAATCAGGGATGACCAGCTGCCAGGATGTTCAGGCCTGGCCTGCCCTTGGGCTCACGTCTGACTCCCCACACATCCTTACTACCATCTAGAGTGCGCACTTTTATAGAATGGGGCCCAGCCTGAGTTGAGCTACTCGGCTTTGCGGTCGGAACGAGTTATCTGGTCAGCTAAGTGAGAGGCATGCGTTCAATCTCGGTAGAAGTGCCAACAACGGTACGGTCCTTAACCGGCATAGACGAAATCACATGAGTCAACCTAGGCATAGACTCCGCCCGGCCTCTAGTTACATTACTCCATGGTTCTGTTCCACGATAGAAAATATAGCCAACCGTGCTTCGGTATCCACCTATATCTCGCAGGTGACAGGAAATCACCCGACTTCTACCGGTCTAAGCATAGCTAAACATATATTCAATCCTAGACCTACACGGGGTTAAAGGTATATATCTGGATAAGGTAGTTCTATGCATCAAGTGTTTTCAACCAACTCTTATAACCTAATGCATCAAACATAAAAGACTCAAGTGTTATTTTGTAAAACTTGGGAGACTTAGAATGCTCCGGGGCTTGCCTTTGATAAAGGAAGTTGGCCTATGGTCCGGGTACTCAGGTAAGTCTTCAAGAGTTTGCTCCTCTCCTTCTAGAGCTATGGCTTAAGGTGCCTCCTGTTGTTCCTCCGGCTCTTCTTCGAACTCCAACAGAGTTATCCCCTTGGATGATCCTATATGCATGAGCATGAAATAAGATATCATGAATGCATATATACTGACATGTATAATATGATATGATGTGATGAATGCATCCTCATAAGTGTTCTCAGCAGCATTGCATTAAGGTGATAACAAGTTACATTTTTTTATTGAGTAGGTGCATATCTCTTCTCTAGTAACTTAAACAAATACTTATGTAAATCATTTTCTGGACTACAAAACAACAGCCACTTGTTTTGACCATAACTGGAGTTATACACATCAAAATAATATGGTTGTGGACATTCTGAAAATCTTATGAAATTTCCTACAACTTTCTTTTAATCATCTAAATGTGATTCAGCAGTTATTTAGGTCAAACAATTCAATCTTTTAGATCTGTCTAGAGAGCAAGCATTTCAGATAGTAGACTTCTGACCACTATAATTCTTCAACCATAAGGCCTATGACTGAAAATTTAACACAAGGTAGATAAGTAAGTTATCTACAACTTTGTTATTAACCATCTTTACAGAAAAGATCATTATCACCACAATAGAAACTATACATGCAGTCATCTAGTTGAATTATAAAGCAATAATTAACTAGTTGCCTATAAACAAATACTTCTAAGCCTCACTAATAGTATCAATAGATTATATGCATCACACACACCACAAAAAACATCATGGTAAGCCTAACTAATTTATTTATATTCATTTATTAATTTTCTTAGATAATATGGTGATTTACAGAGTAAATATTTCTAGTGATCAATAAATTCCGAGAAAATTACAGTACGCTACACATGACCCTAATAGTCTACTTTATAAATTTCATGCCATTTGGATAAGTATAGCTACCTCTACAAAAATGACAAGTTGTATATGCTTATTTTAGCAAAAAAATAGTTTAGCATAGTGAAAAGTGTCAAGCAACAGATTTAATATTTTTCTTACTTTCCTCCTAGCATGAGAATACTGTGTAAAAATTTGTATGATCATATGTTATGTATTTTTACCCCATTTAATTTCACTAGAAACTAGCAATTAATCACATAATGAGGCAGTGGTCAATGCTACACACAAGAAAAGAAAGAGGAAATCTTCTTCTTCTGGTGCCAAGAAAAGCAAGGGGGCAGCTACCATTACTACTTCAAGCTCAGGTCCAAACAGTGTGTCACAATGAGGCAGTGGTCAATGCTACACATAAGAAAAGGAAGAGAAAATCTTCTTCTTCTTCTGGTGCCAAGAAGAGCAAGGGGGCAGCTACCACTACTACTTCAAGCTCAGGTCCAAACAGTGTGCCTAGCAGGTATGTTTACCAGCTCTTCAATTGATCACAATACTTCTATTATGACTACTAATGCTAAAGCACACTCTGCCTTTTTGCCACAAGGTTTGGAATTGGTTCCAATGACCCAGTTCCAATCCAAACTGTGCACCTGTCCCCTTTCCATGAAGACTCCATTACAATAGAGACAGAGCCACTGGAGACTGTGCTGCCCCAGGCTTCACTAAGGAGGAAGATAGGGATCAAGAAGAAGCTTACACCAAAAAAGCTCCAAGTTGTAGCAGCCAGCCCATCCAGCCCTGCCAACCCTGCTTCAAATACCAGAAGCAAGAAGAAGATCCAGCTGCAATGAAAGGTGCCTGCTCAATGTTCTTTTGGTGATGTGGTTATGAAAAAAGACCTGCTATGTGATGGCATGACTGTTCTTTTGCTCTATGATGAATGTTTTATGATGGCATGACAGTACTTAGCTGTAGATGAAAACCAGTAACTTAGCTGCTATGTGATAAATGTTGGTGACATGTTGGTGCCATGAAATATTTGTGATGAAAAACAGTAAGGTAGCTGTTGTTATGTGATGAACACCAGTTATGTGATAAATGTTAGTTTACTGTTGCAGTGCTCTAATTGTTGTTATATTGTTCTCATATGTTGTTGCATTCTGGACAAATGAACAATCTTCATATTCGTCATTCAATATTGATTTATTCATTCATCCATCCATCCATTCATCCATGACTACTCACACACACATAGGCACCTACTTCTTCAAAATAGCATACAAAGCAAGAAATATGCAAACATAGACCATCTTCTCAATCCACCTAAGCTGTTGTAGAACCCTATTGTCAATCCTATTCTCCACTTGTGCAACTCCAGCAGCCTGGGAACCTTCTTGGATGATGGTCAGAGGAGCTGCAGTAGGGAAACCACCAGGTTGTGCCACTGCCTGCAGGGGAACTGCCTGTAGTGGAGCAGGGGTTGTAGGTGTCTGCACTTCAGTGTCCTCCATTTCATCCTCCCACTGATAATACTGACAGCCTCCAATCTTAAACCCAAAGAATCAACACATTGTTACCAAACAACAAAAAAGAAATAGACAAAGGAAAAAATGAGCAGAGAAGGAAACACAAACTGCAAAATAGGGACACTTGTGAAAGGCACGGTTGTAGTTCTTCCTGGTCATCGAGATGAACCGATTGGCAAGCACATGACAGTTGGGGCAAATCACCCGCTTGACCCTACCACCATAGCTGCTAGAAGCTTGAGACATGGCTGTGGCAGGAGAGAGGTGAAGGAGATAGAGCTCAAGTTGGATGAGTGGCAACAGATAGGGCTGAGGACCTATATATAGGAGGAGAAGCCCAGGGGCACAGTTGGCGCCAACAACCTTGGCTTTGGCGCCAACACCACAGCTTTGGCGCCAAAATGCTCGGCCTGGGGCTGGCCTGGGAATGGCACAGAAGCAAACCAACTAGTTCACAGAGCCTCTCAAGCCTAATGGCATCTAAGTCATTTGGCTACGCCGTTACCCACCGTTAGGAGCAAAATTGGATGGAATGGCGTGTTGGACAAAAGAGTTTAGCGTCATGGCACCAGGGCCCGTGTGAACTTTTTAGTGGCACGTAGGAATGGAGCATCTTTCGTAATGGCACACCGGGAAAAGGCTCAATATCTCCGCCAGATCTGAGCGGCGGCGGCGACTGTAGTGTATACAACACACATGTACAGCACAAGGCCATACAATAGTAAACTCAAATACAACACACATGTACAGCACAGGGCCATACAGTAGTAAACTCAAATTAATAGGTTTTATTACAGCGCCAGAAATAAGGGAAGTGGATTCAAATCTAACGCCCAGAACAAGGGAAAAAACTCGACTAGTGGTAGAGAAGTCACCCTGATTTTGTTCTTAAAAAGTTTGTGCCAGCCTTTGAACCTGGACTGTTGACAGGGGGTTTCATCGACCTTGGGACGTCAACAGTTTGTAGCTCACGAGAAAACTACTCAGAACAATGATAAGCACCTTGCATGTTTAGATTACTTAATCAATCAACCAAAATGAAACTGTCAGGAACTACTCTGGAGGGAACTTTCGAAGTTGTGCTGATTTTCCTGATGAAGTATATGCTCAAAGAATCAGTGAAAAATTCAGTCACATAAATGAGTATGACTACTTAGATGTATATAATATATCTGGCCTTGTAAGATAGCACAAAGCAATATTTAGTTTTTAAGTTTTTAACACAGTAATATTGAATACATCACTTGCAGCCGACTCTTAAGCAGAAGTGTAATGACAGTAATACTATTCCATAAGTATAAACATGTGGAGGCGATTCATATTTATCATCTAGTAAAAGGATCAACAAAGATATATATATATATTATCTTGCACAGGATATGCTGGGAAAAAAAAGAGAGGAAAACAACTAAGGTTTAAAGTTCCAAGTGTGCAAATTGAATTAATCATTTCAAATATCAGATGGTTCAATTTCAACTCAAGTAGTATTGTTGTTAGGAAACTTTATATCCTGAAAGGAACAGTACAAGAATGCACCATAGAATATTTTATGCATACATCAATAGCCAGATTAGCAACATACTTCTGTAGTAAGGAATGTTTAAGCTACTTAGCCAACCAGAGGAACAAAAGCGATCTAGAACAACTCTGCAGGGGACATGGTTCACTTATTCCCAATGAATAATAAAAATACACTCAAATTCAGAAACTTCATTTTAATGAAAAGGCATGATATATACCTTACATATATAGACTCGGCCTTGTAAAAAGATACAACAAAGTGTTATTTGGTTCTAACCCGGTAAAAGTGAAAACATCACTTTCATCAGGACTTGTACATAAAAGTTTAAACATAGCACACAATGAATTTGATACAGGTAAATGTTATCCTGCAGAAAAGACAGTGATAAATGAATAAAACCAAACAACAAGCTCTAAGCTTTCAATTGTACCAAATAAGCTACTCAGTTCAGATATAAGACTGTTCAACTTTACTTTTAAGTGCGAACAATGCCAATTTCCTATTGGTAGGGAGAGCATGCTGAAACTAAGAGTACAGGAAAGCACCACAAAATATTTTAAGCAGGCATCGAAGCATCAACAACATATTTTCTTTTACTACTGTCTACTACCTTTCATGGAATTGCACATAAAATTAATATAGTACAGCAAAATAAAAAGGCTAAGAGTTACCAACTTGAGAAATAAACAGAACAAAATGCAATGAATGGTTAAATATATACAGCTGTTTAGGCACCCTGAACTAATCAAAGGAACGACATCTCTGTATGACATAGACAAAGGAACGACATCTCTGTATGACATAGACAAAGTAATTTCGCTCAGTACTTGTGCAATGTGAAAAGCAAAGACGAGCTATTACGAGCAGTATAGAATCTTGTGAAGGGAAAATAGCCCTGGATACTGGTGTCATCCGAAACTTTGGTGAACTTCATTGACTCAAGTTGGATCATGAAGACGCCGATAGCTGTCCAGAGGAAAATCACACTGCTATCCTCGTCATACCCCACTATCGATGGTTTATGTGTTTCCATTGACGGTCTTAGTGAAAGGAGCTGCTCCAACTCAACAGTTCTATGCAACACACCTCTAACAACATGGCCCGAAATGACAGTCCTCCCCCACAACTGGATTCTCTGTTCTGAAACAACTGCAAAGCCAAGTCCTCCGTCTCCTGTCCGCAAGGCCTGAACATGCGAGCTTTCAGTAACAGGGATGATGTCCTCTGACATCTGGATCACGGCCAAACTCTGCCTATCCACATCAATCTGAAGGAAGCTTCCCCTCCTATGGCAAATCAACCAGTAAACAAATCGTGTTCCCGACCAGGACACTGGGACTGAAACAATCGGGAAATGCTGCTGTCGAGATGATATTGACCCCTTTTCCTGACTCCGAATCGTAGATGCACGCGCATACAGTCTGGTCAAAAACAGTGTAGGATATCATGACCAATTTGAAGGCGCTGGAGCCACAATCCCTCAGGACCGCTCCATGGTAGACTCTCACGTTGCTATTGATCTTGAACTCCGGCGGAAAATCTATGCAGCACCGGCTGTTGGTTACAGGGTCCCACACGACGGCCTGGAACCGACAGTTGAGGAGAGCGAGGCCATGGCGGGCGGAAATGTCAGCCTCCTACTCGCCGGCGGCGAGGAGGAGGAGCAGAGGAAAGGAATCGGAGAAGAAGAAGAGGATTGGGTAAGAAGAGCAGGGGAAGTAGGTAGCCGGCCGGCAGAGAGTTTTTTTTTTTTTGTTGTGAAGACGCCGATAGTTACGTTTTGTATTCGCTTGTTTGAAGATCGATACAAAGCGATTCAGCTATCCTTTAACCCCTCGCCACATGGGCTTCGGCACTACAGAGATTGCAACCCCAGTTCGGCCCATAGAGCTTAGCGTTCTTGGCCCGCTTCCTGGTTCCACGCTTGGGCCTTGGCGCTTCATCGTGCTCGCAGGGTGAGGAGTGCTGACACCCGCTCTCCTTGGGACACGGCGTGTCCCCACACGCCCGTGCTGCCGGGAACTGCTGGCGTATGACGTTGGCAGATCGTCAGGTCGTCGTCGAAGCCGGACCACTTGATGAGGAATTGAGGGACGACGCCGTCTCGGTGAGGATGCAGCCGGGTTGTCGACGATGTCCGGGAGCGCAGGCACAGTCGGATGGTTTGATGTGTTTGTCCTATGATTCAATTGTCCCTGAGGTGGACAATTGTAGTAGCTCCTATTTCACCATTTGATGCCTATTAAGCTAATACGTCATGCACAACATTTGTCATATGTTTAATAGGTTAAATAAGGGCTTATTCGCAACATCTATAGCCTTAGAGGCTTTTTGCAATACTGTCATTTTAGCCTTTCCATCAATAGAAGATCACATTCAAATGGCTTTTTAAAAGTGGCAGAGCTTGAGCATGAAAGGAGAGGGGGCCAATATGATATGAAATGCAATGACATGGAACATGTTAGTATTTCATTAGCGTCTAAACTGGTAGAATTAGGGAAATCATTAAGGATTTTTTAGCTTAGGGGGGTATGTCCCACTTTGGGCCTCACTAAACTCCGCTATCTACTTGTTCACACTTGAGGGTCTTACGATGCATTTAGTGATTGTGTGGAAGGGGCACGCAAATTAGTGGTGGGAGTGAACGGAGGGAATAATTAAGATGAGAATTTGATTTGTAGTCTCAATCCCTTGTTTGTTTCATGGAGGAAATAAAGAGGTGGAGTTTAAGATGGAATTCATATCAACTGATTGGCGTGTAAATTTTATATGACAAGTCATTATGGATGGTGAGTATGCATTATCTTCTACTAAAAGCACAACTCCCACTCAGTTACCACCTCACCAGGAAGTGATTGGTGGAAGTTGTTCCTCTAAACTCCTATTCTTCGTCCCACCAAAACTTTATTCCCATGAAACAAAAAAAAAAGATTTCTAAAGTACTACCTCTAAATTTTCATTCCCTCATTCTAATTAACCCCTACCAAATGATCAATTAGGATTAGAGAGGAGAATGGATCCACCAAATCCAACTATAAAGAGTAAAATTCATTTGAGATATAGGGTCTCCCCTCTTGTCGGGTATCGATATTAGGGATACCCAAAGCAAGAAAGTTAGCACCCACGCTGACCTCCCCGGATGGCTTGAGACGTATTAAAAAGGTCTCGCCCGACCCAAGGCCGCGGGTTCCGTCTCGCCCGACCTCAAGGCCGCGGGCTCCATCTCGCCTGACCCCTTGAGTGTGGGCTCCGTCTCGTCCGACCTCGAGGATGCAGGCTTCATCTCGCCCGACCTCGAGGCCGCGGGCTCCGTCTCGCCCGACCCCAAGGACGCGGGTTCCGTCCCTTGGGTGCGGGCTCCGTCTCGCCCGACCTCGAGGACGCGGGTTCCATCTCGTCCGACAAGGACCCATACCGCCGTCAACCACACCAGGTCCGAGCGTATGGGCCTGGGTCAAAACTCTGGCGCCTGGAAAGAGGCTGACACGCCTCGATGTAACCCATGGCCATGACGGGCCATACCTGGGGATTCATATCAAGAACAGTGTCAGATGTGCTAGTGTTGTTCTGCCTAATCCTCGTACGGACGCTGACAGGCGCGTCGTTCACCATGACGTCCGCTAGGACGGAGTGGAACGCCATGACTGGTAGATGACGCCAGCGCATGGCGCCAGTGACGAACAGGGCCGCGACATGGAGCTTTCCCTGTTGACATCTACAGGACCAGCGGGACCCGCATGAAGGAGAAGAAGGACACAACGACCCTGGAAGCCTTCTTCTCTCTCGTTCTTCTCCTTTTCCTCCTCTGTAACTGTAACAACCCGGGTTTTTGGAGAAGCCAAAAATACGAACTTTTTAAAAATTTTCCTGCAATGTAGATGCTAGGTCAAACTAAGAACAATTTATAAATAAATTGTTGCATGCATATAGAATTACTTGTAGGAGTTTGCCGGAGTTCCTTTGTGGGTTTAGTGTTTTGTGTCGGAGAGCACAAATCCGTAGCAAATTCTTTTGATCCCTTCTAGAATATCTTATGAATCCCTTTACCTCTCTCTCAATTCATCTTTTGCTTTTGAACCTTATTCGAACCCCTTAACCTAACTCATAAAGTCAATCGACCTTCCTTATAAATCAATGCCCGTGAATTGCCGACCCTCGACATGGACCCCACTAACCCGTAGATAACCCCTAGAGGACCCCACTAGGAGTTATACATGTTGGCAACACATGTATACCAATTTAGGAGCGTTTGGAAGTAAATATAATATAGGAATAAATAGATAAGGAATTAGAAAAGGGGAAAGGAAAATAGGAAAGCCAAACAGCCCAAAGCGCCAGCCCGCTCGTCCTTGGCCTCGGCCCAGCCTGCCCCGCCAACCCGCTCGCCCTCGGCCCGCTCGCGCGCCAACCTCTTCTCCTGGCCGCGTGGCCCAACCATCAACCGGCCGGCCCAGCATGGCCATAAGCCCAGTGGCGCTCACAGGCCTCCTACGCAGCCAGCCCGCGTCGCCCCCGCACCAACCTGCCTTGGCCCAACCGCAAGCCGGCGCCCCACTCCAACCCTAGGCGCGAGCAGATGCTCCCAAGCCATCGCCGCTCGCCCTGCACGCGCGCCGCTCGCCCCTGCACCCGCGTCCCGATCGCGCCCTTGACTCAGGTGCCGTGATTCGCGCCGCGTGTCCCTCTCCCTGGCACGGACATCGAGGATGGATGGCACCTCAGGAACCCTAGCCGTCCGCGCCCATAAGTAGCCGAGCCGCAGCCATCTTCTTCTTCCTCCAGGCCGCCGCCATCTCGTCCTCGCTGCCCTCCAGTCCGGGCGCAGCGTCTGGAGCCCTCCTCACCGGCCACCACAGCCACGCCAAGCGCAGTGCCCGCCGTGGTGCCCTGTGACCTTGGCCCTCGACGATGGACCACCAGGAGCCCGCCTCTGCCCGCACTGCCCGAGGAGCTGGAGTCCGCAGCACCACGCCACGCCAGAGCCGCACGGACGTCGCCAAGCACGTCGCCACCGCGAGCACCTCCCACCCTGCGACACTGTCCTCCACACCGTCGTCCTCACCGGAGCACACCGCGACGCCGCCATGGGGAGCCACCTCGCCAACAGCCGAAGCCACCATGGGAACACCTTCAGCTGCCGTCGAGCCCTCCGGTGAGGACCTCAGCCTCAAAGCCTCACTTTTTGTGCGCTACCTGGTTGCCTGCCTGTCCGGCCTTCGAGCCGCGTCCAAGGTCATGGGATCACGCACCGTAGACACCACGCGCACGCAGACACCGGTCCCAAGAAGACCATGGTGCGGCCTTTCATGGTCGCCGTCGTCGTGGACGATGCACTCCGCACGAGCCATCGCATGCGATGCCCGCACTAACGACGTCCCGGCCATGCATGTGCCCAAGCTTCCACCTTCGACCCTTATTGATGCTTGCCTCTGTTCGCCCATCTCTCAATCCAAACCCATGGAGCCAGCAACACCACCGCCTGGCGTTGAATCGCCATGCCATTTCTTGAGCCAGCGGTGTCTTTCGCTACCCCCACACAACGGCGCTCTCTCGGCGCCGCTGTAAGGTCGAGATGGCGGACTAGAGGGGGGGTGAATAGTCTTTTCTAAAATTAATCGCGTCAGCTAACCGATATAAATGCGGAATTAAAACAATCGGTCTAGCCAAGACTACACCATTCTATATATGTTCACTAGCACCTTGCAAAGATACTAATAAAGTAACTAAGGTGCCGGGCTAGCTAGAGCTCTCCTAAACAATTCTAGGAGCAAGGTCACACAAACCTATGCCACTAGTACTTTAAGTAACAAGGGAGCTCCTACACATGCTAGTAAGCAAAAGCACAAAGCTAACTAAGCTCACTAGCAATGCTCAATAACAAGGCAACCAACGCCTAATTAGAGAGCGCAAATACTTAGCTACACAAACTAAGCAATGTGACTAACAAGGTTACTAAAACCAAATTAGCCACGCAAGGGAGCTACTTCTATGCTACACAAGCAAGAAGGTAATTAGCTAGCTACACAAGCTATCTAATTACAAGAGCAACTACACAAGCTTAAGATATATATATAAGTAATTGCAAGCTTGTGTAATGGGGATGTAAACCAACGGGAAGAACAAGGTTGACACGATAATTTTTCTCCCGAGGTTCACGTGTTTGCCAACACGCTAGTCCCCGTTGTGTCGACCGCTCACTTGGTGGTTCGGCGGCTAATTAGCATCACCCGCTAAGCCCGCACGTTGGGCACCGCAAGAACCTACCCCTTGAGTGAGGGTAGCTCAATGACACGCTTTACTAAAGTTGCTCTTCGCGACTCCCGCGGGGCGAGCACAAGTACCCCTCACAAGCACTTCTCCGGAGCGCTGCACAAGCTTCTTGCGCGCTTCGACGGAGACCACCACCAAGCCGTCTAGGAGGTGGCAACCTCCAAGAGTAACAAGCACCACCGGCTCGCAACTCGATCACCTAGTGCCACTTGATGCAACCTCATGATGCAATCGCACTAGAATCGCTCACTCACACAATCGGATGATCGCTATCAAGTATGTGTGTGACGGAGGGCTCCCAAGCACTCACAAGCATGGACACTAAGTCCCTTGAGGTGCTCAGCACCAGCCATGGCCGAGGGCCACTTCTATTTATAGCCCCAAGGGCTAAACTAGCCATTACCCCTTCACTGGGCAACGGTCGGGCCGACCGGACGCTCCGGTCGTGTTGACCGGACACTGGACCTCAGCGTCCGGTCGCCCGCAGACGGCCACGTGTCCCGGTTCCAACGGTCACTTGACTTGACCGGACACAACAGCTATCAACTGACCGGACGCTGAACCCCCAGCGTCCGGTCATTTCCAGTAAGGTACCGACCTCGACCGGACGTGTCCGGTCACACTTGATCGGATGCAGCCAGCGTCCGGTCACACTCTAGCTTCTGCGTCATCGTACGTCAGCCTGACCGGACGCAACATGCCAGCGTCCGGTGCATTCAGATCCAGCGTCCAGTCAGTTGACCGACGCCAGCATCTTCGCGACTAACTCGTTTTCACTTCTAACTTCATCACCCTTCCTCCAATGTGCTAACCACAAGAACTTGCATCCGGCGCAATAGAAAATAGGCATTCTATTTTCCCGAAAGCATCGAATCCCGCCTCGCAAGCTCGGCGGGAGGAAGAGAGGGACCCAAACCCATCTTACCCCTACAAACACCACCTCCTTTTGTAAATGTGCCAACACCACCAAGTGTACACCACCATGTGTATGTGTGTTAGCTTTTCACAATCATTTCCCAAAGGATGTTAGCCACTCAACTTACCACGCCACTCGATCCTAGCGATGATACAAAGTTAGATCACTCGAGTGGCACTAGATGACCGATATGCAAACAAGTTTGCTCCTCTTGATAGTACGGCCATCTATCCTAAACCCGGTCATCAACTTCTCTACACACCTATGACCGGTGAAATGAAATGCCCTAGGTTATACCTTTGCCTTGCGCATTCCATTCCATCTCCTCCAATGTCGATGCAACACATGCACCAACACGATCAACAATGATATGATCCACTTCATATCATCATGTGATCATATTGGTTCATCGATCTTGACTTCACTTGCCCTTCACCGTTGCCATCGTCCATCGGCGCCAAGTCTTACTCAAGCTTCACCGCCACACGGTCCATCACTCTAAAGCCTTCGACTTGCCCTTCATGCTTGCAACCGGTCCATCAAGCCAAGTCTTGTCTTGATCTTCTCCACCTTGATCACATGACTCAATGTCATGTCTCATGTGCAATAAGCTCCTTCATCATCACATGTGTGAGCTTTGCAACATCTCCAAGCCATTTTCACCTCCATGGCATATGTTGCTCATACACATGTACCTGTGGACTAATCACCTGTGTATCTCACATAAACACAATTAGTCCACCTAGGTTGTCACTCAATTACCAAAACCAACAAGGACCTTTCAGCCGCCCACACCACGCAGGCGTAGCCAAGGCTCGAGCTTTTCAGCTGTTCGCCAACCTTGCAGGCCCAGCCGTCGAGCCGTTTCCTTGATGGGAGGCAGGGATGGACGCCGCCGCTGCTGATCATGAACTACCGCACGTGCCTTGGCCCGGCACCTGCATGCACACACATGCACGACGCAGCATGGCGCCCCGCATGCCCATGTTGCTCGCGCCAGCCATCGCCTTGCCGACCACCCAAGCCCTGGTCATCCGTCGTCTAGCCGAATGGCCACGCTGCGGTTACCGACAGACTCGTCCGGTATCGCACCGAACACATAGCGGCCGCCCTTCTGCCCTCGCCTTCAGGGGACACAGAAGCCCAAGGTGCCGGCTTTCGAAGCCGCTTGCCATCCTTCACCTTACACAGGCACGCCGCCACGGTCGCTTGCGTCGGCACGATCACGGACACCTGCACAGGCCACCGCACGGCCCTGTGCAGCCGAGGAACCACATTGAGCTCTTAGCCTAGCACGCCGATCCCTACACCTCTGTGACCCTAGATCTTGCCACCACACTCGCGACCGTGGCCACACGCGCAGACACACACACCAACGATGCCATGCGAGCCTCGGAGCACCACCGCCAGTCGCCCATGACCACGATCACCTGCACTCGTAGGAGACGCCCGCACTCACTAGCATGGGACCGGACTTAGCCAAACGGATCCACGGCGTAGGAGACGCCGGAAAGGACTTGTCGCCTGTAAAACCCGTCGTGGCCAAGCCATGCCGCGGCGAAGAGTTACCATGACCTCATCGTGAACCCCAAAGCCGTAATTGGACCACGTAGTATTGATCGCCGCATCATGGACTGCAGGATTCCCTATTTGGTTGCCCTGACGGTTCCATGGAACCCTGTGCCCGTGTTTCATCACTGTTCCGGCTACCTCGAGTTACAAGAACGTGCCGTCGAGATCTACCGGGACCCACACTAAAGACCTTTTGAAGTAGTCACATTACACGACTCACGAACAAAGCCCTGGCATACACCGCATGACCTAGCACCGTGCCATCGTTGTATTGAGTCCGTCCTCGACATTCCGGCTGCCTCGTTAAACGAGGGCGAGCCGTTGAGAAACTGCGTGATCCCTAGCATCGTACCGATGACAAGTGGAGTCTTTCCGATGTTCCGGTCGCCTTGCCTTGCAAGTGTGTGCCGTTGAGGAGATACCGAGACCACCATTGCCGAGACCACCGTTGCCGAGACCGCCGTTGCCAAGACCACCGTAGCCGAGACCACCATTGCCGAGACCACCATTGCCGAGACCACCGTTGCCGAGACCACAGGGCCTCGCTGGCCGAGACCACATGGCCTCGCTGGCCGAGACCACCATGACCCTGCCCACTATGAGTCGTAACCTCTGGACCATGAACCCTAGTCGTATGTCTTATCGAGACCATGGAAAGCCCCATCTCGTATCTTTCCGTATACGCATATCTACCTTATCGGGCCCTAATCTTACAACCTATCTGTCCATGACTGTCTTACAGGAATTCACCTATCACCCAGCTATGGAATGTGCTACTCCATAGTCGTGTCGAGTTGTTGCGTCTTTCGGTCGTGTTTGGTTCTTATCGCTGGTTGTTGGTGTTGTTGCCTGTGTGCCGAGCCTTCGAGCTGGCTGAGGGATCGTACCTCGTTCGGACGTTATGATCGCGGGACCCGTCTCGCCATGACCGTGATGCCGAGTGTAACTCAACCCCTTGCTTTTTAGTTGACTTCATAGTACCATGAGTGTTAGCTCCTGTCCTTGGCCCTAGAACATGGTCGTGATGGATTCGATGTCGATACTAACATCGATGCGGATATCACCCGCACGCTTTGAGCCCTCCATGACCAAGTCCTATGGGAGATGACCTGGGGGATAACAATCATGGAACGATGGGTACCAACTCGTTGGTGTAGCTTGTGGCCGCGAGTTCACCTCGCCATGACCATGGAGCTATGCCTCTCTTCCGCTTTTAGTTGCTTCTTCGTGTTCAAGACCTTGTATGCTTGTACCCCGTTTGACCATCACGTTTCTCTGATTCTCGCAGTGACAACCGCACCGCTTCGAATCCGAGAGATATCTTAGTGCCAGTGCACCCAGGTCAAGTACCCTATGAGTGGTCTGCGCACTTGGTGTTTGTCGCTTCCTCCCAATGCCCCGTCTTTCGTCGTGGCGCGAGTGTTGGAAGAAGTAGACCTTGTTCCTTGTTGTTCTTGCTCTTGTTGCACCGATAGCCCGCTCTGTTCGATCCCATCTTGCCCGTGACGATTGGAACAAAGACCGGACTATTCCCTTTTGTTAGCGAAGCTATGGTCTATGTCGTACCTCGGACCCGTGCGTGTCGACCCGATCGACCGTCTAAAACCATCTTTCCCGAAGATGTATCTGAGAACAAAACATGGGCGTGCCTAACTAATCCCGCTGCTTTTGCCGTGTTGAACGACTGTCTCCTCGGCTCCCGACGTTGATGTGTCGTGTGGATCGAGAGGACCCGTCGCTGTCCAACCTCTTTGCGCTACCGCTTCCTACCATAGCGGGTGAGCCAAAGTACATTGGAGCCAAGTCACAATAGTGTTATTTGTTCTTGTTTGCTTCTCGTGTCCAATTGTGACTTGCGGGATAAGGCTATAAGAGCTGAACCCCGTCGTTCCTCTTCTTGGGGCCCGACTTCCAATCCCCGTCGATTCAATGACACCGGATCGGAAGATCGTGAGCCGTGGTGTGCTATGGATAAGCTTTGGCTTAAACCATCTATCCTAAAGCCATACCGGCTTGGCCATGACTTAAGCTTGTGCTTAGCAAACTACCATCTGTGATTCTTGGCCCGAGGAAATCGGACAACCATCGAGAGGACTAAGCCATGTATCTCTTATTGTCTCAATGGCGTTATTGGATCTTCCTGCGTCTTGTCGTCTTTTCAAGTGTTGAGTGTTATCTTGCCTTGCGTGTCGCTTCGCGGAGTGGCTGACGATCGGACCAAGAGAACGAGGACGACGACAAGGACTACGGAATGGAGTCAACACAGGAGGAGGTGACTCCACTAATGGAACACCAACGAATGGAGAATTGAACCACTACTACCTCTACATCGCGGTGTCATGGCAGCACCCTCTTTTAGAGAATCCTATTAGACATAGCATAATATCTAGAACTGCTAGCGCTTTATAATTATTCCTTTGATAGTACTTTGATGCATGCTACTACCTGAGCCATATTACCCTGATGCAACCCACTCTACCACGTCACCCTGCTTTGTGCATTCGCTCGTTTATATATGCTTACTTGTCTGCTTGCTTGTATATTACACCACTATACTTATTAATAACTCCACTTCGCATTATATCGGGGATGTGATGCTGGTGGTGAACCCCTAGGGAATGGTTCGGCTATGGGTGCCGGACTTGGTGGTGTGTGAGCGTGCTGCGTGTGTCTTGGGTGCGTGGAGAGTGAGGGTTGTGTCGACCGAAATGGAATAACGGCGAGCACACTGGGCGAGTCTTGCCATGTGGTGCTACACAGGCACTTGGATATGGAATACATGGCGGGTAAATGGTAATTGGGGTGGCCTTGGGTGTGAACCTCGGAGAGGTGGAGCCAGTGGAGGAGGTGCCGTGGTGGCACGTAAAATGGAAACCACGATGAAGACATTACGGCTTGGTCAATCCCTAAGGACTTACTAGTACTCAGATTCACCGGGAATCCTTTACATCCCACTCGCGCCATATATGGTGCGGGACGGTCGGACTACTTGGTAGAGCGATGCCACTCATCGCTAAGCGAGCGTGTGTGCAAGGAGGTGCAGGCGCGCGGTTTCCCCCACCCTTCCGAGACTTTGAGGAGGCCTTGTGGACCGGCTCTTTGACATCCGGTGGGCCCGGCTCTATCTCGACTCACAGATGTCAGCCATCCCAGACTAGACTTGGGATGTTCGAGGTACGAGAGGTAGGGTGGCATCGTTCTAGGCTAGCAAGCGATCGGAATCGCCTGGGCAGAGGGGCACCGTCGAGGATGGCTATCTTGTGGGTATGTGAAACCTCTGCAGAGTGTATGGTTGATCGATCGATACATATGCCGACTCGTCGGCTATGGACTTTTCCTGGGTTTTGCTTAAACTAGATAGGAGATGAGTCCTTCCATTCTCCCTCCAGGGTTGGGGTATTTTCCGGTCATGAGCCTTGGGGCTGCGGGCCGTTGAGACAAGGCCGAGAGGAGTTGGCTGTCGACTGACCGTGTGAGATGAGATAAGGTGTGGTGGTGTGGAGATGGTTTGGGATGGATGGTTGGTGGATGGATATGGATGGATGTGGATGTGTGTGGTTGGGAATGTGTTAAAAACTGGACATTATTATTACATTACTATCATTACTTACTTCTCATGCGCTAAGGATGCAAACCACGGCCAAATGTTAGGATCGCGAGATCCTCTTGTTTTATCTTTTCCACCAAAGCTCATCGGTCTTGACCATGGCCTGCACACATCATCGGCGGTGTCTGATTTCACGCTTCTCGAGATCTTGACTATAGAAGGATTAGGAGGTCTCGTGCCTACGCTCAAGTTTGGTTCGGAGATGGAATCTACGCTGCACTACGCCAACTCTGATGACGACCCGTGAAGGAGAAGCCTTCACTCAATAGTTTTCCGCTAGATTAACTCTATAATAGGTGTGTTCCCCAGTGATGTAATATCTTATATTCCTGTAAGCTTACGATGTATGACTGTGATATCGACTGATATATGATAATATGATGGAATCAACTATTGGTTTCATCATATTATAATTCATTCTGTGAATTTTCCCTTCGCGGAAAATTGAGGATGTTTCAGTAACCCGCGCTTTCCCTTCGCCTATAAAAGGGGAAGCAGGGCGCCCCACGCTGGGAGATTGGAACACAAGAGCACGACACGAGCACACGCCTAAGCGGCAATCGAGCTCTCAGCACCCGTTCACTACTTTCACCAGAGACTTGGGATCCTTTCTCTCTCTCGCCTGTTTGTAACCCCCACTGCAAACCAAGTGCCGGTAACATGAGCAGCAGCGAACTGGACGTAGGGACGTTCCACCCAAACCAGTATAAACCCTTGTGTCCTCTGAGCACATCATCCGAGTCAGACGCGTAAATACAAATTTACTCGTCGGTGGTAAAAAAAACACCGACGCCTCTCTTGTTGGTTTCATCTCGTAGGGGCCGTTCGGTTGGTGAAGAATTCAGCCAGATTTCACTGTTTGAGGCTGAAAATCACTATTCACTATCTCACAAATTCCTTCAAATTTCTCCAAACGAACAGGCCCGTAGTGGATTTTGTCTCACCGCTGCTCGTGGTGTTTTCCCTAGAAAGAGTTCGCGCCTAAATCATGAGGATAACTCTTGAATCAATATTTCTCTTTCCATATATTGAACCGTCACCACTTTGTTTGCTATTGATACATATGTTTAAGTTCACGGTGTATGTATATTTCACATACGAAGCATCGATGCATCCTTTGATATATTAATGTTGAGACGATATTACAGTGCAAAAGATGAAATGGAGGCCGCTTTGTGTATTGAGGAGTTGAATGCTCCAAGTTTGTATCCTTCTGCAGTTCTGTTGTATCACTTTGGGGGTAAATGATTGAGAAAAGACATGGAAAGAGAGTTGTTGGCTAAACTTCTCGTCAGCCTTTGCAGTGGTCCACATGATTTGTTGCGAAAGCAATTAACTCAGTGATGGCCTTTCATCTGTTCTTGCCTCATTGGAAGATACTCTGTAAGTTATGCTCCAAGAGCCGCCGAGTAGCTTGGACGAGTTCTTCCTAGATTGGTGTTTGATCATGCAAAAACTGAGTTCCACCACGATTGGTTTACCTTGAGAACCATCGTAGGATACATTACATACACGTTCTAATCTCTGACTGACCTGTCTGAGTGAGACAGTGTCCATGTGAGCTCCATCCCTTGACGCCTTCACTCAACACATCTGAACCCCTGCCTGTTCCAATGCGCTAGGATCGCTAGAACAGGGTACTGCACTAGTTAATGTATCACTCGCATCGCATCTTGTACGTGCTCCTGCAACTTTGGAACAGTGATACAGATGCGCTCATTTATCTCAGATCCGGCTGGCTTTGTGGTTATTTTCTTTTAGGATCGGAGGTAGGGGGGGCTCTGTGTTACATTTGTTAGAATCAGATCTATCTACATGAAGAACAAAAACGCCCAGTGAGCTGAATGGTTGCTGATTGGAGCCATCGATCTAATCTGTGGGAGACCAAATTTCAGGTGACAAATTTCATTCCAGCACTTCCGGTAACTGTCGGGTCCAAAGATCCAAACAAGTGGATGTTGCCGTCGGGAATTTTACGCGTCTTTCACCAAAATTTTTCGTCTGCTACGAGCGCATTGAATTTCAACGACATTTTTACATGCCCTCCACGGCATGGAATGCACTCGATCGGAAACACACGCCGGATCAAGAAAGGTTCCATAACTATTTCGTTTTCCAGTGAACGAACAGTGTTTTTCTCTCGCAACAAATCAACACATGCATCAGCATAAGCCAAATTTTAGCGAAACGAACATGCCTCTCACTCAAAACTCTCCAACACAAAAAAAAAATCTCTGTACTGTACAAAGACAACCGACCAACAGTGCTCCCATCCAATCCAAATATAACGCACGCACGAAGGCAGTGTAACACGATGGAGAGCGGAGAATTCAAGAACAACGGCGAAGTTCACTACGACGGCGATGGCGATGCACGACGGCAGCAGGCGTGTAGCATTAGCTAGCTAGACCGCTAGTGGGTGTAGGTGCAGGCCTTGTTGTTGAGGGAGACGGGCTTGCCGAGCTTGGTCTGGTCCATGGTGACGCTGCAGCGGGCCTCGCTGTAGAACTTGGGCTTCACCAGCCTCCCCAGCACGAAGGCGCGCGACCGCAGCCGCACCGTGAGCTGCAGCGCCACGGGCGGCGGCGGCACCACCACCGGCGGCGCGCGCTTCTTGGGCGGCGGCAGCGTCGTCGGGGTGCTGCTCAGCCCCGACCCGCCGCCGTACAGGGGCACCTTGTCGCCGACCACCGCCACCGTCAGGCTGCGCTGGCTCTTCCGAGACTGGTAGAAGTACTTTATCTGCATGCATGCAACACAACACGACGTCGTCGGTCAAATTTTAGGATCTTTCTTTGCAGGAAAGAAAAAGAGAAGAAATTGCCCCTGGAAACGCGAATGCCATGCAGGGTTGCAGGAACGCGACGCGAGTGAACTGGGTGACAGCTGACAGCTATGATGCGGGAAACTGCAAGGCATGAGCTGTGTCTGCTCGAGTTTCCACGGCACGGACCCGGCGGCCTGTTCGGGAGGCCGTATCGTATCGTGGATTATTTACTGCTGGCTGATTTACTATGAGAGAAAAATATTATTCTATTCTGGAAATTTACGATCATTTACGAGCAAACGAACAGGCTACCGGTGACTCTGGGCTCGTGTTCCCGTCGCAAGTCGCTATCGACGGCTGGCTACTGCTACCGCGTGTTGCTCGGGTCAATGTCACTGTGCAGCTGTAGTCCATATCTACTGCTACAAGCAAAGATAAAGACTGAAAAATCGGTACCCTGTTCTGTTCTTACAATATGCATTTTGATGCAGCTAATACTGGTTTGGGAGACTTATGCAATGTTTAGTTCCTCCTCTAAAGCTTAATCACTGTTACATTGGATGTTTTAAACATGTATAAAATATTAAATATAGATTAAAAATAACTAATTACACACATTATGACTAATATGTGAGAATTTTTTTAAGTCTAATTAATCTATGATTTGATAATGCAGTGCTACCGTAAATATATGTTAATGGCAGATTAATTGAGCTTAATAAATTCATCTCACGGATTATTAAGGACTTCTGTAATTTATTTTATTATTACTGTCCGAACACTCCTATGTAACACCCTATAAGACACCTGATTTCTAAATTTTAGCCCCTCGATTTAAACATCACCTTATTGGCAAAAACCTGAAATTTCACTGCTCCTAACGGCTTGATTAACAGAGAAACCTTGCAAACAGATTGCTGCTGTACTTGTAATGTAAAAATCCGAAGAAGGTCGAAAGAAGAAGAGTAGTATGTATTAATGGCGCTTGCATGCTTACATTGCCGGACGCGAGCTGAAGCTGTGTGTAGTAGAGCGTGACGGGGTCGGCGGAGACGTGGACGCCGAAGAAGGTGCCGGTGTTGCGGAAGACGAGGGTGACGGTGGCGTTGAGCGAGGCCATCTCGGTGGGCACGAGCGACGCGTCGGTGCCGGCCTGCACGACGAAGCGGTGGAACGTGACGGCGCGCAGGGTGACGACGGGCCGCTGGTTGCGGCTGGCGCCCCACAGGATGAGCGCGAAGAAGAAGAAGAGCCCGAAGAAGGCCCCCACGAAGCCGAGCGCGTAGCGCACCCGCTTGGGGATCCCGCTGAGCCCGCCGTGGGCGGCATCGTCGTCTTCGTCGTCGTCCATGCCGAGGAGGTCCTCCTCCTCGATGGCCGCCTCCTTCTTCCACGGGCTGCTGCGGCGCCGCCCCCCGCCGGGGACGGCAACGCCTCCCGGGCCGGCGCCGGCCCCGGCGCTCTTGGCGCTGGCGGAGAAGCGGGAGGAGGAGGAGTCCCTGGACGCCCGGCCCAGCGACCGCGGCGGGGACGCCGCCGGGGAGGAGTGGAAGGAGGACGCGGCCGTCTTGTTGTCGCCGTCGTCGTGGCTCGGCGACTGCACGTAGTAGGCCGCCCGCGGCGGCGACGACGCCGCCATGCTCGACGTCACCTCCGAGTCCGTCTTGGCGTGCCGGTGCGGCGGGGGCTGCTGGTGCTGCTGCTGCATCGCGGCTGCCTGCGGGGGGCGTGGGGCGTGGTCGGTCGCGACCTGCGTGTGCACTGCAGGTCGTAGAACAGAAAGCTGGAGGTGCCGTGCCCCTCAGCAGGTCAGCGGGCGGTATAAGTAAGGCCAGGAGTGGTGCGCGCTCTCCGCTGGGCCGGCCTGCGTTTCAGAAGGGGCGCGTCTCGGGGTCCGGGGTCGGTGAACCTGAACCGTGTGCTGTGCAAGGCAAACCATGTGTGATGTGTCGGAGGAGGATGCTCGTAGAGACGTGCAGCACTGGATGACTGACTGAGACTGGATCATGGTTTTGGTTTCGATGGCAACCCGGCACCTAACAGTTTCCGTTTGCCGAGTTTCAACGGTCTGAACACAGCAGCATCGAGATGGCAGCATTGCCGCTTTGCGCTTTGTGGGAGGCGTGGGACACTCGGGTAGTCGGGTAGATGACAGGAGAACGCATCGCCCGCCCTGCTGCCCGCTCGCCCATGTGAAGGTTACTTGCCGGGCGCCGGGCGGCTAGAGGAATTGTTTGTTTACACAGCCCACTAGCCCAGGTATTAGCTGGCTGATCTGGAGTAGACACTCTGCTGGTGTGCTCCCCCTCTGTTTGTTTTTCAAATCAACCCGTCCGTCCAGTGCACTTAAGGTTGGGGTTCGGTCTTATCTGATCCGGCCGATTTGCGTTCCCCTTAACACTTTTCTGTCCCCTTGCACTTGCACCCGCTCCTCCTCTTGCACTTTCAGGTGACGCGAAAGTGCTCCACCGGCACGTATTTCATTACGCCGCGTCCGTCGTGCTAGTAAGCTTAAGCACCGGCTTAGCTTTCCGGACGCAGCAGCCGTGCAGAGCACAGTGCTGCACCGACGATCAGATACCACACGGCAAGGGCCGGCTCTCCTGTCTCCAGCCAGCCCGTACGGATTTCTGGCGCAACGCCGCGGCGGGCGACCGTTCCCCAGTCCCACGGCCCGGGGCCGGACCGCGCCAAACCGTGCAGCGGCGCAGACCGCGTGCGTGCGGCCGCATCGTGTCGTGAGCCGTGCACGATCCCTACGTGCCGGTGCAGCATTGACTTGTGGATTCCACCGATGCGATGCGAGGTTCCGGTCGCCTACGCTATGCCGCCCCCCACGGCCCTGATCCCGAAACAAATTGCCGCCGCGCCCGCGCGTCTCAATCCCCCGACGAGATCTCTGACCCTCTGCCTGACTTGTTTGCCGGACGCTCGATCGATCTAGGGTCACGTGATCGCGATCCAGTCGGTTCTCCACTTCTCCTGTTGATTATTTACTGTTCGGGAGGCCGTATCGTATCGTGGATTATTTACTGTTGGCTGGTTTGGTGTGAGAGAAAAACACTGTTCCCGGCTGGAAATTTACGATCGTTTACGAGCAAGCGAACAGGCTGTAATCGCGGTCGATGCGCACAGCCCCGGAGAATACTTTCGATTCGATCGCGGTAGCAAGGGTCTGTTTGGTTTTCATAAGTCAGGTGACTTACTAAGTGTCAGGTGACTGAAAATCAGTGACTTATAAGTCATGCCTGTTTGGTTGTAGATGACTTATAAGCTCATTAAAGATGTGGGCCCCACGCGAAAAAGGGTGACTTATAAGTTTTAAGCATGGGTGAACCAACTTAAAACTTATAAATAGGGGTGACTTATAAGTTGGTGGTGTTTGGCAAAATAAGTCACTTATTTCACTTTTTAACTGTTTGAAACCAGCCCCTAAACTCGCCGGGAAAACGCCACACTTCCTGGCAATTCAGTTGGCGGCAGGCACGCGCGCGCGGCACCTGAGGTCAGCCTTGTCGTGTCTGCCGGCGGGGCATCGCCCGATCTGGCGGTGACTTCACCTCCGCAGCCTGCCACGGCACGCGCGCCAGGGACAGGGGCCGGCAGCGGCAACGGCAAGGGTGCAAGGCCCGCGGGCACGCCGACGGGATCTGGCTGCTGGCATGTGGACGTGGTGGGTGGAACTGCGGCGAGCGCGCCCCACGGCGCGGCGCAGGCGTCACCACCCCCGGCCCGCGCACGGACGGGACGGTACGGTCCCGGGGCAGCCAGGCACGCCGCACGCGTGCGTGCGTCCGTGTTCAGCTGATCATGCCCGCCCTTGACGACCTCCGTCCTCCGGTGGTGGAGCACCACCACCCCTCGCCCTGGCCTCCCACAGTCAAAACGGGTCGGGTCGTCTATCCTGTTTAGGGCGTTTAGTCCGTTTTAACAGTGTTTTAATGGTAGACGGTGGTCACCCGTGTCGTGTAGGCCCTAAACGTGAATTAAACGATTGGACCCGGTTTAAACCGAGTCACGTTAAACCCGATTAAATGAGCTAAACGGCCATTTAACTCACTATTTAGTTAATAGGAGGATTGCAACTACTGTATTTGGCACCCAACTAATTAACACTGTACGTATATGAGGTGGAGTGACGGTTTAGTTTGCTTCACAAAAAATTAGTTGGTTTGAATAATTATTTTTTACATGCATAAATGTGTATACTTTTTAGCATATTTAATTTTTACATACGTAAATATATATTCTAGTGTTACTATACAAAACCGTTTAGTTCATTTGACTCCGTTTAAACACCGTGTAAACACCTTAAACGTAAAATAAAAGGTGACCGATTGTTTACCATATAACGTTTAGGATAACATTGACCTCAATCCATGCGTGTTGAACTAGGTTGGGTCTCCAACTCACTTCAATGCATGGATTGAGGATTTGAGGTGGATACATGGTATCAAACAAGGCCAAGAAATAGAGTTCCCGATGTGGTTTTAATAACATGGTTTATTTGGTTGCCTATTTGGCTGGCAGAAATAATGTGGTTTTCTATTAAAAAAATATTCTCATCATGTTTTAAAATCATGGGTTGTGACATTTAACAGTATCCTCCTCTAAAAGCTGCAAAGCTATAGCGAGATATAATGGAAGTTATTTCATTTAGTTGTTTTATAGAAAATATAAAAATTCTTAATTAATTATATAGAAAAAACATGTCATTAAGAAAATTTTATATAAACACAAAAACTCAAATACATATGCAAGACTCCGGGGAACATGTTTCTAGGTCCATTACTTACTCAACATGCCCACTGCTATAATCAACATTTATATTCATTCAACATTTAAAAATCAAATAGTTCAAAACTTATTTAATATTGTAGTTCATTACATCATTTATTAATTAATGAACAGAATGAAGAGGCATAAATTATAGTTATCTAGAGTAAAATGAATATATGCCTAGGTCAATATTAGCGGTGCTAAATATATTTCGTGGCTAAGCCAAATATCGGTATTCAGGGGAGCTACAACGTTATTAATGGAACACTCGGCAATATCGTAGAAAGCCCTACTAAAAAGCTACAACACGCTATTTAGGCTATCTCCAACAACAACGCCCAAAATACAAGACTCATTCGTCCTTTGGGTAGCGCTACAGGCAAAATGTTCAATACCTATTCGGCATCTTCTCCAACAACAAGATCCAAAAGAGAATCCTTTCTGCAAATGGATTTCCAGGAGAGAGGGTGCTCATATTTGGGTTGTGCCTCTTAGGCAACCCAAAATAGGTCTTCCGTATATGTACTCTGTTGGAGGCTGATTTTGGGTCTCTTGCTACCCATTTTAGGTTTGGGTGCCCATATGGGTTCCTGTTGGAGACAGTCTTATGGCTCTGTTCGGTTGCCATTATAAGTCGGCTTATAAGCCGGTTTTATCAGCCATTGTACAATATTTTTCTCTCCTAACAAATTAGTCGTACAAATCAGCACAAACGGCTTATAGAACCATAATTCTTACTGATTGTTGATCTTTAGAGCTACCTATTTGGATCCATTCTTCAAAAAGGAGCTCAACAAACTTATAGGTCTAGATGCATGTATATCTCCTTATCCACGACGCCGTAGTGCAAAAGCCCAGTCATTTAGTTCCCTGCATATCCCTTATGCATGATAGCACTTTTTCTCAAAGCATGCATCCACCTATTTGACCAAATCGGTTGCATCCATGAATGTAGCATACACTAGGCCCTCGACTTGCAGCCACAATGCAACATCCTGCACCCACAATGTAGCGCCCACTAACAAGGTCATCGTTCTCATGATTCCCTCTCATGGCGAGATCTCCCCTAGGGTCGAGAGAGGAGGCGGTCTAGCTCGAGGAGCATGATGCGGAGGCTACCACCACTGCACTAGAGCTTGGGAAGGAGGTTGTCTGTGGTTAGGACACATGGTGAAGGCGACGACAGAGTGCGTGATGGGTGACACCTTTAGCAATCTCGGCGGCGTATATGAGCGGGTTGGTGGTAGTGAGGACCATGCCGAGGAACATGGCGGCAAGCGCGGGAAGTGAACGGAGTTAGGGAGGGATGAGAATGACCGGACCCTTGAGCTACAATGGCGGCGTGTGGCAAGGGTGACCAACCTCATCCTCATGGAGTATCACATTAGGGATGCACTGTGATGATGGGGAAGCGAGGCATACTCCATCTGTCCCTTTTAAATGTTGCTATGGTATTTGGGATGATCAAATTTTTAAAGTTTGACTTATAAAAAAATATTAACAACATTTATATTTCTAAATAAGTTTATTATGAAAATAGATTCAGCAATCTATCTAATGATACTAATTATGTATCACAAATATTAATACTTTTATAAATTTGGTTCAATATGAATATAGTTGACTTCTCGAAAAGTAAGGACGGATAGTTAAAAAAAACATAGAGTGCACGATAAAGGAAAGCAGAGGCATATTTGGGAATCTTTTCTCAAAAAATGCAGAGTTCCCAGGACCCACTTGGCATACACCCATAATGGGCCCCACGAGCAAGCAGGTGAAATCGTGAAAACATTAGCAAAGCAAAAGCCAAACATACTCCAGGAGATGCTCTAAAGGGAATTGGAGCAGCAGCCAAAAAATATCGCAGGAAACTTGGGCAGGCCTCTCCGAGAACCCACCTCGCCACCACGCTCTCAAACACAGAGCAGTACGGAACACTTGGAGTAGGAGTATCAGTGAAATCTGTGTCACGACTTTGAATGCGTAGCCATGTTCCCGAAGCACATCAATGCAGTGATCAATGAAAAACAACTAGGATAAAAATGATACGAATATTTTCCGACCGTATTTGAAACCGAATCTGTTTAGAGGGGTTGAGATCTATCCGTATCCGAGTCCGGATATCTAACATCCGATACTGTATCTGTATCCGAATACTCAAATCGCATATTTATGATGTCGATATCCAATCGTATCCTATCCGACATAGTTGACACATTCCGAATCTAGACAGAAATATGAAAACAAATGTAATATCGGTGATATCCACCCGTATCCGATCCGTTTTCATTCATAAAAACAACCACAAACACCTAGGGAAGCGAACCGAAAGACAGCAGTCCAGTCACTCTCACGCGTGGCAGCTCTCTTGCACAGTTGTGCTCCCATCACTCTCTGCCTCTGGCTCCACATGACTCTCATGCGATGCAGCCATGCAGGGGCTCCCACTGGCCCTCCCGATCTCGTAACAGGATCCATCAGTCGTCACTCGTCACTCATCAGTCATCACGAACCACCATGAACGGTGCACGGATCGATCTCTACCTGTTTAGATCCGACTGTAAAGTTCCAGGATGTCACCTCGAATGTTACACAGAGCATGTCACCTCGAATGTTATAAAGAGATGTGTCGTATCGGTGTTCAAATACTAATAAAAAAATAAATTATAAAATCCGTTAGTAAATCACGAGATGAATTTATTAAGTCTAATTAATTCATCATTAGCACATGCGTTACTGTATCACTTTATTGTCAAATTATGAACTAATTAGGCTTAAAAGATTATGTCTCGTAAATTAGTCGCAAACTGTGCAATTAGTTATTTTTTACTCTATATCTAATACTTTATGCATGTGTTAAATATTCAATGTGACGGGGGTGTAAAATTTTAGGGCTGTAACTAAACCAGGGCCAAACCACGAAGTCTCCTTAAAAAAAATGGCAGCTGGCACCGCATCAGCCAGACCTGCAGAACTGTCGACGCAACGGGTGGCCGGTGGGTGCAGTGCAGTGCAGACCAAAAAAACGGACGCAACACGGTGACGGGCCGGTATTTATCAGGCCAAGAACGCGGCGTGGCCGTGGGCCGGGGACGACTCCGGCTCGGGCGAGTTGCACTCCAGCAGCACGCTGCGGCTGCAGTGCGACCTGGACGTGCTGCTCGACGACGGCAGCCACGACCGCGCCGTGTCGCCGCTGAACTGGGTCAAGTCGCCGCCTGCCTGCTTCCCCTTCACCCGCCCGCCGCCGTGGCAGTAGTAGTACCCCTCCTCGCCCTCCGCGGCGCACGCGAACCGGCCGGACAGCGGGTCCAGCCGCTCGTACAGGATGCGGAGCACCTGCTTCATGGACGGCCGCGCCGCGCCGTCCCGGTGCGTGCACCAGTGGATCACGTCCGCCACCACCTGCAGCTCGTCCAGGTCGAACGCGTCCGCCACCGACGGGTCGACCAGCTCGTGGAGCCGGTAGTCCGTGCCGATGAGCTCGCGGGACCATTCCACGAGGCTCTTGTTGTCCTGGATCACCGGCTTCCCCGTCACCAGCTCCAGCAACAGCACGCCGTAGCTGTACACGTCGCTCTTCGTGGTCACCTCCTGGGTCACCATGTACTCGGGGTCTACGTAGCCTGCTCAAAGATTTTGGCTATATACATTACTACTGAGATAATAGTACAGAGTTGCATAAAAAAAGATACTAGTACAGAGTACAGTACTGGTGAAATTAAATTGTGGGATTAAAAAATCACAAATGCCATGAAAAATCCAGAGACCATTCCCTCATCTTAAATGATGACAGCTCCAAGAAGTTCTGTTCCTCTCTCAGTGGTGAGATCACAGGTTGCAGTGCAACAATAGCTAGCTTTCAATATTTGGAGTGCATTCGCAAAAAAAAAAAATGGAGTTTAGGAGTGTCAGGTGGGTTTTGACCTGTACATTAGGTTTGACATGGTAACGCAGCGTGCACTAAGTTTCTATTCTTTCGCATTTCTTACCATTCTTATGTATATATATTTATTTATAATGGCTGAGTGCTTCAGCTTAACAGTCAGATGCAGAGGTCGGAACCTTATTTCATTCAAAATATAGCATCCTTCATCTAAAAACTGACAGAGCAAAAGGCACCAATTTAGAAAACAAGAGAGCCTTACCAGGAGTTGCTTGGATCTTGACATTTACTGGGGTGCGACTGGGAGTTGTATTGCCACTACTAGAGTGGTGCGCAAGACCACAACCAGTAAGCTGTCAAAATGCAAACGGTTGGGATGCGCAGAATAGGATTGTAAATTGTGACAAAGTTCTGTATGAATTACCTTTGCAAGGTAATTCTTGTCCAAGAAGACATTGCTAGGCTTAACGTCTCCATGGTATAGTGGAGGATCACAATAAAAATGAAGGTACTCCTGCAACCAAACATCATAAAAAGCTAAACATAAAATTTGAAATATATTTAGTCACGACAGGGAATACGGTAAAGATTGATTTAGCCTTCGCGTGCATTGACAAAATTATAAGAAACAACTATTAAGTCTTGCTAATCACGATCACTGACTTCTGCAGAAAGAACGAAACAATCACAGATTTCCTGAAACTCACCAAAGCATTAGCAACATCGATGGCAATTTGGACCCTATTTTTCCATGGTAACAGGTGTTTACTCGGCGCTGCAAAGAGCAAAATGCTTTTTAGCATACAAATTCAACAAATGATGCATCATCAGAAGAATGAGAACGAAACATGACATATTACAATGTAGGTGATCTTGAAGGCTTCCATTTTCCATGTATTCATACACCTGAAACCTGGATTACAAAACACTGTAAGAACCATAAATCGGTGGATATCTGAATTTAAGTATGACAGATAATAACCTCTCAAATCTTGTTGAACAAAAGCCTTTTAGTCCAACAAGATGCCGATGATGCAATCGCCCAAGAAATTCCATTTCTTTACAAAATTCATGTTGACTTTGTTTTGGTGAACAATCAACGCGTCTGATAGCAACCACAGATCCATCATTCAGTTGTCCTCTGAATACTGTACCATTTTCACCTCCTCCTAACACTGTGCTGAAGTTCCTTGTTGCTTTCTTCATTTCTTTGTAACTAAATCTGCCAAAAATGGTGGAATTGCCTGCAAAAAATTCTGTTAGGCAAATAAATTGAAATGGTTCTTGAACTGATTCTGATTATTAAGTGATTTGAAGATAAAGCCTGTGACATCAATCTATCCTATTTTGAAAGGATAAGGTTTTGAGTAAATTACAGGAAGTCCATCATAGTATTTAGTACAATGCACTGTGGCAAGAAAAATCCAGACCACATCATTATTATCCATATTATTGATAGCTTCATGATAATGACTGAAAGGAACTGAGCCTAGCTCAGCTTATGGGAGTCTGTACACCCCCATCCAAGTTCAGTTCTCTTTGTCTTGAATTTGGGTGTCTATTTAATTTTAAATTAGAAATCACCTAGTTCCTCATAGGTGTTTTTTTTTATTTAAGATAATGAGTACAAAAGGGACACCATGTATACCAACTTGAGATATTGACATTTACTGTGCACATGGTAGATTTTTTTAAAATTTGAACAGCATGGAAGAAGCCAAACATATTAACTTGTTTTAGGCTCTCACGCTTTCCCTCATGTTTGCCTTAGCCATAAATGAATTCTGCGTCATCCAAAATCAAGCCACAAAGAAATGGTAGTATGCTAGTATCCAGCACTTGTATCATATGCCATATAACCTCGTTAAATTATCCAAGACAGTTGGACATCCAAATGAGCAGAGGTTCGTGAAAGAATTACAATATCACAATAAAAAGTCAGGAAATCCTTACCTTCTTGGCCCTTCTTGACACAGGAAAAACTCCATGCCTCCAGAGGGTTATTTCCTTCCAACTTTTTGAGTTCTCTATTCTTTCTACGGATTAGGAAAATCAGTACTATCATTAGTAGAATTGCTACTCCAGTAACCAAAGCTCCAATTGCTGGGAATAGAACAAGCTTATAACTGCGATGATGCTTGGGTGGCACTACAGGAACTTGCACCGTAAGTGGACTAGGAGAAATATCTGGCACGGCAAGTCCAGCTGGAGCCGGTCCAGAGATATTCGCTGCATTATATATTCAACGATGAGAAGTTCAACATATTGGACAAGGTCAAGGTACAGACTACAGAACCACAACAAACAAATACTTTTCGGAGAACACACTTTAATACACATAAGTACCTAAATCGTTAAAGAAGCAAATCAATAGGTATAAGAAATACAGCTACAGTTTTGCATAACAAAAGCAGTTGTAAAGCAATAGTTTCATCTTACCAACCAATATATGGAAATATATTTTTTTAATATGAAAATGTATGCAAAAATTAAAAAAAAGCAGCATGCTCGTGCTTAACTATATTACAATAAGAGCTAAATGTAACATTGATACTAATATATGCTTATTATGAATGTTTAGATTAAGATGGATACCTATTGTTGAATATTTATACAGGAAACTATCATGGGTAAACTTGCTTCACAGAATTCAGAGCGATCATTTGGTATGATAAGCTTGTTAGAACCAGAAGAAATATCCACAGCAATCATTTTGTATCTGTGCAAGCATCAAGCGATGGGGAAAAAACTAGGAAATGATTCTGTGAGGTGCCGGGCTTTTGTGTTAAGGTTACATTATGTGATCCACTTAACTGAAAGAGAAGGAGAGAGAAAAGGTAATATGGCTAAGATAACAGAATCTAAAAGAAATTTTTTCCTACATGACACTAGCCATTCTACAGAAAAGGAAGGCAAATTGATTTATCAAATATCCAAACCTTGAAGAGAACTAAGCCCCTGAACGCTAAAAAAGCAACCAGCCGTATCAACGGTAGATATATTCCCTTGACTCACAAATGCAACAAAAGCAGCATCACGGCAGGTATTCAACGTGACATTATCTTGTTCCCCAACAAGATGGCGGAGGTACGACAGACCAGAGTTTAAGCACCTCTTGCAAGTGATATCATCCGAAAGTGTAGTTGCACAGCTTCTTGTGACATCGCTGAAATTCGGAGACTGCAACATCTCATGGATGGTGGTCATCCCAACACACTGATAGGACACTTGAATTTTGATCCCAAGGCCACAAAACGAAGCGGCAGTGGGCAGTATCCCCTTCGACACCAATGTATCAGAGATATTGGCAATGCAGGCATCAGAAAATTGAGCTGGAACCCCAAGAGTGCCTGTTGTGTTTGCATACATGGCAGATGAGACCGCAAGAACAGCATTGATGTAGCGGCAACACTTTGAGTGTCCATTTTGGTCCGAGCACACTGAAGCTATCAGTCCGTAGTTGGGCCAACTCAAATCCAAGGGACAATCTGCACGAATGAAAAATGATTTATTGAATAATGGATGGTGCTGCAAATGTATAGATACAAGAAAACAGAAAAAAAAATAATAGATAACTTTTGAAGACCATCGTAACACTCCACATCTTTACTGAAACTGGGGAAGATATTGCACAGAAAGAACAAAATCTGCAATGAAGCCGTGCAGCTGGCTCTTTCTGTTGATGACACGAATTGCATCTTAGAAAACAGAAACTGAAGTGAATGCCTCAGATCCTCAGGACCAGTACAAGGTAGATACATCTTGCGTGCCCAACAGAACATGCAATAAATTCCAAATCCGATCCCCCGATTTCATCGGACTATGGGACGTGCTATACCAGGTATTCAGAATGTGGACTATGACTACCATTCAAGATATTCAGCGGTATTGTAGAGCACAAGTGACAAGTCTGAACAGCCCACGTGAAAACATCAGGTGAAGGTGAAGTCAAAACAAATTAGTGCTTCAGTAACGCCAAATGACAGGACGGCTACAAAAGCAAGCCGAGAGAGGCATGAAGGCGCGACAGGCGCACAGGTAACTGTTTAACCCGGCGCAGTACAGCAACCCCATTAGGTAAGTGAATTGATGGCGCGAGGACTCCGTCTCCAAGCGCTAGCAGACGACACATGCGGCGGACGCGAACAACTTCTGGCATTATTATCCCCCACTCCCCAGCGAGGTGACTGACCACGTCTCAAACCCTCACAGTCCCTCAGGAGGAAGAAAAAATTATAATAACATACTCCTACTCATCAAAATGCAGCTCTGGGAACGAGAACTAATCTGGACGAAACGCAGAATCGTCACCAGAAAATCTCCAGCAAAAAGCGGGGGAAAAAAGGTTTCATCAACTCAACGAATCACCACCAAGGTAGGGAAGCAAAGAGCAGAACAGAATGGAAGCACTGGTTGTGGTTGAGGGAAGGGAGCTTCCGATTCCACCCGCGAGCACAGTCCCCGCCGCCACCCCCACGACACCCACCCTATCAGGCTCCAGAACCCAGCGACAGCGATCACCGGTGAGAAGCGCGCGCGACAGCTGGCGAATACTCCTATATAGGAGCGGCGAAGGGAGGAAGGAAGGGGAACCCGGCGGCGGGCCGAGTGCCATCGGCGGGCGCTTACCTGCCGCGATCACCGCCGGGCCCCGGCGCGCCGCCAGCAGCAGCGCGGCGGCGAGGAGCAGCGCCGGCGCGAGGCGCCGCCGCATCGAGCCCGCCGAAGGAGGCGGTGTCGGGGACCGCCGACCGCGGGAGTGGCAAAGTGGAGTCGCCGAGTCGGAGAGCGTGCAGTCAGTGGCAGTGCGGGTGAGGAGGAAAAAAATAGTCCGTCTGGCTCGTCGGGGAGGGATGCCAGGCTGACCACTCGACGCCAACCCGATTCCCCCGCTCGCTCTCTCTTTTGCTCGCCGGCGCTTTTTCGCTTTGCCGTGCCGGGCGCAGGCAGGCCAGGCCCCCTTTTCATCTAGGAGCAGCCGTGGTTGGGTTGGGCTCACGGGCGCGCAGTGGGTAAATGAAATGGGTCTCGCACAGCAGCAGTGATACAGTGCCAGCAGCAGCCGCGCGCGGCACCGCGCTCGAGGATTTCGGCCGTCGCCCCGCCGTCGCGACGCCGCTGGGGGCATCTCGTGACGGGGACGGGCGGTCTCGTCTCGTCAAGGCGCTGACCCTCTCGGGCGACGGGCTACGGATGGAGTGTTGGACTAGCCACTAGGAGGGGTGCTCGGGACCGGGCCACGGGCTTCGTCGTCGTTCAGTTTGGCGGTGGCGATTATCGGCTCGCGTTTGTTGGTGCGGAAAAGCTACCGCGCGTACGTACGGTCGCGCCCACAGGCCACAAGCCGTGGCCTCACTGGGGACATGCGTTGTGTCGCAATCCGGTATGGGCTGAGGAATGAGGAGGCATGCTTTCCTGTTGGGGGGAGCTTGCTAATTCCCTATCATGTACTTAAATACATGGATCTATTAGCACAATTATAGGCTCTGGCCCCCCTTAGTTCTAAGCCCAAGTTCCAAGTACCATTTGGAGCCCATGATAGAAGCAAGCCAGCAGCCCAATTAGGAGGAAGCTGAGGAGACGAGTAGCCGTATTCTGTAATTCTGTTCCGTCCGCAACGTGCCTCTTCATCTCCTTCACTATTTTCCCTCCAAAAAAAAAATCTCCTTGACTATTTGGCTTCTCGTCTAGAACGCATCGCACACAGCACGACAGCAGCACAATACGAGCAGGAAGCGGAGATAGGACATAGACACGTCGGACGCCGCGTCACCGCCGGTCGCCGCCGGAAGCTGCCTCCTGCCGACGCCCAGCTGCCAAGCATTCCCCTTTTGTTCTTCGTTCTTCCCAGGTGCACATAAAACTATATTTTTTTTGTGCTGTCCCCCTATGTTTCATTCCATCAGGCATTCAGGCGCAGCGATAACTCTGCTCATACATATATGCTGAGCACTGCATGGCATTTGACAGAAACAGCACACGCAGACGACGGACCCGAGCGCAGCCAGCTCCTTGTCGCCACGCCGTTGTTGCTCTCTTGACATGAGAAGTTCCTCTTGGTTCTTGGGGGCCGCAGCGCTACACTGCATCTGCATACATACAGCCAGCCGCCCAAAAGAGCCTAGAAAGGTGCGTTACGAGAGCTGGGATCTGCTTGCTTCTGTCTACATCCGCTCTGCGACGGAAGAACCACGCACCAGCTTTCTCTGGCCACAGGCTCTTGTCCAAATCCAAAACTAGTTGTCCAGTGCCAACAAAGGGTATCCAATACCACACCCAGCTAGCTGCTTGCTTGCATGTTTCCTTTTGACTATCCTCAACAGTCAACCCAACATCCATAAACACACATGCCTGCAAATTGCATGTATTTTTTGTTTAGTTTCAGTTTACTACTAGTATATATCAAGTTATGGAGTTGTTGGTGGCAAGGCAAGGTCACACACGCGTCCACATTCAACCAACACAATTCCGTGGCTGAGCAGTTAATCTCCTATAATTAAAAAGACCAAAGCGTGGACACTTTTTGGTGCGATATTCCTACGTGGACCCATAGTCCTGCCTGCTGCGCTCCCGCAGGCCTCGCTCTCCTACGGCCGTCCCTTGCAACAAAAACATCTTTACGTCGGTCGGCCTGGCGTGCGACGCTCGCTCCCTCCCTTCCGCTCCACCAATCACGTGTTGCGACCATCTCCCTGCGCTCCCCCAATCACGCGCTGCGACCATCCATCAATCACGCCGCCGCACACGCCATCCCCATCCCTGCGCCCGCATCCGCTCCCTAAGCTCCCCATCCCTGCGACCATCCCTGAGCTCCCCATCCCCGCTCCCTACGGCCGCGTACGCAGCTGCTCCCCATCCCCGCGGTCGCTCGCTCGCCCGCGTACGTCGCCGCTCGCCATCCCCGCTCCCTGTGGCCGCGTACGCCGCCGCTACCCATCCCCGCTCCCTGCGGCTGCACACACCGCCGCTCCCCGTCCCTGCACCCCGTGTCACCACGGCAACACCGTCCCCGTCGCTCCTCGCCCAGGTCCAAATCCCACGGCCTTCCTTGCCGCGGATCCCGGTGGAACTTAGCGGCGGTAGTGGAGGACGCACGTGGTGCGTGCTTCGTGGCCTCCATCTCGCTACGCTTCTCGAGGTCGGTGGTGAAGCGGAAGCGGTGCTTAGGGTTCTTGACGACGATGCATAAGCAGCGCCAGCGACGGAGCCTCCTTTGCATGAGTTCATGGCCTGCAAGCCCCCGAACCACATCTCCAGGTAGCTCTCCATCCTCCTCTCTGTCCTTAAGGTTCTCCAGGATTTATCTGCGCTGCTATTGATTTTTCTAGATTATTGCATTGATCGATTGCATTCTTTCCAAGGGTATGCAGATGTGTCTTGTTTAAACGTTTGTTGTTTAAGCATGAATTCAGAAACACACATGTTCAAATAAGTATGTCAGAAATTCAAGGATATGATATTCCTCCATACACAGTTGTGGCAATTTCATCCTTTTCGCCGATGTTACTTCATAGTGCAGATTGCATATGCAGATCTTCTGACCCTCTTAAGTTCTTGTGCCATTATCTGAGAATTCTTGTGTGATTATCTGAGAATTTTTTATCAATTAATGAATGCCACGCACCTTTTATGAACAAAGCTTCGGTTAAAGCTTCACATTTAATGACACAATGTATCATTTTTAGTCCTATGAAGGCTATAGCTGATTTTTTACTCGTGATTGATCTTATGTGTGATAGATCTAATGCATTAGTTGTATAAAAATACTTTGATAAATATGCTCTACAAGAGGCATTGTGTACAGTCAAAACTGATAATAAAAATACATGTATGCAATTTGCTCTGAGAGAGGAAGGTGGAGTTATCCTTTTGAAACTGCATACATTAAAAAAAATCATGAGCATTAGCTGTCAGTGCTTAGGTTTCTTTGCTCTATGCAATTGTTAGGAATATATACAACTTTGGATTACCTATAAAACACATTCTCTTTGGCATGTAACTTTAAGTGATTTTGCCTGGCATAGATAGATGTTCGGGTTTCAGTTATATCAGTTTCGTTGTATCATCTTAACCTTTTGACTCACGTCAATTGTATACATGACCCTTGTAGCTCATGTTAGCTTTTTCTAATCTCAACAATCAGCTAGAGAGTGTAGAGCTGTTTAGAGTTCCATAATACAAAACATAGACTGAAACTTGGTACTGAACTTGTCAGTTTGCTTCCTAGCATGATGCGCTTTAGACAATGCGGGGTTCATCCGCGTAAACGACATAAGGCGTCATTCCTACCTGTTATGTGGAAGATTGAATGACTGAAGCAAGTTGGTATTGTAAATTTGTGGAAAGAGTGAGAATTGCAGTGTCTTTAGTTCACTACCATAAAATGCCTAATAAAAGTATATTTTCAGTGAGCATTTTTAGCGAACAGATTTGGACCTGCACTTTTGTATTGACATTGCTTCTCTGAGTTTTTGTGAATGGCTAGATTCTACCATGAGCAACTTCTGTGCCTTATAGTTTCATTCTACCATGAGCAGCTTTGTGTGTTTAAATTTTGAAAGTTCTGCATATATCTTGGAAGATCTCTTCAGCAAACTATCATGCTTAGTAGGCTCCAGGGTCCTCATGTTGTGTGCTCACTAAATGTTTGGGTGAGATTTGTATATAATTCGAAGGAAAAGTCTCTCGTGCTACTTACACACAATTTTGACAATCTATTCCTCACCATTAAGAAATCAGCCACACTTTATTTCTCCCTGTATTCTGGTGATTATTTTCCTTTGCAGTTAACTGATATGGAATTTATATTTGGTGCAGGTTGAGACGATCTCACTTTAAGATTTTCTGACTTCGCTATGCAGTGCAACAAGCTTCGAAAGGTTATTGTCTGGATTTCTCTGGTGTACTAAGTTTGTATTTTGTTATTATTTCTCTGGTGCACTAAGTTTGTATACAATGTTGGTACTTCTCTCGTCATAAATTCCTGAAATTTCGATTATCTTTGAATTACTAAGTCTCTCTACAACACATTTGTTTCCCAGGTAACTCAATAGTTTCAGTATCTCTATTGACATTACAGGTTGACTTGCGGGTTTTCACTTACACTTCGGTTCTCTGTTTTCTACGGCTAGTGAACTAGGAAAAAAAATCGAAGGTGCATTTGACCTGGAAGGAGGTGCCTAATGAAGCTTACAGATTTGTTTCTGTTCTGAATATTAACAATTTGCATGGATAAAAATAAAAATGGGATTTCAGTAATATGCAAATGATTGCACATGTGCAAATCGGTCCTCGGCTCTCATTATTGAGTTAATAATCTCCACTGCCATTGTTGTAGTTTTTTTACCACAAGGACGTTACCCTTTTAAAAATATTAATCATGTAGCTGTGTAGTATTTTAGTTTTTTTTACCACAGTGAAGTTACCAGTAGGAGTGCGTCTCCGAGTTCATCTCCTTGGTCGCCAGAGCAAGTGAGTTCACACCGCCCAGAGCTACATGGATTGGTGATGGAGGACAACCATCATCAAAACAAAGGATACCCATGTGTGGAAGACTAAAGGATTGATTATTAGAGTATCATGTATGTTAGTTGATTCTATACTTCATGGAGAATTTATCTCGAGCTGTAAGCTGAACACTGAAAGTTCAATCAACTGATGACCTTAGGAGTTGCAAAGAGTTTCCTGTATAATAGTTGCATCGGTTCTGCATTTTCAAAGTTTTTTGAACTTCCTGGTGACCAGCAAAGAGTTTCTTGAATAATAGTTGCATTGGTTTTGCATTTTCAAAGCCTATCTACATTTTTAGGTCTACACAGTAGAGTTTATGAGCCTGCGATACCGTGCTTTCTGTGACTGTTAATTTCACAAGATTTGCATTTTGGATTAAATGTCACATTAACGTCGGTTAATTTCACAATATTGTTATCTTATCATGCGATCCGTGTGTTTTTAGTACAAAAGTTTAATTGTCCCGTAGCAATGCACGGGCACGAACCTAGTGTGTATATATATACACACAACCCAGCTGGAATACATTCCTTCCTTATTCTCTACACCCCCCAGCCCCCCCCCCAGCACACACACACACCTTTTTTTTACAACATTATTCTCTAGTCTTTGTTTCTTTGCCTTCAACCAACCACTCTCATGAGCCATGACTTGGCATGTACAAGTGCGTCCTTCTTTTATGCCAAACAAACAAGGCGATGCGTGTGCAACGAACGTAGGAGTACTAAACGATTATGATGGTTAATATATATTATGCTAATAACTCTCAGCTCATTTGAACGGTGGAGCACACAATTAACAATGAGTCAGTGACATGGCGGCGGCTGGGCGCCGCTCTGCTAGGAACCACTGGTTAACTACCAACATAATCCACTTCGATTTCGCAACCGTCGTAATTTGAACATTTGATTCGTGCAATTGGACAAGGTCGCATGGTAGGGAGTACAACAAGAATGCGTACTTTATATTGGAACATTTGCTAGCCATGTGTTTCTCTTAGTCCTTGCGTGTGTACTTATTTCAGTATTAATATTTCTATCGGTGCAAAAATTTAAAACTATCTTCTTCCTGTATTTTTCTTCTCTTTTTTTTCCATCCTCCACTGCCTTCTCATGCGTGAGCGTGAACCTCTCTTCTTCTTTTTATCTCTTCGTTCATCTCCCTTTTTTTTCCTATGTATTCCCTAGTTGTGTTAATAATGAAACCTTGCTCTAGGATAAGGATATGATCGACCTCCCCAAACAAAAAGGTAAATACTACTAAAGAATTATTTTTCATCAATGATTTTCACTGCTGGTTCGAGACTAAAACCGGCGCAGTGAAAAGCTCTCAGCCTTGGTGAAAAGTATACATCATCTCCCTCACGTGTCTCCCCGTGTGTGCTTCGGTGTTGTGGCCGACAGGCGGGCCTTGTGCACGAGTGTCACCACGCAGCCGGTGCTCACACGGAGCACACGGATCACAAACTCCATGTCCTCTCTCAATCTATCTCTCCCACCCATCTTTTCTCCCGTCGCTCTCCCCCTCTCTCCCCGGCGAGGAGATGGGCCGTGTGCCACACTGGTGGCCCGCCCCTCACTTGAAGCGATGGAGGCCCCAGCACGGCTGCCCCCATGGCGCGGGCACGACCTCTACCCTCCTCTCCGACATCGATGACTGGTGTGCCTAATTGACACCTGCGTCGGATGGTGTTATTTTTTAATATATTCACCACCGTCTCGTTGCGGAAGATGATTTTGATGACCTTGATTATCACCAACGAGAGTGAAAACAACAGTGATAAGCATTTTGTCGTAGTGAAACAAAAACAATTATATTGTATGTTTGCTCAAAATAGTTTCCAAACCATTTATATATTTACGATCCTATACCCACATTAAATATACAGGCCATGTATTCATTTTATTTATCTTTCTAAGATAGAAAGGCTCGATGTACTACATAGATATAGACATTGCGGAGACAATGTAATGGTTATGTTGTTGACAAACAAAGGTGTTCGTAAATAACAACGACATATTCAATTAGGAAATGGTATAACTGAGGCTTGTGTTTGTTTGGTTTGGTTGCCGAACATTACTGTTGACACCAAAATTTGGTAAGCTTACCCTGGAAAGGAAGAATCGGCCGATGATTTCAAGAACAAGAAAGTCACCTAATTAATGGATATTTAGGAGCCGGCCAGAAAATATTATTTAATATACTTTTGGGAGAAACCTGACGTTCAAGACCTCTTCGAAGTAAAGACAAGGGAAAAGTGAAAATGAACGCGTCATGATGGGAGAAACTTATATTCAGCCACGTGTGCTTTCAGCTTGGGAACGGTGTGATGCATTGGAAGGAAAAGATGATGGAAATATTCATTATCCAACAAGATTAGCATCAAGGCCGAAATATTTTATTATTCAAGCATGACGTATACTTGCTGGTTTCATGCGCTTGAGATACACCAAGCTGTGCAATAAATCGGTTCTATACAGGCCAGTCTGGGAAGGAGTCCAACATATTCATCAATTGAAAAGGGAAGTCCAAGCCTGAAGGAAAAGGAAAAATCATTTGATTACTAATCGGAGAAAGTACGAAGCACGCCAAGCAAGTCCGAGAGTCCAGGTGCTACCCGATTGCGTACTCACGTGAGGAGGAAAGAAGGCAAATCAATTATGGTTATTTATTGCTTGGGCTTGTGTTGACGTAGCTGCCAATGAGACGGAAATCCAACAGATTGATGTGCACGCACGCAGAGTCATTGTATTTTAATATTTTCATTTATTTTAGACTTATCTTGTTAGGAAAGTCCCTTCAGGACTCTTATTAGCCTAGGGTATTAATATTGAACCCTGGTTATTGTAATAGACATCCATACATCAATCAAAATCAGTCTTTACTTTTTCGGCTTCACGCCAACTCTTAGGAATAGGAGTAATGTAGCGTTTCGGCGAGTTCTTTAGTAAACAGGGCTGCATCGACTGATCGACCTCTAGCTTGCTTGTGAGTATCGTCACGACTTGTATTGTGCTTGTAAAGCTGCATCAGCTGACTGATCTTTTATGAGCTATAATATAAGTTAGTTATCGATCTGTATCATAGTTTGTAAGGCTGCATCAGCTGATTGATCTCTTACGAACCATAATATAGATTAAAGTTATCGATCTTGTGTTAAATAACTTGTTGTTTAATACAATATCATCGGTTATCGAATCTGCTAAGATTAGTAAGATTTTTCTTGCCATTTTTGGTTGATTCACCAGTTATCGATCTTGTTATAATTAATGTTTTATTAATTCTAACAAATCACCTAATTGAGATTGAGATAGATCAGCATCATATCATTTTAATTGGTCGTCCTTTGATCCGGTCACGCTTTAAATCTCATAATTGATGACTTAATTCCGCTAGATTGGCTGTTTTATCTGTATTCCAATTAAACACAGTATGCATCAAAGACATGTTTTAATCTTGAATAAACTCACTGGTTAATGAGATATAATCTAATGACACTACCATAACTATATTGATCCGGTCGAACCTCATTGGTAAGATTTTAGATTAGAAATTATTGATTAGTGATTTTATTCATGATCGAGATATGTACTCTGTTTGTTTGCTATGTCTGCATCGGCTATTTTAACCGATTGCCTATGCTTTCACACATATAGCATATTTTCATGAATCTGTTGACATATAGATGGTTTTATAGATTCTTTGGCTTTACTTTGTTATCATTATCATAGTTGCATCGATCTGGTCGAACCTTACTGTTGATGATAATAGATTAGATTCAGATTGTTTATGGATTCATTTATTATAAACAGTCGATTGTTCGCATGTTATACTCTTTTCATCAAACTTATCGGCTCAGCGCTTTATATCGATCATGTTCCATTTAGCCGATGATGCTCTCTGATGTTTCATGAGCATTGGTTATCTTGATTCATATCATGATTATTTAATATTAGCCGATAATCCTTAATTTAAAGATCTTTATTTCATAGATATGCCGGATATCGACTATTTAGTCAATAGCCTTATTGAATCGGCTATCTAGCCATACATTTGGAACTGTCTGGTGCAACACCGACATGTTCGACCTTAAACTACTGATAAGATTTTCTCTCCTTATCAATTGCAGGGTCAAATTGACTGGCACGCCTTTGGTCCCGAAACCGACCGTTCTTGTGTTGAAGCCAAGCAGATCTCTGGTCTCGTTCCACTCAGATCATCCGTCTTGCTGTGTGTTGATTATATCGTCATATTTTTGTGTCAACACACTTTTTGGCACGCTCGGTGGGACTCGAACCCACAATCGCCTGATTAGAAGTCAGAAGCAGTAAATAAAAGATTGCTCGCAATTGGCTCAGAATTAGAATATCAAGACATCAAGCCAATAGAGCCTTTTATGTAGTGCATGCAAGTCAGATTTCCATGCATGTATATATACGATGTACGTGGGCACAAAAAGGATGAATCAGCCCCCCTAGTTCAGAGTATGAATTTTTATGCTTTGAACTATTTCGATCCGATGGTCTTCTTTTCCCCGGCCGATGACATTTGATCGCAATCACTGAAAGCTGCATCGGCTCCATCTTTTTTTTTGATCTTGATAACTTCAAAATTGATCTTTCTCTGCATCTCCGTCCATCTGCTTTAGCCGATTGGGAGCTAGCCCCCCGAGTCTATAATTATAATCAGCTATGTAAAGGCAATAATCAAATCGATCGCACAAATATGAACTATCAGCCGGCAACAAACTCAATCATAGCAATACAAGTTAACCGGCAGTATAGAAATATGCTACATAAAAGTTTAGGTATTCTAGCCGATAGTCTTCTTCCAAGGAGCCGAGGAATTTACTGGCAGCGATATTATCTTATTCCAAGCCTCACCTACACATGTGAACTTTGAAGTGTCTACCATACCATCTTGGGTGGTTGAGGAACGGAACGGATTAGAATCTAGTTATCCTCGCTTCTCCTGCTCAGAAAACTTGGGTTTTTAAAAGATTTTCAAATTAAAACATAGCTTTGCTCCTCAAATGACTCTCTTCGATCACTCAATGTGTATAGTTTCTCATCAAAGCATTGTTTTGTCTCTTCTTATCCTACTTCAAAAAAGCTTATGTGGACTTTTAGGTAGGGATAAAATATGTAGCGTACTTATCTTGCATATATTGTAAGGTAAAATCCCGGATCCAAGGAGAGAAATGTCATACTCTTAGATCAAGATGTGCATGTGCGTAGAATATTTGGTGGCTAACCTAATTCTACTATGCTCTTTGAAATATATTTCTCTCTTATGGAATATTTTTACGAGAACATGGGCTATCTTTTTCTCATCTTTTCTTTTTCCTTTTTATTTATTTTGGACTTCTTTTGTATCCATTTTTTATATATTTTCGCATAACACATGTCTCTTTTTATAATAAACTTTTGAGAGAAATATTATCAAGAACTTGGAGCATTTATTCTGATAAAACCTAACAAACATATTTTTGTCTTCTCCTAGTGTAGGAGCAGAACATTTTGAGGTGGATGAAAAACATGTTTTTGCCTACTTCCAGTATAGAAGCAGCACATATATGCAGCGTGTATGTGATCTTGATCTTGAGAGCATGATAAATCTCTCAACAAGGATCAACAAGACTTGACAAAACTCAATACAGAGCAAGCAGCTTATGTGGAAGGTTTTTAATGAGACTAATATATGGCTCTGGTAGGAAATTCAACATCATTAAAGAGACAAGCTATTGATTTTGAATTTTTGTTTCAAAAAATTCCCAAGTACTTTGCAAAAAGAAACAAGGCTTCTTTCATCATATCTTATCTCATTCATCAACTACTTAGATAGCATGCTTTCCTTATAATAGATTGTTCACAAGTGATAGAAAAAGCAGGAAATAAAGAATATGCGTACCTCTGCTTTGAACCGATGAATGCCTTTGCTCGGACTTTCTCCCAATATGCATATATCAGCTAGACTTCATCGGCCTTATGATCTCTGTGTTCCCAATCAAACATATGATATGACATGACAACACGTACTTCCAAGATCTGATTCATCCTTTTTGTGCCCACGTACATCGTGTATATACATGCATGGAAATCTGACTTGCATGCACTACATAAAGGGCTCTATTGGCTTGATGTCTTGATATTCCAATTCTGAGCTGATTGCGAGCAATCTTTCATTTACTGCTTCTGATTTTTAAGAAGGCGATTGTCAGTTTCAGAAGTCTCGCGATCAGATCAAGTTGAGAACACACAGAGAGCACTGCAAAAAATTCGCTTGCCGAAGCCACAAACTGCAACAAAGGTCAGGGCTGGCCAAGAGGCTTCCTGCATTGGCCGCTGAGCGCGCTGTAGGTGCATCATGGTAGTGCAGACACCTTTGTTGTCGTCGGACATGTCCTCGCCAAGCACGAGCTTAGAGACCCTATCTTCCGCCAGCTCCTATCTTGTCGCCAATGGAGCGGCGGTCGATCATGTCGGCGTGGGGCTTCATGATGAGCCGTCTGAAGGGCGTGGCGGTAAATGCCAAGGATCGGCCGATGAGCTTGGCCACTGTGGTAGTTGGCTCGAACAATCTGCTGATGTCGACGCTGCTGTACTGCTCTGAGAAGGACATGGATGCGTCGGACATGGCGCAGCTAAGGTCACTCGCCATATCAACGAGACTTCGTGCGGACAACAATGAGCAGCATTTGTCGTGTTATGGCCCAGACTTTTCCACGTCCTTTGCTCATCCATCGGCTATGCCTCCACGAGAGAATATAGTCGATGTAGAGGAGGAGGTCCACAACCTTGTTTGCCAGCATCACTTCCTTGTCATCGCCATCGGCCACGAGTTCCTTGACCTTGCCCCATGGTAGCTTGTCGTGGCTGCCATTAGTCTTACACTGCCATAATAGCAACACGTGACCTGGAGTTGCATACACAAGGTTCATCATCGGCTCTTTTTGCATCCGAAGCCGACGTCTCAAAAGCTCCACTATACTTCAATACTCGGAGCCAATGTTTTTGATGACTTGGACTATTGGCTATATATGGAAGCATGAACATTGGCTTTTTCCTCGATTGCATATGTGATGGTTCCTGGTTGCTTCCTGTGTACACCCTTTTCATGTTGCTGGATCTTTTCTCCTTCGTGCTAGGCCTCCAACCTTTCTTTCTGGCATGTGGCAATATAAGTCATCCTTGGCTAAATTCCAGCAGCATGCAACAACCAAGCGGACAACTCTTTTGATCTCCTCTCAGCAATATATAGTGCCACTCGTAGAAGAGCGCTCAACAGAAGCACGTAGCAAATATGAGGTGTTCACTCTTGCATATTATTTAAAAATAATTCCATGCTCAAGATAAATCCTTCTTCGCCATAAATTTGAGAACCGGGAATATTTACCGCTTCAAAATTATTCAGCCGATGGTCCCCTATCGGCTGTCAGGTTGCCAGCTTTTTTTCGTGTTTTTGATGCAGCCTCCCATGATGGTTTTTCTCATATTGAAGAATATATTACTATATTGCCCTCCATTTCGAACAAGCCTTTCGAGCTTATCGCTTTCGCTTCCATCTTCAGATTGAGCTTTGTATGCTGTAGGAAAAGACAACCATATTAATAGGAGCCGATAGGCCGATCTCATCGGCTTTATGCTTAACCCACCTTTTGGTTTCTCTTCCTGATTTGTCAACTGCTGATTTTGAACTATCAGCTCTTCTACGGCGCTATCGGTTCATCTACTGTTGAGGTACCTTTGCTGCGGTAGAGCCGGCCATGTCGCGTCTGCTAGGTCAGATGGCTCCATCACCCGACGTATCAGCTGAAGTGGAACCTGAGCCAATACTGCCCCCCAGCTGATCTCTATATATCTGTACTTGGAGTCGATGGGGGTGAGCAGCCAATGGAGGTGAATAGCCTGATGAATTTCAACATGATGCACCTGGACTCTTGATTCTTGGCTGCTCGTAGTAAAAGAGCCCTCATCGGCTTTTACTGACATGTGTGCCATCAGCTGTCATAAGTTGAAGTTTTGTTTTGAGCTTGATGATGGATTTGACGTGCCCCTTGAATGTGTGCAGCTCCCTAGACTAGACCACCTCGGCGTACTTTGTGACCTGCTCGGTGAGCTCTGACAGTTTGTGGCAGTCCTGGTTGTCATCACCGAAGTAGTCGGGATTGGCGGTAGCCTGGTTGAGGTCGTGCAACATCCTCTGCACCATGGCCAGTGCTTCTCGCTCACCCTCGCTGTGGTCGGTGTTGTTGGCGATCATGGTGCCTATGATCACGCTCAGTCCGGGTTCACCAGTACGATGTTGGATGCATTCTGGGTAGTATCCATCATATCGTTTACTGTGATGTCGATGTTCGTCTTCTTCAGTGCCGACCTTTTATTCACGCCATCGCTGGCATGCCGTAGATGTGTCTAGCCACTTCTCATACTTGCACTCTAGGAACATCCTAGCGGATCCGTCCATCTTGTTGATCGGACCGTCCATCGTCAGCCTTGTTTTCCATGTTGTCGTGTCGCAGTGGATCAAATAGCGGCAAGAGGCCGATGAACTGCCATGGTTCATCGGCGCTTTTCCTTTTCTCAGGGACCTGTTGGTACGATATGCCCAGAGAGCAAAAGCCGCAGTTGGTGTAACTTGCCAATCAACGCGTGGATTTTTCTTGGCACTCTTGCTCTCCCGGCACAGTTGATGATCTGTTCGGGGTCCACATCATTCTTCTTTCGAACTTGTTCTTCATTACGTGACCATGCTCCACCGGCTATTAGCTTCTCAATTAAATAACTCTATTCAACTAATACTCCATCAGCTATTTAGTTTTTTACAGCCGATGAGCTATACTTACTTTATGCAAGCCGATAAGCAACCTGGAGGCAACAATCTTTGAATAAAAAATAATCGATGCATCAATATTTCTAAAAGCTAGTGTCCAATTGACTTGCTGATCAACTTGATGCAATAAAATATTTCAATATACTTTCGACCATCGATATTGGCTATCTTCACGTACTCGTCGATTGGTTCCAACTGAGTCAACAATTGTCATCGGCTGTTAGTATTTATTGGCTTCATGATCTGGCTTTGCTAATCGGCTGGTGACTGTCTTGCATATATGATATATAAATATTTCCCTTTTGTTTTTCCTCTCATAAACAACCAGGCTAGCAAGACACGCAAAAGTGCCAATAAAATTGAAGTATCGAACCCAAAATGGATTTGATCACTAGGGGTTCATAAATGTTTGACTAGACTTTATTGGCTCCATCTAGCCGATCAAGTGCAGACGTATACCCATATTCTTGGAATCCCCATGCATGACATGCACGTACACACTTAACGGATTTGGCTTCCTTGTTGCCATCATATGCAACTGGATTCCAAGACGCTTGCAAGCCGTCTTCCGCATGCATAAGATAGCATCATATATACCAACTTCCAATGATGCTTGTCTGGATTCCATCGACTTTGAACAATCCTTGCTGATCACCTTCTGTCGGCGTCATCGGCCCGAATACTTGACTTTCGGTTAAGTAGCTGTTTCCTGAGCTGGTGACAACATTTGCAACCTTGATAACATACATGATATAATAAAATATTCCTGCCGTCCTGCTAATGACAACGTACTCTTCTCCAAATATTTTCACTCTGAAACAGTCAAGAAAAAATATGCTTGATCAAATAGCCGATATTAATAGCCAATACGTTACGCCTTTGAATATAAGTAGGTCCCGCCTTTGCTCTGTGCTTCAATCGGATACTGCTGTCAAGCACTGAGCTTTAGACTCCAAGCATCAATGTGGCCATGTGCACATGTGTGGCCTTCGGACTTTATCTCTTGTACTTTTTAAATAATCTCACATGCAACTACGTAACTGGTAGGCAAAGTCAAGTCTTCTTCAACTTCCTTCGTACATGAATTCCAGCTTGCCTCAGAATAGTGCCGAATATTTTTTCAAATATTGGAGCTGATATCCCTAACTTCTCAAACGATTGTGATTCCACCGTGAACAAGCTTAGGTAATAAGCCGATAGAATATGCTTAACCAGAGAAAAATCCATCCATCGGCTATCCTTCGTTATTACCTCCATCGGTTATTTATCGTATCAAGAAACAATAGCCGATGAAAGAATTCAAGATATAACCAGAAGCTGCATTGATATTCATTGAAGGCTACCAGCTTTAAATTATAAATGCTCATAGCCAATAAGATCATCTCATAAAATAATAGAAATATACCCACCATTAACTTAACATTATATTTAATGCTTCCGTAATTAACTTGGCATCGGATCCAATTGAATAACATGTAGTCGATACTTATCGGCTTCTCAAAGTACTACCACCAATTTTCCAAAAAAAGAATCTTGAAACTTCTACTGCTGGGAATTCTATTAACAGCAACCTTGGCAACATATTTCCAGAAGATATTGGTTAATATTCTTGCATGATTGATCACATTGGCTGTGCGTACGCCAAACTGTAAATAGCCGATGCACTGATATTAGCAGGCATCTCTTTAGACCACCTTTGTAGAAGTATCGACTGCCTAGATAAATGTTGTGGACTTCTGCTGCCGATATTCTCCAAGCCGATATGCCTCTTCGGGCTTTTAAGAAGAATCTGATTACTCCACTGTATCGGCTAACACGCTTTCTACTCAGCCGATGCCTTTTAATGTGGTCTAGGATGGCTTTTTGCCATCCAGTGCTTGCTGCACAGTGAGACCCTCTGGCTTGTTCTTTGAGGTGCGTTTCGGTGATGATATACTCGTGTGGTCACCGTACTTGCTCGGGCCAAGACTACTTCTGAAATCTGAATCCCTTACTAGTTTCTTCTGAAACTAAGTCAATAGCCGATTTTTCTCTTGATAAGTCGATTTCTTGTACCAAAATTACAATAATCATTAATCTGATCTCTAGACCTGCTCCTGGATCCTTATCTTTACATTGAATGTTAACAATATGAAGTCCTTGATGCCTAGAAAAGAATAGCCGATAGGTCATTCAATAAAGATATTTCCAAGTAGAAAAATCAATCGGCTATGGATGAATGACGCAGAACAAACGATAGTTGAAGTTGAAGGAGGCCAAGCTGATGAAGCAACTTGAAATCATTCGCCAAGAAATTTATCAGTTTTTTATATCTAATCTGATTGCAACATGGAAATCGGCTCTTTGAGACTGCATCGGCTTAGCGAGCAAGGCTTTGGACCCTAGCCGATTCCACTTTCAGATAGCCGATCTCCATCGGCAAGCTTCCATAAATATCACTTTTTATACTGCTTGCCCAAAGAAAAATTCCATCTGGGAGTTTCTCCAACACGTGCCTGAGCACTCCATATCTGATTTGATATATATGACCAATATAATCCCTTTCCATCTTCTCCGATCCCAATCAATGTACGATATAAATCTTCTTTAAGCTAGTAGTCTGACCAAGCCGAGTGAATATCTCTATGTGCGCTCAGCCAAATAGTTCTTTGAGCGGTGGAGTATAGGAGTAGCAACTTTTGATCTTCTTGAGCTTATCACTTGGAGTGTCAACGTGTTACCACACGCCACAACCGGCCTCATGCAGATGACACATACAGTAGGATTGGCTTCCAAGCCACGTGCGGTGTAAATCTTGGCAATATAGATGATGTTCTCAAAACAGTCCTAAAGATTCAGCATAATGATCAATTTTGGCTGACTTCTAATCAAACAATTGTGGTCCCACCGGACGTGCCAAAAAGTGTGTTGACACAAAAATGTGGCGATGTGATCAACACATAGCAAGCCGGATGATCTGAGTGGAACAAGACCAGAGATCTGCTTGGCTTCAACACAAGAGCGGTCGGTTTCAGGACCAAAGGCGTGCTAGTTAATTTGACCCTGCAATTGACAAGGAGAGAAAATCTTATCAGTAGTTTAAGGTGGAACATGTCAGTGTTGCACCAGTCAGTTCCAAATGTACATCTAGATAGCCGATTCAATAAGGCTATCGACTAAATTGTCGATATCTAGCGTATCCATGAAATGAAGATCTTTAAATCAAAGATTATCAGCTAATATTAAATAATAATGATATGAATCAAGATGATCGATGCTCATGAAACATCAAAAAGCATCATTGGCTAAATGGAACATGATTGATATAAAGCATCGAGCCAATAAGTTTGATGAAAAGAGTATAACATGCAAACAATCGACTGTTTACCATAAATGAATCCATAAACAATCTGAATCTAATCTATTATCATCAACGGTGAGGTTCGATCGGGTCGATGCAGCTATGATAATGATAACAAACTAAAGCCAAAGAATCTATAAAATCATCTATATGTCAACAGATTCATGAAAACATGCTATATGTGTGAAAGCATAGGCAATCGGTTAAAATAGCCGATGCAGACATAGCAAACAAACAGAGTACATATCTCATTCAGAAACAATACCACTAATCAATAATTTCTAATCTAAAATCTTACCAGTGAGATTCGATCAGATCAATGCAGCTATGGTAGTGTCATTAGATTAGATCTCATTAATTAGTGAGTTTATTCAAGATTAATACATGTCTTTGGATGCATACTGTGTTTGATTGGAATAGAGATAAAACAGCCGATCTAGCGGAATTAAGTCATCAATTATGACATTAAAAATGTGACCAGATTAAAGGACGACCAATTAAGATGATATGATGTCGATCTATCTCTATCTCAATTAGGTGATTTGTTATAATTAATAAAACATTAATTATAATAAGATCGATAACTGGTGAATCAACCAAAAACAGCAAGAAAAATCTTACTAATCTTAGCAGATTCGATAACCAGTGATATTGTATTAAACAAGTTATTTAACACAAGATCGATAACTTTGATCTATAGTATGGTTCGTAAGAGATCAATCAGCTGATATAGATCGATAACTAACTTATATTATGGCTCATAAAAGATAAATCAGCTGATGCAGCTTTACAAGCACAATACAAGTTGTGACGGTACTCACAAGCAAGCTAGAGGTTGATCAGTCGATGCAGCCCTATTTGCTAAAGAACACGTCGAAAAACTACATTACTCCTATTCCTAAGGGTTAGCGTGAAGCCGAAAAAGTAAAGACTGATTTTGATTGATGTATGGATGTCTATTATAATAGCCAGGATTCAATATTAATACCCTAGGCTAATAAGAGTTCTGAAGTGACTTTCCTAACAAGATAAGTCTAAAATAAATGAAAATATTAAAATACAATGACTCTGCGTGCATGCACATCAATCTGTTGGATTTCCGTCTCATTGGCAGCTACGTCAACACAAGCCCAAGCAATAAATAACCATAATTGATTTGCCTTCTTTCCTCCTCACGTGAGTACGCAATCGGGTAGCACCTGGACTCTCGGACTTGCTTGGCGTGCTTCGTACTTTCTCCGATTAATAATCAAATGATTTTTCCTTTTCCTTCAGGCTTGGACTTCCCTTTTCAATTGATGAATATGTTGGACTCCTTCCCAGACTGGCCTGTATAGAACCGATTTATTGCACAGCTTGGTGTATCTCAAGCGCATGAAACCAGCAAGTATACGTCATGCTTGAATAATAAAATATTTCGGCCTTGATGCTAATCTTATTGGATAATGAATATTTCCATAATCTTTTCCTTCCAATGCATCACACCATTCCCAAGCTGAAAGCACACGTGGCTGAATATAAATTTCTCCCATCATGACGCGTTCATTTTCAATGTTCTTCTGGCTTTCCTCGTTTTTCCCTTGTCTTTACTTCGAAGAGGTCTTGAACGTCAGGCTTCTCCCAAAAATATATTAAATAATATTTTCTGGCTCCTAAATATCCATTAATTAGGAGATTTTCTTGTTCTTGAAATCATCGGCCGATCTCTTCCTTTCCGGGGTAAGCTTATCAAATTTTGGTGTCAACAATTACTTATTCGTGCCACGCCTAAGACTTGTCATAATTTTTAAATCATGTGCTTGTTTCAAATGCAACGGTTGTGTACTTTTGTTTTTTGAAACTTTACAATCTCGTATGCCAACATGCAAAAATACATCTTAATGCCAAACTTTATCCATTTTGTTTGGCATATCTTGTGATTCGCATGCAAGCCACCCTTGGTCTAACTTTACACAACTACTGATTGTAAAGCTAGACGTAAACCTAACGGGGTTGCTATGGGTCGTCGGTCCATCAACTTACTCTTCATGTTCCCATTTGAAAGGACTTAGTTGAGTGCTAGAGTCCAATTTCTCTGTTAGTACGAAACAATATACAACATTAAAACCATGCTTTTCTAAATTGTAGATGTCTGAAAATTGAGAAATTTTTAGGTGACCAAGTAGCGAGACAATGACTGTAACACCCTCGATGTTGCACCCTAAATCATTTACTAAAACATGTCATGAGCATATGTTTATGTGTTAATGCATGTGATAGAATGTGTAGATAAATTTCTTGTAACTTAAAATGACCAATAAAAATGTTAAATGAAAGTTGATTCAATATGTTGATTTAAGACACAGCGGCCGCGCGGGCCACGCCGGTCAGAAACACGCATGCCTGTCTGCTAGCGCCTGCGTGTGGGTCTCCATGAGCTCGCCGACCCTATCCCGCCAAGGTGAGGACGAGCCGAGCCACCTGTCGCACTACGTCTCTCTCTTTCTCTTCTCCTCCCTCCGCCGCCGCCGCCGAGCCACGCCATCAATTGCCCTACGAACGATCACCTCCATTCAATTCGTCGCATCCATGGCTTCACCATCACGTCCTCTCGCAGCCTGACCCCACCCAGCTTTGAAGCGAGTACGGCCAAGCTCCAATTTGGAGTTTCTTCCACCACCGCGCCGATAAGGCCGCGTCCGGCCACGGGTGTGGGCAGCTCTCCCATCGTCCCTCCTGAGCCAATTCACCTGCACCACTAGCATCGCCTCAACGCCCTCTCCACCTTGCGCGCCTTAATCGAACCGCTACCACCTCTCCTTCATCACTGACGCGACTGTGCCCCCGCGGTGCGCCGCCGCATGGCTCGGCCCCACGTGGCCAGCTTTCCTCCATCATTTTCCGGTCCAACTACCACCTTGGCCTGGTCCATGGTAGCCTCCTGATGCTCACACGCTAACCGATTAGGTTTGTAGCTGCCCCAGCTCAATAGAATAGTGGTGCCGTAGTCGCGGATGGCCGCACGCCGCTTCAGCCTTCCCCAACGAGTTCCATCACCCCTCACCACCGCTTAGCGTAGCCGCTTGGGTCGGAGATGGTGATTGACCTATTAGGTGGACCCATGCAGGTCCTAGGTGGCCGGCGTAAGCGCTCAGTGCCGCCGCACGTTGTGCCGCCGTGCTGGGTCACCGAGGGTGTGCGCGGTCGAATTAGGGAAAGGCTAGGGATTTAAGTGAGAAGTTCTGAGAGAGGGGAAAATAGCGCCAGGACTTAGTTGCAATTCGGGAGAAGTGCGAGGTCTCTTTTGCAAAGCCATCCACGCATGCGGGATTCCCCCGCCGTGGGCCGCCTCGCGCTGCAGGTCGGCCTCGCTTGGGCCACGCCTGTGGGCCACCACGCGTGAATACGTTTTTCTTTTCCATAAGGAATTAGAAATAATTTTCTAATTTTAATTTTTGAGCTAATCTTTGGTAAATCATATAAAATCATGTAGGTGTCCAAAAATTGTGAAACAAATTTTGTTAGGTTCCTAAAATTGTGCTCTATCGGTTAGTGTATTTAGTTCATATATATACATGTTGATACCAGGGGCTATTAAATCATTTGAGAGTGTTTAATATTGTTAGGTTAAATATTGTAGGAATTTTTATGGTAAATTGGTGTTAGTTTTGGTCCTAAAATTTTTATGGTAGCTTCATTGTATTATTATGTGCTCACTATAATTTTTGTAGCTTTAGGATAGATTAAGCATTAGGGTAGTTAAATGCTCTTTGTTTCAATATACATTAAATCATTAGTAGAAATAAAGATATATCCTTCGTTTGTAAAGCTAGGTGTTTGTTAGTTGAACCCAACACTTTGCTTGGTAAAGATGATAGTTAGCTTAGTACCTTAGTCATTAGAGTTAGCTTAGTAGCTTAATATGCGTATTCTTATCTTAAGAGTTGATGTTGCATAAATGCTAAGTGTTGCATCATCATCGCATGCATGTAGAGAACGAGTTGGTGGAGATCGTGACCATCGGTGACCATAAGTTCAAGGAGATCGTCGAGGAGTACGAGGAGGAGATCCTCGTGCAAGAGGAGGTCCCGAAGCCACCACTGACTAACTCGGCTTACATCACGCCTGCCCAAGGCAAGCCCAGTGCATAACCCTTATTTTTAATAACCACTGTTTATACATGTTGTGTGCATTTACGTTACAGGAATTTTATGAAAACCACATGCATAGATATATATGTCCTATGAGTCCTACTAGTACAGGTTCGAGTAGCTGCTATGCTTAGGTTTTCGGTAGCGTGAGTAACCTGCCGTTACTCACAATAGGTGATTATTATAATTACTCTCGGATACAATGATGAAAGGAAAAATAGAGTCAGGGCAGGGATATGGTATGGATATTGGTGGGTGTAACAGGTTGTCTCCCGCGGCCAACGGGGCTTAGCTTGGTTACACTATTTTCCTTGTTCATGTCGATTAAGGACCGTCCGTTGTTGTGGATGGTAGTCAGGTCACAGACTTATTATCCTAAGCACATACATGCTTATGGGAGCGAGAAAGATCGTTACGCTCTTGTCGTGGGTTCTGGCTCTTTCTGGATCGACTGATTGGAGGCGGAGAAAGGTGGAGGTCTAAGCACCATACTAAGACTGGGTCTCAAGTGTGGGGGCTTGGAGTCCATGTTTAGACGGGGACCTGGACCCCATGACAGGAGTGGAATGGGTTGGTCTTGTTTGAGCCTGGGGTACAAACGGGGCATGTGTTTCGGGGTACCCAGCTGGGATACATTAGTTCGCAAATCACCATTTCCGTGAGATGGTACGACTTGGCTATGGTGTAGCACCGTAGTAAGAACTAGAAGGTGAAAGATGGTGAAATAGTTCTGATTGCTTAACCCTTGCTTGAAAATAGAACAGGTGCTTACCTAGAATGGTTAGCTAATGAAGTAATCATGACTGCTAATAAAACTTGACTGTAAGGATGAACTATTAGTAATGCTTTTCGCAAACCAAAAGAAAACAATAAACCCATATTGTCTATCATATTCCTTGGAGTCGGGAAACTATTCCCACTAGTCGGGTAAGTCTAGCGAGTACACTGTGTACTCAGGGTTTATTTTATGCCTGTTGTAGGTGCAGCTTGAGGAGTAGCTCTTGTGTGGAGGATTCTTATGGTGGGCACAGACGGATCCTTGTATCATTTCCGCTAGATGCTTATTTTCATTTCACTGTTTAATTATCGCACTCTGAACTCTGGTATTGTAATAAATAATTTCTAAGAACTCTTGTTGTATGAAATGGATTAAGTATTATAAGCTCGTACTCATTATTGGATTCTGGATGTAAAACGTGGATTGTTTCGAGTTCCCCCTTGGGGTGTGCTCGACGGAACTATCCGATGTAACTCCCTTTCGAGGTGCTTAGTGTCTAGTGGAAGACGAGCGCCTCCGGAAGCGTGTTATTTTGGACGGTTCTGCCACACGTGGTATTAGAGCCAATAATGAGTCTACGAGTTTAAAAACTCTTTTCAAAACCTAAAATTTGACCAACAAAAGCTTTGCTAAAAATATGATGCGATAAATTATGTAAATAAGTATAAGCCCTAGTAATATGGTCTATCTAGGATAGTGGCACTAGTTTTATCTAATCAATCTTCTATAGGTACACTAACTTACGCTGCGTAAGAATCGTTTAGTGTACGAGAAGTGAGTGTGCGATGTGCCAAAATTTCTATATGAATGCCGCTATATTCCGGCTTTAACGAACGAATAGGCCGATCCATGCATCATGAAAAGATAATCTTGCTTAAACTAAACTCCCCCACATGTATAATTTTTGGATAGTAAATTGATAGGATAATAAATAAAGAGAAATGCTTTAACTCTTAAGGAAAAGTCTTGCTAGTAACCATTTATCGGGCCTTATCATCTCTCTAGCCGTTTGTTTCTAAATATGGAGGCCCTGTCCCTAACTGTTGAGAGATGAACCTGAGGTCTAGTCGCGAGAGCACAAGTGTTGGGATGGGCCATGGTCTTGGTGAAGACCAGGGCAAAAATGATCACGACGATGATCATGGCAATGCCAACGGGGAGAGCCACGAGGCCCCATTCCTTGGTCCTCCTCCTCCGCCACCACCGCCACCTTCGATGACCCATGCCGAGATGATGGCTGAGATGTTAGCTGCTCATCGCAACAAGGCCCGTGCCTTGGAGATGCTGGCACATGCTATTGGTGGCTTCGCCAGTGGAGGCCCCGATGGCCATGGCAGGAACGGGGGTGGTGCTCATGGTCCCGAGAGGCCCTGTTCCTATCAGGACTTCTTGGGGACACACCCGCCCATGTTCACGCCGACTACTAAGCCTTTGGACGTGGAGCATTGGCTTTGTATTTTAGAGCAGAAGTTTTAGCTGCTCAATGTGACTGACGAGCAGAAGGTGCACTTTGCCGCACAGCAGCTTCTAGGATCTTCCCGTGCTTGGTGGGACACTTTCAACACCATATAGCTGGTGGACCACCATGTGACTTGGTGGGAGTTTACCATCGCTTTCCGTCAGTACTATGTTCCTGGTGGTTTGCTGAATAGGAAGCTGTCCAAGTTTCTAGAGCTGAAGCAAGGAAACATGACTATGATGGAGTATGTGAACAAGTTTAACCATCTTGCACAGTATGCTGGGACTCATGTGGATACTGATGAGAAGAAGATGGATCGTTTCAATCGCGGTCTCTCTTGCATCTTACAAGAGAAGTTGTATACAGGGGCTCTCAGACCTTTGGTGCTTTGATGAATGCTACCATTGCTATGGAGGGACTTCATCATGACTCTCAGGCTGAGTGGAAGTGCAAGAGGGTGATCACTGAGTCTTCTAGTCATCCACAGGCTCGGAAGGTACAGGTTGTGAGGAGGGTGCCCTATCACTCTCCGGGTGGACAGTCGTCTCTCTAGACTCAGCAGACTCACCACGCACCTCCCACTCAGTACCGTGAACCTACTTAGCAGGTGAAGCAGCCTTAGGACAGCAGGTTCCGCCTTGTCAGGGATAGGGGAGCAAGCTTGGTGCTTGTTTCAAATGTGGCAAGGAAGGCCACTATGCTCGTGAGTGCCCCTAGAACTAGCTTACTTAGTTTTCTCAGCCTTCAGCCAACTCTCGCTTGGTCAAGGGGACTATCATTAGGAAGAAGGTGCCCGTGAGCCGCTCAGGACAGGTTAACTTCACCAAGGCTGAGGAGATTCCGTAGGGAGAGCCCGTGATGGCTGGTATGTTCACCATTGATTCTCATCCAGCATATGTATTATTTGATTCTGGTGCATCACATTTATTCATGAGTATGGGGTTTGCACAAAGGCACAATATATCTACTATGGCTATTCCTATTGCCTATAGAATCAGAGCTCCGGGTGCGCAGTTGTGCGTTAACACTCGGACGGACATAGTGAGACTAGTGCTAGCAACTCACTCTTATCATCTCTAGTTCATGTTATTGCCTGGGCAGGACATAGATGCAATTCTAGGAACGAACTGGTTGAGAAGTTATGGGGTAGTCCTAAACCATAGGCAGAGAGTTGTTGAGTTGAAGCTTCCTTCTTCTGAGGATAGAATGTCTCTCCTTATGCCTTTAGTTTCCACCCTACCAGTTATTGTCCATACTGAAGCCTCTCTTGATCTTGCCTCTATTCCTATGGCCTGTGAGTTTTTGGATTTCTTCCTCGAGGATTTACCTAGGTTACCACCGGATCAAGAGGTTGAGTTTGCAATTGAGTTAGAACCTGGTACTGCTCCTATTTCACGGCGTCTTTACCGCATGGCTCCAAAGGAACTGGTAGAAATGAAGAAACAGTTAGAGGAATTGTTGGAGAAGGGATTCATCCATCCTAGTTGTTCACCATGGGGTTGTCTAGCTATTTTTGTGAAGAAGGACGACACTCTTCGGATGTGTGTGGATTATCGCCCTCTCAATGCGGTAACCATTAAGAACAAGTATCCTTTTACCTCGTATTGATACTTTGTTCAATCAGTTGGCTGGTGACAAAGTGTTTTCAATGATTGATCTTCATTCTGGGTATCACCAAATTAAGATCCGGCCACAAGATATACCAAAGACAACTTTCTCTACTAGATATGGCCTTTATGAATACCTAGTCATATCTTTTGGTCTCACCAATGCTCCTGCATTCTTCATGTACCTCATGAACCCAGTCTTTATGCCAGAGTTGGATAAGTTTGTAGTGGTGTTCATTGATGATATTTTGATATACTCCAAGAACAATGAAGAGCATGCACAACATCTTCGGATAGTATTGACTCGGTTAAGGGAACACAAGTTGTATGCCAAATTCTGTAAGTGTGAGTTTTGGTTGGATCGAGTGTAGTTTTTGGGACATGTCCTGACACCTGAAGGCGTCTCTGTGGATCCTGGCAAGGTGCAGGACATGTTAAATTCAAAATCTCCAAAGTCAGTGTATTAGATTCGTCAGTTCCTTGGTCTTGCTGGGTATTATCGGCGCTTCATCCCTGATTTTTCTAAAATAGCCCAACCAATGACCAAGTTGCTCCAGAAGAATTTCAAGTTTGCATGGAGTCCAGCATATGAAGAAGCTTGCCAAGCCCTGAAGAAGTTTCTTACCTCTGCTCCTGTTCTTGCCCAACCAGATATTGATAGACTGTTTGATGTATTTTGTGATGCCTCTGGGACTGGATTGGGATGTGTGCTTATGCAAGGCAGACGTGTGATCGCTTATGCTTCACGTCAGCTGAAAAAGCATGAGTTGAATTATCCCACCCATGATTTAGAGCTGGCTGCAGTGGTGCACGCTGTAAAAAATTCGAGTCATTACCTGTTGGGAAATAAAGTACATATTTTTATGGATCACAGGAGCCTCAAATATATTTTCACTCAGTCTGAGTTGAATATGAGGCAACAGAGGTGGCTTGAGTTAATCAAAGATTATAACTGAAAGGACCTAGGATGTCGCCTAGAGGGGGGGTGAATAGGCGTTTCTGAAAATTAACACCTTTGAATACGGAAACAATTAGAAAGGGGAGTTTCCAAAATGGAAAGTCCAAATTAAGAGTACTACCACCCCTCACAAGTTAGCCACAGAGTAAACAAGGTATAAAGAATATATCTAGAAGTTACAACCCTGCAACACCAAGTTAAAACAGAGAATAAATATTTTCAGTGCAGGCAGGAAATACTGGACGTGTCCGGTATGAATACCGGACGTGTCCGGTATACACGATTTCTGCAGATCGGCCCCGAACTTGCTCCTTTCGATTTCTATCTTCAAACCAAACTGCAGGCACCTAATGGAGATGACAATATACATAGAGAACCTGCAAAATAGCTAGAGCAACACAAATATCAAATGAAATGCGAATTGAGACACTATATTTGTTTTACCGAAGTTCGGACTCGACCAAGTCCTACTCTCCGTTGAGGGGGCTACGGGCGACCCAGCGAAGGTCAGCCCTAGAGGGTACCACGAAGGTCACTCTAGTCGGAGTCTTTTCCAACTCCTTTTCCTCCTTCCACTAAATGATTCCGAGGCGGCGGAATCGACCGTTACAAACTTTCCGAGGCACACCACAATCTCTCAGGTGCTCTCCGGCGACACCTAACCGTCTAGGACCGAAGAGTCCAAGAGTAACAAATGCAAATCATGAGATTGACAATATGCACAAGTGCTCAAGTGGTGGCTTGCTCTCTTTTTCAAATTCTCTCTTAACCCACAAATTGATTTTACAATTTGGATCACACACTCACTAAGAGAGGGTTTAGGAGAGTTGGCAAGGCTCAAAAACGTGTGTCTATCTTAGCAGCATCAGCAGCCTCCAAAGGTGGAGGCTTGGGGGTATTTATAGCCCCCTTGAAAAACTAGCCGTTTTATAGCCGTTGCAATACCGGACACGTCCGGTATGAATACCGGACACGTCCGGTATGACTTACACTGCACCAACGGTAACTAAGTTACAGTGAAGATGTGAGGCGTCGGAACTCCTGATGAATGCTGGAACTCCTGACCTCTGGAACTCCCGACTCATGTCGGAATTCCTGATCCTCAGCAAATTTGAAAACCATGTAACTGAGTTAAAGAATATGAGGTGCCGGAACTCCCGACACATGCCGGAACTTCCGACCGTTGGAACTCCCGACTTATGTCGGAACTCCCGACCCTCAAGGCTTTGGAAAACCAGCTGTTGGCCTCTGGTCGTCCATACCGGACACGTCCGGTATGACCTGGACAGAGAACCCTCCAAAATATTTAAATTGCGAGTCGTCGGAACTCCCGACCATTGCCGGAACTTCCGACCGTCGGAACTCCCGACCTATGTCGGAACTCCCGACGAACCAACCCGAGAACAACACTTTTACAGTTACTGGGCAAATATCGGACACGTCCGGTATGAATACCGGACACGTCCAGTATTGCCAGACCAGCAAAGATAAAGTTGGCTCTTTTATCGCTCAAATACTCAAAACTCACATGGGTTGGCTTGAGCACTTATGAAACATTATCTATCAATATGATGCATCCCTCTTAATAGTACGGCATTCCTATTTACTCAAATTTAAAAGTATAACGAATTTAAACCTTTTGAGTTGCTCTTTTTGAACCGAAGCCGTGTATTCCAATCTTCATCAAGTGAGGGTGCCAACATGTTGATATTGATCTTTTTCACTTGAGCATAGCCATCTTGAGCACGTGACTTGATTCCATTCATCAAATTTGAATAATCCCAGATGTATCAAGTCACTTCTATCAAACACTCCAATAGTGATTTGATCCTTCACATCAATATGACCATCGTAGCTTGATTAGTACCTCAACTAAATGCAAGTACTTTCTTCTTCACCCTAGCTAGGTTCTTTGGCCGCCAAGCCGTCGCTTGCCCTTCACCCTTGCTTAGTACCTCGAAGCCTTTCCTTGCTATCTTCACCATCTCAAGCCATCAAGTCACATCTTGTGTTGAACCATCCATTCATTTGTATTGTTGTCTTTTTCATTTCAATTTAGCAAGCTTCAAATATGAGACCATTCCGTATGGAATCCCTTATGTCTCATTAATTAATTCTCACAAGCTTGCTTTTACATAGTATATGGAAATCCCATAATAAACAAGCCTTTGCATGAATTCCATTTGCATTGTTGTCTTGTGCTTGAACTAGATTGTTTATACAACAACACATCATTTTGGCTTTCATTAAGTACCTGTGAGATAACCTATCACCTGTCCACACTTAGCAAACGGGTTAGACCTTTAATCACGTTGTCATTTAATCATCCAAAACCCACTAAAGGGCTAGATGCACTTTCAATAACTTAGAAGTTCATTATCACCTTGGAAAAGCTAATGTGGTGGCTGATGCCTTAAGTCGGAAGTCGCATCAAGTTGAAGAATTTTTGTCTCTCAACCATTCTGAGGTGTTAGCCCATATTGCTCTAGTCTCGGATTTACTTGAGCAAATTATTATAGAACAAAGGCAAGATGCTTCAAAAATCCTGCATATCAAGAAGTTAATTGCCGAAGAGCATGGTCCTCATTTTAGTGTTGATGATAAAGGTGTGGTAAAGTTCAAGATCTGATTGGTGGTTCCCTCAAGTGATGAGCTTAGAAGAAAATTTTTGGATGAAGCCCACAATTCTAAATTATACATCCATCCGAAAAGTAACAAGATGTATCATGATTTGCATCACTTGTATTGGTGGCCAAATATGAAACAAGATATTACCAAATACATCTCGGGATGTGACATTTGTGGAAGGGTTAAGACAGACCATATGCATACGCCTGGATTTCTACAGCCCTTGCCTATCCCTGTTTGGAAATGGGAGGATATTTCCATGGACTTTGTTGTGGGTTTGCCCCGCATAGCAAAGGGGTATGACTCTATTTGGGTCATTGTGGATCGTCTTACCAAGTCTGCTCATTTCCTCCTGGTGGATACAAGGTATTCAGCCAAGAAGTATGCCAAGTTGTATTTTGATCGGGTTGTGACCCTACATGGAGTTCCTGTCACCATTATCTCTGATAGAGGGTCAGTTTTTGTCTTCACTTCTGGGAGCAACTCTAGAAATGTCTTGGTACTCGTCTCCTCAGAAGTTTAGCTTATCATTGGCAAACTGACGATCAGACAGAAAGAATCAATTAGGTAATTGAGGATACGTTGAGAGCTTATCCCATTTCTTATCCAGAAAAGTGGGACGAATGCTTGACTCTAGCTGAGTTTTCGTATAACAATAGCTATCAAAAAAGCATTTGTATGGCACCTTTTGAGGCCCTATATGGCAAGAAATGTAGAACACCTCTTAACTGGGTTGAAGTGGGTGATCATGGTTATTTTGGACCTGATTTTATCAAGGAAGCTCGAGAGCAAGTTAGTGTTATTCAGAGTCATTTGAAGACAGCTCAGAATCGTCAGAAAACTTATGCGGACAAGCAAAGAATGCCCTTGCAGTTTGAAGTTGGTGACCATGTGTACCTAAAGGTATCCCCGATGAGTGGTGTGCATCGGTTCGGAGTCCGTGGAAAGTTAGCTCCTTGTTATGTCGAACCTTATAGGATTTTGGAGCGATGTGGTGTGGTTGCTTATCGTCTCCAACTTTTGGATATTTTGTCAGCAGTACATAATGTCTTTCATGTTTCCTAATTAAAGAAGTGTTTATGGGTTCCTGAGGAAGTGGTGGAAATTTAAGGACTCCCTCTCCAACCTGATGTTTCTTATATTGAGCATCCTGTCAAAATCTTAGATGAAAAAGAGAGAGTCACTAGGAACAAAGTGGCGAAATTTTGTAAAGTCCAGTGGCAAAATCATTCAGCGGATGAAACAACTTGGTAGCAGGAGAGTTATATTCTTGAGCATTATTCCCATCTTCTCCTTAGTGTGCCAAGGTAATAGTTATGTTAAAAGCTCACTCTTACCCTTTTTCCTACACTAGGCACTCACACGAAATCTCAGGACGAGATTTTGTTTAAGGGGGGCGTTGTAACACCCTCGGTGTTACACCCTAAATCATTTACTAAAATATGTCATGAGCATCATGTTTATGTGTTAATGCATATGATAGAATGTGTAGATAAATTTCTTGTAACTTAAAATGACTAATAAAAATGTTAAACGAAAGTTGATTCAATATGATCATGTATATCCAGTAGGGTTTAAAACTAATTTTTATTGAACAGAAATGCTATAGAACATATATGTGATGCGTAAATAAAGTTTGAAGTACAAACTTTGTAGATGACAGTGAAATACTTGTTGTCGAAAAATGATATTACTAGCTAATATTTGCACTAGCTTAGAAATCATAAATTGAAATCAAATTCAGCTCAAAACTTAGAAAATTTCCAAGTTTGTCAACAGCTAGACATTGCTATGTTTAGAAATTTATTTTGAGAGATTGGGTTAAGGGGTGGTGTAGTGTTATAGCTTGATTTGTTAGTCTCATATGTCATCTTGAGCATGGTGAAGATGGTTTAGGTCCCGAAGCAACCGCTAAGTTTTTATGGTCGCTTTAAAATTCATTCACGATACGGTTTCGGGCTGGTTGGCTGCGTGGGCGCGATCACCACGCTCGGGCGCTTGGCGTCGCCGTGTTGGTCGCGCGTGCGCGCGTTGCCGCGCGCGGCCGACCATAGCCACCTCTAGCCTGGCTATGGCTCGGCTGCCACTGGCCTCGCTGTGCAGGGCTACTACCGCCTGCCGCGCCACGACAAAGCCACTGCCGGTGCTATGACCTCGCCTTCGTGTCCGCCCACAGCTGCCTTGCTGCACTATCGACCCGCCTCGCGCCGCGATGCTGCCACTGCCGTCGCATCATCGTCGCGTCCGTGCTTGTCCGTTGTACTCTCTGCGCCGCTGCTGGCCCAATTCAAGGCCTCCACTGCCGCGCGCACGTGGCCGAGCTCGCCATCGCTCTGTGGCTGCGCGGGCCACGCTGGTCGAAAACACACGCACCTGTTTGCTAGCGCCTATGCGTGGGTCTCTATGAGCTCGCTGGCCGCGTCCCGCCAAGGCGAGGACGAGCCGAGCCACCTGCCGCGCTACGTCTCTCTTTCTCTTTTCCACCCTCCGCTGCACCGCCAAGCCGCGCCATCAGTTGCCCTATGAACGATCACGTCCTTTTAATTTGTCGCATCCACGGCTTCACCATCACGTCCTCTCACTGCCCGACCCCACCCAGCTTTGAAGCGAGCATGGCCAAGCTTCAATTTTGACTTTCTTCCACCGCCGTGCCTATAAGGCTGTGTCCGGCGGCTGGTGTGGGCAGCTCTCCCATCGTCCCTCCCGAGCCAATTCACCTGAACCACTAGCATCGCATTAACTCCCTCTCCACCTTGCGCGCCTTAGTTGAACTGCTACCGCCTCTCCTTCATCGCTGATGTGACCGTGCCGCCGTGGTGCACCGCCGCATGGCTTGGCCGCACGTGGCCAGCCGTCCTCCATCATCTTCTGCTCCAACTGTCACCTTGGCCTGGTCCATGGTAGCCTCTTGATGCTCACGCACTAACCAACTAGGTCTGTAGCTGCCCTAGCTCACTAGAACAGTGGCGCCGCCATCGCGGATGGCCACGCGCTGCTGCAGCCTTCCCCGGCGAGTTCTGTCACCCCTCACTACCGCTTAGCGTAGTCGCTCGGGTCAGAGATGGTGATTGACCCGTTAGGTGGGCCCACGCAGGTCCTAGGTGGCCGGCGTAAGCGCTCAGTGCCGCCGCTCGTCACGCCACCGTGCGCTGGGTCACCAAGGGTGTGCGCGGTCGAATTAGCGAAATGCTAGGGGGTTATGTGAGAAGTTCTGAGAGAGGGGAAAATAGCGCCAGGAATTAGTTGCAATTTGGGAGAAGTGCGAGGTCTCTTTTGCAAAGTCATCGACACGCGCAGGATTCCCCCGTTGCGGGCCGCCTCACGCTGTAGGCCGACCTCGCTTGGGCCGCGCCTATGGGCCGCCGCGCGCACGCTGCGTCGCGTGGGCCGTGCGGGCAAATTTGTTTTTCTTTTTCATAAGGAATTAGAAATAGCTTTCTAATTTAATTTTTGAGCTAATCTTTGGTAAATCATATAAAATCATGTACGTGTCCCAAAATTATGAAAATTTTTTTGTTAGGTTCCTAAAATTATGCTCTATTGGTTAGTGTATTTAGTTCATATATATACATGTTGATATCAGGGGTTATTAAATCATTTGAGAGTGCTTAATATTGTTAGGTTAAATATTATAGGAATTTTTATGGTAAATTGGTATTAGTTTTGGTCCTAAAATTTTTATGGTAGCTTTATTGTATTATTATGTGCTCAATGTAATTTTTGTAGCTTTAGAATAGATTAAGCATTAGGGTAGTTAAATGCTCTTTGTTTCAATATACATTAAATCATTAGTAGAAATACAGATATATCCTTCGTTTATAAAGCTAGGTGTTTGTTAGTTGAACCTGAAAGGTCCTAATATGGCTAGAGAGGGGGGGGGGTGAATAGCCTATTTAGAATTCTACAAGTCAACTAGAGCAATTTGATTAGTATGACAAATAGCGTAATGCAAACTTGCTCTAGCTCTACAAAGGTTGCAAGCCACCTATCCAACAATTCTAGTTGCAATGATTACTTAGGCACCCAAACTTGCTATGTAACTACTCACTAAGAGCTCTCAATCTTGCTACTCTAAAGAGCTCAACTTGATGAATATAAGTAATAAAGCAAGCTCTCAATTCTAATTACATTAAAGAGCTTGTATCAACTCGTTTGCAAGAATGTAAATAAGTGAGTAGGGTGATTATACCGCCGTGTAGGGAATGAACCAATCACAAGATGAAGATTAAGTCAATCACCGGGAGAATGCAAATGACAAGCGACAACCGATTTTTCTCCCGAGGTTCACGTGCTTGCCAACACGCTAGTCCCCGTTGTGTCGACCAACACTTGGTGGTTCGGCGGCTAAGAGGTGTTTCACAAACCTCATCCACACGATAGGACACCGTAAGAACTGACCCACAAGTGAGGTAACTCAATGACACGAGCAATTTACTAGAGTTACCTTTCGGCACTCCGCCGGGGAAGGTACAACTCCCCTCACAATCACCGAAGGCGGCCACGAACAATCACCAACTCGTGCCGATCCTTCACCGCTGCTCCAACCGTCTAGGTGGTGGCAACCACCAAGAGAAACAAGCGAAATCCGCAGCGCAACACGAATACCAAGTGCCTCTAGATGCAATCACTCAAGCAATGCACTTGGATTCTCTCCCAATCTCACAATGATGATGGATCAATGATGGAGATGAGTGGGAGGGCTTTGGCTAAGCTCACAAGGTTGCTATGTCAATGAAAATGAGCAAGAGTTCACCCTTGAGCCGGCCATGGGGCTATAAATAGAGCCCTAATCAAATTGAGCCGTTATACCCCTTCACTGGGCAAAACGCGTTCTGACCGGACGCTCTGGTCATACTGACCGGACGCCGGCCCTCAGCGTCCGGTCGCTCGATGGACGCCACGCGTCACCAGCTTCAAACGCTGTTCGTCAGATTTCAACGGCTACGAAGCTGACCGGACACTCTGGCAAAACTGACCGGACGCTGAAGCCCCAGTGTCCGGTCGTTTCTAGTAAGCTCCCCGAGGCGTATTTCTTCGACCGAACGCATCCGGTCCACCTTGACCGGACACAGACCAGCGTCTGGTGCTCAACCTTAGCCACTGTGCCGTCTGTCAGCACGACCGGACGTAGCCTTTCAGCGTCCGGTCGCTGAGTGACCCAGCATCCGGTCAGAAGACCGACGCCAGCATCATTTTGACTAACTCCATTTCAACTCTAACTTCTTCACCCTTGCTCAAATGTTCCCACCACCAAGAATTTTCATCCGGCGCAATAGAAAATAGGCATTCCATTTTCCCGAAAGTGCCGAATGTGCAAACACCACCTCCTTTGTAAATGTGCCAACATCACCAAGTGTATCACCTTGTGCACAAGTGTTAGCATATTTTCACAAACATTTTTAAAGGTGTTAGCACTCCACTAGATCCTAAATGCATATGCAATGAGTTAGAGCATCTAGTGGCATTTTGATAACCGCACTCCGATACGAGTTTCATCCCTCTTAATAGTACGGCTATCAATCCTAAATGTGATCACACTCTCTAAGTATCTTGATCACCAAAACAAAATAGCTCCTATGGTTTATACCTTTGGCTTGAGCTTTTTGTTTTTCTCTTTCTTCTTTCCAAGTCCAAGCACTTGATCATCATCATGGTATCATCATCATCATGCTATGATCTTCATTTGCTTCATCACTTGGAGTGTGCTACCTATCTCATGATCACTTGATAAACTAGGTTAGCACTTAGGGTTTCATCAATTCACCAAAACCAAACTAGAGCTTTCAGAACCCAACACTTTGCTTGGTAAAGATGATAGTTAGCTTAGTACCTTAGTCATTAGAGCTAGCTTAGTAGCTTAGTATGCGTATTCTTATTTTAAGAGTTGTTGTTGCATAAATGCTAAGTGTTGCATCTTTATCGCATGCATGTAGAGAACGAGTTGGCGGAGATCGTGACCATCGGCGATCACGAGTTTGAAGAGATCATCGAGGGGTACGAGGAGGAGATCCTCGTGCAGGAGTAGGTCCCGGAGCCGCCACTGACTGACTCAGCTTACACCGCGCCTGTCTAAGGCAAGCCCCGGTGCATAACCCTTATTTTTGATAATCACTGTTTATACATGTTATGTGCATTTACGTTATAGGAATTTTATGAAAACCGCATGCATAGATATAATTGTCCGATGAGTCCTACTAGAACAGGTTCGAGTAGCTACTATGCTTAGGTTTTCGGTAGAGTGAGTAACCTGTCGTTACTCATAATATATGATTATTATAATTACTCTCATGATACAATGATGAAAGAAAAAATAGAGGTAGGGTAGGGATATGGTATGTGTATTGGTGGGTGTAACAGGTTGTGTTCCGCGGCCAACGGGGCTTAGATTGGTTACACTGTTTTCCCTGTTCGTGTCGATTAAGGACCGTCTATTTCTGTGGATGGTAGTCAGGTCACAGACTTATTATCCTGAGTACATACATGCTTATGGGAGCGGCAAGGCTCGTTACGCTCTTGTCGTGGGTTCCGGCTCTTTCCGGACCGACTGATTGGAGGCGAAGAAAGGTGGAGGTCTAAGCACCATACTGAGACCGGGTCTCAAGTGTGGAGGCTTGAAGTCCAAGTTTAGATGGGGACCTAGATCCCATGAAAGAAGTGGAATGTGTTGGTCTTGTTTGTACCTGGGGGTACAAACGGGGCATGTGTTTCAGGTACCCAGCTGGGATACATTGGTTCACGAATCGCCGTTTCTGTGAGATGGTACGACTTGGCTATGGTCTATCACCGTAGTAAGAACTGGAAGGTGAAAGATGGTAAAATTGTTCTAATTGCTTAACCCTTGTTTGAAAGTAGAACATGTGCTGACCTAGAATGGTTAGCTAATAAAGTAATCATGACTGCTAATAAAACTTGACTATAAGGATAAACTATTAGTAATGCTTTTCGTAAACAAAAGAAAACAGCAAACCTATATTGCCTATCATATTCCTTGGAGTCGAGAAACTATTCCCACTAGTTGGGTAAGTCTTACGAGTATATTGTGTACTCAGGGTTTATTTTATCCATGTTGTAGGTGCAGCTTGAGGAGTAGCTCTTGTGTGGAGGATTCTTATGGTGGGCACAGACGGATCCTTGTATCGTTTCTGCTAGATGCTTATTTTTATTCCGCTGTTTAATTATCGCACTCTAAACTCTGGTATTGTAATAAATAATTTCTAAGAACTCTTGTTGTATGAAATGGACTAAGTATTGTAAGCTCGTACTCGTTATTGGATTCTGAATATAAAACGTGGATTGTTTCGAGTTCTCTTTTGGGGTGTGCTCGACGGAACTGTCCGATGTAGCTCCCTTTCGAGGTGCTTATTGTCTAGTGGAAGACGAGCGACTCTGGAAGTGTGTTATTTTGGATGGTTTTGCCACAACGTCAGTGGTGGAAGACTAGCTTCTTCTTCCTGAGGAGGGCGTTTGTTGTTGTCGGGTCTAGAAGGAGAGGCTCTATAGTAGGTAGGCCTGACTATGGTGGTGGAAGGGATAGCGGGGCGGCATCAGACAACCTATGGACTAGGAGAGTACCGGAAAAGCATACCGACAAAACCATTTTAAGTGGTAAGAGTAGTGACGGAGGACTAGCAACCATGGGGCGTGTAAGATTTATTTTAACTTGCTTGCCTTTCATTATCAGCTAGCCGAAACCTCAAACATGATCAGGTCATACACGCACGTACATATCACGTTTCCGAGCAACGGGGGCGCGAAAAATAGGAGGGGTGAGCGGGCGTTAGTTAAAGCGTGAGAAATAACCGAAGAAAAATATCGGATGCAAAAATTAACATGTAACAGCTCAATCCTGTATTAAACTGGAGTACACAAAAGAGGCATGTGCCTCAATTCTGAAACAAAACACAACACCTCATGGGTGGCAGCACGCCAGAACAGCATGGCCTTGAATAATGCGCGTATTAACGAGCTGCGGTTGCTGCCCGTGCCAGCTCACCTGGCAGTTGAGGAACCGCGGCGGCAGCGCACGGGACCACCGCAACGGCCATCTCGACCGGACCCGCCTTCTCCGTGGGCCAGGCTCCACTCGTGAGACATGACGACCGGGGCCCACGGCGGATGAGGCACCCCCACCAACGGCCAAGATCCACGGGGGCGCGGGGCGGAAGGAAGGAAAGGCGAAATTAGAGCGTCTGAGTCCGAGAAAAACCGCGCACGCACGCCGGGGTCGCCGACGCCACTGGCATGTCCGGCCTTGCAAGCCACACAAACACCACTCCGAGACGCGAGCGAAGCGAAGCGACCGCCGCCCACTCACTAACCTGCTTGCTGCTCTCCTCCTGGCTTCTTTGGCTGGAATAGCTGGATCGCCGTGCCCAGCCCAGCAACGGAGCACAACAACACGGTCAGCAGGAGGCGTCGACCGGCAGCGGCGGCGGAGGGAGGACAAAGCAAGGAAGAACGGAGATGATGGCCGCGGACAGGGAAGGGCCGGCGGCGCTTCTTCTCCGACGCGTCGCCACCGCCGTGTTCGTTCTCGTGATGCTGTGCTCCCCCGGTCCCGGCGCGGTGGTGGTGGTGTCGGCCCGGAAGGTGGGCGAGACGTGCGCGCTGGACCGGAACTGCGACGCGGGGCTGCACTGCGAGACGTGCGTCGCCGACGGCAACGTGCGGCCGCGCTGCACCCGCGTGGCCCCCGTCGACCCGCAGACCAAGGTACGCCGTACGCGCGCAAGCAATTTCCCGTTCGCCGCCCCGAATGCAGCCGCCGGATTATTGGATCGCTGCCGCCGGCGGCGACACTGACCGTCCCGTGACAATTTGCGCGGGTTGTTGCTCCTCTCATGGTGGCAGGCGCGGGACCTGCCGTTCAACCGGTACGCGTGGCTGACGACGCACAACTCGTTCGCGCGGCTCGGGCAGCGGTCGCGGACGGGGGTCGCCATCGCCACGCCGTGGAACCAGCAGGACACCGTCACCGAGCAGCTCAACGTGAGTCTCCCTCTCCATCCAGCCAGTCTCTCGCTCCTCCTTCCTCAGCTTCTTCCTGAGCTCGGCAGAGCTAGCTGCTCCTCGCTCGTCCACGTCCGCATGACCCGGCGGCGCGCCACGCACGCAAACGTTAGCTTCCACGTCCTGGTAGCAGTACGCGGCACGGGGACGGTGTCGGCTTCTTCCTTCGGTTCCGTCGCTCGATCCCTGGCGCGAATCATGGAGCAAATGCCAGCTCCTCCTGCTTCCACGGTTTGATTGGACACGGGCCCACGGCCAAGGAATGATTGGGCATGAGAATACTACTCCTAGATTGGTGTACTACTACAAGTCTACAAGTATTTACCGTCCAGGTGGTAGGCATTGGGCGTGAGGTGCCGCCGGGCTGTGACGCGACAGCCAACAAGTGTCGCGGGGGGCTCTCCGCGCGCCGACGCGTGCACGCGCTCCAGGCGGCCAGCGAGCGAGCACGGGTTTGCGTGCACGCCCGCGGTGGCGGAGCAGAGCCGGCCGCAGCGAGCCCACACCACACGCCCGGCTCCGGCTGCGCTTGCTTGAAGCGTGGTCGCGGCACACATGGCACTGCACTGCGGCAGGCACGCGCGCAGGAGCCAGGATTCCTGTCTGTGTTCCTGCCTTTGCGTCAGTGAGCTCGGTTGCCGCGTCAATGTCTCGTCTCATTGCGTCGCCATGGTGTCCCCACGATGGCATTTCCGGCAACCATAGTCATGTGGCAATCTGAGCGATTATTGTGAAAGATAGAGACGGATGGGGTGGGGGGTGTTATCTCGCCTTTTTAAGTAAGGCCTGGTTTAGATTGCAAATTTTTGTAATTCGGACACTGTAGTACGTTTCGTTTGTATTTAACAAATTTTGTCCGATCATAGATTAACTAGACTCAAAAGATTTGTCCCGTGATTTACAATTAAACTGTGTAATTAATTATTTTTTTTATCTACATTTAATGCTCTATGTATGTATCTAAAAATTGATGTGATAAAGAGAGAGTGAAAAAACTTGGAATTTTGATGGGATCTAAACAAGGCCTAACATTGCTTTTTCTGCTCTACATAGCTGGAAACTGCAAGCTTTTAACATGACTCCGGTAGCTAGACTTCACAGCAAGTCAGCACCATAGATTTGCCCTCGCTTGAATTCTCTGTCTGTGGTGCAGAACGGCGTGAGGGGGCTGATGCTGGACATGTACGACTTCCGCAACGACGTCTGGCTCTGCCACTCCTACGGCGGCATCTGCCAGAACTTCACCGCGTTTGTAAGCTCCTTATCCTCCCGGCCGGCGTCACCGTGTTCGTCTCCACAGCTCTGTCTGACCTCGACTTCCCCTGGCACTGGCAGCAACCGGCGGTGAACGTGCTCCGGGAGGTGGAGCGCTTCCTGTCGCGGAACCCCGCGGAGGTGGTGACCATCTTTGTGGAGGACTACGTGGAGTCGCCCAAGGGGCTCACCCGGGTGCTCAACGCGTCGGGCCTCGCCCGCTACGTGTTCCCGGCCTGGCGCATGCCCAAGAGCGGCGGCGACTGGCCGCGGCTCAGCGACATGGTCCGCGACAACCACCGCCTGCTCGTCTTCACCTCTAGGCCCGCCAAGGAGGCCGCCGAGGGCATCGCCTACGAGTGGCGCTACGTCGTCGAGAACCAGTGTACGCCGCCGTTGCCGTCACCATCCCTGTCCTTGGTTCTTTGCACCATGAGCGATGCAGATTCTGAGGGCCGGGTGGTGCTTCTTCTTGCTTGCAGACGGGACCAAGGGCATGGTGAAGGGGACGTGCCACAACCGCGCCGAGTCGGCCGCCATGAACGACCTGTCCAGGTCGCTGGTGCTCGTCAACTACTTCAGGGACCTCCCGAACCTGCCGGTGGCGTGCAAGGACAACTCGGCGCAGCTGCTGGACATGGTCACCACCTGCCACGACAAGTCCGGGAACCGATGGCCCAACTTCATCGCCGTCGACTTCTACAAGGTCAGCAGCCAGCTCCGTCGTTCGTCTCATCTCCGTGGTTCCTACTCAGATCAACTCTGAACTTGGTTTGTGAATTTCGGACGCAGAGGAGCGACCGAGGCGGCGCGGCGGAGGCGACGGACAAGGCGAACGGCGGCCTCGTCTGCGGCTGCGGGAGCATATCGGCTTGCAACGTAATGCCTCCTCTCCTCGCTGCACATAGCCTCTAGTAAAATTCTCTTGTGTGAATTACTGAGACGGAACTGTGTGTGTGTGTGTCTGAGCAGGCGAACGGGACGTGCACTCCCCGGCACGGCAGAACGCCCAAAGGCATCTTGAACGCCTCATCCGACGCGGCGGCGTGGAGGCCGCCGCCGCCGGTGCTGCAATGGCAGCGGCTCATCCTGCTGCCGTCTCTCCTTGCTCTTCTTCTGGGCCTGTAAATTCTGCGTATTTGTTGTATAGACGGATTGGTTTGGTTGCAGCCAGCGAGCGTATTTGTTGTATAGACGGATTGGATTGGTAGCAGCCAGCTAGCAGCTTAGTCCACACTCCACAGTAGTCTGTGTATGAGACAGGGTGCATATACAAGGTTAAACACAACATCAAATCAAATGCGGAAAGATGCTCTTGCTGATCGATGCAGAACTAAAACAGGGGACGGCCTTAGGCTTCTTGATAAATATATAAACTGAGAGCCTAATGGGCCAGTTTGAGCTCCTAGCAACGGAGTCACGGAGGCATTTTGTATGGGCTTACTAGATGCGACTGATAGTCTGATAGTGACTAGTGAGTAGTGACCGTGGTGCAAAGAATCACATCGAAACACTCCCGGTGTATGTGTATAACGAACCCACGAATGCAGGCTAAACCTCCAGCAATTCAACACTAAAAATATCCTGCAGTTAAAATAAAAGCCATGCCAGCAATCCAACACAAGAAAAATACCCTGTAGTTAAAAATAATGTCATGTCCAGAGCAAACTCCACGGCAAAACAAAACAAGCCGGGAGCATTCTCATAACTAGGCCAGCATCATGCCATCCTTGCAACTTGGGCTGAACTCCGTAACTTGTCGAGGAGCCATGGGCACGGTCACAAATTAGCATTCTGGTGAATCTACCACTGGGATTATGGTTCTGAATATCGGGTGAACCTAGAATGAAGGCGAACCATGCTCCATGAAGGCGCTAATCCCACCTTCTCCTCCTCTACATTTTTATAGCCACAGAACCCTCCCCCCTCCCTCGGACTTTTTTTTAATCCTTTTTTAAACAATATTTTAATAGTAATCCTAAAAAAAGTATTTGCAAATCTATCCCTTTTGGTCGCGCGCCACATGTGTGGCGCGATCAGACCACCACTTTGTCGCCACCACATCTTATTTGGCGCCGACAAGGGGCGCCACAATGGCACGCATCGTTGACCGGAGTCGGCGCGGCGTTTACGTGGCTGGCCCGCCGCTGCTGGCCCAGCCTCTCAAGCCTTGATAGGGTTGTCGTGCTAGGCGGGCCGGCACGACAGGGTCATATACGATTTGGCCGGCCCGGCCCATTTTCCTTTCTCTCTCGCTCTCCCTCTCCTTCACTCCGCTCGTGCAGGCGCCCCATGCCCATCGCCACCACCACCTCAAGTCCCCCGGCCGCCTCACCATCTCGAGGTCAGCGCCACCATGGCGAGTTCAGCCTACTCATTACCTCTCTCCCTCTCCCTCGTGCGACAGGGGAGCGGCGCCAGGGGGAGCAGGCGGGCTCCCCGCGTCGTCGGCGCCTTGCCGCAGCGGCGCCGGCACCGAGGTTTGTCTCAGCGTGGTCCGCGACCTCCCTGCTCCGTGGACTCAAGTACACCGCCAGGTTGATCTACCCCCTCTTTTTCATAATTTCTTGCCTCATGAGTTTGAAGACTAGGGTTAGGAAATTAGGGATGGTGACAATGTTTTGATCGTTGCTTGTTAGTATTTGATGCGTAAATTAGGTTTAGGATATACTCTGCCATGGATTGGACGTAAACTACGTGTTGCATGGACTTTGGTAGTTGGTGTATGGTGGATTTAGATCGGAATGTTTGTTGCCTTTGTTGACATCACTGTGAAGTTTTTGTTATTGTAGTGTATTAGTGAATGGATATGGTTTATTTCCGAAATGCGTAGTTCATGTGTTGTTGATGTATTGGTTCGTATTTTGTAGATGGATCGGTTAGTGCGATTGTTTCATGGTGGCAAAGTTAAAGGAAATGGGGAGTTTGAAAGCATGCACGAACATGTTGAGTTCTTTAGTGGACCTCCTACCTTTGGTGCTTTGGTTAGCAAGTGCCGGGATAAATTTGGGTGGCCACTAAGTTTGAGAGGTAGATTTGACTGTGGGAAGGAACGGGCACATTATGTGTTGATGTGTTTGTCATGTGAGGATGAATGGAAGAACTACATAGAGGTTGTCAAGAGTAGCAGTGTTAGGTGCTTGGAAGTTGTTGTGGAGAAGGGGTGTAGCCAAATTGTGGTGGCTGTGGATGATAATGTGGATGTGGAGCCCGTAGAGAACCTTACCCAAGACAAAGAGTTGCAGGCGGTTGTCGTTAGAGAAGTTGATAGGTCATGTGAGCCTGGTGCCTTGAATGATAAGGACGATGACAATGGAGATGGAACACATGATATGGATGACATATCCCAAGGATCGGAGGATGACAAAGTTGATATTGCCACCGCAGACGAAGATGACTTTACTTCGGGGCCAAGTACTTTGGATGATGTGTTGGAGGAAGAGTATAGGTCTAAGCCTAGTAGCGAGGACAAAACTGATTGTTGTGAGGGAGGGTTTCTAGATGCAATAGGAGTCCTAGCTGACGGGTCATTAACAATGGAGTACAATGACATCGAATTGACGAATTTGAAGGCTGTCCATGTGGAGGTACCCTGCACCAAATTTCATGGACATTAGTATGGTTGAACAGGCAATATGTGACACCGGTTTGTCATTGTTGCCCGATGAGGTACCAAATAGTGAGGAGGTGGAGATTAAGAAGGGAATGATATGTGATACGTTGGAGCATCTCAAGTATTTTCTGATGGATTATGCCGTTCGGTTTCACATGCCGTATTATGTTAGCCACTCTGACAAGAACAAGAGGTATACGGTTGAAAGGTCCTTGTTTGGTTTTGGTAATTGAGTGACAACCCTACGTGGACTAATTGTGTTTATATGAGATACACAAGTGATTAGTCCACAGGTACATGTGTGTGAGCAACATATGCCATGGAGGCGGAAATGGCTCAAAGATGTTGCAAAGCTCACACATGTGATGATGAAGAAGCTCATTGCACATGAGACATGACATTGAGTCATGCGATCAAGGTGGAGAAGATCAAGACATGACTTGGCTCGACGGACCGGTTGCAAGTGTGAAGGGCAAGTTGAGTGATGACTTGGTGCCGATGGACCGAGGCAACGATGAAGAGCAAGTGAAGTCAAGATCGATGAACCAATATGATCACGTGATGATATGAAGCGGATCATATCATTGTTGATCATGTTGGTGCATGTGTTGCATCAACATTGGAGGAGATGGAATGGAATGCGCAAGGCAAAGGTATAGCCTAGGGCATTTCATTTCACCGGTCATAGGTGTGTAGAGAAGTTGATGACCGGGTTTAGGATAGATGTCCGTACTATCAAGAGGGGCAAACTTGTTTGCATATCGGTCATCTAGTGTCACTCGAGTGATCTAACTTTGCATCGTTGCTAGGATCGAGTGGCGTGGCAAGTTGAGTGGCTAACTCCTTAAAAATGTTTGTGAAAAGCTAACACACATACACATGGTGGTGTACACTTGGTGGTGTTGGCACATTTGCAAAGGAGAAGAAGTTGGAGTTGATGATGATCAACTCAGTGATGAAACGGAGGCGAGAAGGTGTCACTGTAAGTGACCGAACGCTGGCCTCGGCAGGACCGGTGCGCCCGGTCAGTGGCAGCAGTTGGGCGCGGTCTAGGTCAAGTGACCGGACGCTGCACAGTAAAAGTGACCGGGCACGCAGGGCCTATGTCTGGTCACAGGTGACGTACGGTGACGTAGGTGGCACTGGAGTTGGCGCGGAGGCGTAGAGCTGATCGGACGCTGGTCTACGTCTGGTCGTGCAGGAGCGGATGCGTCCGGTCATCCCCGCGGTGCGTGTCCGGTCGCAACTTAACCATTGAGATCGGGCGCTCAGCATTTGAAGCCATGGATGATGTGGCAGCCATCCGTTGACTGGACGCTGGCAGTGTGCGTCCGGTCGCCCCGATTTTCAGTGGACAGGGGAGTACAACAGCTCTATTTTCTTGGGGGCTATAAAACCAAGCATTGGCCGGCCTTAGGCCATGATCTGAGCACCCTTGAGCCTTGGTGGCTTGTGTAGGTGTGCTTGGGAGCCCTCTAACTCACTTGAGCTTGATAGTGTTCATCCGATCGAGTGAGTGAGCGATTCTAGTGTGATTGCATTGTGAGGTTGCATCGAGTGGCACTAGGTGATCGTCTTGCAAGCCGGTGGTGCTTGTTACTCTTGGAGGTTGCCACCTTCTAGATGGCTTAGTGGTGGTCTCCGTCGAAGCCCGCAAGAAGCTTGCGCGGTGCTCCGGAGAAGAGCTTTGTGAGGAGCATTGTGCTCGCCCCGCGGGAGCTGCGAAGAGCAACTCTAGTTGAGCGTGTCATTGAGCTACCCTCACTTTCGGGGTAGGTTCTTGCGGTCCCCAACGTGCAGGCTTGGTGGGTGATGCCAATTAGCCACCGAACCACCAAGTGAGCGGTCGACATAACGGGGACGTAGCGTGTTGGCAAGCACGTGAACCTCAGGAGAAAAATCACCGTGTCAACATTGTTCTTCCCATTGGTTTGCAATCTCCTTACACAAGCTTGTAATTACTTTCATATACATTGTGCTTGTGTAGTTGCTCTTGTAATTAGTTAGCTTGTGTAGCTCACTAGTTACCTTCTTGCTTGTGTAACATAAAAGTAGCTCCTTTGCGTGGCTAATTTGGTTTGTGTAACCTTGTTAGTCACATTGCTTAGTTTATGTAGCTCAGTATTTGCGCTCTCTAATTTGGCATTGGTTGCCTTGTTATTGAGCATTGCTAGTGAGCTTAGGAGCTTTGTGCTTTTGCTTACTAGAATTGTGTAGGAGCTCCCCGGTGTGCAAAATACTAGTGGCATAGGTTTGTGTGACCTTGCTCCTAGAATTGGATAGGTGAGCTCTAGCTAGCTTGGCACCTTTGTTGCTTAATTAGGATCTTTGCAAGGTGCTAGAGAACATAGATAGAGGGGTGTAGTCTTGGCTAGACCGATAGTTTTAATTCCACACTTGTTTCGGTTAGTCAGCGCGATTAAGTTTTAGAAAGGACTATTCACCCCCCCTCTAGTCCGCCATCTCGACCCTACAATGGTCCTCTGTAAGAATGGATGTCAATGGGGGTCTATGGGCTCGAAGGCAGAGAAATGAAAAGTGGAAGATTCGCAATGTGAGGCAACCTCACACGTGTCGATCTTCAAAGCCGAAGGATGTGCACGTCGAAAACATAGCCCATTACCTTGGTCATCATCTTGTTGGCATGGTTAGGGCCGATAGTGACACATCTGTTTCAAGCATGATCGAGACCATATTTGGGTTCACTGGTTATAGAGTAAACTACTCAAAGGCATGGCGGGCAAAGCAGCATGCTATAGAGTTGCTATGGGGCGATTGGAAAGAGGCGTACTACCAAGTTCCTAGGATTCTAAGTGCCATGAAACACTACAATCTAGGCCTTACATGGTATCCTTCTGTGGGTTGCATTATCACGGACGTGGATGGCGTTCCAAAGCATGTTCTACAGAGACTTTTTTGGTGTTTTGCTCAGTCCATGGAGGCCTTCAAGCATTGTCGTCCCTTAGTTCTTGTTGATGGTACATTCCTGACAGGCAAGTACAGGGGTGTATTGATGATTGTTGTTGGAGTGGACCCGAACAATCAACTTGTCTCTTTAGCATTTGCTTTGGTTGAGGGTGAGAATGATAGCAGCTGGTGTTGGCTCTTGAAGCTTGTGAGACAGAATGTGCTACGTTCATCTCGAAACATATGCGTGATCTCAAATCATCATCACAGTCTGCTGATAGCTTAGAAACATCATGTAGATGGATGCCCTCCTCTTGAGCATCGGTGGTGCATGAGGCACTTTGCTGCCAACATATGGAGGAGGTAGAAGAAAAAGGAGGTAGTGCAGAAGTTGAAGTCACTATGTGGGTGTCGAACCAAGGAAAAGTTCTAAGAGATGCTTGCGGAGTTACACAAGGTCCTCAATGCTAGGGCAAAGAGTTGGCTTGAGGATCAGATGCCTCAAAGGGACAAGTGGGCTCTTGTATTCGATGCCGAAGGTCTTCAGTACGGCGTGATGACTACCAATTCTTCAGAATCGTTCAACAAAGTGTTCAAGGGTATCCGTGCAATCCCCGTGTTAGGTATTATGGAGTACTCCTTCAGGAAGTGCAATGAATACTTTGTCAATTGATGGAACATAGCAAAGGCATCCAAAGAGAAATGGGGTAAGGTCGGTACAAAACACTTGGATCTCTCGACGATGATAGCTTCCAACCAAGTGGGGGAGGCCTTTGGGCCAACGTGGTTAGTGTACAATATCAGGTCAGCCGAAGGAACAAACCCGAGGGGCGAGAAGTACGGTGGTAGGAATTATAGGGTGGACCTTGAGAAAGCCGAATGCTCTTGTAACATTCCACAACTCCTCCATGTGCCTTGATCGCATGTCATTACAGATTGCAGATGCAGAGGTCTAGACCATGAAAGTGAAAAGTTCATGTCTCCCTTTTACCTCATGTCAAACACTCTCAAAGTGTGGGAATCGAGCTTCGAGCCTTACCTAGATCCGACACAATGGCTCGAGTACTACGGGTTGGATTATGTTCCTAACCTGGACCTTCTGAAGACAAAGAAGGGTAGAAGGAAGAAAAAGTGGCTCCGAGGAGTTATGGATGCATCGAATGGGTATGGTGAAGATATGTATGGTTTAGATGACTTTGATGAGGCGCCAGGATAGGTCCGTTGCTCCAAATGCCACAAAACCAGTCATACCGCTGCCACACATAAGAAGCGTAACAAGTCAAAGAAATTAAAAACACGGAACGGGAGTCATATTGGTTCGAAGGTTACAAAGGTACATACATAGATTAAAATAGGTGTTGCTTATATATTCCATGCATTTGTTCATTGTTTTTATACCATGTGCCATGTTTTATTTACTTTTTCCATATTCTAACATTGTCTCATCGTTTTCACAATTGCAGCATGGCGCACCCGTAGTTCCCCCTTCTTGAGACCTACTTTGACAAGGACCACCGAGCGCACTTGATGGTCGACAATGGTGATGTAAGTGATTTCCACACAATATTTTGTTTTTATGTATAATGTCTTAACCCCGCTATCGATTCTAACGTCATTTTTTGTAGGCCTTGGTCCCGCTGTGTCCCCGAACTCACCGACCGCTCGAGTGGGATGAGCGCTACACCCCGTACCTCTCAAGAGCAGGAATCGGTTTTCTAGGCTTGGCTAGAGCTATCAATGCTGGCCTCCCAGACATGGATGGTCCCCTCCTCACCGCCTTCGTCGACAGGTGGCGTCCAAAGACCCGTAGCTTCCACCTACCCTCTGGAGAGATGTCTGTGCTCATGCAAGATGTTGGCTACATTTTGGGCCTTCGCTTGGACGGTCTGGCAGTGATAGGCACGGTAGAGCCACCCTACTGAAAGGATATGGTGGAGCAGCTTACCAGCCACCGGCCACCCGACCCTGAAGAAGGGAAGAAGGGGAAGACTTCGGATGTCAGCTCAGCTTGGTAGCGGCAATGCTTCAACATGTGCCATCCCCATGCACCGGACGATGTCATTGAGAGGTACGCTCGTGTCTGGCTATGGCACATGGTGGCACAATTCCTATTTCCAGATGCTTCTAGGAACATCATCTCATGGATGGTCCTACCCTAGCTACATGAGCCATGGGAGAACATCGCCCAATATAGTTGGGGTCTGCCACTCTTGCTTGGTTGTATCGGTAGCTATGTGAGGGATGTAGGAGGGCCAACCCCAATTGCAACATAGGTGGTTGCACATACTTGCTTCAGATTTCGATTTGGGAGCGCATTCCTATCGGATGGGTGCATAGAGGCAGAGTTACGGTAAGTACCTTGCATTTAATTGTTATATGTGTTTCATTTACTGCATGCACTATGTGAAATGCTTAGAATTGTTTTGTTTTTTAGGCTTGCACACATGGTGACTGTCGTCCCCTCGTATGCTACCTTTGGACGGTGTCGGTGCAAAAATGTGGCGATGCACCTGACACACTGCAAGCCAGAATGATCTGGGCGAAGTCAACCCGGAGATCTACTTGGCTTCAACACAGGACCGGTCGATCCTGAAAATCTCGAAGGCGTGCTAGTCAATTTGACCTGCAATTGACAAGGATGGAAAGTTTTATCAGTAATTTAGGGTGGAACATGTCGGTTTTGCCCAGGCAGTTCCAAGTATGCTGCTTCGGGAGCAGCCAAACAGGGGAATCGACTAAATAGCCGATATGAGAAGAAATCGACTGTTTAGGGACTGTGATGCTAGTGGGTCATGATTGATTTATAATAACAAGTACAATACACCCAGATATAAGTAATATAAAGAAACATCATCAGCTAGATGGATATAACCAGTGTAAAGCATTGAGCCGATAAGTTTAACGAGAAGGGATATAACATGCGAACAAATCGACTGTCTGGTACAAATGGATCTACAAACGTTCTAAATCTAATCTGTTACCATCAGCAGTGAGGTTCGAGCGGATCGATGCAGCTATGATAATAATAACAAACTAAAGCCAAAGAATCCATAAAACCATCTATATATTGATAGGCTCATGAAAGCGTGCCATATATGTAAAAGCATAGGCGAATCGGCTAAAATAGCCGATGCATGCATAGCAAACAAACAGAGTACATATCTCGACCATGAACAAAACCACTAATCAATAATCTCTAACCCAAAGTCTTACAAGTGAGGTTCGACCGGATCGATGCAGCTATGGTAGTGTCATTAGATTGGATCTCATTAACTAGTGAGTTTATTCAGGATTGAAACATGTCTTTGAATGCATACTACGTTTGATTGGAATAGAGATAAAACAGCCGATCTAGCAGAATCAAGTCATCAATCATAAGATTCAAAGCGTGACCAGACTAGAAGACGACCAATTGTGATGATATGATGCCGATCTATCTCTGTCTCAATCAGGTGATTTTTTATAATTAATGGAACATTAATTATAACAAGATCGATAACTGGTGATTCAGCCAAAAAATAGCAAGGAAAATCTTACAAATGTTAGTAGATTCGATAACTGGTGATATTGTATTAAACAAGTTGTTTAACACAAGACTAATAACTTTGATCTATATTATGATTCGTAAGAGATCAATCAGCTGATGTAGCCTTACAAATAATGATACAGATCGATAACTAACTTATATTATACTCGAAAAAGATCAATCGGCTGATGCAGCTTTACAAGTATGATACAAGTCATGACGGTACTCACAGACAAGCCATGGGTCGATCGATCGATGCAGCCCTGCTTGTTGAAGAACTCATCGAGATCTACAATACTCCTACTCCTAAGGATTGGAGTAAAGCCAAAAAAGTAATTGTATTTATTGATTGTGTGTGTTTACAATAGTCGTGGTCCAATATTTATACCGGGAACCCAAACATGAATCCTACTCAAATACGACTCATTACAATTCTTAGAATAAAAGAAAACATTCCTAACTTAAGATAACTTGGACCCTAATCTTTTCCTTTTTGTAGAGTCTGACATATTTTCCCCGACGCCATCCGTACGTAGTTCATTGACGTTGTCTGCTGACGTTGTCTATAAAATAGCCGATTCTAACACTGCATCAAAACCAGCCGATATTGATTCTCATCTGATTGATTCCTTGATGATACAGTTCCCACGTTCTCTCTGCTAAATTTTGGTGTAAACACATGCCCCCTAATTTTGGGATAAAAATAATTTTATTCCAAAATTACCACGTCTGTACCCCTGATGGGTCCGTAGTCACGGGTAGAGAACCTTGATCTGGGGCCTACTATCTATTACCTCCACCAACATCCTCACCTGCTTATGAGCCCACACTTCAAAGCTTCAGAAGAGCACTATTGCTTCACGGGCGCTTGGATTCATTCTTCCAGACCGACTATAAATGTCTATCCGACTCTAGCGAGAACAACCCAACAACTAAGTTATGTTTTTCTTCTGCTTGCCTCCTCGAGTGCCCTTGACTTTGCTAGACCCTTCATGGTCTAATCCCTTACTATGAGGGTCTTGAGTGGTTAGAAGAATTCTTGTGTATAGGGTAATTATGTTGCTCATTTTAACGCCTTGTCGAGCAAGAGGATCAGCTGCTATGGTTAGAAGAATTCTTATGATATCACCTGAGTCTTCTCACCATCAGCGCAGAGCTATTCTAGTGTTTGCAAGGGTTCAAATGTGTGGACACGTTCCCCTTGTTCACTCTATCAAATGCCCGTGCCGAGAAATCAATGGGATATATGAGCATCCTCTTAGTAGGCCGGTCTCCTTTCTCCCCTGATGCTACTTCCATCATTGGGCTAATATGACTTGGTCCATGATGCCCTTCGGCCTTGTGGGGATCCAGACTCCCTTCAATCCAATGAAGTCTTAGTGGGTCGAATGTCGGTTAATGTAACCTTTTGTATTAATCCCGTGGTATCTATAATTATGGGAAGCAATAAGTTTGAATCCATTATGCTTCCGTGAACCGTTCCATAAATTTTCAGAGTGTTGATCTGTTTCAATAACTAACTTCAATTCCATAACCCTGACGAAGTCTATCTTTTCATCTCTAGGGCCATATATGCGGGCCATGGCTGTGGATTGAAAAACAACCTGCTTTGTCCCAAATCTTTTGTGTCTTTGGTGCGATTTACTTTCTAATAGGCTCGAAGACATGGAGAACGGCAAGAGGTCTGCTGAAGAGGCCCTTGACGAGTCTGTATCACCACACCAGCATCTTCGTCACCAGGAGAATGCAACCCATGATTTTGGGCGGATGGACTTTCATCTGAATGCGCTGTAGGACGCTCTCACCATCTCAGAACATAGGGCCAACTCCATTCAAGTGAGGCTGGCCGAGGCCGAGGCTAGAATCATGGGTGAGATATCCACCACAATTCTCTGTTCTTTTAGTTTTGTCTTCAAGATCTTGATTATCCCTTCTTTGAATCCTTTCAGACCTATCGGCCTAGTTGGAAAGCCTTTGATCAGCTGTAGAGTATGTGGCAGGACTTGCCAATGCTAGGAGCACCGTGCTGGTGGATCGCCTATACGATGTCCCAAACCGCATCAGAGAAGTTGCCCTTCATGGTGTTCATCATAGCGCTGCCATGGCATTGGCTGTTGCGCAAACCCGCTCTGGTCACGATCTTTGACTTCTTCCCCATGGTTTTCCAGCCACTGACCATCCTAAGGACCATGAGCACCTGGTCAAAGACTTCTTCAACACTGCCAACTCCATAGCCCTTGCTTCCTAGGCCGAAGACATTGTGAACGAAGTGTTCCCTGGCTCTTAGTTTGTAATAGGAGAAGCTAGCAAATAATCTTTTTGTTTGAACTGACTTCCCTTTTTGCCCTAGCCTCATGTTTTGCAAAAGCGCGAAGCCGATCACAATCAAAACCTTGCAATCATCGGCTGTGAAGCTCTTTCAACTTCTAATCTGCTGTAATTCAGCTCTGATTTTTCCAAGGAAGAACGGTTGCATGCCCAGACACCAGTTTGCAAGGAGAGAAATTATTCAGCTTGTTGTGTGTCTCCTCGAGGCTCAGTAGAATAGCCATTTTAGATTAGCTGATTTTGATTCCTGATCCGATCTGACTTGATTAAATCTGAAAATGGCTCTCATGGTAAAACCTTTCAAATTCCTTCTCGGTCATCAATCGCCGCATTTTCCCTCGGTACTGGCAGAACGTCGCTCCCTCTTCCATTAATTGGGCTTGCCTTTGCATATTCCGAGATATCGATCATCCTGTCTCCATGGCTATAAATACTAGCCAAGGGATCTAGCTTCAAACACATGTACACTTGCAACTGCTTCTGTTCTCTACGCTTCTCCACCTTCACAAACCTTGTAGCAGTTTCTTTCTCCTTTCACAATCTAGACAAGCACCCATGGTAGGAAAGGATCACCGTGGCAAGCGCGTAGCAGAAGATCTCCCAGAGGAGGAGGTCCCGGTCGGCCAGCGGCTTCGCCGCATGAGGTAAGACTGAACGCTCCCGTCCATAGCAAGAATCCTCTATTAATGCATCTGCAGGTTCATCCTCAATGATAGCCTCCGGCCACTTCCTTCCAAGTCTAGCGAGCCTTCTACCGCCGCGTCTGTTGCTGTCGCACCGGATTCATCATAGAACTCCTACGACTCCTACAACGGCGACGACGCCCGGCATTTCCTTCGGGAGTGGAGGGCGGCCTAGGACCATAACTCCGAGGCAACTCGGGAGAACGATCAGCTTGAGATCCACCTCGGGGCCTCTCAAGCCACCCTCCTCACCATCGAGGAAGAGTCCGATGCCATGGTGGCGGGTAAGATGAACTCCAAGAAAACCATTTCAATTTCCACTGTCCTTGTCTTGATAACCCCTTTGTTTCTGTAACTACCAGCTTGACAGTACAGTTGGAGAACCTCCAGCTGGCGGCAAACATGACTATGGTGGCCGACAACGCCCGGGGCCCTCTCTTCAACAACCGTCTGCACAATGTCCCTCCACGGCATTCACCACGGTTCGACGGTGGCCCTGGCCATGTTGTAGGTCCAGACCGGGCATGATCTCCACACCATGGAGCTAGGCTTCCCGATGGCCGACGACCCTGACATGCACGAGGACTTGATCGAGGACTTTGAAGATGCTGCAGCGGCCATCATGGACATCACCTCAGCCTAGGACGTTATAAATAGAGTGTTTGATTAGCTTGTACCTAGGACAAACTGATCAATGAATGAAATTTTTGTTTTTCTATGATCGCGTCTCAACGAATTTTCTGCAATATCTTTGTATACATCGTGACTGTCCCTATGTTTGTTTTTGCTCTATAGGCAATACATATCGTATCATCTTTTACCCCTTCAGGTCTGTTTTTTTTAACTAGAGGCGATACCCTTCTGGTACCGGCTATTAGAGCTGATGACTGAACAAATCGGCTATCAAGTATTAACCTAGACGTTAGGATAATATTTCTTTAGATATTTTCCATTGATCGCTCTGTCAAACTCCTCTTCCCCTTCTAGTGTTTCCAAAATATAAGCATTGTCAGGCGCACAACGTTTAATCTGATAAGGACCTTCCCAATTAGGTGACCATTTGCCAAACTTGCTATCCTTAGACCCAATCGGCAATTTTACCTTCCAGACTAATTCTCCTTCACTAAACTACTTGTTCTTGACCTTTTTGTTATAATGCCTTGCAACCCTTAACTTATTGGTTTCAATATTCTCAAGAGCACGCAGCCGATGACAAATTAAATCCTCTAAATCATCCATCATTAGATTCTTGTAGACTTCGGCCGTCAAATCATTATGTAATGTAACACGTCTTGATCCAATCTGGATTTCCCAAGGAAGAACTGCATTATGCCCATATACTAACTCATAAGGCGATGATTTAATCGATCTATGGCAAGCCATCCTGTATGCCCACAATGCCTCATTGAGTGTTAAGTACCACTTCCTTGGTTGCTCCTCAATTTTCTTATTAATTAATTTAATCATAATTTGATTGGATGCCTCTGCCTGGCCATTAGCCTAAGCATAGTAAGGAGAAGAATTTAATAACTTAATTTTCAAACTGTCAACAAAATCTCTGAACTCTTCTGATGTAAACATTGTCCCTTGATCAGTAGTAATAGTTTGAGGAATTCCAAAATGATACACAATATGTTCCTTGACAAAATCAATCATATTCTTTGAGGTTACCGTCTTCAAAGGAATCGCTTCAACCCGTTTGGTAAAGTAATCTGTTGCTACCAATATGAACTTATGTCCTTTACTTGAAGGTGGAAAAATCTAGCCAACTAAATCAATTCCCCAACCTTGAAACGGCCATGGTTTAATTATTGGATTCATAGCCGATGCAGGCAATTTCTGAATATTACCAAAACGTTGACTATCCTGACACCCCTTGTAATATTCAAAACAATCTTCTAGTATTGTTGGCCAGAAATATCCAGGCCTACGAATAATTCATTTCATCTTATAAGCCGATTGATGAGCTCCACATATCCCTTCTTATACTTCACCCATCAACACTTTAGCTTCTTCTTGATTTAAGCATTTAAGCAACACCCCATCGACTGTCTTGTAATGTAGCTGATCATCTAACAAAACATACTTAGTCGATTTATACCTTAGTTTCCTGGTAACCTTCTATGATGGATTCTTAAGATAATCAACTATTTCGACTCTCCAATCATTAGTCAAGGTTTCACCGCTTAGGATCTCTTAAAACACTCGATAACCTGACGCACTCTGAGCTAACCGATTAGCCTCTTGATTCTGTGCTCTTGGAATATGCTGAAGAGAAATATGGGGAAACTCCTTGAGTAACTTCTAGCATTCATCATAGTATCCCCTCAGAATATCATCTTTACACTCATATAGGCCGATCAACTGATTAATAACTAAGTGTGAATCTCCAAATACTTCAATTGACTCGGCCTTTACTTCATGAAGAAGTTGAAGTCCCTTAAGAATAGCTTCATATTCTGCTTGATTGTTGGTAGTCACTGGTTTAATTGGAAAAGCAAACTCAAAACTTGCCCCCTGAGGTGAAACAATAACAATACCAATGCCACCACCTTGCTTGCATGAGGACCCATCAAAGAACAATGTCCAAGGTATCAGTTCTACATAGCCAATACTTGGTTTATGATGCTGAGTAATAAAATCGGCTATTACTTGCCCCTTGACTGCTTTAGCCGATTCGTACCACAAGTCAAATTCCGATAATGCAAGAATCCACTTTCCCATTCTCCCATTTAATATTGGCATTGATAACATGTGCTTGATCACATCAGCCTTAGAAATAACTGTACACTCAGCCGATAACAAGTAATGTCGCAACTTAGTGCAAGAGAAATATAAGCATAAGCATAACTTTTTCAATAGGAGAATATCTTGTTTCTGGATCCAAAAGCCTTCTACTTAAATAGAAAACAACTCGTTCTTTTCCTTCAAACTCTTGCATTAAGGCCGATCCAATTGTTTGGTTATCGGCCGATACGTACAACTTAAAAGGTTTACCATGCTGAGGAGGGACCAGCATAGGTGGACATTTCATATATTCTTTTATCTCCTCAAACTCCTTTTATTGTACGTCACCCCATTTAAATTCTTGATCACTTTTCAACTTCAACAAAGGAGAAAATAGCATAACCCTTTTTGACAAATTTGAAATAAGCCTTCTAAGAAAATTAATTTTACCAAGCAAAGATTGTAACTCTGTTTTAGTAGTCAGGGGCACTGCCTCATCAATTGCTTTCATACTTTTCTGGCCAATTTCAATTCCTCTCTCGTGAACCATAAAACCCAAAAATTGTCCAGCTGATACTCCAAAGGCGCACTTATTAGGATTCATCTGTAAACCATGTTTTCTGGTGCACTCCAGAGTCTCCCGCAAATCAGCTAGATGTCCTTTGTATCCTTTTGATTTTACCACCACATCATCAATGTAGATTTCAACAATCCCGCCGATCAACTTATGAAAAATATAATCCATCGCCCTCTGATAAGTTACACCAGCATTCTTCAAACCAAAGGTCATCATAACCCATTCAAACAAGCCGATTGCGCCAGGGCACCTAAAAGCTATTTTTGCTATGTCTTCCTCAGCCATAAAAATTTGATTATATCCTGCATTGCCGTCTATAAAACTAATAACCTTGTGCCCGGCTGCTGCATCTACCAACATATCGTCTATTGACATCGGATAACCATCCATGGGTGTAGCCTTGTTCAGATCTCTGAAATCAATGCAAACTCTTAACTTCTCATTTTTCTTATATATAGGAACAACACTCGATATCCACTCTGCATAACGGCACGGTCGAATAAATTTCGCTTCTTGTAATCTTTCAGTCTCCTTTTTGATATCATCAAGAACATTTGGGTTAAATCTCTTCGGAGCTTGTTTAAATGGCCGATATCTAGGTTTGATTAGCAATCGATTCTCAACAATTGATCGATCTAGACCAGGCATCTCATAATATTCCCAAGCAAAACAATCTTTAAATTCCTCTAATAAATCTATCAACTCTCGCTTATACTCAGGATCCAACTTAGCACTTACATACGTCAGCCTAGGCCTATCTCTAGAACCAATATCTATATCCTGTAATTCATCGGTCGGCGTAAAGCCATGTCCTAGTTTACCATCTGTACCATCTATTGGATTATCCTTTAAAATAAACTCTCAGAGCCGACTGCTTGGATCGGCTGTTGGCTTTCATCATTGATTTTAATGAAGCCTCTTTCCCATCGCTTGCCAAAAAAAACACTCAAAATCTTCTAGTTCCCAATACATTGGGTCAGTTGTTGCTATACTCATAGAATCATCAGCATGAACCAGCTCAACATCATCTCCATACCACTGAATCAAGCATTGATGCATAGTTGATGGTACACAATAATTTGTATGAATCCAATCACGACCAATGAGTAAACTGTATGAACCCTTTCCATCAATGACAAAGAATGTAGTGAGCAAAGTCTTACTTCCAATTGTCAGTTCAACATTTATTGCCCCCTGATCTTGGATGCGTTAGCTCCAAAATCCTTAAGCATCATGTCAGTCTCAATCAAATCTCCTGGTCCCTTACCAAGCTTGCGAGAAGTAGTATAAGGCATAAGATTAACAGAAGCACCTCCATCCACCAACATTTTGCTCATCGGCTTCCCATCAACAAAATCTTTCACATATAAAGCCTTCAAGTGCCGATGCTTAACTGGCTTATCAAATATAGCTTGATGTATCACTACCAATTTGGAAACCATCTCCTCATATTCTGATTCATCAAAATCTGAATAGACTTCTTGATCTGCTGGAGCTCTAAATTCTGACGGCAAAAGAAAAGCCATTTGAATATTAGTCGATGGTTGACCCTTATCGGCTATTTGTTTAGCATGACATATTTGAGGTTTACCCGATTTTTGAGCCTGTTTCAACTCTCTACTCCTTAGGCGTTGTACCCTTCTTTTCTAACTTCTTGTTAAACCTCCTGGACACCATTGCCCTTCCTGTCAAACATATTTTTTCTCATCACCTTCTTCTTCATAATTAGCCCAATTTTGGTCAACAACTCGCTTCCTAAGTCAATCATGAACACTTCTATTTTTTAAGCGCTGATCCATATTATCATGATGATACTCGATTCGAGCATGGATAGACCGGCGGTTGGCTTAAGATTGCCTAAACTCCCAATATTGTTCACTACACTCTGGGCAATTATTTCTAGTAGGCAATTTCAAACCTTCATTCCAAGAATGTCTGAAGAAAGGACAATTCCAATGTGATTCAGCTTATTTTCTTTCATACCTCTCCTCTTTTTGTTGACGCTGGTATACTTTCTCTTCTAACCAACGCTAATAATCCTTTTCTTTCTGTCGTTGCCATTTATTCAATAAAATTTGAGATGTAACACGTGGCCTCATCGCCCTATTTATTGACGTCTCTCCCTGCTCATATCGGCTCTTCTATTGGTCACGACACCTTTTAATTTCTCTATATTCATCAGCCGATAATTGCATCTCTGGATCAACTGTTCCAGATTCTTTTGCTCTAGTTGATGTTAGGATTTTAGTCTTCCCTTTGAATAACTTAACATCAACCATATTCTGATCTATTGGGAAAGGATTATCATCAACTTTCATCTTCCGAGGTGTATCAAATTTAAGCTTCCCTTGCTGAATAGCCCTCTGTATATGTTGTCAGAAAATTCTACACTCATTAGTAGAATGAGAAGTAGTATTATGAAATTTGCAGAACTTCTTATTCTTCAACTGATCAGGAGGTAATATAATATGATTGGTGGGCAATTTGATCTGTCCTTTTTCAAGAAAGAAATCAAAAAGCTTGTTTGATTTTGTGATATCAAAATCATAACTTTCTTCAACTCCTTTTTCCCAAGGATTCGGCATCATCACTGTCTTCTTACCCCAATTCCATTCAGTCGCAGCAATCTCCTCTTTTTCATCATCCTCACCATCATCATCAACTAAATATGGATTATAAGCTTCAGCAATTGCTACATTCTTCTAGAATCGGGTATCTCTACGCATATTCTGGAATTGGTTATTAAGTGTTGCCACCCGTTGAGCCAACTGACCTAAATTGTCAAACTCTTGTTGTCGGTGCAGAAAGTGACCAACTAGTAAATATTTGTAGTTTTGGCATACGTTGTGATCGGAGGTGACCTAGCACTCAATGACACAGGGTTTATACTGGTTCGGGCAACGTGCCCTACGTCCAGTTTGAGTCAGTCGGTGACTTTATTCCTGAGCCCAGGTGCTCGAAGTTTGCAGTGGGGTTACAAACGAGAAGGAGAGAAATGGGGTGTACAAGGGGTCTGGTCGGCTCCGGTCAGAAGGGACGAGAGCGACAGGAGCTCCGCTACGAGCTAAGTGTTCAAGCGTGTGCTTGAGGTCCGAACCTGGTGGTTCTATGGTTGTGAGCTAGTGAACTTGGTTGATCTGATGAATCTAGGATGGCTTGAAGAGCCTGGATTGACCTATATGAGCTTGAATCAATTGCCTTCCTCTTAGGAGAGAGCGCATCCCCTTTTATAGATGAAGGGGATGGCCTTACAAGTGAGAGGGAGAGAGTACGTATGTTTCTAAACCTTGTTGCCCACGCCGGCAGGTACAGGATGATGGTAGGCGCCTACAACACTGTTGGATGTTAGATGCATATGGGAGGTTCCGTCGTCCCTGTCTGGGTATGGCAGATGTCGGCACCTGCATACACTGTTGATGCCCAGAGGCATGTGAGGGATTTCACCATGTGCACTCGGTATGGTAAATCCCGGCGCCCACAATACTGTTGGTGCCCAGAGGCATGTGGGGGGTTTCACCATGTGCACTCGGTATGGTAAATCCCGGCGCCCACAACATTGTTGGTGCCCAGAGGCATGTGGGGGGTTTCACCATGTGCACTCGGTATGGTAAATCCTGGCGCCCATAATACTGTGTGTTAGGGAGGTTTCAGAGTACTATTTCTGTAGGTGTACAGGGTATGGTCCCTGGTATTGTGGTTTGACTTGTGCGCCTTGCCTTACTTTTCTCCGTTCGTTCCCTGGTCCTTTCCGGGCGGGCGTCCCCGGTCGGTTGGTCCCAGTTGGCTCTGGTTGCGCTAGTCGGAGAAGAGTAGTGAGCAGGGTCTTTACATACCCCGGTCGAAGATGTGGGGTCAGAGTCAGAGGTAGTGCTCTTTCCAGGCCTTTCGGTCGGAGAGACCGTCTAGCGGTGACTGAGACCGAAGCGAGCGCTCCGGTCGGATGGTGGGCCAGAGTCGGAAAGTAGGTGTCGTTCCTCCTCGGCTGGGCCTTCCGGTCGGTGATTGGATTGCCGTTCTGGCCCGTCATTCTGATATTTGGGCCGGCCCAAGAGTTGTGTGTTGTCTGCTTGGGCCAAACCCTTGCGAGGAAGCGGGTCCGCGAGGGACCCTGGGTTTATGAACCCGACACTTGCCCAAGTAGTTTTTCTCTCTATGTTGGCAATATTCCTAGAACAGACAAAGCAGCTAGCTAGTTATCAGTCAGATTCAATGAAAAGCACAAATTTTTAGTTTCTCGGAACCTCTAAAGAAACTCAGCACCCGATTTATTAGTTATTTGCCTTATGGTCATCAAATCTATGATTTTCTTTTGTCTTGTCCCAGTATAGAAATATATATATGAAATTTCTTCTCCAGGTCAGTCTAATTGGCAATAGAATTAACTAGTAACGATGAAACCAGGTGAAAGCTGGTCCTGACAGGGACAAAGAGAAGAAACAAACTCGATGAGCTTCTTCAATGGATGCTTCACCCAACTAAGTAAGATACCGACTGACATGTTCTATTATACTTGTACTATCTTGACCAGTGAACTTGGCAAATTCTGGAAGCCTGTAGTTCGTAGGAAGAGCAACCAAATCATACCACTCTGGATATGGACGTTTATACAAAAAGGTCTGCCCTTTTGATTTTAAACCGAACTGATTCTTCACCATTTCTTTGCAACAACTCATCGGCATTTAAATTTAGATTTCTTTGCAATTGCTGACCCATCTGCGGATTAAAATTTTGGGTACCTTGATACCCTAGATTTGGAATCATATGAAGGGTATTATAATCTGTGCCATAATGATATCCTTGTGAAATCTCTATCTATTGAGTCCTTTGCTGATTTGCTGCTCAAAGTTTCTGATTGTAAATGTTGGGATCTGTATCTCTATGAATCCTTTGAACTGATGGTGCTATTTTTTGAGCCGATGGCGGTATTTGGCCTGATGTGCCAAAAATAACCATTTGATTCTAAACTTGTCGTGTCAGCTGTTGCACATGCTGTACTAATGATCCAGGATTATTCTATATTTGATTAGTAGTAGTACCCTGAACTTGCTTATATGAGCTTTAAACTACCTGTACATCATCATTGCCAGCTAGTGCTAATTCTTAATGGCTAGTACCAGCTAGATTAGTCTCCTGAGTCAACGGATGTGGAATGTTGTAATAAGCCGGTCCAATCTGATCAATTGGATATCCATGAAACAACTCCTTCATGGTATTGTGGAATGTGTTCAAGAAAGTTGTATTATGGTTCAACATGGCATCATAAACAGATTTGTTGACAGCATCTACAAAGAAACGTCTATCATCAACTTCATCTATATCTAACTGCCCATGTATCAGAACTCTTGGTAGTGGATATTTCTAAACAACTTTATTGTCACGTGTCTTGGTGTAGGACAACAAATACTTGTTCTAAAACTCTTCTATAGCTTTACTAATGACATCTTTATCCACATCAGGTAAGTCTTCATAAGGCACCATAAGAATGTCCCTATTGTTGTAAGCTGCCATGACAATTGTGGTGTCCCACCGGGTGTACCAAAATGTGTGTCGGCGTAAAAATGTGGCGATGCGCCTGACACACTACAAGCCGGAACGATCTAGGTGGAGTCAACTCGAAGATCTGCTTGGCTTCAACACATGACCGGTCGATCCTGAAAATCCTAAAGGCGTGCCAGTCAATTTGACCTGCAATTGATAAGGAGAGAAAGTTTTATCAGTAATTTAGGGTGGAACATGCCGGTTTTGCCCAAGCAGTTCCAAGTATGCTGCTTCGGGAGCAGGCAAATAGGAGAATCGACTAAATAGCCGATACGAGAAGAAAGCGACTGTTTAGGGACTGTGCTGCTAGTGGGTCATGATTGATTTATAATAACAAGTACAATACACCTAGATATAAGTAATATAAAGAAACATCATCAGCTAGATGGAATGCTTATATGTGTTTCATTTACTGCATGCACTATGTGAAATGCTTAGAATTGTTTTGTTTTTTTAGGCTTGCACACATGGTGACTGTTGTCCCCTCGTATGCTACCTTTGGACGGTGCCGGTGCAAAAATGTGGCGATGCGCCTGACACACTGCAAGCCAGAATGATCTGGGTGAAGTCAACCCGGAGATCTACTTGGCTTCAACACAGGACCGGTCGATCCTGAAAATCTCGAAGGCGTGCTAGTCAATTTGACCTGCAATTGACAAGGATGGAAAGTTTTATCAGTAATTTAGGGTGGAACATGTCGGTTTTGCCCAGGCAGTTCCAAGTATGCTGCTTCGGGAGCAGCCAAACAGGAGAATCGACTAAATAGCCGATACGAGAAGAAATCGACTGTTTAGGGACTGTGATGCTAGTGGGTCATGATTGATTTATAATAACAAGTACAATACACCCATATATAAGTAATATAAAGAAACATCATCAGCTAGATGGATATAACCAGTGTAAAGCATTGAGCCGATAAGTTTAACGAGAAGGGATATAACATGCGAACAAATCGGCTGTCTGGTACAAATGGATCTACAAACGCTCTAAATCTAATCTGTTACCGTCAGCAGTGAGGTTCGAGCGGATCGATGCAGCTATGATAATAATAACAAACTAAAGCCAAAGAATCCATAAAACCATCTATATATTGATAGGCTCATGAAAGCATGCCATATATGTAAAAGCATAGGCGAATCAGCTAAAATAGCCGATGCATGCATAGCAAACAAACAGAGTACATATCTCGACCATGAACAAAACCACTAATCGATAATCTCTAACCCAAAGTCTTACAAGTGAGGTTCGACCGGATCGATGCAGCTATGGTAGTGTCATTAGATTGGATCTCATTAACTAGTGAGTTTATTCAGGATTGAAACATGTCTTTGAATGCATACTATGTTTGATTGGAATAGAGATAAAACAACCGATCTAGCAGAATCGAGTCATCAATCATAAGATTCAAAGCATGACCAGACTAGAAGACGACCAATTGTGATGATATGATGCCGATCTATCTCTGTCTCAATCAGGTGATTTGTTATAATTAATGGAACATTAATTATAACAAGATCGATAACTGGTGAATCAGCCAAAAAACAGCAAGGAAAATCTTACAAATCTAGCAGATTTGATAATTGGTGATATTGTATTAAACAACAAGTTGTTTAACACAAGACCGATAACTTTGATCTATATTATGATCCATAAGAGATCAATCAGCTGATGCTGCCTTACAAATAATGATACAGATAGATAACTAACTTATATTATACTAGTAAAAGATCAATCGGCTGATGCAGCTTTACAAGTATGATACAAGTCGTGACGGTACTCAAAGACAAGCCAGAGGTTGATTGGTCGATGCAGCCCTGCTTGTTGAAAAACTCATTGAGATCTATAGTACTCCTACTCCTAAGGGTTGGCATAAAGCCGGAAAAGTAATTGTATTTATTGATTGTGTGTGTTTACAATAGCCGGGGTCCAATATTTATACCGGGAACCCAAACATGAATCCTACTCAAATACGACTCATTACAATTCTTGGAATAAAAGAAAACATTCCTAACTTAAGATAACTTGGACCCTAATCTTTTCCTTTTTGTAGAGTCTGACATATTTTCCCCGATGCCATCCGTACGTAGTTCATTGACGTTGTCTGCTGACGTTGTCTATAAAATAGTCGATTCCGACACTGCATCAAAACTAGCCGATATCTATTCTCATCTGATCGATTCCTTGATGATACAATCTTAGAAGCTTCAAGTTCCCGCGTTCTCTCTACTAAATTTTGGTGTAAATAGACGGGAATTAAGTCGGTTTGGGGTAAGCCGCAACGGCGCTACGTTCAATACTCCAATGATTTGGATGTTTAAACTCTGAATCATGCTCGTTCTACCACCGAGGCTTCCATTCTTTTTCTTCATAAAGTATCAACAAGGCCATGTACTAATAACACATGTTACAGGTTGAATGGGATCCATATGACAGGCGAGACGTACAAGAGTTGAACATGGCCCCATATGTTGAGGCTGAGAAGGTGCTGTGGTGATCCAATGTAGCGATGATCTTCTACTATGTGGTCGAGCACCACTTGCCCCAAAGAGTGATGAAGCAGTTTGGTAGGAATCAAAATTTCCCTCTACTGCACGAGTTGACAACCCGTCAGTTGCATGAGTAAGCTGGACTTTGCATGTATCATGACTCACCATTGCATCAATCGTACAAGGCCTCAAAATGTAACATGTGTCATCCTTGCCGGATTTCGAGGAGGAAAAGGTTCGGCTGCAACGACTGGCTTGTGAAGCATCAAAAGTACGTGCAAGAGTGGGAAGCTAGAGAGAGGGTGGAACCGACTAATGGGGCTCGCTGTGTGACCAGCAATTACCGTGAATACCTGGCGTGGCTTCACAGGTCAACAAGAATCACTGTGCATCCACTAGTCTCTAGCATTCCAATTGATGAACAAGGGAGTGATGACGAGGACCCGTATGATGTGATGACAAGGACAAGTGTGCAGCCGTAGAGAGCGCCACTTGAGAACTACATGGTAAGCATTTGAATTGAACTATGCCTTCACACAGCTTAACTTGAAAAGTACATCGTAATGATGAATATGCATGAACTCTAGGCAACTCAACTAACTCACCTTTCCAATGAGGCCGGAGTTTACCTTGGACGTGCAGCAGGGGTCGAGAATTCATACATTGAAGAATTTGCCAACGTAATACCCCTATGCCTATGTATTTGAACTATACCCAGAACGATATGTAACCACTTCTCATTTGACATGAACATGTTTGTAGAAAGTGTTGACATCCTGTCGACGCATGGCTCACAAGTTGAGTTGCATGAGAACCGAAGATGTACAAGTGCCACCTCCCGCATCCCAAGGACGACAAACCTGTACAAGCCAAAGGGTAGCAATTGAGAGACCGGAGAGCTCCCGTACAAGATGTAGGGATGATGAAGACGACGATAATGGAGATGATGATGACATCAATGATCCAACGTATGACCAAGACGAGCTGACGGGTTCCCAACTTGCTGATGCTCCTCAGGGTACACAAACTCAGGTGCGTGTTTCATTACCAAGTAGTACATGAGGCTGTATTTGATATGGATGACCAACATCATTGATATTTTTGTGAATATGACTGCCACTTTACTATTTCCTCATGTTACTTCTTTGACGTTGTATATGTTTTCTGTAGAGTTCGTCCCAACGCCTGCGATGAGGTGAAGGAAGAAACGTGCGGCCACGTGCCCATGACCGCTCGGACATCGGCAGTCCTAATCTCCTTGCGACAAATCTAGGCTACCAACGTCATCCTCGACAACCCTTCACGCCTAACCCCTAATCCCATCTATCAAGTTCGTGTATGCTTTGTGAACTATGTGCCTCTTTTGTGGAGGATGGTACGACTACATGGTTCTTTGGTGCACTATGTTCTAAATGCTAGATTTCTGAACTATGTGGACTATGCGAAGTATGTTGGTCATGTATGAACTGTGGAGTATGTGAACTATGTTGGTCATGTGGATGTGAACTATGGAAAATGTAGACTATGTCATTTGTGAAGTATGTGTATGATATTTGTTTCATGTTTGAATTATATGTGAAACTGTATGTATGGAAGTGTGGGAAGGATGGGGAAAAAATTCATTACACACAGGTCTATCATGCCAGTGCTAATGGCGCGACAGCCTAAACGCACACTGTGCAAATGACTGCTCGTTGGCGCGACGAGAAGGCAGTGGCCAGGCCAAACCATTTTGGTCTAGAGTGCTCATTGGTGTGGCAGTGTCGCGCCAGGCTCATTGGCGTGGCAGTGTCGCGCTAGTGAGCCAAAGAAACCAGAAAGGTTTGGCCTGGGCGCCCACTCCTCGTCGCGCCACCCAGGGTGGCGCGACAGTCCTACCAAACTTCGTCTACGACAACATGGTTTTCTATAACCAATTTTGTTGAACTGTTTATTCATGTTTTCAAAACCTAAATCCACCATTTGCAAACATTGCACTTTGTACATGTCCAACATTTCCAAAATCATGAACATTATGTGTTCTTCATGTTTTCAACTAAACTTCAAATTACAAGAATTGTTTACATGAAAAGCACGTATGCAAAGATAAACATTGTTCACATTACCATAACACACGATAAGGAGTTCAAAGCATTGTTCGTACAACTCAAGGTCATCGTCATCATCACTTACATAAGTGTGCCATCTAGCATATACAACCACTACTACCAATAGTCTTCCATGTAACATAAACAAGTACTACCAAATGGCAACCCATGGCCATTTGCAAAATATGTACGAATCTTGCTGCCTTGGCACAAAAGAAGCAGCGCTATCGTACCTGTCTTTCATCTACCATATACAAGACCTATGAAATGCCAAACCTATTGGCATTTGCAAAATATGTACGAATCTTGCTGCTTTGGCACAAAAGAAGCAGCGCTATCGTACTTGTCTTCCATCTACCATATACAAGACCTACGAAATGCCAAACCTATTTCCATTTGCAAAATATGTACGGCACCTTGTAGCTGTTGAGACACTACTCATGGTCATGGTCATCGTCATCGTCATCGTCATCGTCATCGTCATCCTCCTCCTCCATGGGTGCGGGGATATGGCCGTCGTTCGGTAAATTATCAGGGACTACAAGAACGAAACAATGTCTCATTGCCAACAATTATAAGAAGATGCACAAGTCAAAAACAAATTTCTAAATCAATTACTCACAAAAGCGACGCAAATGCCTATGGAAAAAGGCCATCTCCCTCTTATCCTTGGCCTCCTTAAAGTTGTAGGCCTCCTTGTTTTGTCGCTAGAAGCTCATCAACTTGGCCTCATTATTGTAAAAACTCAGTTGTCGATCGGTCACTCGAGGAAAGTCCTCTAAAATCCTATTATGGGTCTTCCATGATGGCATCTCTACCCCGTACCTCATCCTCACCTCCATCTGCTTCTCCTCCCGCATCCAACGCTTGCTCTCTTTTTGGAGTGGCGAATGTATCTTCAGCCTCTCCACTAACTCTCCATGACCAGTGAAGTCCTCCCAATCGCATGTCCTCCCCACCTAAGCAAACACAAAGCAATGAGCAAACAAACCGGTGTCCTATGTTCATGTAGTAACTTCACCGGTTCAGTCAACTTACCCATAACTCAAACGACCCTCCATAAGCATTGCCACAGTACCATATGTATCCTAGCTCAGACAGAACAACTCCTTCGCGAGCCTTGATGCCACACTTGCACTTATGGTTCGGCATCTTTGTGCATGGCCATGGCTTAATGCCTGCTTGAAACTCCGCAAATTCATACTCAGAAGGCCAGTGCGATTTGGGTCCATAGTTGTACTCCTCAAAGTCACAAGATGGGAACCCTCTCTGCAAAAAACACATGTTTGAAGTGCAACATTGTATGTGCAAAACGCATACAAGCTTAGAGATAGATTGCTTTCATGAGAACTCACATAATCCGGATATCCACAGCGATAGAAGGCAGTGAATGCTCCACGTTGGCTGGGAGTAGTTAGTCACGCCAGCACTCCACAATGGCATCTAGGAGGATTGGCTAGACGGCGCAAAGCAGCGTCAACCTTCTCCGCCTCTGTCGTTTTCGGAGGGTTCGGTGGCGGCGGAACCCAACGAACAAATTCTGAATATGGAACACTCTTCCAGGGGTCATAAGGAAACAACATAATCAATGGATCGAACATTTCATCGCCATCGATCCATTGATAGAAGTTGCATCCCTCTAGGTAGGCATCAAGTGTCGGGGGACGTCGCTTAAGTTGGCAACAGTAGAAAGCACGTCCAGCTGACGCGGGATGCCTTGACTACTTCACAAATGCTGGTAACCCACAATAACACAACGGTGTTGGCTCTGCTAGTAGGAAAGGATCGATAGCACCATGGTCCTTCTGATAGTGCACGAATTGGTTGTCATTTCGAACCGCCATTGAACCTATTAGAAAGTAGTTCAAGAAAGCAAAGATATGAACCAATAATCATGTAAACCAGTGAAGCCAAACCCAAAAACAAACTTATTGAATGTAAATGATGTCTATACATACATAGTCCAACTCATCTATACATCTAATCACCACAAAAACACACACTTCGAACAGTGCAAACCATACTGCTGTATAAACCCTAATGCACTGCCAACCAAAACCCTAATGCACTGCCAACCAAAACCCTAATGCACTGCCAACCAAAACCAATCAAAAAATCATAAAAGTTCAACAAGTACAACATGAACCATAATATATTAGACGTGATTAGCCAAATCAACTTTCATTCAACCAAACGAAAGCCGGTATTGCACACAGCAGTCTAAACCAAAGCAGTATATAAACATCAACTAAACACAAAAAACAACAGAGGTGAGGGAATCATACCTCATGCACAAGACCGTTCAAATCTGAAAAGCAAATGCAAACTTGATCAAAGGCAAATAGAGGATGGGAGGAGAAGAGGGACAACACAGGACCAAACTCTGACCTCGAGCTCGCCCAGAGTGGCCACATACTGAAGGGATATAGACAAGAGGGAGGAAAAAGGTGGTGGGCCATGGCCTTTATATGGGCCTGTCACGCTAGCCCGTCTGGCGCATAAATATTGTCAAGACCAAAGTCGCCGGGCGCGACAGGTCGGGCCCACGCACCGCCACGCCACCTACTGGCCAACGTCGGTGCCACTGTGGTCGGGGTTTGTCGCGCAAATATGTAGTGTGGTGCGATAACATGGTATCAAAGCATACCAAATTATACCAAGCGCCAAAAAGGGTCACTTTTGCAAAAAAAAAATTGGGATTAGTATTAAAATATTTATTTAAAAAGGATTACAAATAAAAAAAATTCCCCCTCCACCCTTCTCTCCTCTCTGTACTCCCTTCGTTCTAAATTATAAGGCATTCCAACTTTTTGAGAGCCAGAGCATCTAAAGTTTGACAAAGTTTATAGAGAAATTTACAAAGATTTACGACACCAAATAGGTATAGTATGAAAATATAATAATTAATAATGAATCTAATGTACTTATTTAGTATCATAAATGTTATTATTTTATTATATAAATTTGGTCAAACTTAAGATGATTTGACTCTCTAAGAAAGTTGAAATGGCTTATAATTTGATATGGAGGGAATATTTTTTTTATAGCCACATAAGCTTACAAGGAGTTGGTAACTACAAAGTAAGAAGTGGCTACATTGGGTAGTGATAGTCCTATACAAATGCAAATATAGAGTTCATAAAACAAGTTATATTTTACACTAGCAAAAGCCAATTTCATAAGTTTGGTTTGGTTTGGTTGGGGTGTGTTAGGTCTAAACAATAGTGCAACATCGTGGCAAAGCCAATTTTATAAGTTTGATTTGATTTGGTTGAGCCGTTGAGGTGTGCCAGGTCTAGACAATAGTTCAAAACCTAGATGACACGTGGGGTCTCTAGTGGCAAAGCCAATTTCATGTTTGATCTGATTTGGTTGGGGTGTGTCAGGTCTAGGTAATAGTGCAACACCTAGAAGACACGTGAGGGCCTCAGTGGCAAGACACTTGGTGGATCCTCTCCCACAAAAAATAAACTTACATCAAGGTGGGTACATGACCCACATATCAGATGTTAAACTGATAAGAACAGATACTACACTTGATCTTAGCCAAAAGACCAAGAAGGGTATGAGTTGCATATTGTCTGACCTCTCCTTTTGCTGCCCCGTCCTGCCTTTACCTTACTCTTGCTAGTCGATGTGGGACTAAAATAGAGTAGTTTTTACTATTTAGTGTCCCGTGACCCTTCTTATTTTATGGACTAGGCCTACTTTATGGACTGGGCCTACGAGAGCCCAATGTGCCACATTGAGCTCCTACTTAGGGAATCTCAGTTAGAAACCGTTATACTAGGCCTTTTCCTTTTGTTATCTATACAAGAAATGAAGTTGGATAGATTCTTACGTGAGTTCGTAAAACAATGAAGTTGGATAGATTCTTAACGTGAGTTCGTAAAACATGGTAAATAGATGTAGTTCCAGTTAGCATGTTGTCGCTACTACAGTTCCAGCAGCAAAACTGAGTCTGAATGTGAGCACCTAAAGCGTTCCTACTAATGGGATTGTGTTCGAAGAAGTTCAGGAATGCAATACAAAATTCAGTCTGAATCTGAGCTCCTAAAGCGTTCCTACTGATAACCCCCGTACCCGTGTGAAAGAAAGTACTTCAAGTTTCACCTGGCAATATAAAAGACATCTCGACATATATTTTAACATATATGCAATACTTGCCTGCAACGCAGAGGCAAACAAGCCGCAAAAAATCAACCAATCCAGGAAGGCAAAATCGACCGACCCAGGAAGGCTCATACCACTGGAACAACATTCGCATCACTGGAACTATTTCTGCCTTCGTAGCATCCATGGGGCGATACCTTGCAAATAGGGCATATCTTGCCTAGGCACAATTTTGCGCCGTCAGAAATCGTAGCAGCTGTAGGGCGCCATTAGAAATTAGGCTGAGCTTGTTTTAGCTCTGGGCCACAGCCAAAGACAAACAATACTACGTAGCAAACCACAGTACCTTGACAGATTAGATTTGGTACAGTTCCTTGACAGATTAGATTTTCCTCATGGCTCCAAACAAATGAAACAACATCGCAGCATCACCAACCCATCAGACAGACAACCACCAAACGCAGGACGATTACTTATATATTAGCGAAAAAAGTACTAACTTGAAAACCCAAGCGTTTTGCAAAGACTATTATACTGGAACCAATGTCAGCACTGGCTGCTCCGGATAACATTACTCGTACATAATAAGTGTCCTTCAAAATTAAAACGCCTCACGCGAACGGAAACATCTTGTCCAAATTAAGGGCAACTTCACTCCATGGAAGATGAAGTCGGGCCAGCGCCAAAGCCGCTTCCGCCACCACGGCCAAACCCAGGCCTCCCACCAGAACTCTGCAATATTGTAGGTGCAGAAATATATATCAGCAAGTATGAAATACAGTAATTGCAGAAAATGGAATTTTTCAATCTTACAAAAGCCAACTTGACACAGCAATACTGTAATTATAGAAAATGGTAGTGAACACATTTTGGCAAAATGAGTAAAAGCATTAGGTTTACTGATACAGCATGTAGCATAAATATACAATGTACCTACAAGAAGACTGCACAAACAGGCTATATTTGCTTCAAAGCTCAGCCAAGCTCTACCACTCCCACATGTTATTTCAACCACTAACTCGGACTTTTAATGTAGTATCCATCGAATATATACTACTTTAAAAAAACAAGTTGGTGCATGACAGTCACAATACACCATCACATCCAATCTCCATTCAATATCACCTATCCAATCTCCATTCAATATCACCTAGTCCCTTTTAAAACTAAAAGATATATCAGGTAAAACTTTCTAGGAGAAAAGCTATAAAAATAACTTTATCCCAATACTCATATGTCCCCTCCTACAAGAACATTTCTGGAGGCACAGGAGCACAGTTGCAGTGTGATCGGCCTAGCCCAACAACTGTGCATTGTGCCTCTGCTTTCTGTTTGTAAATTAACAGGATATGATGACTTTATTCAAATATTTACGACTAAATACAGTTAAAGGAGGGCCTTGTGCCAAATGTCTAGCTTTAATGAAGGGCTCAAAGGATAGCAAACAGACAATCACCACCAACTCCCATCTTTTAAAGTAGTATAATGGTTATGGTTACTACTATAAAAGAGTTGGTGCAGGATAGAATGCTGTCTCATCCGAAGTCCATTCAAGATTTCTAACTGCCAGCAAATCTAGGAATATGACTTCAGAAAAAATTACTTCTAACATATTCATTTCAATCCTAACATAGTGCTTGACCACCCCTTAGAATGCACCCTGATGTTTCACATTGCCAATTTCACTTCAAGCTGCATGATGTGTATCTATATGCACAAGACATGAACAACTGCAGGTGCAATTTCAACTCAGGATGCTCAAAACTAGGGAATAAAATAACTTGGCGTCAACGGACGAATATGATTACCCTGAAAGACGGCTGGAACTCAGCAGGAGCTCCACCCTTATCGCCACCGAAGTCACCAGGAGCGCCACGAGGACCACCACGGTACCCATCCCTGTCACCAAACCTTGGCCTGTCACCTTCAAAACGACCTGGGCCCCTACATACATTACAAGCAAAGATAAGATTAAATAACAGCATCAACAATTCAAAACTAAACAATTTGTACCTAATTGGTTAGCTTTAATCTGCTCCTCAGTAAAACAGTGTTAAAAGCACCCAAATATGATCTGTATAAATTTAGTTTGTCTTCTTTACAAGGATATCAACAAAATCTCATCCTAGAGCAGATTTTATCAAACCAATTATAACTCGGTATAAATAAGTACAATAAGTACAACAACGCCGCTATTCTTAAATAAACATGTACTCTTTATTTACTCATCCAACAACCAACTTCACAACAGTAGTAGAAAAGTTGCATCTCACAAAACATATTTGGAAAATGCATAACAAGCACCCATCAAAAAACAATTTTACTAGATAACCCAATCATCAAAAGATGAAAAGTGCGCAAAAAGCCATTTCAGACTTGATTGTACTTTTGCATCTGAAATCATCACCAGAAATGAGAAGCAAACATGTGAAATCATCACTACACACGTTTGTTATGTATACACATTAACATGAATGCCACAGCGCCTCAAGAATTAAGGCTTTACCTTGGTGGGCGGTCACCAGGAGGGCCAGAGCCGAATGGGCGGCCCGGTGGCCTGGCAGACTTCTTGAGCGTGGCAGGCACGATCTCAGACGGGAGGTTCAGGTAGTTGCGTAGGTGCTCAATGCCGTCATTGGTGAGGTACCAGTAGTAGTACTGCCAGGAGAAGGTTTCCCTGACGTACTCCTTGGACTTGAAACTCTGCATGAGCTTGATCACCTGGAGGTTGGGCACATCGATCTGCGGGTGCTTCGCCAGGTTGTAGTCCTTCTTGGCGTACAGCACGCCCTCTGCAGCAGCAGATACATCAAACTAACAGAAATTGTATGAACGTAAGACACATCACATCAGTCCATGCTTTGAATTCTCGGTGATGAATATATAACAACGAACCAGAAGCTATGTCCATTCCCTAGTTTAGGGGGGCAACCAAATTTGAAGGACAAACTTAGATCACAAGCTCGCTGTGTCAAGCATATATATCTGCTCGCTAAAGTTCGTGGGATGCTAAAATTGGCACATACCCTCCTATTAATAAAAAACAATTTGAAGATCTGTCTCCTCCCAGAAAACGAAACAACCAATCACCGCAACCTACACTACTGCGAGTTCAGTGGACCAAGAATCACGTACCCTTGAAGAGGTACTTGCAGATCTCATTGCGGTTCTTCTTGGGGATGATCTGCGGGTGAAGAAACCAGACACGATATCAACACCGGCAACAGAACAGACGGAAGCCGAGGAGCAGCAGCGGATTAAGCGTCGCGCGTGCTATCTTACCATGGTGAGCGGCGGGAGGGCGAGCTCCTCCGGGTGCTGGGGAGGCGGCGGCGGCGGCGAGTGGGAGCAACGAAGAATCCTAGCGCACGGGTCGGTAGATGGCTTTTATATAGCTGCCGCCGCGGTGTAGGGTTTGGTTCGATGCGTCAAAATGGAGGCGGGGCCTTCTGCATCTGGGCTTCTTGACCCAGTATTTTTTTAGCAACATCTTGGCCCAGTGCTACCCGGGGTACATACATATTTCGGCCGTTTCGCTTTGCGTCGCTGGGCCGTTCCTTTATGCACTGGGCACTGATTTTGTTTTCGCCTCGGCCTGCTACTAATGGCGTGTTCTGGTTGATTTCTGGGCTGGTTTGGACTGGCTGGTGCTGGTTTGTTGTGAGAGAAAAACACTGTTGGCTGGTTGAATAAGCCTGGCTAAAACTAATAAGCGAACAGGATGTAAAGGTCAACTATATTTTTCTTCCACTAAAAAACTATATTTTTCTTTATTATTACTATAGATATATTTTATTTTCATGAAAACAAATATTTGCACAAAACAAGACAAGTTGTAAAGTTGTAACGGAAAGGCTAGCGTCCAAACGTCCGGACGCCCGCGCATGCTTCATGTAGGCATGCTGTTGCGCCTGCTTCACGTGGGGGCCCGCGCCACTCCGTGTCGCGCACCGCTCTGTCTCAATCTGCGCCCACACGGCTTCCCGTGCCGACCAATCGTGCCCCTCTGCACCCACGCGCATGTAGGCGGGCCTAGCAGCTACAGCAAGCAGGGGCTACAGATAGGTCCTACTACAACATGTGCAACACCAAATCTACTTTTGCAACATCTAGAGGAAACATTTGCAACATACGTCCGAAAACAGTTGAAACACTTGCAACATACGTCCGAAGCACGAGGAAAACACGTGTCTATCCATTGCAAAACATATGCAACATCTAGATAAAACACTTGCAATATATGTGTGAAACATATGCAATATCCGGATGAAATACTTACAACATAAAGCGTGAAACATATGCAACACCTAGATAAAACATGTGGAACATACGTCTGAAACAGCTGAAACATTTGGAACAGACGCTTGCAACATACGTGTATAGCCATTACAACATATGCAACATCCTGATCTACTTTTGCAACATCCACATGAAACTTGCAACATGCATATGAAACACCTGAAACACTTAAACATAGGTTTACAACATGCGCTTTTCAGCGCAACATCTTCTTGCTGTTTGGGCGAATCGAGGCTCGTCGATGTAACATCTATGGTGTTACGAGCTTGCTTAGCACCTAGGTTAAGGTCAACAGAAAACAATTTCTGTAAACAAAAACAAAATATAACTTATGTATAGTGCTTATGTGAAAATGATGAGCAAATAGTGTAGAAAAGAATACAACTTTAGGTTTGGAAAGAGAATAGTGTTAACCAGCGTTTTGGGAGCTCAAACATCGAATCCAAAAATTAAACTAGAACTTTTCGCTGAATCGGCGAGAATTTAAACTTATGTTTAAAATACCATTTTTGGTGAATTATATTGAGCAAATAGTTAAATAGTGCTTAAGTATTTTTTTCCTATGGTTTAGTGTAAAGTATGGGCTATCACATGTAGTATTTCTTGGTTGAAGTTAATAAGGTATAGACCTCTTAAAAAGTGTGGCAACAAGTGTTCATGGATGTTAAGTCCAAATTGAACCCTTGTCTTTTCTAAGTCGGAAAAGAGTGTTGGACAATGCTATTTTGGCATTTGAGTTCTAAGTAAAATACTTAAACACTAGTTCCATGGTTTGGTGTTGTTGGTTGCCTCTAAGTGAGCACTTGATTAGGGTGTAGGTCGAAGTGCTAATGAATGTGACTTTGCTCGTTTTAATTTGGCTCAAACTTCCTTAGAACGTGTTGCAAGTCATGAGTTAGTGCTCGGTTCGTGAACTGGCGTTTAGCGTGATAAGCTCATGTTGGCATCCTTCTATCTCCCTCTCTGGTTGCTCTCTGGTCTTTGTGATTGCTCCGCTTGATAGCTGGTATGGTTGACTTTAGGATAGGGGAATTAGTTGAACCTCAATCGTGGTCGTTAGTAGCTTTTGCTTCGCTTTAAAATGTGTGCACATCACTCATAGTAGTCACTCGACCTGAGTTCGTGGTCATCGCATGCACAACGCTGTTGGCATCGGGCTCACGCCGTGGCCGGGCTACGGTCGCTGGCTAGCTCGCGTGCCCGGCTGATGCCGCGCAACGCCTTGGCCTCGCGTTGGCCGGCTCCAGTCGGCTGTGGCCAGGTTTCCACTGTCGTGGCATGCGCGCGCTACCCTTTGGCCGTCGAGCCGTGCGCGGAGTCGAGCCATGGCTGTGGCCATCATTGATAGGTTAGCGTGGCAGTCGCTCCACTCTCCAATTCATCTACCGCATCGAGCCTTGTGTCTTGGTCACAGCCGCCCTCTCGTGCTCACACGCTCTCGGCCATGCACCTCACCTACCGCCATGCACGCTGCTGTGTTCGGTGGCATGATCCCAGACACTCATCCCATCTACCTCTACTGCCACGACTACGCGTATTGCCCCACCTACGAGATAGGGAGGAGAGGACGGGTTGTGTATGTTAGTAGTGCCACGCTAGCACGTGGTCGGAGTCGCTGTCTCATGCGAGGCACCACGCTCTTCGCCCCTTCAATTCGCCTAGCTCAAGGCTTCTCAGTCCAATTCCTCGCACCAGTGAGTGGCATAGGTAGTCAGCTAGATGCCCATTTCCCCTCAAGCCTGGCCGATCACTACCCACCGGCAAATTGACGTTTTTGCTGGCCGCCGGTCAGGTGCGCCGCCGAACCGGTAGGTTGGGAGGTAAGGCACATAGGAGTGGTAGCAGTTCAATGGCTCATAACCTTGAGCTCGCCTTAACTCCCTCCATCCGGTGCTCACGCTATTTTGGCCAGGATGCTCATCGATGGCTGTCGGTGTTTTGAGTAAACACCAACGAGTAAATTTCTAATATTGCGCGTCTGGCTCGAATGGTGTGCTAAGAGGACACGAGGTTTATACTGGTTCAGGTAGAATATCCCTACGTCTAGTTCATTGCTGCTGCTCATGTTACTAGCATTGAAAAGTTTATATTAGGGGTTACAAACAGGCGAGAGAGGGATAGGTCCCAAGTCTCTGGTGTAAAGAACGAAGGGGTACTGAGAGCTCGGTCGCTGCTCGACTATGTGTTCAAGGCTCGATGCTAGTGGTTTTGATCTGATGCGGTGCGATGCCCCTTAGTGGGGTGCCCTACTTTCCCTTTTATAGGCCAAGGAAAAGTACGGGTTATAGCGAGAGAAAAGAGGAGAACGAGAGAGAGAGAGAGAGAGAGAGAAAGTCCTTCGAGGTCGTTGGGCCTTTCTTTTCCTTTGCGCGGGTCCCACTGACATGGCAGGTGGTGATAGGGATAGCTCCACGTCGGGGGCCTGTCCGCCTGATGATGCCATGCCCTAGCGTTGTCAGTGGGTCATGACGTCCCATTCCGGCCCCGTGGGCGGCGCGGCGAACCAGCGTGCTGATCAACGACCGTACAGGGAGTAGGCAGCATAGTGACCACGCGTCCATCACTGTGGGTGATGTGAGTTCCCTAGAACGACATGTCGCGGGGACGGGTCATGTTGAGACTTGAAAGTGCATCTAGCCCTTTAGTGGGTTTTGGATGATTGAATAACAACGTGATTAAAGGTCTAACCTGTTTGTTAAGTGTGGATAGGTAATAGGTTATCTCATAGATACTTAATGAAAGCCAAAATGATGTGTTGTTGTATAAACAATCTAGTTCAAGCACAAGACAATAATGCAAATGGAATTCTTACAAAGGCTTATTTATTGTGGGATTTCCATGTACTATGTGAAAGCAAGCTCGATAAGAATTAATTAATGAGACATGAGGGATTGCATATGGAATGGTCTCATATTTGAAGCTTGCTAAATTGAAATAAAAAAGATAACAATACAAATGAATGGATGATTCGACACAGGATGTGACTTGATGGCTTGAGATGGTGAAGATAGCAAGGAAAGGCTTCGAGGTACTAAGCAAGGGTGAAGGGCAAGCGATGGCTTGGTGACCGAAGAACCTAGCTAGGGTGAAGAAGGAAGTACTTGCATTTAGTTGAGGTACTAATCAAGCTATGATGGCCATGTTGATGTGGAGGATCAAATCGCTATTAGAGTATTTGATGGAAGTGACTTGATACATTTGATATTATTCATATTTGATGAATGGAATCAAGTCCCGTGTTCAAGATGGTTATGCTCAAGTAAAAAGATCAAATATCGACATGTTGGCACCCTCACTTGATGAAGATTTAAAGACACGGCATCAATTCAAAAGAGATCATCTCAAGTGGTATAAATTCATCTTTTCTTTGGTCTTGAGTTTAATAGGTATGCATCATGTTGATAGATAATCATTCATAAGTGCTCATGCCAACCCATGTGAGTTTTGAGTGTTTGAGAGACAAAAGAGCTAACCTATTTTTGCTGATCTGGCAACACCGAACGTGTCCGGTATTGATACCGGACGTGTCCGGTATTTGCCCAGCAATGGTAAAGTTGTTGTTTTTGGGTTGGTTCATCGGAAGTTCCGACGTGAGTCGGGAGTTCCGACAATGGTCGAGAGTTCTGACGTCTCGCGCTTAACTGACTTGGAGAGTTCACTGTCCTGGTGTCCGGTATGGATGGCCAGAGGCCAACGGCTAGTTTTCAAATACCTTGAGGGTCGGGAGTTCCGACATGCATCGGGAGTTCCGACACCTCACATACTTTAACTCAGTGAGAGCCCAACGGCTAGTTTTCAAATGAGCTGAGGATCGGGAGTTCCGACATGGGTCGGGAGTTCCGGCATTCATCGGGAGTTCCGATGCCTCACAATGACACTATAACTCTATAACCGTTGGCGCAGTGTAAATCATATCGGACGTGTCCGGTATAGTAATGGCTACAAAACGGCTAGTTTTTCCAATGGGGCTATAAATACCCCCAAGCCTCCACCTTTAGAGGCTGCTGATTCTGCTGATCCTCTAGCATGCCTTTGAGCTTTGCCAACGCTCCCAAACCCTCTCTTGGTGAGTGTGTGGTCTAAATTGCTAAATCAATTAGTGGGTTGAGAGAAATTCAAAATTGAGAGCGAGTCACCACTTCAGCACTTGTGCATATTGTTAATCTCGTGATTTGCATTTGTTACTCTTGGACTCTTCGGTGCTAGATGGCTAGGCGTCGCCAGAGAGCACCCGAGAGATTGTGCTGTGCCTCGAAAAGTTTGTAACGGTCAATTCCGCCGCCTCGGAATCAACTAGTGGAAGGAGGAAAAGGAGTGTTGGAAAAGACTCTGGCTAGAGTGACCTTCGTGGTACCCTCTAGGGCTTACCTTCGCTGGGTCGCCCGTAGCCCCCTCAATGGAGAGTAGGACTCGAACGAGTCTGAACTTTGGTAATACAAATATCGTGTCTCAATTCGCATTTCATTTGATATTTATGTTGCTCTAGCTCTTGTGCAGGTTACCTGTGTGTGGCACTTTCCTTAGTAGGTGCCTACAGGTTGGATTGAAGTTTGGAATCAAAAGGAGCAAGTTAGGGATCACACTATAGAACTCGTGTATACCGAACGTGTCTAGTGTAACTACCGGACGTGTCCGATATTGCCTGAGTTCAATCAAACCGGACGTGTCCGATACCTCTACCAGACGTGTCTGGTATTGGCCCCTGCTCTATTTTAATCTATTCACTACACTAATCATTGTGTTGTAGGGTTGTGGCTCCTAGATTTATTTAGTATCTTTATATACTCTGTGGCTAACTTGTGAGGGGTGGTATCACTCTTATTTGGCCTTTTCTAATCGTTTCCGCATTTAAAGGTGTTAATTTTTAGAAACGCCTATTCACCCCCCTCTAAGCGACATCCTAGGTCTTTTCAATTGGTATCAGAGCAAGGTTCTCACCTAAAGCTTCACCGCCATGAGAAAAGAATGTCGACACCTATCGAGTTGGAGCCGGTGCTTCTCCAAAATGATGGTTCAAACTTTCTAACTTGGTCAATTTATGTACTCAATGCATTTAGGGATATTAGTCCTCTTGTTGAGCATATTGTGGATGTAAGCATACCTCTTCCTATAGTTGATTGGAGCAACTACAAAAATTTGTCAAAAGAGGAAGAGATATGCGTGCAACTCAATGCTCAAGCTATTAATATCATTTTGAGTACATTGAGTGCAGAGGTTCAAGATGAGGCAATCTTCAATAGACAACCACCTCCGGAGAGTGCTAATCTCATTTGGACTAGGCTTGTTGAGCTATATAGAAAATCCAAATGTGATGATGCACTTGAGATTGAGTCAATGGAAAATTTGTCCATTGTGCCTTCATGCAGCGAAGAATCCTCACAAGACCTCAAGTGTGCCGAGCCGAAGCAAGAAGTGTAAGCAGCGCATGACCTGCTGTCCGCCTACACATACCGGACATGTCCGGTATGCCTACCGGACGTGTTCGGTATGGTCGAGTCAGCAGAGCAGCAAGCCGCTATTTGCAACGATGCTCAAGCTCGGTGGAGGCCAAGTGATGAATCAACCTCAGTATCTCATGATTCTCATCACTTGTGCCTCATGGCCAAGAAAAGCAAGAAGAAGAGTAACAAGAAAGGTCAAGATAAGGAGAAAGCACAAGTAGATGATCAAGATAAGAGTGATGTTGAAGTTGAAGACAACTACAACCTTGATCATCTCAACCGCAAAGACAAGTTCATCATCATGAAGATAGTTGAAAAGAATGATGAGCTTGAAGAAGAGATTGAGAAGCAAGAGAAATCACTTCAAAAGCAAGAATTGTTTCTCATCTCCAAGATGGAAGAACTAAAGGCTCTAAGTGAAAGGTATAAAAAATTGTCAATTGAGCATGCTTTAGTTACTAACTCCTCTTCTAGTGTTTCACAACTAGAGAAGGAAAACTTTGAGCTCAAGGCAAGGCTAGATGAACTATCAAACAAGTATGATGTGCTACAAGCAAACTATGTTCATCTAAAGTGCTCTCATGAGGAAGTAGTAGAATCAAGCATCGTGCTTGAGGTGGCTCATGAGGTTGTGATCACATCGATAAAACTTTCTCAACCTCTCACACATTCACTCACTAGTACACCATCTCAATTAAATATTTCTTGTACTAATGAGTGTGCTCCTTAAGTAAGCCAATCTTTGATTGAGCTAAATCTCATAGAAAACATAGAGCTCAAAGAAGAGGTGAAAAGATTAAAAAAAGATGTGATTCAGTTGAAAGGTAAGGAGAAAGCACAACCTTCTCAAGATAACTGTGATAACATGATGAAGAAGCTTGAGAAGGGTTTAAACCTTGCTTCCTCCAAAGCCCAACAAAAGAATCATATTTCAAGCAAGGCCAACACAACCAAGAGTAAGAAATATGGAAAAATGTTATGCTATGGTTGTGGATTATATGGACATGAGTGGGCTATATGTCCACATAAGAGTTGGGCCGACAAGTGTGAAGCAACCAAACAAAAGGCCTCAAACAGTTGGCCAACCAAAAGAAAAGTGATGGACAAAGTGCTTGTCTCATGAGCAAGAAATTGGGGCATCCTACCAAGAAATGCCCAATGTACAAAGAGGCAAGAAGGGAAGCCCAAGTTGCAACAAGAAGATGCTATGGATGCAATGAGATGGGCCACAAGGTTGATAGATGTCCTTACAAGCAAAGCAAGCATAGAGCAAACAAAGGCCGCATATGCTATGCTTGTAGAAGAAAGGGGCATTTAAGCTCTGAATGCCCAAATGGTAACACTCCTAAGCCGAACACATTTGTTTATAACGATATGCTTAGGAAGACCACAAATATAGTTAGCACTAGCAAAGTGATGTGTTCACCACAAACTAGTGCTAAAGCTATTTGGGTGCCTAAGCACTTGTTGACCAACTCAAAGGACCCAACAAGAGTTGGGTACCAAAATGTGCTTAGGTTATTAGTGTAGGTACTTGGTGGTGAGATGAAGTACTCAGTGTGGTTGAGCAAGCAAATTAATAATATTCACTCAATCTATCAACCAATTCTTATCATAATCTCTTATATGGTTGACCTGAAGATAATTCAATGAATATATCATCTATTTCATCCTCACCATTGGTACCAAGTACATAAACCTTATAGGATAGCCACTTTGTTCGTTTTGTGTTCAATAGTTCACAAATATGCATATTTGTGAAATATTGAAAGTGGCTAATTAGATTCAATTGAAAAGTATTTTATTTTGCCATATGATGCTTTTAATGGCTCTCTAGTAGAGCAATTTATTTGTTGAGATGCGGGGCATAAAATAAATACTATAGCTAAAATGAAGAATCACAAGCAGCGGGTTATTTATTTCTGTCCTACACCTATCGGACATGTCCGGTATTACTATCGGACGTGTCCGGTATGGCCAGGGATAGAAAAAAAGTGTTTCTGTTCTGCGTATTCTGGACGTGTCCGGTATTGGAGAAACCAAAATACTAGTTGGATTGCAACTGAGTCTTTGATCCATATATTTTCATATATCCTTAATTTACTTAGAAGCTTGTGATTTACCAAATCTAAATGGATTGTGAGTATCTCTTGAACTCAAATTTAAATATGGCAAATTATTTGGTTGTGGTTCAAAATAGAAAATTGACTCCCAAATTCTTAATAGAATAAAGTGCTAGTTGAAAGTCATTCAAATTACTTAAAGCACTTATTTAGGGGGAGCTCAGTTTCTATTTTGCACCTTGTGGACTGACAAATTTATCTAGCATTCTTTGTAGTCCTTTGGATGAAAAATTGATTTCGTATCTAGTATGATTATTTGACAATTAAGGTCAACATAAAGATTATCATGCTATGTATCTTCTTAGTGGAATTCTTGTGGGCTCAAGGTAAAGGTATGTATTTACATACACGCATTGTAAGTGCATCTAAGGCCCTTTATATGCTAGAGTGTGCATTTGTGTGACATAGGAGACATGTTTTTCAAAAACCCATAACTAGCATATGTAGGTAGTGTGAATTTGAAAAACTATTTGAATCTTGGTCTTTGTGACCTAGCCTTGTCAGGTGATGATTATAGCTCTCCTTGATTGTTTGATTGGCTAATCACACATGACATGGCTCTCTTAAGTCCACAATCTACTATGTCTCACAATATCTCTCTCAAGTAATCAAAATCTATATATGCCAAATATTTGGAAGAGAGAAGTGATACTCTTGGCATTGGATAAGAAAAGTAATGATACTCAGTTTGGATCAAGATTATATACATTTTTGGACTGAGCAATAACGGAGAAGGGGATTGGAATAGAGAAAACATCTTTTGGAACAATTTGAGCCAACCCATATATACCGGATGTGTCCGGTATGAGCGAGGTTATAAAATGAACATACCCCTTCGACCAAGTTAGTTTTTCCTCTCTTCCAGCCAACCCAGCCGCCTCTCCTCGACCCCCATTGGCGATTTCGAGTTTCCACCATGAAAAGGGGGTGAGGGAGATTGCATTGGAGGAGATTTGCATCAAGTTTGAAGGCTCCGGGACTTGGATTTCCTATCTCATCTTCATTCTCTCTCAAGGTACCCTAATCCTGGATCTCATTTGATCTACGTGGTTAGAGCTTGATTTTGAAATCTTTTTGGTAGAGATGATGCATTATCTGTCTAGATGCAATGCCCAAAGTTTGGAATTAATCCGTGAAGGTTTGAATCCAGGGACCCTAGTTAGGGTTGCTGGGCGTGCACAATGGACATGTCTGGTATGCCTACCGGACGTGTCCGATATGACCCAGCAAAGTAGGCCCTCTGCTTCCCTTCGATTCAATCCAATTTGATAATTGTATAATAGGCTTAGTTTCTTTTGTATCTACGTTTTGCAAACCTAATGACAGTGGTATGTCAAGGTGATTGTAAAACCATGGATAAAAGATTCTATGTCTAATTGCAATTCGAGATTAAGTTTTGGGCATGTATCTAAAATTTCTTGCAAATCTTTGGATACAGGGCAGCAGCCATGAGTGGAAGAAGGGAACCCATATCCAAGCACAGTCATGATCTAGCTCTGGATAGATACAAGAAAGCAAGGCAGGACATGCATCCTGGATTTGAGCTGACCAGCAGAAGGTCCACTAGAGTTACTTCTAGTGTAGTTCCTCAGTATGCGGAGGGGTCAAGGAGCTCTTCTTCTAACACTGATACTGATGAGTTCAGAGTGGAGCCCAAAGAAGATAGAAAGAGGAAGAGCACAGATAGAGGCTCAGATGATGGCAGCTCAGATGAGTAGGAGATTGAGGAGGAGCAGCCAGTACCTCCATTTTAGCACCAGCCTGGTCAAGGTATGCATTATGGACTCCTTGAGACACGTCTGCCTAATCTACCCTCTTATATTTCTAGAGTTGACTACCATGGAAAGGGCATGACCAGGAGAGCCAGAGATGAAAGAAGAGTAGATCCAAGAGGCTTACCTAAGATTCAGTTTGATCACCGCTTCTAGACAGCCTTTCACTTAGACTTCTACTCTAGTGTTATTCTCACCAGGAACCATGTGGTAGCTAGATCTCAGTGGATAGACTGGAAGTGCATCAGAGAGTTGCAGAAGGCATCCATTGATCACGCTATTGCCATTTGCCAGCATACAGGGGTATATGAGATCATGGAGTTCTAGCATGACTGGAACACAGAGGTGGTAGCTCAGTTCTACGCCACCTTGTATGTTGAGGAGATGTGAAGCACATGCACTGGATGCTTGAGGGACAGTGGTACAGTGTTGACTATGATGCTTTCACCGCCCTGCTTGGTTTTTCAGACGAGGATCTTTAGAGAGACATGATTCATACAGAGCAGGTACTCCCTCCAGAGCAGCTGGCCTACATGTACCCACCAGGGGGTGAGAGAGGAGCAGTGGGGAAGGTTCTAGGTCTTCACCCTACTTATAGATACATGGACAAGATGTTTAGAAAGACCATTGATTGCAAGGGTGGAGATAAGGGAAACATTGCAGATTACTCCAGGAACCTGCTCCATAGGATGGCACCTGATGCATGACCTTTCAGCGTCTTTGGCTTCATATGGTGTGAGATCAGAAGTGTCGGAGAGAGGCCCCTCAAGGGCTATGGATTTGCTCCGTATATCATGTATATGATTGAGCAGGTGACATGGCATACATTTGACTATGACAAGATTCATAAGGCCCTGAAGATTGTTGCAGACTTGCCTGAGATTGGGGTACCACCAGTAGGACCAGGGGGGGCAGCAGCAGCAGTAGAGGCAGATGCACCTATAGGTGGTGCACCAGCAGGGGAGCTTCCCCTCTGCCACATGGTTCTCACCCATGTTCTTCTTCACACCGTGGCAGTCCTCCCTCGCCTATCCATAGGTTTTTTAGTTCCATCTTTGGGATGTGCAGGGAAATTTAGGTTAGGCAACGGGACATTTAGTCTAGGCAGAGGAAGGAGAGAGAGGCTAGGAGAAAGGACACCAGGACTCTAAAGCAGATAGCTTCTAGGCTTGAGCTTGAGCCTCCTAGATCTCCACTATCAGACGATGTAGCCTCAGCTGCCAATGAGCCAGAGACTGAGGAGCAACACTAGGCCAGGTACGACAGGCAGTTTGTTGAGTTCTTTCAGCGTCAGCAGGCTCTACAGTAGCCTCAGTAGTAGCAGGCACAACAGCAGCCATGTCCTAGTGCTGGAGAGGAGATGGGTTCTATGTTCTGGTAGGATCTCTTTGGCAGTGGCCCTGGGTATTCTACCAGTGACTATGACTTTGGTGGTCAGGGGTTCTATGAAGGTCTTGGTGCCCTAGCACAGAGCTCTTCTCACCCACCTGGTGCTCCATGCTCAGATGATGAGGATTCTAGAGGAGATAAAGATGGTGATGAGTGATCACAGCTTTCAGAGACAGCTTGCAGCCCCTTTGTGCTTAGTATGTTATTGTTGGACCTTTGTGGTGATAGATGACAAAGGGGGAGAGAGACTGATTAAAGCTTCATGATGTTTATTTCATTTGCTTATCTTTGTACCTGGAGATATGTACTGCAGCTGTAGTTTTTGAGCTTCATTGATGTATCTTGAGTTTGAGATAGATTATATCTTGTTAGAGTTGAGACTTTGAGCTTTATCTATGTATCTTATGAGACATGATCTTTATTTATATTAGTGGCTTGTGGACTTGAGAAATCTTTGTGATGAGTGCTATGTGTGTGATATATATGATGTATTTACTTTCATAAGGATCATGCATGTTTTAGGATGAAAATATATGATGTGATGCTTTTATATTTATTCTTGTGTGATATATCCTGTCATATGCATCACGGTTTTACTTTGTCACACACACTTGCACCCCACGGAGGTAATGATTTAGGGGGAGTCTCCTATATGTTTTAGTATGTGCAATTGACATTTGAGGTCATTTTGTGAATTCTAGTCATAAGCACATTAAGGGGGAGCCTCTCATAAATCATTGAACCCAAAAGCTTAAATGTTTATATCCTTTTGTAATCTTTAATCACGTTGTCATCAATCAACAAAAAGGGGGAGATTGAAAGTGCATAGCCCTTTAGTGGGTTTTGGATGATTGAATGACAACATGATTAAAAGTCTAACCCGTTTGTTAAGTGTGGACAGGTAATAGGTTATCTCACAGATACTTAATGAAAGCCAAAATGATGTGTTGTTGTATAAACAATCTAGTTCAAGTACAAGACAACAATGCAATTGGGAATTCATGCAAAGGCTTATTTATTGTGGGATTTCCATGTACTATGTGAAAGCAAGCTCGGTAAGAATTAATTAATGAGACATGAGGAATTGCATATGGAATGGTCTCATATTTGAAGCTTGCTAAATTGAAATAAAAAAAGATAACAATACAAATGAATGGATGATTCAACACAAGATGTGACTTGATGGCTTAAGATGGTGAAGATAGCAAGGAAAGGCTTCGAGGTACTAAGCAAGGGTGAAGGGCAAGCGATGGCCTGGCGACCGAAGAACCTAGCTAGGGTGAAGAAGGAAGTACTTGCATTTAGTTGAGGTACTAATCAAGCTATGATGGTCATGTTGATGTGGAGGATCAAATCACTATTAGAGTATTTGATGGAAGTGACTTGATATATTTGGGATTATTCATATTTGATGAATGGAATCAAGTCTGTGCTCAAGATGGTTATGCTCAAGTAAAAAGATCAAATATCAACATGTTGGCACCCTCACTTGATGAAAATTTAAAGACATGACATCAATTCAAAAGAGATCAACTCAAGTGGTAGAAATTCGTCTTTTCTTTGGTCTTGAGTTTAATAGGTATGCTGTATTATTAAGAGGGATGCATCATGTTGATAGATAATCATTCATAAGTGCTCATGCCAACCCATGTGAGTTTTGAGTGTCTGAGAGACAAAAGAGCTAACCTATTTTTGCTGGTCTGGCAACACCGGGCGTGTCCGGTATTTGCCCAGCAATGGTAAAGTTATTGTTCTCGGGTTGGTTCGTTGGGAGTTCCAACGTGAGTCGGGAGTTCCTACGGTCGGGAGTTTCGGCAATGGTCGGGAGTTCCGACGTCTCGCACTTAACTAACTTGTAGAGTTCACTATCCTAGTGATACCGGACGTGTCTGGTATGGACGGCCAGAGGCCAACAGCTAGTTTTCAAATGCCGCATGCATCGGGAGTTCCGACACCTCACATACTTTAACTCAGTGAGAGAGCCCAATGGCTAGTTTTTAAATGAGCTGAGGATCGGGAGTTCTGACGTGGGTCGAGAGTTCTAACTGTCAAGAGTTCTAGCATTCATCAGGAGTTCCGATGCCTCACAACGACACTATAACTCTGTAACCGTTGGCGTAGTGTAAGTCATACCGGACGTGTTCGGTATGCGGCAACGGCTACAAAACGACTTGTTTTTCCAAGGGGGCTATAAATACCCCCAAGCCTCCACCTTTGGAGGCTGCTAATTCTGTTGAACCTCTAGCACATCTTGAGCTTTGCCAACTCTCCCAAACCCTCTCTTAGTGAGTGTGTGATCTAAATTGCTAAATCAATTTTTGGGTTGAGAGAAATTCAAAATTGAGAGCAAACCACCACTTGAGCACTTGTGCATATTGTCAATCTCGTGATTCACATTTGTTACTCTTGGACTCTTTAGTCCTTGATGGCTAGGCGTCGTCGGAGAGCACCCGAGAGATTGTGGTGTGCCTCAGAAAGTTTGTAACGGTCAATTTTGCCACCTCGGAATCAACTAGTGGAAGGAGGAAAAGGAGTTAGAAAAGACTTCAGCTAGAGTGACCTTCGTGGCACCCTCTAGGGCTGACCTTCGCTGGGTCGCCCGCAGCCCCCTCAACGGAGAGTAGGACTCGAACGAGTCCGAACTTCGGTAAAATAAATATCGTGTCTCAATTCACATTTCATTTGATATTTGTGTTGCTCTAGCTCTTGTGCAGGTTACCTATGTGTAGCACTTTCCTTAGTAGGTGCCTACATGTTGGATTGAAGTTTGGAATCAAAAGGAGCAAGTTAGGGATCACACTGTAGAACTCGTGTATACCAGACGTGTCCAGTGTAACTACCGAACGTGTCCGATATTGCCTGAGTTTGATCAAACCGGACATGTCCGGTACCTCTACCGGACATGTCGGGTATTGGCCCCTAGTCTATTTTAATCTATTCACTGCACTAATCGTTGTGTTGTAGGGTTGTGGCTCCTAGATTTATTTTGTATCTTTTATATACTCTGTGGCTAACTTGTGAGGGGTGGTATCACTCTTATTTGGAGTTTCCATTTTGGAAACTCCCTTCTCTAATCGTTTCCATATTTAAAGATGTTAATTTTCATAAATGCCTATTCACCCCCCCTCTAGGTGGCATCCTAGGTCCTTTCAAGACATGATCGCTCCCTACACGATGTCAGAAGTTTGACCTTGGGTTATACTTTCTGGCCCATAGTGGTTGGCGGTGGCGTGAGCTTTGATTAGGAGCCGTGGCCGAGGGATTGGGTGAGGCGGAGCTAGCCTTCAGACATCGGGCGAGGCAGAGCCAGCCCTCAAACATCGAGCGAGGCAGAGCCCGCCCTAGAGGTTGGGCGAGGTGGATCGCACGACCTTGGGGTTGGGCGAGGCGGAGTCCGCCCTTAGAGGTCAGGCGAGGCAAAGCCCGCGGGCTCGGTGTCAGGCGAGGCGAAGCCCGTCCATAGAGGTCGGGCGAGGCAGATTGCATGACCTTGGGGTCGGGCGAGGTGGAGCCCGTCCTTAGAGGTCGGGCGAGGTGGAGGCCATGACCCACCCTTAGAGGTCGGGCAAGGCGGATCGCACAACCTTGGGGTTGGGCAAAGCGGAGCTCGCCCTTAGAGGTCGGGCAAGGTGGAGCCCATAGCCTTGGTGTCGGGCGAGGGGAAGCCCGTCCCTAGAGGTCGGGTGAGGTGGATCGCACGACCTTGGGGTCAGGCGAGGCGGAGCCCGCCCTTAGAGGTCGGGCGAGATGGAGCCTACGGCCTCAGTGTCGGGCGAGGCGGAGCCCGTGGCCAGAGGTTGGGTGAGGCGGAGCCCACGGCCTTGGTGTCGGTTGGAGCTATAGTCGCACCTTTGACTGTCTGGATGGATTAATGTATAACGACCATTAGCCCCTCCTCTTCGGGTACCCTAGTATTGGTCCCCGACAGTAGCCCCCAAGCTTTCGGAGGAGTTGAATACTCCTTCAGAGGCTTTTCCGAACGGGAGGATTCTGAGAGCTTTGGCCATCTTTTGTAGCCCATGGCGCAACCTGGGAACGGTGGTTCCCTTTCATTGAGACTGGACCCTTCGTGGGTATGGCAATGAGATTTGGTGGGTTGTAAAAAAGGTATTTCCTAATTGGGGCCCCGGTATCCTATTCGCGGGGATCTTGCTAGGGCCAGCTGGTGACCCACCCCTTTCTACTTCCTTACCTCGAAGGTGCTCAGAGCGATTATCGAACCCGTCGATGGGCCAACCTTTGAGCTCCTAGGCCCAGATGAGCCATAGAGGTGTTTTTATATCCATATTTCTTGCACTTGCGACGAGTCATGACCCGTCCCGAGAGGCAAAATATCCAGCGAGTTTTTTGAGGGAATGGTTAGAGATTACGTGCGTATATCCCGTGGCGTGATGTTGTGGCAGACCATGATAGGTGTGGAGATCTAGGCGGGCGGTTGGTTTACTCACGCTCGTTGCCCCTATAAAACCAAAGGGTTCGCCCCTCGGGTTTCATACCTTGCCTTCTTGCCTTCGCATCTGCATCTACCGCCGCCAACCACCTAGGCTTCCTACATCCACATCCCCACCACCATCGAGCTCGCATCCACCTGCCCCCATCTTTCAATGGATCCGTGGTGCCGCTCTGACATCACCTTCCAGCGTATGGAGGGCCTCGTCCATCGTGGCCTTCTCCGTGCGTGGACCTCAGCCGAGGAGTGGCTGCTGCCCATCGAGGAGGATCTACCGTCGCCGCCCAATGGCTACGTGGTGTCGTTCGCGCACTTCCATGAGCGCGGGTTCACTACCCCCACCCACAGATTTCTTCGGGGGCTGCTGCACTACTACAAGATCGAGTTGCAGCACCTCAATCCCAATGGGATCCAGCACATGGTGGTGTTCGTCGCCCTATGTGAGGTATTCCTAGGGATCAGTCCCCATTTCGATCTCTAGATGTACTTCTTCACCATCACCCTCTAGAAGAAGAGGGAGAAAAGCGGCAGGCAGGAGCTGCACATACCGATGTGGTGCGCCAGCATCTAGCTCCAGAACAATCAGGTCGGCGAGTACCCGCCGATGCGGCTGTCGACATCCAACAAGGGGTGGCACTCGCAGTGGTTCTACCTCAAGAAAGATGCCATCGCTGCCCTGCCGGAGTTCACCGGGCGTCTAATCGAGGAGGCCCCGGAGTCATGGAGGAAGTGGAGCATCCTAAAGAAGGACAGGAAGAAGATTTGAGACCACATCGCTGCCATCTAGATCCTCAAGGAGAAAGGCTTGAAGGGGTCGGGTGTCATTGGGGCCTACCATGCAAGGAGGGTGGCGCCGTTGATGATGAAAGCACTCCCACTTTATGCGATGGCGCCCAAGGCATCGTTTGATGGGACGGCGCTCGCCGAGGGGGCGCTTTCCAACTTCAAGATCGCGTAATGGATCAAGGAGGCGATGGAGCCCTCACAGGACAATGAGGGTGCCCCCCTCGATTTTGTCTTCCTGGTGCCAGGGCATCCTCCAATGCGGCCAGAAACAGGCCACGCCGTCTTCGTAAGTTCCCCCTCCTCATACCTCCATTTCAATTGATTTCCCAACCTCTTGATACTAACTTTGAGGGGGACAGGACCAGCCAAGGGACCTCATCTTCATGGATCACCCGGCTCCGTTGCTGAGGGATTCGTCTGTGAGCGTGGTGAATTGCGTCGAGGGCGAGCGGCTAAGGAAGGCGAAGGAGGACAAGAGGAGGAAAAGGCAACGGAAGCTGCAAGCACGGGAACAGGGGAGGACACCGATAGCGACGATGGCGATGATGATGACAACAACAATAAGGTAGCCAATGATGTCGAGTGGGGCATCCTAGAGAATGAAGATGCACTGATAGGTAGTGGTTCGCCCTTGCAGGAGTCAAGACCCTTTCCGTTCCACGGAGGGGAGGGTATGTCCGAGGAGCCGGCGGAGGCAGGACATACCGTCGGCCTCCCTCAGGAGTCAACAGGGGCGGGCGGCTCTGCCACTGCTCCTGAGATGCCGATGGAGGCGGGCGGCTTCGCTGCCGTGCCCCAAGAGTCAAGGGGAGCGAGCCCCTCTGCCTAGGAGCAGGGGCGGGCTCGAAGCGGCCTTGCCCCGATGAGGCGGAGCAGAGGTCGGGGGGTTTGCCCCCTAAACATATATGCCGCCCAACGGCGCTGAGGTAAGCTATTAGTTCCCCTGCTTCCTCTGTTTTGGGTGGATTTCATCATGACTTATGTTTTTCGTTTCTTACAGCGTCGGGAGGCAGCGTAATCCTTTGGCGCTGGCGCCAAAGAAGAGCGTTGCCCTCCAAGCGAGGTGGCAGCCATCGGCTGGTGCCATGCAGATTTTGGGCGGGAGCGGCGCCAGTGCGACTGCGTCTCTGGCTGGACAGGTGCTGCCCGTGGGACGGGCGGACATGGGGGCCCAAGGGGTGCCTTCGGAGGTCACCGAACAGCCGAGGATGGCGGCGATACCGCTGCCAATGATGAGGTGGACAGGGCTACTGACCACGGCTAGCGCGACGTAGCCAGTCATGACCCCACCAACGCAGGTGGAGGTGGCGGCGGCTCTGACAGGCGGGTCACAGACTGATGCTATTGTGGTGACACCTGAGGTACTAGCATGACCTGCGCCATCGGTGGCCCTGGCGATGAAGTCTAGCGTGGGCTGGATGGAGGGGGACACGGCCGAGGGGTCCTCGGACGTCATGGTGCTGGGAGAGAGGTCGGTGCCCGAACCGCTGACCCCTTCCGTCGCTGAAGGGGGCGTCCTAGCGAGAACATCGCGATGAGAGGGCTCGACGGCGCTTGGAGCCAACGAGGAGTCGTCTCTGGCCCTGACGTTGATGGGCGGTGACTCACCTACGTGGGGCGAGCCCCTGCTCCGGTGGACAAATCCACATGACCCGGCGATGACGCTCTTCACCTTCGACACCGCCGCCAAGAGCATGGAGCGAGAGAGCCTCGATGTGGGAGTAGCATCCGTGCTCAAAGCTCTGGACCATGCCTGGGGTGCCTTGGCTGACGTTGTCATTCCCGTTGGCTGGGTATTTGCTTGATCCTACTTCTCGCCCTTTCCTTTCTTCGCATATTTTTGTATTCTGACCATCATCTTCTTTCAGTCGCTTATTGCTCGCAGCCGGGGGAAGTCTCGATTCCTTCATGAGCAGAAGGGAACCTAGGACCGCCTCATTGAGGAGGCATGGCTGCGAGGGGAAGCGACTGCTCAGCTTGTTGCCACCTAGCAGAGGGTGGCCGAGCTGACTCCCCTCACCGAGGAGGCAGACAGTCTTCGGTCATGGGTGGCCAAGGCCCATCGACATGCTGACGAGGCTAAGAGGGCGTTCGAGGCCCTATCGATGAGATCATGGAGGGACGATAAGGAGACCACCTGAAAGTGCATCTAGCCCTGTAGTGGGTTTTGGATGATTGAACGACAATGTGATTAAAGGTGTAACCCGTTTGCTAAGTATGGACAGGTGATAGGTTATCTTACAGGTACTTAATGAAAGCCAAAATAATGTGTTGTTGTATAAACAATCTAGTTCAAGCACAAGACAACAATGCAAATGGAATTAATGCAAAGGCTTGTTTATTGTGGGATTTCCATGTACTATGTAAAAGCAAGCTTGTGAGAATTAATTAATGAGACATAAGGGATTGCATATGGAATGGTCTCCAATTTGAAGCTTGCTAAAATTGAAATGAAAAAGATAACAATACATGAATGAATGATTCAACACAAGATGTGACTTGATGGCTTGAGATGGTGAAGATAGCAAGGAAAAGGCTTCGAGGTACTAAGCAAGGGTGAAGGGCAAGCGATGGCTTGGCAGCCGAAGAACCTAGCTAGGGTGAAGAAGAAAGTACTTGCATTTAGTTGAGGTACTAATCAAGCTATGATGGCCACGTTTATGTAAAGGATCAAATCACTATTGGAGTGTTTGAAGGAAGTGACTTGATACATTTGGGATTCTTCAAATATGATGAATGAAATCAAGTCACGTGCTCAAGATGGCTATGCTCTAGTGAAAAAGATCAATATCAACATGTTTGCGCCCTCACTTGATGAAGATTGGAATACAAGGCTTCGGTTCGAAAAGAGCAACTCAAAAGGTTTAAATTCGTTATACTTTTAAATTTGAGTAAATAAGAATGCCGTACTATTAAGAGGGATGCATCATGTTGATAGATAATGTTTCATAAGTGCTCAAGCCAACCCATGTGAGATTTGAGTGTTTGAGAGACAAAAAGGCTAACTGACTTGTTGCTGGTCTGGCCATACCGGACGTGTCCGGTATTTGCCCAGTAACTGTAAAAGTGTTGTTCTCGGGTTGGTCCATCGGGAGTTCCGATGGTCGGAAGTTCCGGCAATGGTCGGGAGTTCCGATGACTCGCAATTTAAATAATTTGGAGAGTTCACTGTGGTGGTCATACCGGACGTGTTCGGTATGGACGACCAGAGGCCAATGGCTAGTTTTCCAAAGCCTTGAGGGTCGGGAGTTCCGACATGAGTCAGGAGTTCCGACGGTCAGAAGTTCCAGCATGTGTCGGGAGTTCCGACACCTCATATTCTTTAACTCAGTTACATGGTTTTCAAATTTGCTGAGGGTCGGGAGTTCCGACGTGGGTTGGGAGTTCCGGCATTCATCGGGAGTTCCGACGCCTCACAACGTCACTGTAACTTAGTTACCATTGGGGCAGTGTAAGTCATACCGGACGTGTCCGGTATGCATACCGGACGTGTTCGGTATTGCAACGGCTATAAAACGGCTAGTTTTTCAAGGGGGCTATAAATACCCCCAAGCCTCCACCTTTGGAGGCTGCTGATTCTGCTGAGACAGACACACGTTTTTGAGCCTTGCCAACTCTCCTAAACCCTCTCTTAGTGAGTGTGTGATCCAAATTGCAAAATCAATTTGTGGGTTAAGAGAGAATTCGAAAAGGAGAGCAAGCCACCACTTGAGCACTTGTGCATATTATCAATCTCGTGATTCGCATTTGTTACTCTTGGACTCTTCGGTCCTAGATGGCTAGGCGTCGCCGGAGAGCAACCGAGAGATTGTGGTTGCTTCGGAAAGTTTGTAACGGTCGATTTCGCCGCCTCGGAATCATTTAGTGGAAGGAGGAAAAGGAGTTGGAAAAGACTCCGGCTAGAGTGACCTTCGTGGTACCCTCTAGGGCTGACCTTCGCTGGGTCGCCCGCAGCCCCCTCAACGGAGAGTAGGACTCGAACGAGTCCGAACTTCGGTAAAACAAATATCGTGTCTCAATTCGCATTTCATTTGATATTTGTGTTGCTCTAGCTATTCTGCAGGTTCTCTGTGTATATTACTATCTCTTATAGTTTCCTGCAGTTTGGATTGAAGATAGAAATCAAAAGGAGCAAGTTCGGGGCTGTTCCACTGAAGTCGTGAATACCGGACACGTTCGGTATACCTACCAGACACGTCCAGTATTAGCCCCTACGCCAAACTGAATTGTATTGTGTTCTAACTCTTTGGTTGCAGGCGTTTGGCTCCTAGATTCATTTAGTATCTTTTATATACTCTGTGGCTAACTTGTGAGAGGTGGTACTACTCTTTATTTGGAGTTTCCATTTTGGAAACTCTCTTTACTAATCGTTTCCGCTTTTAAAGGTGTTAATTTTCAGAAACGCCTATTCTCCCCCCTCTAGGCCGCATCCTAGGTCCTTTCAATTGGTATCGGAGCAAGGTTCTCACCTAAAGCTTTACCGCCGTGAGAAAAGGATGTCGACGCCTATCGAGTTGGAGCCGGTGCTTCTCCAAAATGATGGTTCAAACTTTCTACCTTGGTCAATTCATGTACTCAATGCTTTTAGACATATTAGCCCTATTGTTGAGCATATGGTGTTTGCAAGCATACCTCTTACTATAGTTGATTGGAGCAACTATAAGAATTTATCAAAAGAGGAAGAGATATGCGTGCAACTCAATGCTCAAGCTATTAATATCATTTTGAGTACATTGAGTGCAGAGGTTCAAGATGAGGCAATATTCAATGGACAACCACCTCCAGAGAGTGCTCATCTCATTTGGACCAAACTCGTTGAGTTATATGGAGAATCCAAATGCGATGATGCACTTGAGGTCGAGTCAATGGAAAGTATGTCCATTGTGTCTTCATGTAGTGAAGAAGTCTCACAAGACCTCAAGAGTGCCGAGCCGGAGCAAGAAGTCCAAGCAACACATGATATGTTGTCTGCCTGCACATACCGGACGTGTCCGGTATGCATACTGGACGTGTCCGGTATGGATGTGGCAGCAGGACAGCAAGCTGTCTGTGATGATGAGGCTCAAGCCCGGTGGCGACCAAGTGATGAGTCAACCTCAGTATCTCATGATACCCATCACTTGTGTCTCATGGCCAAGAAAAGCAAGAAGAAGGCTAGCAAGAGAAATCGAGCCAAGGAGATAGCACGAGTAGATGATCAAGTGGAGAGTGATGTTGAAGTTGAAGACAACTACAACCTGGATCATCTCAACCACAAAGACAAGTTCATCATCATGAAGATAGTCAAAAAGAATGATGAGCTTGAAGAAGAGATTGAGAAGCAAGAGCAATCGCTTCAAAATCAAGAAAAGTTTCTCATCTCCAAATTGCAAGAGCTAAAGGCAATAAATGAGAGGTATGATAAATTATCGATCGAGCATGCTTTAGTTACTAACTCCTCTTCTAGTGTTTCACAACTAGAGAAGGAAAACTTTGAGCTCAAGGCAAGGCTAGATGAACTATCAAGCAAGTACAATGTGCTACAAGCTAATTATGTTCATCTAAAGTGCTCTCATGAAGAATTAGTAGAATCAAGCATTATGCTTGAGATAGCACATGAGGTTGTGATCACATCGGTAAAATTCTCTCAACCTCTCACACATTCACTCACTAGTACACCATCTCAATTAAATGTTTCTTGTACTAATGAGTGTGCTCCTCAAGCAAGCCAATCTTCGATTGAGCTAAATCTCATAGAAAACATAGAGCTCAAAGAAGAGGTGAAAAGATTAAAGAAAGATGTGATTCGGTTGAAGGGTGAGGAGAAAGCACAACCTTCTCAAGATAACCGTGATTACATGGTGAAGAAGCTTGAGAAGGGTTCAAACCTTGCTTCCTCCAAAACTCAACAAAGGAATCACATCTCAAGCAAGGCCAACACAACCAAGAGCAAGAAACATGGAAAAAGAATGTACTATGGTTGTGGATTATATGGACATGAGTGGGCTATGTGTCCACATAAGAGTTGGGCCGACAAATGTGAAGTGGCCGAACAAAAGGCCTCAAACAAGTTGGCCAACCAAATAAAGAGTGATGGACAAAGCACTTGTCTCATGAGCAAGAAATTGGGGCATCCTACCAAGAAATGCCCAATGTACAAAGAGGCAAGAAAGGAAGCCCAAGTTGCAACAAGAAGATGCTATGGATGCAATGAGATGGGCCATAAGGTTGATAGATGTCCATACAAGCAAAGCAATCATAGAGCAAACAAAGGCCGCATATGCTATGCTTGTAGAAGAAAGGGGCATCTAAGCTATGAATGCCCAAATGGTAACGCTCCTAAGCCGAACACATTTATTTATAATGATATGCTTAGGAAGACCACAAATGGAGTTAACACTAGCAAGGTGATGAGTTCATCACAAACTAGTGCTAAAGCCATTTGGGTGTCTAAGCACTTGTTGACTAACCCAAAAGGACCCAACAAGAGTTGGGTACCAAAGTGTGCTTAGGTTAATGATGTAGGTACCTGGTGATGAGATGAAGGCTTCGGGGTGGTTGAGCAAGCAATTTGACAATATTCACTCAATCTATCAACCAATTCTTATCATAATTCCTTATATGGTTGACCCGAAGATAAGTTAATGAATATATCATGTATTTCATCCTCACCATTGATAACAAGTACCTAAACCTAAACCTTATAGGATAGCCACTTTGTTTACTTTATGCTCAATGACTCACAAATAGGCATGTTTGTGAAATATTGCAAGTGGCTAATTATCTTTACTTGATAGTTATCATGTTTGCCATATGATGTTTTTAATAATTCTCTAATAGAGCAATTTATTTGTTGAGATGCAAGTGTCAAATAAATAATAGAGATAAATAAAGAATCACAAGCAGTGAATTAATTGGTTCTGTCCTACACCTATTGGACGTGTTCGGTATTACTATCGGACGTGTTCGGTATGGCCAGGGACAGAAAGTCAGTGTTTCTGTTCTATGTATTCCGGATGTGTCCGGTATACAACCGGACGTGTCCGGTATTACAGGAACCAGAACACTAATTGAATTGCAACTGAGTCTTTGATTCATATATGTTCATATATCTCTAATTTACTCAGAAGCTTGTGATTTATTAAAATCTAAGTGGATTGTGAGCATCTCCCGAACTCAATTTTAAATATGGCAAACTTATTTGATTTATGGTCAAAATAGAAAATTGGCTCCCGATTTCTTAATAGAATAAAAGTGCTTGTTGAAAGTTATTCAAATTACTTAAAGCACTTATTTAGGGGGAGCTAAGTTTCTATTTTGTACCAATGTGGACTAACAAATCTATCTAGCATTCTTTGTAGTCCTTTGGATGAAAAGTGATTTGGAATCTAGCATGATTATTTGGCAATCAAGGTCAACATAAAGATTATCATGCCATGAATCTTCTTAGTGGTATTCTTGTGGGCTCAAGGCAAAGGTATGTGTTTACATATATACATTGCAAGTGCATCTAAGGCCCTTTATATGTTAGAATGTGCATTTGTGTGACATAGGAGAGATGTTTTTCAAAAAAACCCCTAACTAGCATGAGTAGGAAGTGTGAATTTGAAAAACTATTTGAATCTTGGTCTTTGTGACCTAGCCTTGTTATGTGATTATTATAGCTCTCCTTGATTGTTTGATCGGCTAATCACACATGACATGGTTCTCTTAAGTCCTCAATCTACTTTGTCTCACTTTATCTCTCTCAAGCAAAGCAATTTATTGATTATGCCATATATTTGGAAAAGAGAAAATCAATTGATGGCATTGGATAAGAAAAGTGATAGTACTCGGTTTGGATCAAGATCATATACCTTTTTGGACTGAGTAACAATGGAGAAAGGGATTGGAAGTGAGAAAACTTTTTTTGGAAAAAGTTGGGCCAGCCCGCGTATACCGGACGTGTCCGGTATGACTACCGGACGTGTCCGGTATGAGCGGGACTATAAAAACCGAGCGTACCCCTTCGGCTTAGACAAGTTTGTCTCGTTACAACCAACCCAGCCATCGTCTTCTTCCTCACCTAGGGCGACCGAGGATTTCACCAACAAAAGAGAGAGAGGGAGATCGCATTGGAGAAGGCTTGCATCAAGATTGAAGGCCCGAGGATCTGATTTCACATCACCTTCTCATCTCTTCTCCAACGGTACCCTAATCGCGGACCTCGTCCGATCTACATGGTCAATGCATGATTTTGAAATTCCTTCGGCCAATATGCTACATTGGTGATATAGAAGCAATGCCCAAAGTTTGGAATTGATCCGTGATGGTTTGAATCGAGGAACCCTAGTTAGGGTTGCTGGACGCCCATATCGGACGTGTTCGGTATGCTACTGGACGTGTCCGGTATGGCCCAGCAGAGCAGCTCCTCTGCTTCCTTTTGATTCAATCCGAGCATAGAATTGTTTGTTAGGCTTAGATTCTTTTGTATCTTCGTTTTGCAAACTTATTGACAGTTGTATGTCAAGATGGTTGTAAAACCATGGATCAAAGATTCTACATCTAAATTGCAATTCGAGATTAAATTTGGGCATGTATCTAAAATTCTTTGGAAATCTTTTAGATACAGGGCAGCAGCTATGAGTGGAAGACAGGAGCCTAGGTCCAAGCACAGGCATGATCCAGCTCTAGAAAAGCACAAGAAGGCAAGACAAGAAATGCATCCTGGATTCCAGCTGACCAGCAGGAGGCCTACCAGAGCTGCCTCTAGTGCAGCACCGCAGTATGTAGAGGGCTCAGGGAGCTCTTCCTCTAACACTGACACTGATGAATTCAGAGTGGAGTCCAGAGAAGAAAGAAAGAGGAAGAGCACTCACAGAGGATCAGATGATGACAGCTCAGATGAGGAGCAGGAGATTGAGGAGGAGGAGCCAGTTCCTCCAGTTCAGCACCAGCCTGGTCAGGGGATGCATTATGGTCTCCTTGAGACACGCCTACCCAATGTACCCTCTTATGTTTCCAGAGTTGATTACAGGGGAAAGGGTATGACTAGGAAAGCCAGAGATGAGTGAAGGGTTGATCCAAGAGGCCTACCTAAGGTTCAGTATGATCACCGCTTCCAGATAGCTTTTCACTTGGACTTCTACTCCAGTGTGATTCTCACCAGGAACCCAGTGATTGCTAGGTCGTAGTGGATTGACTGGCAGTACATTACAGAGTTGCAGAAGGCCTCAGTTGATCATGCTATTACCATTTGCCAGTGGACAGGACTTTATGAGATCATGAAGTTCCAGCACGACTGGAACACAGAGGTAGTAGCTCAGTTCTATGCTACTCTGTTCATTGAGGAGGATGAGAGGTGGATGCACTAGATGCTTGAGGGCCAGTGGTACAGTGTTGACTATGATGTATTTGCCGCCCACCTTGGCTTCTCAGAGGATGATCTCCAGAGGGGACAGATCCACACCGAGCGGTGTGTTACCTCCCGAGCAGCTGCATATATATGTATCCTCCTGGTGGTGAGAGAGGAGCGATGGGGAAGGTTCTAGGTCTTCACCCTACTTACGATACACGGACGGGATGTTTAGGAAGACTATTGATTACAAGGGTGGAGACAAGGGCAATATTGCTGATTATTCTAGGAACCTACTCCACAGATGGCACCCGATGCTCGGCCCTTCAGCGTGTTTGATTTTATTTGGTCCGAGATCGAGGAGTGGGGAGAGGCCCCTCAAGGGCTGTGGTTTTGCTCCTTATATCATGCATATGATTGAGCAGTGACAGGGCACATGTTTGAGTATGATAAGATCCACAAGGCCTCTCAAGATTATTGTAGATCTGCTTGAGATGTGATTACCTCCAGGCGGGACTGGGGAGGAGCAAAGAAGCAGACAAGAGGTAGATGCACAGGGAGTGGTGCACCAGCCAGAGAGCTTCACCTTCACCACGTGCTCCTTCACGCTCTACTTCACGCCGCGGCAGCCCTCCCTCGCCTATCCGCCGGCTTTTCACTCCATATTTGGGATGTGCAGACATCCAGACCGAGCAATGAAGGAGAGGGAGGCTAGGAGGAAGGACACTCGGACTTTGAAGCAAATTGCTTCTAATCTTGAGCTTGATCCTCCTAGATCTCCTCTATCGATGAGGCAACTAGTCGACTGAGACCGAGGAGCAAAGCAGAGGGCGAGATATGATAGAGAGTATGTTGAGTTCATTCAAATGATAGCAAGCAGCAGTGATGTGTGCGGCGACCTCCTAAATTATTGGGCCCACATGCACTGCCACACGTCCAACGACCTTTGACATCTATGCATATGTTACCGATAACCTAAGAAGACTGTCGGGTGTCCTCGGGAACCCCGAATCATCCACGATTTCCGAAAGCGGGATCACATTACGAGTCATTGCAGATTACAACATTTATTCAAATATCTACACCAGAGTAAATCAATGGAAGTCTTACAATAACTTAGTTTACAAAACATTTATTTCAAACCTTACAAACTAAGTTCGATTATTAATACAAACCAAGGTAGTGGAGTGGCATTATAATATATTACAAAACACACAAATATCGCCGCCCTCGCCTAAGGGCCACACATTACTTAACATCATCAAGATCAACAACAAATATGCAAAGACGATCCAAAACAGATCTCGCTCATGAGCCTCACACTGCAACAAGGGTCAACGAACCCCGAGTACGAAAAGTACTCAACAAGACTTAACCGAAATAAAAACTGATAAAGACTCGGGAATGCGAGCTCGTGGATTCAAGGTATGGCTTTAGCAATAATCAAAGTTCTTTTTGTAAAAGCTCTTTTAACAAAATTCTTTATTTCAACATTAAAAACTTCATAAGATCATATACAAAGTCGACACGATCCGTATTGAGATCATGAAACTTCATATCCAACACTTTCTCAAACCATACTCAAGTTCCAGATTATTAATACTACGATGATGAACAGAGAAGTGAGTCTCCATAACCGAGGAGCAACGACGATTCGAACCGATTATAAACCCAAATGAAATTCCGGACCACACGACATATGCAGGTCCCCGACCTACATATATCAACCTACCCTCGGATCCTCTAAACAAGAACGGGTCCGCGCCACCCGAGAATACAATACTCCACACTCCAAACTTCATTGCCACGTGGGTACACGCTATTCCGCCATCTCTCCACTCCCAAAGTCTTGTGAGTAGCCATTCTCGTAATAGAATAGCCAAGTTAAGGCTTACCGGAGTATGCGGTTAGTACTACAAAGTCTCACCTCGGCGGTTCAACAACGATGTACGGACCTTAATCGACACGCGGCGGAAGAACCCGCTCACAAGACCTCCATGTCTTATGGCTCACACACACAATCGAGTCCGCTTTGGTCTAGATTTATTACTTCACATGCTCATATTTCAAGATAACATAAGTAACCAAAATTCCATATAAAATTCGCAGGTGACAGGTAATCACCCGACTTTTATTATCTAAGCATGACTAAGCATAACTAGCCATACGAATTAAAACGGTTAACAAGGTAGATAAGGAAAACAAGGTTGGTAATGCATCAATTAGGTTTCTACTTGACTTCTAATCACTTAATGCAGTATTGAAAAGCAAAAGCGAAATCAATTTGTAAAACACAAGGTAGGTTTAATGTATCCGGGGCTTGCCTTCGTTGACGGAAAAGTCCGATTCAGGAGTCGGTCCACAGATATCAACACCAACCTCCACAGATGGCTCAACCTCCTCAACTACTTGATTAACTACCACGGGTTCACCTTCGTTCACTACACGTAGTAACAATGCCATGTTTAACATGATGCGGAATACAAAACATGATGCTCGATGATGGATACAAAATTAAACAACTTGAATACAACTTTTCCTTCGCGGTACAGTTACAAGTTAAACTAACTAAACCTATTTCGTAATACATACATCAATTGCCAAAGATCATTATCCACTAATGACCCAAGGACATCACTCAATCAAAAGTTCAATCAAAACCGAAATCATTAAAGGTTACTATTCGCTTTTATGAATTAATTATTTAATTAAAAATTATGAAATAAATCAACTTATTCCAATTGAGCTCAAAATTTTTGTAAATATTCATTACATGATAACTAAGTGACAAAACAATTTTCATAATTTTTGGATACATAAATAAGCCTAGAAAAATCATGGAAAGTCATTTATTAATTAATTGAGCAATTTTTATCATACCCCAAAAATACTGAAAATCAAGATTTCAAATTTTTGTTATATAATATACATCATAGAGAAGTCACACAAAAATTTTCATAATTTTTGGAGCTCTAAATAAATCTACACAAAAATAACAAAAACAGACACTATTCATTCATTCCGTAAAAATAGAAAAATCCATTTGAACGCCGAGTCATCGACAACCCGACCCCACATGTCATCCCTAACCTCCGTCCTTTGACTACGACAACGACGACGGCGCTGACCGCGCAAACTCGCCGACGGTGAGATCACAGGAGACGACAAGGGTACTAACATGATCACTACGTCACAACGTATCGATCTATGGCACTAACGCGACCAATTACGGACCGAACCGAGCACTACACCGACCATGGCGGGCGCAGCGGGCACGGCAGCACTACGCCGGCGGCGGAGAGACGCAACGATCAAATAAACGGTAGAGAGAAGCACCAAAGCAGCTCACCACAAACACGACGGAGCAGAGAGCAAAGGTCGAGAAGCAGCGTGGACGTGGGTCGACGACACAAAGACAGCGGCGCGGAGCAAGGATCGCTCGGTGATGGTGTGCGGCATTTGTGGTGATCAAAATGAGCAAGCAACAACGGATTAAGCATCGCAGCATCGAGACGAAGCGAGCTACGCTAATCGAAGCAACGGCTCACCGGAGGGCCACGACCACGGTGAAACGGGATCACCGAAAGCTGCCGCCGCGAAGAAGAAGTACGTTGCGCCGCCGCGTCTCCGGCAAAAAATCGAGACTAAATTGAGGGGATAGCTAGACGCGCAAGGAGTAGGCGGAGCTGGAGCTAGCTTATCGCGATGATGGCGAGCACGACAATGACAACACGGGCTCACGGAGATGAGCAAGGTGACGGAAGAAAAGCGAGCAACGGAAAATGAAGAACGGCGGACGACTCGAGCTATAAAGGATGGCCAGAAACTCAAGGGAAGCTGGCTACTGTGGCCTTCATCACACCCCCATATGACGCCAAAACAACCACGACCCAGCGCTGAACGCCAAGAAAGAAACGCCAAGCAATGTAGCAAGAGCGGTGAACACTGTTCACACAAATTACGTAAATGCCATTCGCCCAAAATTCACAAATTACTCTCAAATTTTCATAACAACTCAAAAATCTCCAAAAACAAAAGTTGTTCAAAATCAAAAGTTCTACAACTTTGCTTTTGAAACCATATCCAAATTCATTCTACATTTTGAAATTCAAATTTAAATTCAAAAGGGGACACTTTAAAGAATTATGCCTTTTCAAATTACTTCAAATTTTACTAAACAACTTTGAAAACTCCAAAACCAACTTTGTACAACTTGACAAGATCTACACTTTTGCTTTTAAGCTCAACCCCAAAATATGCTTAGATTTTTAAATGAGTTTTCGTGGTAGAATTTAAATCTTTGAAATTAGGGTTTTTAATTTCAAACAATACAGGTATTTCAAACTTGATTCAAACACTACAATTCAACACTTGTACATGAATGTAAACTTGTTTTAGTGAATGCATATCAAAGTTTGCAATATGACCAAATGCTTTGCAATGCATATGATGACATGACAGCTTTTAGTATTTAAAACACCCGGTGTTACAATCCTTCCCCTAAAAGAAATCTCTACCGAGATTCAAAGCCATAGGTTAAGTAATGGAAAAGGAAATGTGTCAACCCAAAAATATCCAAAACTTCTTCATAAAACAACTGAGGTCCCTTTACAATCATGATTCACAATCTCATAGTAAACTACCATCATACTAAATCGATGCAAGAAACTCTGGAAACTTTTCTAACAAGTAATCTTCAGATTCCCATGTAGCTTCTTCTTCCGAATGTTGATTCCATTGTATCTTGTAGAACTTTATTGTTCTCCTTCGAGTAACACGATCTTTCTGCTCCAACACTCTAATAGGATATTCGAATAGGTTAGATCCGGTTCGAGGTTCCACCCTTCAACTTCAACATTCCGCTCGTGCACTTGGAGACACTTCTTTAATTGAGAAACATGGAATACATCATGCAATCACGATAGATGTTCGGTAATTTCAAGCGATATGCTACCTTTCCATACCTCTCTAAGATTTGAAATGGTCCAATATATCGTGGTGCCAATTTGCCTTTAACACCAAAAGGTTAACTCCTTCATTGGTGATACTTTTAGATATACAAAATCTCCTTTGTTAAACATCAATGGTCTCGCCGTTTATCTCGCATAACTCTTTTATCCGGATGAGCTATCTTCAAATTACCTTGTATTTGTCTAACCTTGTCTTCTGTTTCTTTTACCAGGTCAACTCCAAAGAATCTTCTTTCCCCGGGCTCAGACCAACTCAACGATGTCCTGCATCTACGACCATATAGTGCTTCAAATGGAGCCATTCTAATGCTTTCTTGATAACTATTATTGTATGAAAACTCAGCCAAAGGCAAACACTCATCCCACTTCTTGGAATAGTTAAGGACACAACATCTTAACATATCTTCAAGTACTTGATTGACTCTTTCGATCATCCATCACCTACATGGGTGATAGGGTCAGTACTAAATGCGAAGCTTGGTTCCCAACGAAGAATGCAATTGTTTCCAAAAGCTAGAGACAAACTGTGTACCCCTATCTGACACTATGGTCTTTGGTACTCCATGTAGGCTCATAATTCTTGCTAAATATATCCTGGCATATTGGACAGTAGAATATGTATTCCGGACCGGAAGAAAATGTGCTGACTTGGTTAGTCGATCTACAATAACCCATATCTTGTGGTAAATGCCGTTTTGGGAATATCTTCAGGCTTAATCTTGATTTGGTGATAACCTGACCTCAAATCTATCTTCGAGAAAACTTTGGCTCCGGCCAGTTGATCAAAAAGTAAATCTATCCGAGGTAATGGATACTTATTCTTGATGGTCACTTCATTCAACTGGACGGTAGTCGACACATAACCTCGTGGTCTCATCTTTCTTTTCACACAAAATTGCGGACATCCCCAAGGTGATGAACTAGGTTGGATAAATCCCTTATCAATCAATTCTTGCAATCGAGTCTTCAACTCGGCTAACTCCTTAGGTGGCATCCTATAAGCTCTCCGAGAAATCGGAGCTGTTCGAGTTTCAATTCTATGTTAAACCGGACATCCCTATCTCGTGGTAGACCGGTAATTCTTCAGAAACACATCGGAAATTCACATACTACCGGGATATCTCTAATCTCTTTGACCGCAGTTGCACAAATTTTGCCCATTGATCTTCTTAAGGTTGGAAGTTGGATGAGAAGTTGAGAATTACTATCCGGCAAACTCACCCTTATAGTTCTATTCAAAGCATCTATAATGACCTTATCTTTGATGCATCCAATTCATTCCAAAAATTACATCTATATCCCGATCCTTTAGGATAATCATGGTAGTGGGAAAATATGCCCACCCAGTGTTTACGGTACTGTATACCATCTCCTTAGTACACGAGGCGTCCCCAAGCGATTGTATAAAAAATTTTCTTTGTTGCCCCAATTGGAATTTCATACTTCACGACAAATGTTCTATTGATGAATGAATGTGATGCGCCGAGAATCAAATAGTATAAACTCAGGTGAGGGTGATCAATGACGAAACGTACCCATCATCATCGGCTCTCCTCTCTCGAATCTCTCCGCTTGAATGTAGAACACTACCAGATCTTCTTTTCACCATTACCCTTCCGAGCACTCTCGATTGTTGTTCTTGTTCTGCGACCAATTGTTGTTGATTGGCGGGGTTCTTCCGAAATTGGGATTGTACTTGTTTGGGATACGGGCATTCCCTTGAGAAATGACTAGGCTTACCACGGTTGAAACGGGGATACCGTGACTGGTGATGTTGGAGTATTAACACCCGAAGTATTCGAGGTGAATTCCGATAAGTTGTAGCAGGGAATCGAACATTTGATTGTTGCCCAGATTGAAACTGCGGTGGACGATAAGGAGGACGATAATGGTTGACTGGATGATAGATCACCCTCTGCCTCTTTTGATTTCCTCCAAAAGGTCCAGACGGCACATTCTTTTTCTTTTTGATCTCCTTATGTTGTCGATACTTTTCCTCTGAAGCAATTGCAATATTCACTGCCTCATGATAAGTAATATTGGTACAAGTTGTCATCATTGTCTGCAATTTAGTATTCAGACCTCTCATGAACCATTTCTTCTTTTTAGCATCAGTGTTGACATGTTCAGGTGCATATTGTGACAGGTGATTGAATCTTCCCACATACTGCATAACCGTCTGATCCCCTTGCTTCAAAGCAAGGAATTCATCCAGTTTCATAGCCATCACTCCCTCAGGGATATAATGAGCTCAGAAAGCAGTACGAAACTCCATCCAAGTTAATGGAACACCTACGGGCTGCATGGCCATAAGATTTGCATACCAAGCACCTCTTGCTCCCCTAAGTTGTTGGGCGGCAAACACCGGTTTCAAACTCATGCATGGAATAAGATCAAATTTACGCTCCATGGTCCTAAGCCACCATCGACCTCCAATGGGTCATCGGCCTTGGTGAACACTGGGGTTTTATATCTGTAAAGTCCACATATGTAGCCTCATGCCTATTATGATTACGTCCACGGTGTCCATGCATCCGATTACGGTTACTTTGAGCCATCTCATGAAGCAAACGAGAATTTTCAACCACACATTGACAAGTGCAGCTATAGCATCACCCAAATTGGTTGGAACCGGTGGCGGATTGGGGATATCATCCTCATCTTGGGAAGTACCTTAATCTGCGAACCTCGCGTCGACGATCTGTTCATAACAAACCAAACTTTATTCACAAGTCTTTATTGAATTGCAACTAAAGCTTACTACAACGCATTACATTGGTTTCTTATTTAAACACAAACCGCATCTAAACAAGACCGCTTAACTTAAACTAGAACTAACTATTACACAACTCTACTTCTTTCTTTTATCACTTCAAACTTGGGCTCTCAGTATCCATTCCGAAATATTACCGCCCTCATTATCACTTTCATCAATCATTACTAATTCTTCCGGATCTTCTTCTTCTTCCTCTTCCGATTCACTATCATCGGCAAGGATCACACCACACAGGTCCATTGCATCGACTTTGGGGTTCATGATTAGGATTAGGGAGATTGCTTAGCCTATGAACTTCCTCATGTAGAGTGGTATTATGCTCCTCTAAATCCTCTACATAAAATTCTAGCTCATGAGTTCTAGCTCTAGCTTCATTTCTCCCATCCACCATATGAATTAACAGATTTTCGCAGCCTCATGAGCGGTGGTGAGACGCCTTAATCGCTCTCATAATCTGCCCACCGGATGACATCCATAGCCCTATCTCTAGTAGCTTGGGCTAACTCTGCAGAAATCCTCTGTATCTCTTGCTCGAGGATCGACACGGATCTGCCATCGCTAGCACCGCCATTCCTAGGGGCAAGTTGATGGCGAGAACTCCTTTAGGTCCGGTGGACTTACGGGTGTCTTCTTGAGTACGAGCCATACTGTGCTGAACAGGATTAATCCAATTAAAACAATCGACAATGATCTCAAGAGCGGTTGGGATGGACTACACAACTCAACCCATACACACTACTCACCCGAGCTCGGAGATGAAGGAAGTAACAAGTGAATTAATTATGATGCATGAATCGTTCTTACTGAACCAAAAACATCAAACTTATAAAGCACATAAACAACAGTTGTTATTATATAGGGCATAATAGAATTACTACTCCACCACACAAAGCCTTTTTCTCAAATCGGAAGGGTGAGAATGAAATAAGGTAAGTCGGAAGCAATTTGGACCAAATTAACAAGTTACACTTCTTTGTCCCAAATCATTTTGAAGTTTTTGTAAAACAACACAACAAAGACTTGTAATGATCGCTCGATACCATTCTCAATGGCGTAACCTCCTAAATTATTGGGCCCACATGCACTGCCACACGTCCAACGACCTTTGACATCTATGCATATGTTACCGATAACCTAAGAAGATCTGTCGGGTGTCCTCGGGAACCCCGAATCATCCACGATTTCGGCGGGATCACATTACGTAGTCATTGCGATATTACAACATTTATTCAAATATCTACACCAGAGTAAATCAGCGGAAGTCTTACAATAACTTAGTTTACAAAACATTTATTTCAAACCTTACAAACTAAGTTCGATTATTAATACAAACCAAGGTAGTGGAGTGGCATTATAATATATTACAAAACACACAAATATCATTTTTCACCACCTTGGGGCCACACATACTTAACATCATCGCATCAACAACAGGTCATGCGACGATCCAAAACAGATCGCTCATGAGCCTCACCTGCAACAAGGGTCAACGAACCCACGAGTGCGAAAAGTACTCAACAAGACTTAACCAAATAAAAAGCGATAAGACTCGGGAATGCAGGCTCGAGGATTCAAGGTATGGCTTTAGCAATAATCAAAGTTCTTTTATGTAAAAGCTCTTTTAACAAAATTCTTTATTTCAACATTAAAAACTTCATAAGATCATATACAAAGTGACACGATCCGTATTGAGATCATGAAACTTCATATCCAACACTTTCTCAAACCATACTCAAGTTCCGATTATTAATACTACGATGATGAACAGAGAAGTGAGTCTCCATAACCGAGAGAACAACGACGATTCGAACCGATTATAAACCCACCAAATTCCAGACCACACGACATATGCGGTCCCCGACCTACATATATCAACCTACCCTCGGATCCTCTAAACAAGAACGGGTCCATACCACCCGAGAATACTGAGACTACTCCACACTCCATTATTTATTGCCACGTGGTACACGCTATTCCGCCATCTCTCCACTCCCGGTCGCGAGTAGCCATTCTCGTAATAGAATAGCCAAGTTAAGGCTTACCGGAGTATGCGGTTAGTACTACAAAGTCTCACCTCGAGCGGTTCAACAACGGTACGGACCTTAATCGACACGGGCGGAAAGAACCCGCTCACAAGACCTCCATGTCTTATGGCTCACACACACCGAGTCCGCCTGGTCTAGATTTATTACTTCACATGCTCATATTTCAAGATAACATAAGTAACCAAAATTCCATATAAAATTCGCAGGTGACAGGTAATCACCCGACTTTTATTATCTAAGCATGACTAAGCATAACTAGCCATACGAATTAAAACGGTTAACAAGGTAGATAAGGAAAACAAGGTTGGTAATGCATCAATTAGGTTTCTACTTGACTTCTAATCACTTAATGCAGTATTGAAAAGCAAAAGCGAAATCAATTTGTAAAACACAAGGTAGGTTTAATGTATCCGGGGCTTGCCTTCGTTGACGGAAAAGTCCGATTCAGGAGTCGGTCCACAGATATCAACACCAACCTCCACAGATGGCTCAACCTCCTCAACTACTTGATTAACTACCACGGGTTCACCTTCGTTCACTACACGTAGTAACAATGCCATGTTTAACATGATGCGGAATACAAAACATGATGCTCGATGATGGATACAAAATTAAACAACTTGAATACAACTTTTCCTTCGCGGTACAGTTACAAGTTAAACTAACTAAACCTATTTCGTAATACATACATCAATTGCCAAAGATCATTATCCACTAATGACCCAAGGACATCACTCAATCAAAAGTTCAATCAAAACCAAAATCATTAAAGGTTACTATTAAACTTTTATGAATTAATTATTTAATTAAAAATTATGAAATAAATCAACTTATTCCAATTGAGCTCAAAATTTTTGTAAATATTCATTACATGATAACTAAGTGACAAAACAATTTTCATAATTTTGGATACATAAATAAGCCTAGAAAAATCATGGAAAGTCATTTATTAATTAATTGAGCAATTTTTATCATACCCCAAAAATACTGAAAATCAAGATTTCAAATTTTTGTTATATAATATACATCATAGAGAAGTCACACAAAATTTTTCATAATTTGGAGCTCTAAATAAATCTACACAAAAATAACAAAAACAGACACTATTCATTCATTCCGGAAAATAGAAAAATCCATTTGAACGCCGAGTCAGTCGCGACAACCCGACCCCACATGTCATCCCTAACCTCCGTCCTTTGACTACGACAACGACGGCGGCGCTGACCGGGCGCTTCTCGCCGACGGTGAGATCACAGAGACAACAAAAGGGTACTAACATGATCACTACGTCACAACGTATCGATCTATGGCACTAACGCGACCAATTACGGACCGAACCGAGCACTACACCGACCATGGCGGACGCGATGGCACGGCAGCACTACGCCGGCGGCGGGAGAGGCGGCAACGATCAAATAAGCGGTACAGAAGCACCAAAGACTCACCACAAACACGACGGAGCGAGTAGAGCAAGGTGGAGAAGCGGCGTGAGGCGTGGGTCGGCGATACAAAGAACGGCGGCGGAGCAAGGATCGTCGGTGATGGTGTGCCGGCGGCGATCGTGGTGATCAAAATGAGCAAGCAACAACGGATTAAGCATCGCAACATCGAGACGAAGCCGAGCTACGCTAATCGAAGCAACGGCTCACCGGAGGCCACGACCACGGTGAAAGCGGGATCACCGAAGCTGCTGTTGGGCCGCGAAGAAGAAATGCGTTGCGCCCGCGTCTCGGCAAAATCAGACTAAATTGAGGGATAGCTAGACGCGCAAGGAGTAGGCGGAGCTGGAGCTAGCTTATCGGCGATGGCGAACCTGACAATGACAACACGGCTCATGGGAGATGAGCAAGGTGACGGGAAGAAAAGCGAGCAACGGAAAATGAAGAACGGACGACTCGAGCTATATAAAGGATGGCCAGAAACTCAAGGAAGCTGCTGTTGTGGCCTTCACAGCGCCAAATATGACGCCAAAACAGCCACGACCATCGCTGGAGAACGCCAAGAAAGAAAGCGCCGCAATGTAGCAAGAGCGGTGAACACTGCTTCACACAAATTACAGAAATGCCATTCGCCCAAAATTCACAAATTACTCTCAAATTTTCATAACAACTCAAAAATCTCCAAAAACAAAAGTTGTTCAAAATCAAAAGTTCTACAACTTTGCTTTTGAAACCATATCCAAATTCATTCTACATTTTGAAATTCAAATTTAAATTCAAAAAGGGGACACTTTAAAGAATTATGCCTTTTCAAATTACTTCAAATTTTACTAAACAACTTTGAAAACTCCAAAAACCAACTTTGTACAACTTGACAAGATCTACACTTTTGCTTTTAAGCTCAACCCCAAAATATGCTTAGATTTTTAAATGAGTTTTCAGGGTAGAATTTAAATACTGAAATTAGGGTTTTCGGAATTTCAAACAATACAGGTATTTCAAACTTGATTCAAACACTACAATTCAACACTTGTACATGAATGTAAACTTGTTTTAGTGAATGCATATCAAAGTTTGCAATATGACCAAATGCTTTGCAATGCATATGATGACATGACAGTTTTAGTATTTAAAACACCCGGGGTGTTACAAGTAGGCACCATAGCACCCTGACACTCTTCCACTTTAGGCTCGTGTGCCTACTCACTCTCAGCCACGTCCTAGTACTGTAGACGAGTATGCTACAGATTGGTGGAGTGACCTCACAGGTGGTGGCGGCTACTACGTGTCTAGCGGCTATGACCCGTCCGGCGCAGGTGGTTCTCGTCCAGCTGGTGTTACACGTTCAGATGACGAAGATGCTGGGAGAGATGGTGATGATGATGCTGAGTGATGCCAGAGATCAGATACAGCTTGCAGCCCCTTTTGTCCTTAGTTTGTCATTGTCGGACCTTTGTGGTGATAGATGACAAAGGGGGAGAGAGACTGATTAAAGCTTTGGGATTTTTGTTTCATTTGCTTATCTTTGTACCTGAAGATATGTACTGCAGGCTGTAGTTTTTGTTCATGAGCTTCATTGATGTATCTTGAGTTTGAGATTGCATTGTATCATGTGAGAGATGAGACTCACTTATGCTTTATCTATGGATCTATTGAGATATGATCTTTATTATCTGTGGCTTGTGGACTTGAGAAAATGTGTAATGAGTGCTATGTGTGGCATACATGTGTTGTATTTATTTTTCATAAAGTCTATGCATGATAGAATGAAAATATTTGATGTGATGTCTTTATATTTATTCTTGTGTGATATATCCTGTCATATGCATCACAATTCTATTTTGTCACACACACATGCACCCCACGGATGCAATGATTTAGGGGGAGTCTCCTATATGTTTTAGTATGTGCAATTGACAAGTTGAGGTCATTTTGTGAATTCCAATCACAAGCACATATTAAGGGGGAGCCTCTTATAAATCATTGAACCCAAAAGCTTAAATGTTTATATTCTTTTGTAAGCTTTAATCAAGTTGTCATCAATCACCAAAAAGGGGGAGATTGAAAGTGTATCTAGCCCTTTAGTGGGTTTTGGATGATTGAATGACAACGTGATTAAAGGTCTAACCCATTTGCTAAGTGTGGACAGGTTATAGGTTATCTCATGAGTACTTAATAAAAGCCAAAATGATGTGTTGTTGTATAAACAATCTAGTTCAAGCACAAGACAACAATGCAAATGTTATTCATGCAAAGGCTCATTTATTGTGGGATTTCCATTTGCTATGTGAAAGCAAGCTCGTGAGAATTAATTAATGAGACATGAGAAATTGCATATGGAATGGTCTCACACTTGAAGCTTGCTAAATTGAAATGAAAAAGATAACAATACAAATGAATGGATGATTCAACACAAGAAGTGACTTGATGGCTTGAGATGGTGAAGATAGCAAGGAAAGGCTTCGAGGTACTAAGCAAGGGTGAAGGGCAAGCGACGGCTTGGCGGCCGAAGAACCTAGCTAGGGTGAAGAAGAAAGTACTTGCATTTAGTTGAGGTACTAATCAAGCTATGATGGCCATGTTCATGTGGAGGATCAAATCACTATTGGAGTGTTTGAAGGAAGTGACTTGATACATTTGGGATTATTCAAATATGATGAATGGAATCAAGTCACGTGCTCAAGATGGCTATGCTCAAGTGAAAAGATCAATATCAACATGTTGGCGCCCTCACTTGATGAAGATTGGAATACAAGGCTTCGGTTCGAAAAGAGCAACTCAAAAGGTTTAAATTCGTTATACTTTTAAATTTGAGTAAATAGGAATGTCGTACTATTAAGAGGGATGCATCATGTTGATAGATAATGTTTCATAAGTGCTCAAGCCAACCCATGTGAGATTTGAGTGTTTGAGAGACAAAAAGGCTAACTGACTTGTTGCTGGTCTAGCCATACCGGACGTGTCCGGTATTTGCCCAGTAACTATAAAGGTGTTGTTCTCGGGTTGGTTCATCGGGAGTTTCGACGGTCGGAAGTTCCGGCAATGGTCGGGAGTTCCAACGAATCGCAATTTAAATAATTTAGAGAGTTCACTGTGGTGGTCATACCGGACGTGTCCGGTATGGACGACCAGAGGCCAACGGCTAGTTTTCCAAAGCCTTGAGGGTCGAGAGTTCCGACGTCAGTCGGGAGTTCCGACGGTCGGAAGTTCCGGCATGTGTCGGGAGTTCCGACACCTCATATTCTTTAACTCAGTTACATGGTTTTCAAATTTGCTGAGGATCGGGAGTTCCGACATGAGTCGGGAGTTCCGGCGGTTGGGAGTTTCGGCATTCATCGGGAGTTCCGACGCCTCACAACTTCACTGTAACTTAGTTACCGTTGGGGCAGTGTAAGTCATACCGGACGTGTCCGGTATTGCAACGGCTAGTTTTTCAAGGGGGCTATAAATACCCCCAAGCCTCCACCTTTGGAGGCTGCTGATTCTGCTGAGATAGACACACGTTTTTGAGCCTTGCCAACTCTCCTAAACCCTCTCTTAGTGAGTGTGTGATCCAAATTGCAAAATCAATTTGTGGGTTAAGAGAGAATTCGAAAAGGAGAGCAAGCCACCACTTGAGCACTTGTGCATATTGTCAATCTCGTGATTCGCATTTGTTACTCTTGGACTCTTCGGTCCTAGACGGCTAGGCGTCGCCGGAGAGCAACCGAGAGATTGTGGTTGCTTCGGAAAGTTTGTAACGGTCGATTTCACCGCCTCGGAATCATTTAGTGGAAGGAGGAAAAGGAGTTGGAAAAGACTCCAACTAGAGTGACCTTCGTGGTACCCTCTAGGGCTGACCTTCGCTGGGTCGCCCGCAGCCCCCTCAACGGAGAGTAGGACTCGAACGAGTCCGAACTTCGGTAAAACAAATATCGTGTCTCAATTCGCATTTCATTTGATATTTGTGTTGCTCTAGCTATTCTGCAGGTTCTCTGTGTATATTACTATCTCTAATAGTTTTCTGCAGTTTGGATTGAAGATAGAAATCAAAAGGAGCAAGTTCGGGGCTGTTCCACTGAAGTCGTGAATACCAGACACGTCCGGTATACCTACCGGACACGTCCGGTATTAGCCCCTGCGCCAAACTGAATTGTATTGTGTTCTAACTCTTTGGTTGCAGGCGTTTGGCTCCTAGATTCATTTAGTATCTTTTATATACTCTGTGGCTAACTTGTGAGGGGTGGTACTACTCTTTATTTGGAGTTTCCATTTTGGAAACTCTCTTTACTAATCGTTTCCGCTTTTAAAGGTGTTAATTTTCAGAAACGCCTATTCACCCCCCTATAGGCGGCATCCTAGGTCCTTTCACCACCAAGGTTTGGAAGGAGCGGGATGAGCTACTTTAGAAGGATGCTGAGACTCGCTAGCGGATCCTCGACCTTTTGGCCAAGGTTGAGAAGGAGAGGGTGCTAAAGCTGGGAGCCAAGGAGAAGCTCGTGGCTCTGGAGAAAAGGGCGAGCCTGGATGCCACGACAGTTGCCCGGTTGCGCAAGGAGCACGATGAGCTGCTCCAAACCTCGGAGAGGCTCCGCGTGGAACATGGCGTGGCTCACGAGGAGCACAACCAGGCCTTCCAAGATCAGAACCAGGCCTACCAAGAGTGCTAGAGGAGATGGAGACAACGGTGGCTCCCCTTTCGTAGGACCTAGCGGATAGAATAGAGAACATAGTTCTCCCCTGGAGGGGTTAGTTAGCTAGATAGGTTGGGTAATCATTCTTATAACAAACGGACAAGCTCTGACCCCTCTATAACATTTAAACAAACTCATCGTTTTGTTTTGTTTGACCAAGTCAGTTCCTTTGTTTTGGTGTGAACGGATTTGTTTTTCCTTCCTTTTTATGTGTGAAAAGGGGTTAATGTATTCCGACCCTTCCATTTTTTAAGACCGTAGAGCTTGAGGTATAGGATAGAAACTCTGATCATGCTGGTGAGCAAAGATGCTGTAGCCGCCGAGGCATAGCTCTCTCGTAGTCCGACCAGTTTTACTCAGCGTTCGTTCCCGAAGACCCTGCCGCTAGGTTTTACGTGAGGAAGGGTGTCGGGCGCAGCGACTATTTTAGAAAGGGTGCCCTTCCATTTGTTAAGACCGTAGAGCTCGAGGTATAGGACGGAAACTCTGATCATGCTGGTGAGCAAAAATGTTGTAGCCGTCGAGGCATAGGTCTCTCGTAGTCCGACCAGTTTTACTCAGTGTTCGTTCTCACAGACCCTGCCGCTAGGTTTAACATGAGTAAGGGTGTTGGGCATAGTGACTGTTTTAGAAAGGGTGTATGTATACCCTTATCAGCCCCCGAGTGAGACCCAACCCCTTGACGTCGCTGGGGTTGGGTGTCACTAAAGATCAAGGAGAGGATAGCAAAATTAGTAGGAAAAACCGTCTCTTGTTTTCATGCATACCCCCTTTCTAGGATCCGAGCCATCGTTTTGTGACCGTGCGTTCGGTCTCTTTGTGAGTCCAACTTTCCTTGAGCCCCCACGCATAGCGGGGGTCCGGTCGAGGGTCGGCTCGTCTTTGTGATCATCGCCCCGTCCGTGGTTTCCGCAACCAGAGGGGTTGAGCTAACGTCGCTTGCCTCGATGGCTTGAGTGACGTGATCAGTGAGCTCACTAATGGGCACATTTGAGTGGAATCCGGATCCATCGTTTGTGACGAGATCAGCATATCCCTCATGTGGCATTCCACTGCTCCTTAACCCGCCTCCCGGCAGATGCCCGAGTCATTCCGGGGACGGAGTCAGGTGCCCGATGGCCTCCCTACAATGAGGATTATGTGGGGTCGGTTCAAGGTTAGGATCAAACGAGAAGGTTGAGATGACCCTGTCCGCTTCTAAGCAGGTTGGGTGAAGACCACTGGGGCTCATCTGCATTTTCTCCCCTGGCTCTATTCCACGCGAGGCGGCCTCGGTGAAAGGTCCTTGTTTGATTTTGGAAATTGAGTGACAACCTTAGGTGGACTAATGTGTTTAAGTGTGATACACAGGTGATTAGTCCATAGGTACATGTGTGTGAGCAACATATGCCATGACGGTGATGATGGCTCAAAGATGTTGCAAAGCTCACACATGTGATGATGAAGGAGCTTATTGCACATGAGACATGACATGGAGTCATGTGATCAAGGTGGAAAAGATCAAGACATGACTTGGCTTGATGGACCGGTTGCAAGCGTGAAGGGCAAGTTGGAGGCTTTGGAGTGATTGATCGTGTGGCGGTGAAGCTTGAGCAAGACTTGGCGCCGATGGACGAAGGCAACGGTGAAAAGCAAGTGAAGTCAAGATCGATTAACCAATATGATCACGTGATGATATGAAGTGGATCATATCATTGTTGATCATGTTAGTGCATGTGTTGCATCGACATTGGAGGAGATGGAATGGAATGCGTAAGGCAAAAGTATAACCTAGGGCATTTCATTTCACCGGTCATAGGTGTGTAGAGAAGTTGATGACCGGGTTTAGGATAGATGGCCGTACTATCAAGAGGGGCAAACTTGTTTACATATCGGTCATCTAGTGTCACTCGAGTGATCTAACTTTGCATCGTCGCTAGGATCAAGTGGCGTGGCAAGTCGAGTGGCTAATCCTTTGAAAAATGTTTGTGAAAAGCTAACACACATACACATGGTGGTGTACACTTGGTGGTGTTGGCACATTTACAAAGGAGATGAAGTTGGGGTTAATGTGGATCAACTCAGTGATGAAACAGAGGTGAGAGGTCACTGTGAGTGACCGGACGCTGGCCTCAACTGGATCGGCGCTTCCGATCAGTGGCAGTAGTAAAGGTGTAGGCATCAGTCTTTGACCGGACGCTGGGTCACTTTGTGACCGAACGCGTGGTGGGTGCATTCAGTCCCACTGATGTGGCGGCACAGAGAAGAGGAGAAGGACCGAACGCTGATGCTGCGTCCTATCGTGACCTACCGAACACGTCCGATCGCACTGGAGCGGCTCTGGGAGCTCTTTAGACTCGATCGAACGCTGCCCATCCTGCGTCCAGTCGTGATCAAACTGACGCGTCCGATCGTGAATGGAACCTCTATGGAAATGACCGGACTCGGCAGAGGTGCGTCCCGTCTTCGCACTATGCTGCGTTCGGTCATCACTTGACCATTGGCGCGTGGCAGCTGATCGTTGAGATCAAGCGACTGAGGTTGAATGGAGGCGACACGTGGCGTGCATTCGTTGACCGGGCGCTGGACCAGGTGCGTTCGGTCGATCTGACCGCAGCGTCCAGTCACCCCGAACCGTGCCCAGTGAAGGGGTACAACGGCTCTATTTTCGTGGCGGCTATAAATAGAAGGTGGCCTCGGCCATGGCTAAGGTTGAGCACCTTGGGGGACTTTGTGTCCATGCTTGAGAGTGCTTGGGAGCCCTCTAACTCACTCTAGCTTGATAGTGTTCATCCGATTGAGTGAGTGAGCGATTCTAGTGCGATTGCATCATGAGGTTACATCGAGTGGCACTAGGTGGTCGTCTTGCAAGCCAGTGGTTTCTTGTTACTCTTGGAGGTTGCCACCTCCTAGATGGCTTGGTGGTGGTCTCCGTTGAAGCCCGCAAGAAGCTTGTGCGGTGCTCCAGAGAAGAGCTTTGTGAGGGGCATTGTGCTCGCCCTGCGAGAGCCGCAAAGAGCAACTCTAGTTGAGCATGTCATTAAGCTACCCTCACTTTTAGGGTAGGTTCTTGCGGTGCCCGATGTGCGGGCTTGGCGGGTGATGCCAATTAGCTGCCAAACCACCAAGTGAGCGGTCAACACAACGGGGACGTAGCGTGTTGGCAAGCACGTGAAACTCGGGAGAAAATCACCGTGTCAACATTGATTCTTCCCATTGGTTTGCAATCCCCTTACACAAGCTTGAAATTACTTTCATATTGTGCTTGTGTAGTTGCTCTTGTAATTAGTTAGCTTGTGTAGTTCACTAGTTACCTTCTTGCTTGTGTAGCATAGAAGTAGCTCCCTTGCGTGCCTAATTTGGTTTGTGTAACCTTGTTAGTCACATTGCTTAGTTTGTGTAGCTAAGTATTAGCGCTCTCTAATTTGGCATCGGTTGTCTTGTTATTGAGCATTGCTAGTGAGCTTAGGGGCTTTGTGCTTTTGCTTACTAGAATTGTGTATGAGCTCCCCGGTGTGTAAAATACTAGTGGCATAGGTTTGTGTGACCTTGCTCCTGGAATTGGATAGGTGAGCTCTAGCTAGCCCAACACCTTTGTTGCCTAATTAGGATCTTTATAAGGTGTTTGTGAACTTCGATAGAGGGGTGTAGTCTTGGCTAGACCGATTGTTTTAATTCCGTATTTGATTCGGTTAGCCAGAGAGATTAAATTTAGACAGGACTATTCACCCCCCTCTAGTCCGCCATCTCGACCCTACAAGTGGTATCGAAGCAAGGTCTCTCATTTGTGGTCTTCACCGACCCGAGAGGATGGCGTCTAGTGGGCTAGATGTTTGTGAGATGCACATTTTTTATGGCACAAACTTTGCACTTTGGAAAAATCACATGCTTGATCATTTTCGTGCAAAGGGACCTAAGTTTTGGTGGATTATCACTAGTGGTCTCACCCATGTCTTGGATCATAGAAATCTCACCAAAGCTCATAGAGTTCTCTATGAACTTGATGCACATGCTTATTGTTTTCTAATGGATGCTTTGAGTTTTGATTTGATGAAACAAGTAAACATCACGGGAACCGCTCGTGAGATATGGGAGTCCATCAAGCGCACCTTCGGTGATTCCTCCATATGGGATGATGGCAAGTTCAAGGAGGATGAGCCAAAGAAAGTGGCGCATGAGGATGTTGAGCATGACCACAACTTGATGATTGTGGAAGATTGCTCCACCTCATGGTCGAGTGATAATGATGATCGATCTACTACAAGTTCACTTGACAAGATTGATGATGCCTCAAGTGATGCACATGATGATCCTACCCCATGCACACTTGATGGTAATGATGGTTCATGCTCGGGCCATGATTGTGATGCTACTACAAGCCCATCCACTACACCACATTGTTTCATGTCACAAGGTAACACCAAGGTATCAAATGCTAATGTGGTTGATCATGTTGATTCATATGATGAGCTTGTTAGTAGACTTGCTAGCATAACCATGTCTTTAGAAAATGAGAAAGCTAAAACATTGAAATTAGAAAATGAAAACTCATTTCTAAGGAACTCTTGTGAAGAATATAAGAAATTACTTGATAGTCTAAAATCTTCACATTGTGAGCTAAAATTGAATCATGAGACACTACTTGCATCTCATGAAGAATTATTAGAACAACATGCTTCACTCATTAAAGTGTTTACAAAGAAACTTAAAAATAATGAGAGCTCATCACATGGATCAAATGATAAATTACAAAATGTTGCTAACTCTTGTGATGTAGGCAAGAAACATGTATCCACCTCTTGTGATGATTTATTAGATATACCATGCTCTTCACATATAGATGCTTGTTCTACTTCTATGTCTTATGAGACTAGCCTTTTGAAGGAGAACAATGAGCTCAAAAATAAAGTGAAGAATTTGAGCAACAAGTTAGAGAGGTGCTACAACTCAAAAGTCACCTTTGAGCATATGTTGAAGACTCAAAGAAACTATGGTGACAAGTGTGGCCTTGGCTTCAAGAAGAAGATGACAAAGGGCGAAAGAAAGAGAGATAGAAAGATGAATAAGCTACAACAAAGAAAGCTCTCTCATACCATATGCTACCGGTGTCATAAAGCGGGACACCTTGCAAATAGTTGCCCTCACATTGAGAAGCTCAAGAAGATAAAAGAAGAAGAGAGGCTCAAGCATGTGAAGTGCTTCAAGTGCCGCATTTGGGGTCATCTTACCTCAATGTGCCCAACCAAGCAATTGGTGAAGCAACTAGAAGAGCCTCAACCAAAGCCACAAGTTGAGCAAGAGAAGACACCCGAAGAGCAAGTCAAGATCTATCATGAAGATGGTGGTGACTTGATGATGAAGAATAAGAAAACAAGAAGGGATGGAAAGGCAAGGCATCCAATGCAAACTCAAGATGCCAAGATGATAAGCAAGACACAAGATGAGAAGAAAGTCTATGCTCACATCAAGTGCTTCAAGTGTGGAAATACGGAACACTTTGCCTCTAAGTGTCCTACCAAGCTTGAGACGAAGGCTCAAGCAATCCATGAGAGGCAAGGCAATGGGAAGCACCACATGAGCAAGGAAGAGAAGGCTCAATCAAAGAGAAAGTGCTACTCATACCGGGAAAGGGGACGCATGGCTCATTCATGTCCCCTAGGTAACTCTTCTAAGCCTATTTCAATTGTTGATAATAATATGCTTAGAATGGATGACAATGGTACCTCATTAGTTGTAATTGCAAAACATCCCGCTACTCATACTAAGGCTTTGCCTAAGTATATTGCTCCTAACTTGAGATGATCCAAACTTGTTTGGGTACCATCAAAAAGTGGATGATTGATTGTAGGTACCATCGGCATTGGATACTTGATTCAATTGATTTCATATTGATCATCATATGTTGAGAAGTTATGAAGCCTAGTGCACATCCAAACCCAATGCCATGATAATTGAGTGAAGTTCAAATGTGCTACATCATACAAGTGCCATAATTCAAGATGTTGGTGATTCATTGGATTATTTGATGACTTGCAAAATTATTTAAATTGAAGCTTGTTAGTTGGATGATCATGAGCTAACCAAGGTATATCTCTTATTGATCATTTCATTTGGCTGCATATGAGTTGATTGAATTAGATAAATATACAATGTTGCTTGCTATGAGATGTTTGAATGGATAAATAGCTTAGTAATCAAGTTTAGATTGATTTGTGTTGGATAAGTTCATAAGATGCCTTTTAGTAAGAGTAATGAATGGATATATGTCTTATGTAAGTATTCAAGCAAGTTAGTTTCAAGTTTGGTTCATATTCGATGAAGTATACCTCAATAGCTGAAATCTGTCCTATATTGAAAATCTGAGTGAGCTATGATCTTAGCCATGTTTGAGTGATCAAAACTTATTGGATTGGCATAAAAATTGGTGTACATTCTCTATACTTATGGTATAAGATTCTGTACAAATTTCATGAGAATTGGATAAGAGATGCTTTGGTTGTGGAGTGAATCTTGTCAGCTATAGTGCAACAGTTTTTAGCATATAGCAGTGGTGGAAGAATTGAAATCTGGTAGCTATATAAAAGTCAAATGAAGCTAAAATTTTTACAGATGCTATATAACTTATTGAAGCACATCTCCACCAAATTTCGTGGTATTTGGATCTGTACTTTGAGAGATATGCATTTTTCTTTGAAGAGTACAGAATCTGCCAGAAAAATGACAATTATTGGATTGATCTAGAGTCACTTCGATTGAAAGGTCCTCAAGTTGAAAATATGTTTATAAGTGGTTGAGGTACCTAAGTTTGGTTTTGAGATGATCTATAAGCATGACAAGCAAAGAGTACAAGGGCTTTTGATTGAGGAGTGTACTTTGCACATATTTGGTACTCAAATTAAAGATCAAGATCAAACTTAAGATGAATATGAAGTTTAAGTTCTACTGACTATTAGAAATCATTTGGTAGAAAGAAAAGGACTTAAACAAGTAGAAAGAAAAGGACTTAAAGAAGAAATCAAGGTTACTCATCAACTTAAGTCCATCACTTGGATCAATCAATCAAGTTATTTTAAGTGAGTGTCAAGAATGGTTCTTGGAGAGAGGTCACTTCTCCCAACTGTAGGGGCTTGCCGCCTATGTGTAGGTAAATCAAGTGTGGTACTTGGAAGGCTAACATGGAAGGGGTGATCCGAGGGACATTTGAGATGCATAGTTGAAGCAATCAAAAGGATTGATCAAGAAAAGTAAGCAACACCCAAAAGAGAGCTAATCATGATATTTCAAGTGGTATTCTCACGTTGATGCTCTCATGCAAGCATTGATCAAAAGATGAAGCAAGCCAACCACAACAAGAAAGTGCACTTGATCATAAGTGGTATTCATTTCATATGGGTGAAGAATGGAATTCAAAATTATATCTATTGATCTTCACCAAGCTTATAATTGGACTTCACATTGCTATTGGAGAAATGAATTGGATTCTATGTGACTATCTTCTACTCCAACATAGCAAAGGTATCATTGTACTGTGCATTATCATTTCATCCCTTACTAGTATGCGGTTAGTGCATATAGTACATTCTTCATAGGATCATGCATAATAAATGAAATGTTTAAATTCATAACCTACCACTTTTACTTGAATGATTAGTTGATCTAGTGGTTAGTATATGAATTTGTTCATGAGCTAGTGAACCCAAGTACTTGATTTAATTTGGATTGCTCACAAGTAACAAGTACAACATTGGTAAGATAACCCTTGTAAGAGATGTGAAGAAGCTTGTCATTGGTTCAAACCGGACTTGGAAGCTTAGGCAAATCAATTTAATTCAAGTCAACCATAGAAGCTCATGATAGTAATAAGAGCACAAGCACTAGACAACAATGCAAATGGATATCTAGTTTGTTTGTTTGAAGAGGTATCTAGACTCAAGTATTTCATCAAGAACTCACAAGTGATGTCTAGATCAACTCACAAGTGATATTCTCTAAGTGGTACTCATGATGATAGCAAATGTTCAAGTAATGGTTTTTATTGATAAATCCAATAAGTGGTTCCATACTAGAAAATTCCTACAAGTGGTATCACATCTACACGTGGTATCAATCATGCAAGACGATGGTTCCACAAGTTATCCTCAACTTTAAGTAATCATCAAATGAAGAATGCATCCCTCACCTACAAGAACTCAAGTTTATCAAATGGATGACCCATGCTATGACATAGGGGGAGGTTTCCCACAAATTGGTATCAAGGTCAAAGATCCTATGTGTGGTATCTCAAGAAGCCCTATAAGTGGTATCTACAAGTGGTGTCATTCCAACAATCAAATGATGTCCATAAAAAATGCAAGATTCAAGCCTCAACCATCTACCCCAAATGCAAACCTTTGCATCAATGAGAAGCACACCTTTTATGGAAATTGATAACAAAGGGGGAGAGATTGTACAAAGATATGAAAGCTTTGGAGAAATTGAGACAAAGAAGTAGAGGTTGGACATGGACATGGACAAATAGGGAGCAACAGTGAAGGATGTGAAAGGATCAAAATTCTTGGACAAGAGAAGCACACAAGTAGGGGGAGCAAGCTCATGAACTTTGATTGATTGCATTTGATATGTGCATATTCATGTGCTTGCTTGCATTGCATAAGCTTTTAAATTCAATATGCATGCTTGTGTGGTGTATGCTATTTGTAGAATTTGAATGGTGATTTGATAACTAGCATACACAGGATGGTAGCTAGACTCATATTTTTTACACGTGGTACTAGAACCTTGCTTATAATGTTGATCTCACGGGTTTCTAGTATTTTTGTTTTCTAGCTACTCATGATGCTAAGGATAGTGTTAAAAGTGCAACTCCGATTGGTATCACGCTTCAAAGGTTATTCTATACACCTTAGCATCACTTAGTAGTGATAACACTCCCACAAATTTCATATTTATGCATGTGAGTAAACTTGAAATCAAATCATTTGAGCACACATGTACGGGGAGCTATCACTACCAAGTTAGGTTTTATGATGCTTATCCAAATCTAAACATAGTGCTTAAAAGTTGGGTAAGTGGCATAAAATCAAAATCAAGTTGGCAATTTACACTTGTGTGAAGTGCTAGCTTGAAATGAGCTTAATTTCCATATCTTTGTAGAGTTGTCATCAATTACCAAAAAGAGGGAGATTGAAAGGTCCTTGTTTGTTTTGGTAATTGAGTGACAACCTTAGGTGGACTAATGTGTTTAAGTGAGATACACAGGTGATTAGTCCACAGGTACATGTGTGAGCAACAAATGCCATGACGGTGATGATGGCTCAAAGATGTTGCAAAGCTCACACATGTGATGATGAAGGAGCTTATTGCACATGAGAACTGACATGGAGTCATGTGATCAAGGTGGAAAATATCAAAACATGACTTGGCTTGATGGACCGGTTGCAAGCGTGAAGGGCAAGTTGGAGGCTTTAGAGCGATGGACCGCGTGGCGGTGAAGCTTGAGCAAGACTTGGCGCCGATGGACGAAGGCAATGGTGAAAAGCAAGTGAAGTCAAGATCAATAAACCAATATGATCACGTGATGATATGAAGTGGATCATATCATTGTTGATCGTGTTGGTGCATGTGTTGCATCGACATTGGAGGAGATGGAATGGAATGCGCAAGGCAAAGGTATAACCTAGGGCATTTCATTTCACCGGTCATAGGCGTGTAGAGAAGTTGATGACCGGATTTAGGATAGATCGACGTACTATCAAGAGGGGCAAACTTGTTTGCATATCGGTCATCTAGTGCCACTCGAGTGATCTAACTTTGCATCGTCGCTAGGATCGAGTGGCGTGGCAAGTCGAGTGGCTAATCCTTTGAAAAATGTTTGTGAAAAGCTAACACACATACACATGGTGGTGTACACTTGGTGGTGTTGGCACATTTACAAAGGAGATGAAGTTGGAGTTGATGTAGATCAACTCGGTGATGAAACGAAGGTGAAAGGAGGTCACTGTGAGTGACCAGATGCTGGCCTTAACTGGACTGGCTATTCCGATCAGTGGCAGTAGTAAAGGCGCAGGTGTCGGTCTTCGACCGGGCGCATGGTGGGTGCATTCGGTCCCGCTGACGTGGCGGCACAGAGAAGAGGAGAAGGACCGGACACTGATGCTGTGTTCGATCATGACCTACTGGACGCATCCGGTCACAGTTGAGCAGCTCTGGGAGCTCTCTAGACTCAACCGGACGTTGCCCATCCTGCATCCAGCCATGATCAAACTAGTGCGTCCGGTCGTGAATGGAACCTCTCTAGAAACGACCGGACTCGGCAGAGGTGTGTCCAGTCTTAGCACTGCGCTGCATCCGGTCATCACTTGACCATTGGCGTGTGGTAGCTGACCATTGAGATCAAGCAACTACGGTTGAATGGAGGCAACATGTGGCGTGCATCCGTTGACCGGACGCTGGACCTGGTGCGTTCGATCTATCCCATCGGAGCGTGTCCGGTCACCCCGAGCCTTGCCCAGTGAAGGGGTAGAACGGCTCTATTTTCGTGGCGGCTATAAATAGAAGGTGGCCTCGGCCATGGCTGAGGTTGAGCACCTTGGGGGACTTTGTGTCCATGCTTGAGAGTGCTTGGGAGCCCTCTAACTCACTCTAGCTTGATAGTGTTCATCCGATTGAGTGAGTGAGCAATTCTAGTGCGATTGCATCATGAGGTTGCATCGAGTGGCACTAGGTGGTCGTCTTGCAAGCCTATGGTGCTTGTTACTCTTGGAGGTTGCCACCTCCTAGACGGCTTGGTGGTGGTCTCCATGGAATCCCGCAAGAAGCTTGTGCGGTGCTCCGGAGAAAAGCTTTGTGAGGGGCATTGTGCTCGCCCCGCAGGAGCCGCAAAGAGCAACTCTAGTTGAGTGTGTCATTAAGCTACCCTCACTTTCAGGGTAGGTTCTTGCGGTGCCCGACGTGCGGGCTTGGTGGGTGATGCCAATTAGCTGCCGAACCACCAAGTGAGCGGTCGACACAATGGGGACGTGAGGCGCCTCGAGCCCTTCGCGGGCTGGCCTTCGAACCTCGGTCGATCGTCGCTCATGTCGAATGAGACGACTATCCCTTCGTGATGTGACGCGAAGCGTTGTGATGCAATAACTGCATATGCAATGCTTGCATGTCTGAGATGAATGTATGGATGAATGAATGCATGAATGAATGAATGAATGAATGCATGAATGAATGGATGAATGCATGCATGAGAATGGATGAATTAATGTTCTTGTATTGGAAAAGTAAAGTGGGGGTCGGTAAAGTTACCTCGATGGCTTGAGTGATTGGTTCGAGGAGTTTTTACCAGAATATGCCCGTGCGGGGTCTGGGTCCGTCGTTCATGACAGAGTTGGCGTAACCTGCATGGAGCATCCTATTTTTTCCTACATGTCTCTCAACAATGGCCCGAGCCGTTTGATCAACTTGGGCGGCCAGCGGGCCTCTCCTCGGTGGAGATTCCGTAGGTAGGCCCCTCCAAACCCTTCTGGGGAAGGAGGAGGCTAAAGCTCTAGGTGCAGGGATAAAAAATCTAATCATGCTGGTGAGCAGAGACGCCGTAGCCGCTAGGGCATAGGTTTCTAGTGGTCTGACCAGTTTTACTTGGAGTTTGTTTCCGCACACCTTGCTTCTACTTTTTAGCGCGAGAAGGGGTCGGGCATAAAGAATGTCTAGCGAATAGATATTCTTGCCAGCCCCTAAGCGAATCTCGACCCATTACCGTTGCTGGGGTTGGGAGCTCGATAGCGAAATTAATGTGCGTAGAGTAAGGGTGATCTGCTGGCATAGGAATTACCTCGATGGCACGAGTGATGGGTTCAGGGAGCGCTTACCGGATATGTTAGAGCGGAATCCGGGTCCGTCGTTCATAACGGGGTCGGCATAACCCACGTGGGGCATCCTGCCGCTCCTTACCCGTCTGTCGACTGCGACTAAGTCGTCCGATCACTTGTATTGCCCTGCTGGGATAGGACTTACCTGCGGAGATAGAGGATGAGAACATCACACGCAAGACTTTAGTTAGGAAGATAAGCCAGGCGACAAACTTGTAATAAATGGACAAGCTCTTAAATTTTGTTATGGCCAAACAGTTTTTAGCCCTTCTCCCCTTTTTCGTATAAAAAGGTTAGTGCATTCTGACACTTTTCGTCGTTAAGGTCGTAAAGCTCGGGGTGCGGGTGAGCAAATTCTGATCACACTGGTGAGCAAAGGCATCATAACTACCGAGGAGTAGGTTTCTCGCAGTCTGACCAGTTATACTCAGAGCTTGTTCCTGCAACCCTAGCTCGTAGGTCTTAACGTGAGAGGGGGTCGGGCATGAAGAATGTTCGACAGGTGGATAGACTCTTAGACCCGTACCGACACTTTTTGTGACTAAGGCTAAAAAAGCCCGGGGTGCAGAAAGAAAACTCTGATCACGCTGGTGAGCAAAGGCACCGTAGCCACCGAGGCATAGGTTTCTCGTAGACCGACCAATTTTACTTAGCGTTTGTTTCTGCAAACTTCGCTTTTGGGACTTAATCGTGAGAAAGGGTCGGACATAGAGACTGTCTATTAGATGGATATGCTCTTATTAGCCCCCGAGTGAGGCCCGACCCCTGCCATTGTTGGGGTCTGGTGTCACTAAAGGTCGGGGAGTTCGATAGCGAAACTGATAAGAGAAAGTGTGCATTTATTAAGGGTAGTAGCGACGTAGCTGCTCGATGTTCTAGGCATTGGCGAAGACATCGCCGTCGATGGTCTTGAGCTTGTAGGCGCCTGGCCAAAGTACCTCCATGATGACATACGGTCCCTCCCACGGTGGAGAGAGCTTGTGGCAGTCCTTGCTGATTTGGATGAGACAGAGGACCAGGTCTCCGACGTTGAAGGCCCGACCCCGCACTCGTCGGCTGTGGTACCAGCGCAACGCTTGCTGGTACTTGGCCGAGCTAAGGAGGGCAACGTCGCATGCTTCATCCAGCTGGTCCATGGCGTCCGCAAGGGACGCCTTGGCTCCCTGCTCGTCATATGCCCTAACCCTTGCCGCTCCATAGTCGAGGTCAGTCAGAAGGACAGCCTTAGAACCGTAGACCATGAAGAATGGCGTGTCGCCGGTGGCCCGACTGGGGGTCATCCTCAGGCTCTAGAGCACCACAGGAAGCTCAGCGATCCATTGTTCGCCAAACTTGTTCTACCGGTTGAAGATCCTAAGCTTGAGGCACTGTAGGGCCATGCCATTCGCGCGCTCAACCTGCCCATTCGTGCGGGGGTGTGCCATGGCAGCCCAATCGACCCGGATGTGGTATTCATCGTAGAATCAGAGGAACTTATTTCTGGTGAACTACGTGCCGTTGTCCGTGATGATGGAGTTCTACTCTGAAGCGATGGATGATGTCGGGGAAGAATAGCATGGCTTGCTCGGACTTGATCGCGCTGACCGGCCGAGCCTCTATCTACTTTGTAAACTTGTCTATGGTGACAAGCAAGTGGGTGTAGCCCCCGAGCGCCCTTTTGAGGGGTCCAGCCAGATCGAGCACCCAAACCATGAACGGCCATGTGATGGGGATTGTCTAGAGCGCTTGGGCCAGTACGTGAATCTGCCGAGCATAATACTAACACACTTCGCAGGTGCGTACAATCTGCTCAGCATCAGCTACTACGGTCGACCAGTAGAAGCCTTGTTGGAACGTGTTTCTGACCAGGGTTCTAGGTGAAGCATGGTGACCACAGACCCCACCATGGATATTGCTCAGCAAACGCTTCCCCTATTCGATGGGGATGCAACGCTGTAGGATCCCGATGTGGCTTCGCTTGTAGAGTTTGCCCTTAATAAGGACAAAAGACTTGGCACGACACGCAAGCCGTTGAGCCTCTGTCTTGTCCATCGGCAGTGCCTCATGGAGGAGGTAGTCGAGGTAAGGCGTCTTCTAGTCGACTAGAGGGTCGGGCTCTATCGTTGGATCCTGGTCGAGCTCCATGACTTTGAGGTCGGCTGCAGCCAATGGTTGGTCAGCCCCTGAGCCCAGGGCAGGGGGCCCGACACCGGCTTGTTCTGGCTCCTCATAGCGGACCGAGGGCTCGTACTGATCGCTGGCGAAGATGCCTATCGACATCGGTTCTTGGCCGGACGCCGCCTTCGCCAGTGCGTCGGTTGCCTCATTGAGATGCCTCGGGATGTGATTGAGCTCGAGGCCGTCGAACTTGTCCTCTAGATGGTGGACTTCTCGGTAGTATGCAGCCATCTTGGCATTGTGGTAGCTTGACTCCTTCATGACTTGGTCGATGACCAGCTAGGAATCGCCCCAGACATCGAGGCATCGGATTTCGAGTTCGATGGCGATGCGCAGGCCATTGACGAGCGCCTCATATTTGGCCACATTGTTGGAGGAGGGGAAATGGATGCAAACCATGTACCTCATGCATACCCCAAGGGGTGAAACAAAAACCAGTCCCGTGCCGGCGCCCTTCTTCATCAGTGATCCATCAAAGTACATCGTCTAGTACTCTTGGTCGACGGCCGCTGGTGGCATTTGGACCTCGGTCCACTCTGCAACGAAATCAGCTAGCACTTGGGACTGGACGGCCGTCCGGGGGACATACGAAATGCCTTGACCCATTAGCTCGAGCACCCACTTTGCGATCCTTCCCGTGGCATCCCGGTTTTGGACGACCTCGCCGAGGGGGAAGCACATCACGACCGTTACCAGATGTGACTTGTAGTGGCGCAGCTTCCTCTTGGCGATGAGGATGGCGTACAGGAGTTTCTAGATTTAGGGCTAACGGGTCTTGGATTCGGACACGACCTCGCCAATGAAGTACACTGGGTGCTGTACTTTGAGGGCTTGCCCCTCTTCTTCTCGCTCCACCACCAAAGCGGCGCTGACCACCTGCGTGGTGGCCGCAATGTACAACAGAAGCGTTTCTCCGTCGATCGGTGGAACAAGGATCGGGGCCTTCGTCAGAAGCTACTTGACCGTGTTAAGCGCCTCCTGGGCCTCGGGCGTCCATTCAAAGCGGTCGGCCTTCTTCAGAAGTCAATAAAGGGGGAGACCTCGTTCATCGAGGCGTGAGATGAAGCGGCTGAGCGTGGCGAGGCACACTGTAACTCGCTGTACCCCCTTTATGTTCTGAATCGGGCCCATCCTCGTGATGGCCGGGATCTTCTCTAGGTTGGCTTCGATGCCGCGCTCAGAGACGATGAAACCCAGTAGCATACCCCTTGGGACCCCAAAAACGCACTTCTCGGGGTTGAGCTTAATGTCCTTTGCTCAAAGTTTTGTAAAGGTCTGCTTAAGGTCAGCTATGACCTGGTCAGCCCGTTTGCAATTGACCATGATGTCATCTACGTAGGCCTCAACGGTTCACCCAATGATGTCTCCAAAACACTTGAGCATACAATGCTGGTACATAGCCCTAGCGTTCTTCAGACCGAACGACATTATGATGTAGCAGAACGATCCGAAGGGGGTGATGAATGATGTCACGAGCTGGTCGGACTCTTTCATCACGATTTGATGGTACCCGGAGTATGCATCAAGGAAGCAAAGGGTTTTGCACCCTGAGGTAGAGTCGACTACTTGGTCTATGCATGGCAAAGGAAACGGATCCTTCAGACATGCTTTGTTGAGACCCATGTAGTCAACACACATTCTCCATTTCCCACTCTTCTTTTGTACAAGAACGGGATTGGCTAACCACTCGGGGTGGTATACTTCTTGATGAACCTAGCCACCAAAAGTTTCGTGATCTCCTCACCGATGGCTCTGCGTTTCCCCTCGTTGAAGCGACGTAGGCGCTGCTTCACCAGCTTGGAGCTTGGCTTGATCTACAAGGTATGCTCGGCGACTTCTCTCGGAATACCTGGCGTGTCCAAGGGTTTCCACGAGAAGATGTCTTTGTTGGTGCAGAGGAAGTTGACGAGCACGCATTCCTATTCAGAGGAAAGCGCGGTGCCAATGCGCACCACCTTGCTTTTGGAGCCGCTAGGGTCTACGAGGACCTCCTTAGCGCCCTCCACCGGCTCAAAAGACCTGGCCGACCTCTGATGGTCGGGTGTCTCTTCGGCGACCTCCTTCCCAATGGTCGCAAGCTCCTTAAAGGCGACGATTACTGTGGCGTGATTGCAACATTCGACCTCGCACTCATAGGCGAGCTGAAATGAGGTGCCGACGGTGATGACCTCGCCTAGGCCCGACATCTTCAGCTTTAGGTAGGTGTAGCTGGGGACAGCCATGAACTTCGCATAGCATGGATGCCCCAGGATGGCGTGGTAGGTTCCATGGAACCCCACCATCTCGAAGGTGAGGGTCTTCGTCCCATAGTTGGACGGATCCCCAAAGGTGACGGGTAGATTGATCTACCCAAGTGGCATGGCCTGCTTTCTAGGCACGATGCCGTGAAAAGGCGCTCCGATCAGTCAGATGCGGGATTGGCTGATTCCCATGGCATCGAGCGTCTTAGTGTACATGATGTTGAGGCCGCTGCCTCCGTCCATCAGCACCTTGGAGAGCCATTTCGTGCCGATGATTGGGTCGGCCATGAGCGGATACCTCCCCGGTTGCGGGACGCTCTCCGGATGGTCGGTCCAATCAAATGTTATGGCGAACTCCGACCACTGGAGGAAGGTAGGCGTGGCTGGCTCGGACGTATAGACCTTACGGCACGTGAGCTCCTGGTGATGCTTGGAGTCATATGCCGCCGACCCTCCAAAGATCACGAGGCAGCCATCTGGCGATGAAAAGCCGTCGTCCGTCCCCTCGGCGTCGTCCATGGTCGGCTCAGGGTCCTTCCCATGCTCCCCCCTATTGAAGCCTCTGGACAAGAACCGCTTCATGAGGCCATAGTCCTTGTATAGATGCTTGACTGGGAAGGAATGGTTCGGGCATGGCCCTTCGAGCAGCTTCTCGAAGTGGTCCAGAGTACCCTCCACGGGTTTTTGGCCCCCCTTGCGGTCGGTGGTGGCCACGAGTGAGCCCTCACGCCGCTGCTTGTTCTTCTTCTTAATGGGACGATTGGAGGCACCTTCGCTGGTGTCCTTGTCCCGCTTCGCCTTGCCTTTTAGGCCATCAAAGATTGCCCCGACTGCCTCCTCGCCAGAGGCGTGGCTAGCGGTGATGTCAAGGAGCTCCTTGGTGGTTCATGGGCACTTATGTTCTAGCTTATGAACTAGGGACTCGCGGGTGGTCCCAGACAGGAAAGCTCCTATAACGTCAGCATTGGCGATGTTAGGTAGCTCGTTGCACTACCAGGAGAAGCGCTGGATGTACCCACGAAGGGTTTCTCTAGACTTCTGTCAGTAGTTCTTGAGATCCCATGGGTTCCTAGGGCGCTTGTACCTGCCCTAGAAGTTCTCCACAAAGATATCTTTCAGGTCCGCCCAACTTTGGATTCTGTTGGGCAGAAGATGTTTCAACCAAGTTTGCACTGAATCGGCCAGGAACAATGGAAGGTTGTGGACAACGAAATCATCATTATCCGCTCCACCGGCTTGGCAGGCAAGCCAATAATCCTCGAGCCATAGTCTGGGGTTTGTTTCCCCAGAGTATTTTGGAATGTTAGTGGGTGGTTGGTACCTTAGCGGGAAGGTGGTGTTGAGGATGTGTCATCCGAAGGCCTGAGGCCCCGGTAGGCCAAGGCTTGGGCTTTGGTCCTCGCTGCTATCGTAGCATCCGCCATGATGAGGGTGATAGCCATGGCTAGCTCCCTCTCTCAGATCATTGCGGGTACATCTGTGGGCGTCGAGGGTGTCGCGTGCATCGCGGTCGTGGCCGAGACGCTCATCCACCAGACCGCAGTGCGTTGCCTGCCGCCTTGTGGCCCCTAGTGGACTGATGCGTCCTTGTCGGGTCACTCTGAGGGCGTACACTGGCTGGCGTCAAGCTCACATTACTGAGACAGTGAGCTCTCAGCCTGCTGCGCAGCCACATGCTCGAGCAGCGTGCGAATCTCGTGGTGGGCCTAACTATCCTCAGGCATCACAGGCCTAGAAGCCCACAGAGCAAGGCCGTAGTAGCAATGATGTTCTGGATCACCTAGGCAAAGTGTGGGAGTGCTTCATCATCTGCGATGATCCTCCGGTTCACATCACAGGCCATGGCGCGCGCGCGCCCACCGTCTCCATGGCGCTCGATCTCCCGATCGAGCTCTGTGCGTTCCTGCTCATGTTGGAGTCGTGCTTCCTCAAGCTCTAAGTGTTGGGCCTTTAGCTGCTCCACCCATAGGTTGGGCGAGGCCCCTGTCTCACCCTTGACCCCGTCATCGAGGTCGTTCATTGGGGTAGCCTCCTCTTCCTCGTGGATGCTTTCGATGTGTCCCTCGGGGGTACCTGCCATTAAACACTCACAAGAGGGGTGATGACTCCCCCTGCTAGAGTCAGAGCTGGAGGGTGACTCCGATTCTCCCACAAGGAGGTCATGGAAAGATTCCACGACATATTCTATCATCCCCACGAACTCGTCGTTCGTGGGGGACGGAGACGTGCGTCATGCCACAGGATAGCCATCGGTCCCTACAGTGTTGCAGAGACCGAACGGGAGCGCTGTCAGGGCACTCCGGATGAGGTATTCTAGAGAGAGTGGCTCCCCTCCGGCGAGCTATGCCATGACATTGGCAAATGAGAAGGTGAGGTGGCGCAGGTCTTCCTGGGACGGTCGGGGTCCTAGGAAGGCACCAAGCTGGCGCTGTAACCTCCCGTGGTCGAAGTCAAGGAGCTAGTTGCTCCCGAGGACATGGGCCTCCAGTGTGTGTAGCTGCAGCTCCTCAAGCGCCATAATGATCGTGTGGAGGTCGGCGGAGTGGAGAGGTCGGACGGTGGCGGAAGCCATCGCCAATTCTCCCTCAGTCATGATGATGAAGTCCAGGTCCCCGAAGCGCACGTGTGCGCCTGGGACCCAAATGATGTCGTGACTGGCCATCCAAAGCCTAGTGTGGATGTCAGACGCGCAAAAGGTCCCTACCTAGAGCGCCAACTGTCAGTGTTTTGAGTAAACACCAACGAGTAAATTTATAATATTGCACGTCTAGCTCGGATGGTGTGCTAAGAGGACACAAGCTTTATACTGGTTCGGGCGGAATGTCCCTACGTCCAATTTGCTGCTGCTGCTTGTGTTACTAGCACTAAAAAGTTCATAGTAGGGGTTACAAATGGGTGAGAGAGGGACAGGTCCCAAGTCTCTGGTGGAAAGAATGAAGGGGTACCGAGAGCTCGGTCGCTGCTCGGCTATGTGTTCGAGGCTCGATGCTAGTGGTTTTGATCTCATGCGGTGCGATGCCCCTTAGTGGGGTGCCCTATTTTCCCTTTTATAGGCCAAGGGAAAGCACGGGTTACAACGGGAGAAAAGAGGAGAACGAGAGAGAGAGAAAGTCCTTCGAGGTCATTGGGCCTTTCTTTTCCTTTGCGCGGGTCCCGCTGACATGGCAGGTGGTGATAGGGACAGCTCCACACCGGGGGCCTGTCCATCTGATGATGCCATGCCCTAGCGTTGTTAGCGGGTCGTGACGTCCCATTCCGCCCCGGCGGGTGGCGTGGTGAACCAGCGTGCTGATCAACGGCCATACAGGGAGTAGGCAACATAGTGACCACATGTCCATCACTGTGGGTGGTGTGAGTTCCCTAGAATGACATGTCACGGGGACGTGTCGTGTTGAGACGTGACCGCTCCCTGCACGATGCCAGAAGTTTGACCTTGGGTTGTACTTTTTGTCCCACAGTGGTTGGCAGCGGCGTGAGCTTCCGTTAGGAGCCGTGCCCGAGGGATCAGGTGAGGTGGAGCCAACCTTCAGGCGTCGGGCGAGGCGGAGCTAGCCCTTAGACATCGGGCGAGGCAGAACCTGCCTCTAGAGGTCGGGCGAGGCGGATTGCACGACCTTGGGGTTGGGCGAGGCGGAGTCCGCCCTTAGAGGTCGGGTGAGGCGGAGCCCGCGACCTTGGTGTCAGACAAGGCAAAGCCCGTCCCTAGAGGTCAGGCGAGGTGAATCGCACGACCTTGGGGTTAGGCGAGGTAGAGTCTGCCCTTAGAGGTCGGGCGAGGCAGAGCCTGTGGCCTCGGTGTCGGGCGAGACGGAGCCCATCCCCAGAGGTCAGGTGAGGTGGATGGCACGACCTTAGGGTTGGGCGAGGCGGAGTCTGCCCTTAGAGGTTAGGCGAGGCGGAGCCTGTGGCCTCGGTGTCGGACGAGGCAGAGCCCGTCCCCAAAGGTCAGGCGAGGCAGATTGCACGACCTTGGGGTTGGGCGAGGCGGAGTCCGCCCTTAGAGGTCGGGCAAGGCGAAGCCTGTGGCCTCAGTGTCGGGCGAGGCGGAGCCCGTCCCTAGAGGTCGGGTGAGGCGGATCGCACGACCTTGGGGTCGAGCGAGGCGGAGCCCGCCCTTAGAGGTCGGGCAAGGCGGAGCCCACAGCCCGCCCCTAGAGGTCGGGCGAGGCAGAGCCTGTCCCTAGAGGTCGGGCGAGGCAGATCGCACGACCTTGGGGTCAGGCGAGGCAGAGCCTATGACTTCGGTGTCGGGCGAGGCGGAGCCCGCGGCCAGAGGTCGGGCGAGGCGGAGCCCGTAGCCAGAGGTTGGGCGAGGCGGAGCCCGTGGCCATGGTGTCGGTTGGAGCTGTAGTCGCACCTTTGACTGCCTGGATGGATTAACATATAACGACCAATAGCCCCTCCTCTTTGGGTACCCTAGTATTGGTCCCCGACGATGGCGTGGTGACGCGTCGGTGTCCATCGCGGAGCACCACCATCCCGCTCGGTCGTACGTGGCCAGCACCGCACAGGGTCTCTCCCACTTCACGGATGCGTTGGCTGTACTCATGGTATGTCACTGGTGCTCGTGCACCACTTTTTCTCCCCCTCCATCCTCCTCTCTCATCGGAACGATCTCGTCGCCGCCACGGATAGCTGCTCGCCGCTGTAGCTCGCACCAGTGTGCCTCCGAGCCCCTGACCGCACCAGATGTAGATGGCGACCGACCCGCTAAATGGGTCCGCGCAGGCCCCTGGTGTCTGGCGTGGACGCCCAATGCCGCCGCTCGCCGCGGCGCCGTGCACGGGGTGGCTGGGGAGCGAGAGGAAAATTTTGAAAAATCCAGGGGGTTAAGTGAATTCGCCAGAGAGAGGAATAAAAAGTAATAAGGCTTAAGCGTAGTTCAAGAAAAGTCCGAGGGCTCTTTTGCTAAAGTGTTAGTGCCAGATGAGCTCCCCCGTCGTGGGCCGTCTCACGTGTGGGCTGCTACCATTGGGCAGCATTTGGGGTTCTTAGGGCAATTGATTGTCAGCTGCCCTTTTCCTTTTCTAAGCATTTTCTAAATTAGTTTTTAAGGCAAACTTGTAAATTCAAAATAAATTTGTGTAGTTGACCAAAAATTATGAAACTAATTTTGTTCAGTTTCTAAAATCATGATTTATCTGCTAGTGACCGATGTTCGCATGGTTTCATATCATTTCCAAGAGTAATCTAATTAATTGAAAGCACTTAATATTGTTAAAACATTAACTTGTAGGAATTATTGTGAGGAATTGGTAGTAGTGTTGGCTCTGGAATTTTTTCAAAAAATTCCTAACATTATTAGATACTCACTGTAATTTTTGTAGCTCCATAATAATTAATTTGCTAAGGTAGCTAAATGAGTCATAGTTCAAATATATAAATTTAATCAATAAGAAGCCGAAACACCTTGAGATTTTAAAACTAAAACATTTTCTGAAAATGAAGCCTTACTTGATGGCGTGGATACATAGACTAGTACGTTAGTTATTAGAGCTAGCTCGTTAGCTTGCGAGGCATAATCCTATTCTTAGAGTTGCGATTACCGTTGGTTAATTATGTTTTCTGCGTTGCGTCTACGTATATCATAATAGGGACAACGATTGATCGTGGAGTCGACCAAAAAAGCAGAAAAGATGGAGCCTTGGTAATCGTGTCGCCTTTATGGAATGCTAATCCTTGGTTATATCTTACCCAGGTAAGCCCCGGTGCATAACCCATATTATTATGCACTTTATTTTATGCTTGTGCATTAAGTTTTAAGGAGTTGAATGAGAACCACTTGCATATATATATCCTTATCCTACGAGTCCTACTAGTATGACAGGATCGTGTAGATTGCTATGCTATAGGACCTGGTAGAAGTCGAGTGATTACCTGTCACTCGCAAGAGATAGAAAATATATTATTGTTGTTATTATATTACTATCACATGGAATATATATGAAGGATAATTGGAGACCGGGCGGAATGGTACTTTGGATCTAGACTTGGATAGGCATTCGACGCCTATGTCGATTGAGGACCGTCCGTTGCTGTGGATGGTAGTCAGGTCACAGACTTATTATCTTGAGCACATACTTGCTTATGGGAGAGGGAAGACTTGTTACTCTCTTGTCATGGGTTCTGGCTCTTTCTGGACTGGCTTTTAGGGGTGGGTATTAGATGGAGGTCTAAGCACCATACTGAGACTAGGTCTTAGGTGTTGGGGGCTTGGAGTCCAAGTTTGGACGGGACCTGGACCACTTGACAGGAGTGGAATGGGTTGGTCTTGTTTGTGCCTAGGGTACAAGCGAGGCGTGTGTTTCAGGATACCCAGCTGGGATACATTGATTCGTGAATCACCGTTTCTGTGAGACGGTACGACTTGGCTATGGTTTAGCACCGTAGTAAGAACTAGAATATGAAAAATTATAAAATAGTTCTGATTTGCTTACCACCTGCTTGAAAATAACATAGGTGCTTACATAGAATGATTAGTTAATGAACTAATGATGACTGCTAATAAAACTTGAATATAAGGATGCACTATTAGTAATGCTTCCTACAAATGAAATAAACCAACAAGCCAAATAAGCCTTACATATCCTTGGAGTCTTTTATTTTCCTCCTGTCGGGTAAGTCTTGCTGAGTACAATCGAGTACTCAGGATTTCATTCCTCCTGTTGCAGGTGACGGGTGGATGCTAGAGCTGATTTTTGTGTGTGGAAACCTTCTGATGGGCTCAGAAATGATTCCTTTCACGCTGCGATCGTAGTGTTTATTTATAACCCTCACTAAAGATTTTTATAAGAAAAAATGTAAAATCTGCTAGTATCTCTTGTATATAAATGTCAACTATGTTAATACTTCACCGTGTCATTAAATTAATTTTTGTTTCCGTTGTAACTCTGATCATATGTTATTTTCCGTTGCAAGATAAAACTTGTGAACTCGAAATGTATAGACTCTTTTACATGTAAACTGTTTTAATTCCGCTGTTGCATTCAACTTGTGTAATACTTTAATGTTGTAATAAAGTGATGTAAGAAATGGTTAAGAGTGTTGTAAGCTTTATTCTCTCATTTATGATCTGGACGGAAAAATATGGACTTTTGAGTTCTCCCTTGGGGTGTGTTCAACAGGACGGCACGATTTAGTGCACTATCTTGGGTACTTAGTGTCTAATGGAAGACAAGTACTCTTAGGAGGGCATTAGATTAGGCGGTTCTGCCACAGTCAACGCGGAGCTCGATACCGGCACAGAGCTCGATGCCAAGGAGGTTGCCAGTGCACACCTCATCGGCGACGCGAATCTCAACAGCGCAGAGCTCGTCGACAACATGCAGCTCGCCAGCGGTAGCGCGCGCAGAGCTCAGCGACGACACGTAGATGCCGACGACGCAGAGCTCGGCAGCAACGCACACGGAGCTCAGCGGGGCGGTTGAGGCCAGCGAAGAGGCATGCGAGCTGCGGCGGGGGTGAGGAAGCCGACGGGGTGGTCGGTTTGGACGGAGGTTGCACGGAGGAGGGCGCTCGGAGGCACGGGAGCTAGCGGCGGCCGTGGAAGCTGGGCGGGCGGCCATGGCGCTCGGTGCCTGTGCTCTCGAGCAGAGCGAGAGGGAGAGGAGCGAGGAGAGCAAATGGGAGACGGAGAGAGGACGCTGACTCGGTCTCCACAGTTGCGCGACCCCGAGGCGACGAGTGGTGGAACGAATGGAGCATGGTGGCCATGCGTCGGGCGTGTTCTGTCCTTCCTGTTCTTGTTGCTTTGAATGGAGAGACAGAGGAGAGAGACGAGATGGAACCGGAAAGGATATTTATGTGGTGGGTAAAATACGTGGACTCCATGAGGCCACGTAGCGTCCGTCGTCTGGATGCGGGACGGACGCCCACAATGGAGCATTATCGAAGTTGAAAGGTTTATTTCTTTGAAATAGAATTTTGAAGATTCATTGCCCGAACTGCGTCACTATGTAAAAGTACGTGTGCCTTTAGAAGTTGACTATAGTTTAGTTGGTTAGGTTTTGTATGATAAGACCTAGCCATATGGATTTAAGCGTTTAATTTAGCACGAATGCTCATATTTATGCCTAATATTAGTATTTCAGTGATAGACAATGTGTCTATTAATGACGAGAGTTTGTGATGATTTCATCCATTTTAAGATCTACCAAATCAATCTTTTAAAGTCCTATACATGTAAGTGTGAGTAACTTTTACTCCATTTCCTGAATATATGTGAGCTGTTATCAGTTTGGTGATAGTCTAAGATGCCGTGGCGTAATGGTAGTGGTTACTCCTATATATTATATCTTGTTTGAATCACTGGACTAAACTCCTAGGCCATCTAAATAGATAGAGATGAAAACAAATGGAAACGGGCGGAAAATATCCTCGTTCATTTCTGTTTTCATAATATTTCACCGAGAGCGGGAGTAGGATAGTCAGGAGAGGTAGCGGTAGCAGGATATACAGTTATACGAAAATGGTATACGGTAAAAAAAAAATAGACACAAACAGACCGTAAGTGAGAACTTAAGCTGAATTATGCCGCATGGCATGAGCTAAATTGATGGTGTACCATATGGTGCACCTCATAGAGTCACAACTCAGTATGACATACTACACCTCGTAATTCATGTATTACAATACTACAATACACAATTCAACATTACACATACATCAACAAAGGGAACGGCCATGGACCGTATCCATCGTCGTGGTGTGAGTGGAGGTAGCGACACACCGACTCAACCGCGTCTGCTCAAGAATCAGCGACAACACCACCCATCCATCATACGCCACAGCTCGCAACAGCACATGATAGGTTGCAGCTACGCTGCTTACGATGGTGAGAGGTGCCGAGATGACCAAGGACTAGCGAAGCTATGGATACAATCCAATGCAGTGAAGTGCGGCGGCAGTAGTGCGTGAAGAGAAGCGGCGACTAAGGGTTGAGAGCGCGAGTCCTGAGGGGAGGGGAGTTTGCTAACCAAGCATTGTGAGATGAAAACGGGAATATCCCCATCAAAAACAAGATACCGAGAACAATGGCAGGATAACCTCAAATCCTCAACTGTTTTCGGTCTTGGTCTCGGCGCATCCCCTCTCGTTTCATGTCCAGTTAGTGTATTTTCTCCAAAAAAAAACAGGGATGAAAGCGGTAAATGGTACAAGATTGATCCCGTCCGTTTCATCCTATAAACGGGTGGACTAAAAGGAACTAATTTCCAGTCCAACTCAACTAGTTGTTAGTCTCTCTGACTAGTCTATGTATCTGAATAAAATATGACTAAATTTTAATGGAATTGACAACTTTTTTTAATAATGAATAAAATCTAGTTTCATCCCTTGTAACCAACTAACCAAGGGAATCAAACCAATTATTACAAACGTTTGACAAAACAGAAAGTTGACCCAACTTAAGAATCAATCCTAACATTAAAAGGCCATCCGAAAGAAGCAAAGAATTTTAAGGGCGCGTTCGCTGGTCTGGATGGTCCAGACAAGCCGGCCGACTCCCCTCACAAAACACTGTTCATCAACCAGCTGCTACAGTGTTTCTCTCTCACAAAACCAGCCAGTTTCATTCAAGTTTCAGACCAGCGAAAGGGGCCTAAAGCCTCGTTCGGCACACATGGATGATGCCCTCTTTGTTTCTTCACACCGTTCCACCTGTGCCCAATGACGTAACCAATGTATTCCCCTAGATAAAACATGTAAAAAAGTTTTAGGTTTGCATGTATCAAAAACAATTTTATTCCTTGTAAGCCATATTGGCCAGCAAATAGCAGCACCTCCTATTAACAAAAGAGAATAAATCTAACAACTAATTTAGGTGATCAGACATGCCCTTAACTGTTCAACAAACCATATATTATGACCTTGTTTGGATTCATAAAGCTAATAGTTAGTTGCTAATAATTAACTTTTGGATCCAAAAGTCTAGTCAATAGTTTAGCTAATTGTTAGCTGCTAATAATTAGCTCTTTGGATCCAAAAGTGTAGCGTAATACTCAACTAACAACTAGTACTTTACTAATATTAGATATGAACTATTAGCTAGATAATTATTAGTAGCTAATAGGTCCAAACATGGTATATATGTTTATACAAGTGTCATGTACTCGGCTCGTTTAGTCACACCCGAACGCAAAGGAAAAAGAGTGGAAAACTAAGGGTCAGTTTGGAAACTCTAATCCTTTAGGGATCATTGACTTTTTCCAGGATGAGCAAGCTATAGGAATGTTATTTGAATAAGATATTATTTATGGGAGGTTTTTTCTCCTTCAGTTTGGCTCCGCTCCCAAATTATGGATCCGTCATCCCTATACGGAGTGGCCACCGATAGCAACCTGTCGGCGGTGGTCAACTGGTCATCGTCCCCGTCAGGCTCCACGGGCTGTACGGGGACTGCGGCGTATGACGAACGGAAATGTTTATCCGTAACCGAAAGCATCTGGACAGCGATTCCTCGCGAACGTGCCCTTAGCCGCGTGTTTGGACAGCGATTCTATCGGGGCCGTCGAAGCTGATATTATTTCACTCATCGCCGTCGGGGCCACCTCCTCTCGGTCCTTGCCTGTCGTCAGTCTCATCTCCAAGTGGACACAGGACCTGCAGGCTGCAGCCAAATTTGGGCCATGTTCGCTTGAACTTATCAGCCATGTCTCACACCAAATCAGCGAAGAGTACTTTTCAGCCTAGCTTTTCGCCCATCGCCAAGTCGTTTTACATCTTCATCAGTCTGGAGGATCATCATCAGTCTCAATCCATTTGTCCGTCATGGCTATCTGCCTTCATCGGCCATCTCTACCTGAGCACAGCACCCGCAACCGACACAAAGGTGCAATCCTCTTATTTTTGTGCCAAACAACGGCAGCTGCAAGCCTACTACAATCAGGCCCTCACAAGCAGGGGTGCAGGAGATGCACCCCAACACCATTCCATGCATGGCACAAACTGCACTGTACTTGAAAGTATCCTGCCTGAACAGCTGAGCAGTCACATTGCTATGACTGTATAATAAAGCAACATATGGTATGAGTATGACATCAGAAACTGAGGGCTATATACCAAGCAGATGGCTAAAACATGCAGCAAGGTTTGGACTATGGAGGTCATCGGCCAATCCTACTGGAACGGTTTCAGCTATAGCAATGCTCAATGTTTTTCACCTCAGGAGTACACTCACACACGCCTTTATCATACAAAATCATCCCCTCGCATAAATACGACCCCAAGAAAACCAACGGAAAAAATCGCTATGGCTAACATATTGATCCAACAATGTACAGATACTGTCACGACGATCGACACAGGTGCTTGCAGAGTTTGCATGCCTGACCAACCAACCAACCGATGAGACTGCAGTCGAGCTTTTCTCTGTCCCTACGCGATATCCAGCTTCTATATATCAGGCACAGACTCGTAGCAATCACCGTTTTCCTGATAGCTAGCTAGTCTTCCTGATTTCTCCAGTTGAAAGGTTCTCCCTTCGGTGCATCCTTTGGAGTGTTGTTTCCACTACTATCACCAGGTTCACTTGCAGGTGTTTCCACTGATCTTGCTTGAGTTGGAGCTTTGCCACCCCGACGCTCCTGGGAAGGGCAGCACAATGTTAGCAATCTAAGTCTGCAATTTGGAAAAATATTACTCTTTTCATGATCGTTGAAATTGTTTGAAGAAAGAACAAGTTGGCACAGCTCTTGCAGGCTTTGAAGGGGAAGGCACACATAACTTAAAGCAAAAACGACCAGGCATACCAGATTGATATCTAAACTCATATGCTGTGAGAACAATTAAAAAAATGAAGAATGGAGGGCAGCCCCCCAATTAACCTACAAAGGATTAGTGAGAGCACAGTCCTCTAGCGAGTTGCCCCATGAGAGTCATGGAATTGTGATAACAATAAGTGCAACCAATTCAGTGCATATCGTATAGTGACCTGTACGGATACTTGACTATAACAAGTAAATAAAGGTGTTACCCAGCAAATCCAAATGTAAACAATGAGCGCAAACAAAGTGTTTATCATGGTGACCTTCTTGCTTCAGAATTGGCGGACAATAAGATTTACGGGCAACAAAATCAACACAATATTAACATACTAAAACAATGGGTACTCAAAAATAAGTTCAAAAATATGCACATTCCATCTTAACTTACATCTCTGTACGGAAAATCATCAACTTCAAGCATGTGGATGACATGCCCAATCTTTGGCCTCTTGCGAGCTTCAGGATCTACGCACCGCAGAGCCACTAGCAAAGCCTTCTTCAATGCCCTAGAAGTAGGCTTCTCAGTCATCTTAGGATCCAAAACCCCTTCAGAGTTTCTGTTGCTGACCATCGTCTTCAGCCACTCAACAAGATTAATCTGAAAAGATTGCTCCACAAAGTTCATATGTGCACTTCTCAAGTTCATTATTTGCGTATGCAAGGAGGTACCACCATTACTAACCTCCCCTGGCGGCCTGTTGTAATCAACAGGTACGCGGCCAGATATTATTTCCATGATCAGAATTCCAAAACTATAGACATCGCTAGTTTCATTCAACATGCCAGTGCCCGCATACTCTGGCGCAACATACCTGCAAGCAATTAAATAAAAAATAAGCCACTGCATTCTTGCTTATCTTGTGTGATCCTAATCTTATAAGTAGTGTTGATGTCTAACCCAAATGTCCCCATGACCCTGGTTGTGACATAACTCCTCTCAGAACCCAAAAGTTTCGCTAGCCCAAAATCAGAAAGCTTTGCATTCCAATGCTTGTCAAGAAGAATATTGCTCGACTTGACATCACGGTGAACCACCTTTGGCTCAAGTCCCTCATGCAAATACATTAACCTGCACAATTATGTAAAATAATGTAAGCAGACAGTGACAGCCAAAAAAATTATGGACCACAGTAAAAGTCAAAAGGTGCATACCCTTTTGCTGTTCCCAGAATAATCTTCATTCTTATATCCCATGTAAGAGGGCTCACAGGACCAACATCACCATGGAGCCATTGCTCCAAGTTTCCATTATTAACATACTCATACACAAGCATCCTGGAAAAGAACCATATACAATGAATTTTATGATAAAACTGCAAACTCCTTGGTTCTACAATTTCACAATATAAACTAAAGCTATTGTCCATACAAGAAGATACCTTTGGTTGCCTTCAGCGCAATATCCTAACAACCGCACAAGGTTCTTGTGTCGCACCGACCGATAGCTTCCACCTCAACCTTGAATTCACGCTCTGCCTGCCCCTGATAGAACATAGCATCAAAAGTTGATCAAATTCAGCAGCACAAAACCACTAATTGAAATATACATTTCATCATCTATATTATATATATGGCAGACTACACTATAAGCATGAACCCTACAAAACAAAACTTAGTTGGATATTTTCTAGTATCGAGTTCTTGCACAGAGTGTCACCATCTGAATTGTCACATCTCCATTGACAATTCGTATACATCTTGCTTAGACTATAATCAACATTTTGCAAAGGAAAGACGATAGCCAATTGAACACACAAGCTTATAAATACGGCTATGCTTCGGTCCACAGGTAGCATCAGTACCTGTTGTTGAGCAAGTTTTTGACGGCGACCTGCACTCCACCCTCGAGCACGCCGTGGTACACTATGCCGTAGCCGCCCTCGCCGATCACCTTCTCGTCGGCGAACATGCACGTGGCGTCCTCGAGCTCCTTGAGCGTGTACCAGTGGCCCCACCCCAGGTGCGAGACCTCCGGGACCCCCGGTTCCCCGCCACCGCCGCGGCTCTCCCCGCTGGCGCCCCGAGACGACGGGCCCCCGCTCCGCTGGTGGTGCGGGGGCGGCGGCTGCTCCGGGAACGTGATGCGGTGCTCCTTCCCCGTCTCGATCTGGATGGAGTCCGGCGGCGGCGCCTGCAGCACCTGGGCGAGCGGGGCCTTGGCCGGGGGCGGCGGCAGGGCCGCGGTGCCACGGAGGGCACCTCCTGGATGTCCTTGGGGGCTTGGCGGGGTGCTTGGGCTGGGCATTGGGCACGACGACGGGGAGGTGGAGGACGGGGGTGGCCGGGACGGCGCGGCGGCGGCGGCGGCGGCGGGAGGCGAGGAGGCAGAGCAGGGAGAGGAGGACGAGGAGGAGCACGAATGCGGCACCGACACCGACGCCGACGAGCTCCCAGAGGTGGAGGCCGAATACCAGCGTGCCCTGGGACAGCTCAGAGTCCGACATGGGCGGCGCCGCGCTGCTCAGCTCCGCTCCCCCGGCTGCTCAGGCCGAAACGAAATGGTGGATCTCCCTCCCAAGAACCCCCCCGCTCAGCAGAATTGGGCGCTACCAAAGAATGAAGAAAATTCCCAAGAAAAGAACCGCCAAGAACTGGGGTTTTGCAGGGGAATTGGGGCGCGAAGCCGGATTCATGCGGGAACAACCAAGAATCTCTGGATTTCTGCAGGGGCGGGCGCAGGCAGTGGGAAAGGTATGACTTTGCGGGGAGGGAGGGATTTAGGACAGGATGGAGTGACGAAAATGGTGGATTTGGAGCTTGATTGGGCACGAAAGGTTGGATTTGCGGGCAATGTAGGGGCTGAGACTGGATTATTTTGGGGGCGTGAGGAGCGACGAGCGAAGCGTGGTTAATTTAGCTAGCTCTGATGCAAAGCATGGATTTTGACGTGGAGGTGGAGGACTGGAGGAGGGTGGTGCCCGGTGGCGAGGTGTGTGGCTGGCCTGGGTGGCGGGGTGGTTGGTGGCGATCATTAGAGGCCAATCACAGCCCAAATCAACAAGAAATGCACACAAGGAAGCATGGACAGTACAAAAGTGACTGCTCAGAGAGAGTGAGAGTGTAGTGAGTAGAGTACGTACGATAGATAGAAGGGAGCGAAAGGGCACTAGGGGAGAGAGATGAGACGGGGCGGGGAGAGCGGAGAACAGAACAGGGAGGACGGAGGAGTGGAGTGCAGGACCAGTGGGACTGGGAGGGAGAGGAGAGAGGATCACAAAACAGGAGCAGTGACAACCAGCCCGACAGGGTGTTTGCATAATTGTACAGTATTGGTGGCGACTTGGAATTGGGCGATAGAGAAGTCAATACCGGATCCCTAAACAAATGCACAACAGGATATTTTTGGGTCGCAAACGCAAACAGTCTCGGTTTCAGACGCGAGCGGATCGAGTTCATGAGTTGCAACTTGCACACCCCGTTTCAAAGTTCAAGCGTGGGAATCTCAGGATCGGATGATTCCTGTTCGGCTGCAGCCACAGCCGACAGCCTACAATCGCTTTTGCTACAATAAATCTATGAGAGGAAAATGGCAGCCGTTTTTTCTACTCTCACAAAATTACTATATTAGTAAAAGCGGCGGTAGCAGCAGCCCAACAAACAGCGGGTTCGCTTTAACTTATGAGGCCGGCTTATTCCGTAGATGGTACAATATTTTTCTCTGCATAATAAAAGCAAGATGTCATTTGGTTTATCAATCGTAAAAATCATTAACCGAACAGCTTATATTGTATGTTTAAGACGAGGTTTAAAGTGAACTTGTGCTATTCCTAGATTTTTTAAGACGAAAGAAAAATTATGTTAAATTATAGCTGAGTACATCATCACGTTACAGGTACTTTGGAATACAATACGTATATCAAGAAACTGTTTTTCATCTACATTGTACCCACACCTCGTATAGCTCCAAATCTAAATCCCAAACCTGTACAACGATTCATATGGATGACCGAACTGATAAACACTTAGCAAAAGGCCTGAGAACATATGCCCCCAGGCGGAATTGAGCATAAACTTCTTCTTTCTCGTGCCTTTCTTCTTCTTCCTTCTGCCACCGAAGAATAAGGAAAACCAATCTGAATCTTCCCAACTCACTACCATTAATCGGCTTGAGGGATATATTTATTCTCACTAGTCCTTCATCGTGGTTAGATCTAACCACAACAAAACGAAGAAGAAACCGATGAAAATTATTCCATAACGGCGACATCATCTCCGTCTTGATGTTGCCGTCCAAAAACCTAAAATCTTCTTGTCGCCATGCCAAGGAAGTTGCTAACACAGCTGTTGTCCCCTCGTCTTTATCAAAGTCGCCATGGAGAAACCAAATCCATCTTATCTCTTCACCGTCGCCGGAAAGGAGGGAGAGGAGACAAATCATCAATACCAAATAATTTGGCACGGAAAGATCCTAACTCCAACATGACTGATCTACTGAAAAACTTATTAGAGAGGTGGATCCTCACTTCTTCCGGCCTCCGGCGAGTTGTCGAAGAAGAAAAGGAGGGGGCCGGCGGTGGTGGAGGCGGGGGGGCCTACGGCAGCGTCGACTACGCACTAGGGAAGGGTTTCATTTCACTGTTTGCAAGATTTGGATTGAGAAATGAAACTGGCTCTCTCAGTGGAGGGTTTCATTTCACTGTTTGCAACACAAACTGCAACAGTTAATGTATTCATGATGTTGTGATCCAATGTGCCATATAAACTATGTAGCCATTTGAAAATATATCTAAATTAAACCTAGTCACTTTGATAACTACAGTATACTGTATGCTGACAAATAAACATTGTAAAATAAAAAATTAATTAATCCAATATTCATTAGTGTATATGCATACATTAAAAATGATTACCTATAATTCAACATATACGAAATCTTCGATGGAAAATATAGAAAGAATACGGAGAATTTTCCAGAGAAAGCCAAAGTAAGGCTTCACATGTGAAGAAAGCTCTCAGACTACAGTCATCGTTCACACTACACGCAAGCTACAAGTATCAAGTTCACACGTACATGCATCGGGTTCATTCATGTACGCGACGCAGGGGAGAAAATTTCATGCATGCAAGCCGAGCCGTCCCGTCAAGTACTGCTCATGTGCTTAGCAGCCATGTTCCCGTTGGGAACCATGAACAGGAACTTGAGATATCATTTCGTAACGTAGAAACAAGAACATTCGCGTTTCCGGAACGTAATGTTCCCGGAACGTAGAACATGAGAATAGGAACATAGACTATGTTCTCGTTCCTAGGCTGCTAAGCTCCTATCCCGTTACGTGCTACTCCAGATGCAAATCAGATACGTACGTGACCTGAAACCGTCACGCCGGAAAGGAGAAGACGCGCGAGACGCCGGAAAGGAGAAGACGTGCGCGCTGCGCAGGGGATCCACGCGGGTGCTAGGTATTGAAACTCGTCGCTCTCAGTGCAGGTTTTATGGCCTGGGTAACCGTGACAACTAAGTTTTATATTGATGAAATTCTTTTCTCTCTCTCTAATAAATATCTCGCCACATAAACGAATTTGCTGATGTGTTTAGCGTCCTATAAACGTTACCATGGTTGTCTGGGCGCGGTCCTGCTCGGAGGCATGATCCAAACAGCCTATTTATACAGATTGGTATTGCTAATTATGTTGTTTATTAAAAAAAGTTGTATACACTAAATCTGCCGACGGATATTAAACCACATGCAGCCATTTATATTGGAGCTTGTGGTGGGTCCACTAAGACTCTATGAAGTCATGTTTATGGTTCTATTTGGATCTGCTAGGCCGCTTCAAATTAATTTAGGTTAGTCAGCTAGTTGACTAACAGCTAGTTGAAAACTTAAAAATTTAGCATATCTATTGCCCCCTATTTAGATGGAATAGAATTAATTTTAGCTAATTTTTATTACATAACAATTAGTGCTTCGTATGAAACACATCTAATACACATGCTATTTGTCACGTTATGAAAGTCTTCGATAATGGATACTCCGTCCATAAAAAAATACAATTATCGTATTTCGAGAAACAAAATGCTTTTAAGTTTAACCAAATCGGTAAAAAAATATCATTAGATTTTCATAAACTTTCATAATAAATCAATTTAAAGATATAAATGTGAATACTATTTACTGTAAATTTGGTCAAATCTAAACTACTTTAATAGGTACTATAGTTGCATTCTTTTGTGGGCGAATGAAGTATATAAAAGTAAACAAACAAAAGATATTTTTTGAGTAAAAAAATAAAAGATATTTTGATATAGAACATGGGTGCAATTGGAGAACGAACCGAAAACTCTGATATTCACGTGACCTTCGTGCCATGCAAGGGTTTTAGTTACATTCTAAAAAAGTAAAATACATTGTTAGACCTACCGTGCACTTTGTCAAGATTGCTTAACCTCTCTACCCACACCCTGGCTTTTCGACGTGCGCCTTGTTTAGATGCTATCTAAATTCCAAGTTTTTTACTTTCTCCATCACATCAATTTTAGCCGCTTGTATAGAGTATTAAATGTATGTAAAAAAAAAGCAATTACACAGTTTAGATAAAAATCACGAGATGAATCTTTTAAGCCTAGTTGGTTCACGATTGGACAATATTTATTAAATAAGGCGAAAGTGATACTATTCATCGAGTTTACTTTTTTTACCAAAATGAACGAGGCCGTGGAGAGCCTTTGTCAGAGAGGACGTGTTTGCTTTGAAACCTGAGCCAGGTAAGTCTATCAGGCACGCATCTAGACCCAGGCGTATGAAATCCAACGCTTGGGCTTGATGCCTACTACATCGGACAGCGCTGGTTAGCCATAAAGAAACATATCAAAATAATAGTAAGTCAGCAACAGATTATTATCATTGCCATCTCCACGTTTCTACGGGTAGACAACTGAGAAATGTGTAAAATGTTATTTAGATGTTGAAATGACTTATATGTTGCAGGATGCAATTTTAGTATTTCAACCCTAGTTGCAATATGTGGTCTACCTTATAAGAGTGTTATAGAAGCTACCCTCGTCACTGTGTCTGATTACATTCTAGCATTCAAAAATTATCATCAAATATAATGCATTCGAGAGGATAGAAGCAGTTTTGCATTAATTACTTCCCATTTATCAATCAATCACCATTAATCACGTTGATAATAGCGACTAATTAGGAAATAAAGCGAAGGTATATGTGTCTTTTATGTTCTCTTTTAATATGTCTATTTTTTTTTAAACATATACTGTATTACAAGACAAAGAGGAATTATATGTAGCCTCGATAATTGGTTTCCGAAGGAAATTCTTCTTTTCTTTGCCGTAGTATTTTGTGTACGCAGAGAGGATAGCATGGACCCTGGCAAAAGCGTTATATGGTTGGAAGTTGTTACATGGCGACATGCGCCATTGTTTTTGTTTATAACTTGTGACGACACCTCAGCCACGGATTCGTCCTCCGAGGAAGCTTCAAGGCAAATCGAGAGAGTAACCATATGAATCAACATGCTTAAATTTGTTTTTTA